>CM053791.1:358866667-359524167 GCA_028749045.1 Cupressus sempervirens | reverse complement strand
ACTCCATGGGTTAAATTTTACATTACCATGATTTTAATATTTTATAGATCAATTTTTAGAGATTTATCACATCTATTATGGATATGAGTTTGAAGATATTAGATTACATGATTGATTTCATAGATGCAACTCTTGGTGGAGCCTCTACTTCAAATTGTTAAAAGTGGCACTTCAAAGCCTACACAAAGAGTTGAGGGAATCTATGCTCTACTTCTTGTGGTAAAGATTGCAGCTATTAGTAAAAAAGATAGTAATTATAAGTGATTGGAATTTAAAATTTGATAAATTATAGCTCAATTTGTGCCAAATTAATCTAATCAAGTTGTGGGTTATTAGGGTTATTGTTTCTTTTTTTTGCATTATTGGGGAGATTAATTCCCTTATTAATGCAGAACTTGAATAGTTTGTCCACTAGAAAATTGATTTTGATAATCCATCTCATTCTGTAATCATCTTTATATGAGCTCTTTCTGCCATAAATATGGAAAGATGTCACTTGAATTGTAGACGATATGCTCATAAAAGAGAAGATTTGGTAGTTGATCTTTCAAACGAATTCTTCTTTGATATCCACTAGTATGGTAAGCTTTTGATTTCAATTTGTGTATTTGAACATGTCATTTAAGAGTTCAAAATAATGTTTTTTTGTTAGGGTAACTTAAATATCTAGTATTACGTATCATCTTCACACATTTCTATTGCTTTTCTCCAAGTTCAAAAAACTATAATGTCATCTCAGGCTTCAAAATTGGCAGTAGATGATTATGTGGCTTTTATGGATCTTGTTGAGGTGCTACTTTTAGAGCATTCACACAGGTTTATATGCTTAAAATTCTTAAATTATTTTTAATTTTATGACCTCTTGAGCTAGATAAATGATTCTTTATATAAGATCACTTCCTTTTCTATCTAATGATGAAATATGCGACCTAGTAAAATCTTTAATGTGAGTACTATTTACTTGAACTTGCTAAATGATGCTAACATATTTCTTAAGCTATTTGTGACAATTTTTTGCATGAATTTCAAATTTGGGTAGCATTTAAAATCATTTCTTGCTGATATCTTGATATTTATATGGCTAGCATTCTTTTTTCTTTATTACTATTCTTGGGAGCTTCATCAGCTTGCAATCATAGTAGTGAAGTGTGTCCATTCTTCTATACCAAAAATATCAGAAGGGCTATTATCAAAATTCTTTGAATGGCTTCTTGTACTAGAACACTTGGAGTTTGCTAAGATAGGGTATATGCTTGAGGTCAAGTTGAAAATTACATACCAAGTTCTAGTCTAGTAGTCTTCACTCCCTTCAAAGCCTTCCAGCTCCCCATTAGGCAATGTGGATGTGGATGTTTCAAAGAGTCCTTTTCCAATCCCACATGGTCAATGGATTGTTGTCAAGTCCCCGAAGCACAATCCTCCCATGCTAGATGATGCCCTTTTCATAGATTTTATTGGTCAACCATTTACTCACATGATATCCACCCTAGATTCCCATGTTAAATTTGATCCTAACTCTGTAAAAGACATTAGCTCATAGGTTTTTTCTATTCAATAGATCCATGATAGTTGCACAATGGACTCCATTTAATGTGACTCTTCTATGACCAGTCAATCTCACCAATGTAACCATGCCCTCAATCTTCAAGCTACAGTTCAGTCCACTGAAAGTGGCTCTCCCCTGGCTTATCATTCTCAACATTGTAGCCATGGCTATAATGTCCAAAGTGCATTTTAGTCCATGAAATTTTTCTTGACAAGGCCCATGATAAATCATGACTACCTGGGAAACATATGGCTCAAACAAAAGAGTGGCTATATCAATACTTTCATGAATTGAAGAAATTTGATTTCAAATTGCCATTGTCACTACCTCCAATATATAAATCCATTAGAATGGAGGTTTCTAGAAAGTTGGCTTGTGGCATTGATACAAAAAACAATAGAAGTGTAGGATGTTTCAAATGGTGACCCTTGTGAGTCTAATCAATTCTCTTCAAGGTAATTAGTGTATAGGACCTCTTTGCTTCATCTGTGACAAACAAAATCTACTATCAGTTCATAGTTTGAAGTAGATTACTCCTCTTGCTATAGTAATTGTATAGTAACACCTTTTCAAAAGGATTAACTAAGATACTATAGTATTTGTATAGTAAAATCTTATCAAAAAGATAGAATGGAGATTGGCATTTGTGCCTTCCCAGTTAGAGATTTTTGTTTCGATCATGTTTATGTGAAATAGGAAAATAATAATTTTATTTGTAGATCATTTGTAATGGCTTTAATATTTCTATTGTGCATCATACTAAAAATGAGTTATTAAATGAATTGTAATAGCTTCCATTCTATTAGAGTATTAGTTTATGAGATAAGAAGAATAAATACAACATAGATAACAAATTATAATGTTTTTTTCAGCTTGATCTCACTCATGATCTCCTCTTTCTTATATCTCTTTGAATAATTGGACCATTCAATTCTTTCCCTCCCTCTAATTAGTTGAGAAAGGTTGGTAAAGAATGGATAATGGTTGTAACTTCTATGCAAGTTGGGAATCTGAACTATAAAATTGAAAAGTAGTTTTCTTTAAGACCATATCAAAGGGATATTATATTGGTGCATGAGATATTGATAAAAAGGAAAAGTAGTTTTTAAGGGGTTGCTATCACGAAACACTCCTTCTCTTTTTAAATGAAGACATACCAAGCAATCTTTCTTCTCTTAAATGAAAACATTCCACTTAGACTATTTAATATTTGTTTCTCATCTCACAGCTTGTGTATTTCTGGTTCACATGCTATTGAATTGCTCTAGGGTGAAGCTTGTTTGAGGTCAATCAACCATACTGCTTGTACTCATTTTCATCTTCAATTTTACCTTGAGATGTTTTATGCACTACTGCCATGATAGAAACCTTCTATCCAAACAAAAGTGTTGAGCAAGACCTATCAAAAACTAAAACAAGAAATGGGTATTATTTTTTGCAGCAAATAGATGCATTGTCAAATCACTTGAAATTGGGGATGGATGTAGAGTTGTGTTTAAGAAAAACCTATAAAGAAGAAAGTGCAAGGCTAGAAGAAGCAACCAACAAATTATTTCCTCCTAGGGTTGTACATGTAATAGTTAAAGAGGATGTAATTCTACCCATAATTGGACATTGAAGAATTTCCTAGTCCATAGCCCTTAAATAAACATTAATTTTGACCAAGTCGAGATTAGAAACCTTATTTAACACACTTTCACTTATTTTTTCCACTTTGGCTTCTACATTAGCACTCACATAGGGGATAGGATCCCACAACAAAGATGAAGACCATCGGTCTATGGTGCAAGTTAATTAGTGATGAAATAGACAATGAAGAAATGCCCTCTCCATAGCCCTTACAACCATAATGTCAACCTCATGGTGATTAGAAACCTTATATTAATTGGTGGCTTTGACCCCAAAAAATTTGATTGCATCTACATCAGTCACATAATTGATGGTGCCCTATGCATAAATGTTCATTTGTTCCATGCTATATCAAACAATTGTTTCTTATCCCATCCATTTAATTTGCAACCTTTTAAATCTCTACAAAGATAAAGTTGGAGTAGGAGAATTTTTCTTCTCAAAGGTGTCCTATGATTGTAAAGTGTCCATTCCATTATTTGTTGAACTAGATATGTCTTGTTCATTGAACAGATAATGGAACAGACACTTTACAATCAAAGGACACCTTTGAGAAGAGAAATTTTCTTGCTCCAACTTTATCTTTGCAAAGATTTAAAATGTTGTAAATTAAATGGCTTGGATAAGAAACAATTTCTTGATACAACATAAAAAATAAAATTCAACGAAATATTAGTAGAAATTTTGACCAATTCTTGATAGTTTTATACCAAGAATTGGACGAAATTTCCACCAATTATATAAAAAAATTCAACCAAACATTAGTAGAAATTTTGACCAATTCTTGATAGTTTTCTACCAAGAATTGGTCAAAATTTCCACCAATTCTTTAAAAAAATTGACCAAACATTGGTGGAAATTTTGACCAACAATGATAAAACAGAGCTAGAAAAAATTAAAATTTTTTAATGAATGTATTGGTCAAAATTTTGATTAACCTGTAGGTTGGTCCAAATTTTGACAATAAAAATTACCATGAATTGCTTGGTCAAAATTTTGGCCAACCTAGATTGAAATTTTGACCAAAATTCTTCAAAAATTGAGTTCAAATTTACTAGTGGGAAACCCCTAGTGGGGATGGTATCCACAAAATGATTCACTAATCAAAAGTATCTTGTGAAAGATATTGACACTGTTAGGAGTCTATTACATCCATATAGTGTATGGTTCCTTGTTAGGACTAGGCCTTGTTATAAGTCTCAACCCTATTAGTAGCTGGTGTTAAAATTACAAAATCAAAAAGGTGAGCCCACAACTCAAACATGCATATATAATGATATATTATGTACACAAGCATAGATACAAAAAGCTTCTTGCCAATGTTGATATCTTTAATATCTAATTTGTCCATGATGGTTGTCTTCAAAAAACTTCACATATATTGTATCTACTTTGCTATAACAAAATGTTCACATCATACAATTTTCACAATCCAATGATATAGTCATTACATAACTTTGCATCCAAAACCCTTTCCTTTATACCTATTTGTTTAGTCTTGTCAACCTTCAACAATTTACAAATCTCCCAAAACATAAAATTACTTCATGCTAAGTTAGGGTTAACATCTAGGATGTCATCCCATGATAGTTAAGTAATAATTATTTTGGTAAACCAAAATAATTCCTTAACATAATTTACCAATTCCTTGCTATTTTTCTCCAAAAAACAAAAATTGTGCCCTTTTTGGTCCCAAGTACACCATGGGTGTTCTCTACACTTTCTAGGCACACTTGGTTAGCTAGGTTTCAAAAATTTTAGTTTTGGGTCTTATTTAGGCACCATTTTCCCACAACCTACTTCCACTCTCCCAATTGCACCTAGAAACTACCAACTGCGCCCTTTTGGGACCCAAGTGCACCATCGGCACAATTAGCACTATTTGAGCACACTTGGGGACTTATTAAGTCATTTTAGCCTTCTAAGGCGCAGTCTACTCTGTCAGAGTGTAGTTGGTCCACAAAAAGCACACATTTTGATCAAAATATGCATCTAGGGTTTCAATTTCATTCTAGGACCTAGAATAGATGATTTCATATTACCGATGATCTGTTTGCAACATGTGGCAATCGTTAGGAGAAGACATTCATTAAAAAATTGCTAATGCTTGTTTGTAGGACATTGTTGAAGATCCATTTGTTTGTCCAAACTTTATGCGTGGTTTTTCTAAATCAGATAACACTTTGTTTGGTGCACTAAAATGAGCTTTCTATACTACTTGGTTTCTATGCCTTGTTTGGAACCCTAGGAGGAAGATATTTTTTAGTGGCTAATATTTGCCAATTGGCTAATTTTAGAATTTTTTCAGCCAGTAATTTGGCTAATAATTTAAATCACCATATTTTTATAAAAAAATGTTCTAAAATATGCAACCTAAATCATCACATTTTTACAAGAATTTGTTCTAAAATACTTAAAATTGCTCAATAATTTATTTTATTAAAAAAGATCAAACATTTGCCATAATATTTGATACATGATTAGATTTTATTCACTTAAATATTATATATTATTGGAGAAATTTAAAATAATTCACCAATAATTATTATAATTATTAGGAACTTTAGCGATATATCACCAATATTTAGTTTTCACTAGTGATTTTAATATAATGTAATGATCATCATAATATGTCATGAGGTAAAAAATGTTCAATTTTGATTTGTAATATTCCATGGTGATTAATGAACTTCCTATTATTATTGAGATTCACCAATATTTTCTACACAAACTTTAGATTCTAAAAATAATTGCCAATTTAAATAATGTTAAAATTAAAAAAAATTGAGAGATTCACCAGTAGAAATAATTTTGTATCTCAAAATAATGAAAGATTCACCAAACTGTTGGATACAATTGTTCAATTTTGTGTTGTCTTTCATGTTACACAAATGTCATATCAGTTATCAGATAAAGTCTATCAAGCTCTATTGATCTGCTAGGAAAAAGACAGAATCTACCAAGCTAAGAAGGTTTGCAAAAATATTTACAGTGTCTACCGAATGTTCTCAGACTTTACCTTATGTAGATAGTTGTTATCGAGCTTTCAAGGTTAGCAAAGAAAATTTATCGAGCTAAGAAGGTTTGCAAAAATATTTACAGTGTCTACTGAATGTTCTCAGACTTTACCTTATGTAGATAGTTGTTATCGAGCTTTCAAGGTTATGGAGTCACTCGATCATTAAAGGAAAATAGTGCAAAAAATAGCTCTTTTCGAGCTCTCATGGTCAGCGAAGGAAATTCAATTCTTACCGAGTTCACTCAGCAGCCAAAGGATTTTGTAGATTTTGCAGTGTTAAACGAGTTGAGTTGGTTTACTCAGGAATTTTTTTTTGGAAGCAGTGCTTACCGAGCAAGGCCAACCAACGAAGGATTTCATTGTTTTGTGAAATAAAGTGTATCTGATTAATGTAATATTTGTAGCTGATTGATGTATGGTTTATTGGTAAATGTAACTTGTGAATGAGTTGACTTGATAATCTGAATGGTATATATAAGAGGTCAAGTTGTGAATTCTAAGTGTGTGTGATGGATTTGATATGAGATGAGTATGAAGGAGGACTAAATATTGTGAGAACAAATTTTGAAGGATGATCTGAGATCATTGAGGAGAAAAAAAGCTATATTTGATCGAGGAGGATCTAATGGCGCATAATAGAGATCTGTAATCAGAAAATTTAGTTGCATCATAGTTAGGTCAATTCATTGTTACTTTCTAAACATTGTAGTAGTGATTTCAAAATCTCTTAATAGAGTTGGTTTAATAGCCATTTTGTAAATCTTATAACAAGGTGACAGTTCAGTTGAATTTTTCTAAAGACCTCTAGCAAGGCCACTCCTTATAGGGTGATTAAATCCTCTAATAGGGTCACACCTAATAGTGTGTATTGTAACCTTTAACAAGGTTGGCTCCTAACAGGGCTCACTTCAAAAGAGTGAAAATTGGTAGCTAGTTACTTGGTAGTTTTTCCTATATTGTGTTTCCAAATTAAATTTGGTGTCTCTTGTGTTCATGCTTTTGCATGCATGCTAACAATTATGAATGCTTAAATTTTAGTAACAAGCTAATCTACCGAGTTATAGTATTTTTGTGAAGTGGTTACCAAGTGACAATAGTAACTAGTTATTGAAGACATCTAAGGGATCAAGATTTGTTTTTGTGGTAACTAATTCACCCCCCCACCCTAGTTACTTCATCTATAATTCCAATAATTGGTGTCAAAGCTCTTGGTGCTTGTAGGAAAAGATTTCAAGGATCTAAGCTAAAGATCAGGATGTCTTACAAGAGGGAAATTCCAAGACTTAACAAGGACAACTTCTTATCATGATAGGGATTGATGAAACTTCATCTAGCTTCTATTGGTGATTCAGGGCTAAAGTACCTTGATGAAAAATATGCAGAACCTACTAGTACATTATCTGTCAATGATATTGCTAAAAATAAGACTCACAACAACATGATGATAGATATTGCATCTGCCCTAAGTTATGAAGAATTTGATGGCATCAAGGATTGTAAAACTGCTTTTAAAATGTGGAACAGGCTAAAAGAGATCTATGGAGGTGATGATGAAGTGAGAAGAGCCAAGGCAAAAAGTTTGAGTGGACAATTTGATCAAATGAAGATGAGAGAGGATGAAAACATAGAAAAATATGTTGAAAGAGTTAAAGCAAGTGTTAGTGTAATCAAAGCATCTGGAGGAGATATCAAGGAAGAGATAGTTATAAGTAAAGTTCTTAGAACTCTACTTCCTAAATATGCAATTATATTTTTTGTAATTCAAGAAAGAAGATGTGAAGAAAATCATAAGATAAATCTAGAGGCCATAGTTGGAAGATTGACTGCATTCGAGCTAGATAACTATGATAATTATGTTCCAGCTGCCAAGAACATTGAATCAGCATCTGAAGCCAAGATTTCACTCAAGGAGAAGGGAAAGAAGATAAAGGATCCTTAGTTAGATAGTGATGAAGAATTAGAAAAAAGTTCAGACAATGATCTTGAGGTGGTTGAAGCTCTGCTAGCAAGGAAATATTCAAGAGGCAAAGGGAAATACAAAGATAAGGTTCCTATTGCTGCTAGGTGCCCAAATAAGTAGAACAAGGATGAGAAGATAGGTCACAAGTGCAATGGCAAGAAAGACTTCAAATCATTCAAGGATAAAAGTAAGAAAACATGTTTCATGTCTAAGAATTCTAATGATGATGAAGAAGATGAAATTGTTTACATTTCTATAAAGGATGAATCTGATAATGATGAAGAAATGACACTCGTTTCTCATGTGAGAAAAAATGATGTATGGATTATAGATAGTGGTTGTTCTAATCACATGACTAGTGATAAAACTAAGTTTGAACATTTTGAAGACTATGATGGTGGCAGTGTGAGATTTGGTAATAATGAACCTTGCTGCATAAAAGGAAAAGAAAGAATCTCTCTAGCCAAAGAACTTGTATGTGACAATGCATATTAGGTAGAAGGACTAAAACACAATCTATTGAGTGTGGCATGGCTACTCAATAATAGATTCAAAGTTGAATTCATGCATAGAAAACCAAGACTGTTGGATGGGAAAGGAAAGCTAATTGGATTTGGTACTCAAACAAAAGGTAACTTGTTTTAATCTTGAACTTGGTGAATGTTCATGTTTTATTGCTCAAGTTGAAGAAAGTTGGTTATGGAATAGGAGGTTGTGTCATGTGAACTTTGATAACTTGGTGAAAATAAGTAAATTCAAGAAAGTAAGAGGCATTTCTAACATAAAGAAACTTGAGGTTGGTCTATGCAAGAATTGTCAAATTGGCAAGATGGGAAAGACTAGCTTTAAAAGCAAGAACTATCAATCTGAAGAAATTTTAGAATATTTTTGATGAAGGAATATTTTTGAGATATTTTTGCAAAATTAAAGCATACAAATGTTTGAATTTCTCTACTCACAAAGTCATAGAAAGTGCACGTGTAAAAGTTGATGAGTTTGCAAAAAGAATTGAAGAAGAAAGCAAAAGGGAACCTAAAGACTATAGTAGATTTATTTTCATTGAATCTGATACAATGTCAAGTAAATCTATCAATCAAAAATCTTCTACTCTAGAGTCTTCTATAATCGAGTTACAGGAAGTTCAAACCGATTCAATACCTACTGAGTTGCAAGGACTCGAGTTGCAAATAGAAGCTACTGAATAAATAGCTACCAAGCCCAAGCAACTAGAACCAAAAGTTGAAACACAAAAATATAACAATGCAAGTCATTCAAAAGGCAAGGAGCTTGCTCTAGCCAAGTATGTCAAGACACATCATGCACTAGATCAGATCATTGGAGATAAATATGAAGGAACAATGACAAGAAGTAATTTGAAAGGCACTTGTTTGCTTGCTAATTTTGAACCTAGAAATGTCAAAGATGCATTAGAAAATGAAAGTTGGATTGAAGTTATGAATGAAGAGATAGAAGAGATAGAGAGGAACAAAACATGGACTCGTGTACCTAGGCCTAAAGACAAAAATGTGATTGGAACTAAGTGGGTATTCAAAAACAAGTTAAATGAAGATGGTAAGGTGTCAAGGAACAAAGCTAGATTGGTATGCAAAGGATACTCTCAAGAAGAAGGTGTGGAATATGGAGAAAATTTTGCTCCTATTGCAAGATTGGAAGGTGTTAGGACCTTACTTGCATATGATGTATACAAGGGATTCAAGATTTATCAGATGGATGTCAAGTCAGCATTTCTCAATGGTAGACTGGATGAAGAGGTTTACATTGAACAGCCTAAAAGTTTTGTTGATCCAGACAAGAAGGACATGGTCTGCAAATTACATAAAGCATTGTCTGGTCTGAAACAAGCCCCTAAAGCATGGTATGAAAGTTTGCATAACTATCTTATTTAGATTGGTTTTCAAAGAACTAATGATAATAGTAGCTTATACATCAAGGAAGGACTAGACAATAAGATTATTTTGGCCGAAATATTTGTAGATGATACTTTGTTCATAGGAAATGATGATCTTTATAAAGAATTCTCAAAACAAATGAACAAGGAATTTGAAATGTCAATGTTTGGTGAGATCAAATTATTTGTTGGTCTTCAAATTCAACAGAATAAGAATGAAATCTACATCACTCAATCTAAATACATCAAGGAGATACTGAAAAAGTTTGGTATAGAAGACTGTAAACAAGTTGGGACTCCTATGTGTACTGGATTGAAACTTACTAAGGATGATGAATCAAAGGAAATGGATCAGACATTGTATAGATCTATGATTGGAAAGTTGTAGTATGTAGTGCATACAAGGCCAAACATTTCTCTTGTAGTTGGCATTGTAGGAAGATTTTCAGAAAAACCAAAAGAAAATTGCATGATGGCAATCAAAAGGATCATGAGATATTTGAAAGGCACTGAAGATTATGGATTATGGTATAAACTTGGAGAAAATATGGATTTAAAAGTGTTTACTGATGTAGATTTGGCAGAGAACATTGATGATAGAAAGAGTACAACTGAAGGAGCTTTCTTTCTCAAAAAGAGGTTGGTATCTTGGACAAGTAAAAATTAGAACTATACATCCTTGTCTACAATAGAGGTTGAATATGTTGCAGCAGTAGTAAACTATTCAAACATTGTTTGGTTTAAATAGTTATTGGAAGGTATGAAGCAAGAAATGAAAGAACCTATTGTTATGTTTTGTGACAATACAAGTACAATTAACATATCCAAGAATCCAATGATGCATTCAAAAACCAAGCATATTGCTATAAAGTATCACTTTGTTAGAGAATTGGTGCAGGATAAGGAAATCAGATTGGAATATGTCCATACAAAGAAACAAATTGCTGACATATTTACAAAGCCTTTACCTAAGGATGAATTCTTGTATCTAAGAGGTAAGTTAGGGGTCATTCCCCTATCTAAAGCTCACTAAAATATAGTTTTAGTGATGCATCAATAGGAATAGAATCAAAGATCTATCAGTTGATGCAGCAAATTAATGAAGACATTGCATATGAATTAGTACTTAAGGTACAGTGAAATTTATTTTGAAGTTGTGTTGTCTCTGGCATGTGTTGTTAAAGAGGGAGAGTTTACTGTCATATCTTTCTAAAATTTGCAAGAAAAAGAGAGTTTATGTAAGAGGGAGAGATTACTATGAAATAGGGAGATTACTATATTTGAGGAGTTTTGTGGAATGAAATATAAGAGGGAGAAGCATTCTATCAGAAAAGACTTGTTTTCAAATTTCATTTTACTATGACATGTTGTGTTGCCATCAATGCCAAAGAGAGAGGGATATATTTGGATATAATTGTTCAATTGTGTGTTGTATTTGATGTTACACAAATGTCATATTATTTATCAAATAGAGTCTACCGAGATTTGTTGGTCGGCAAGGAAAAAGACAGAGTCTACCAAGCTTAGAAGGTTTGCAAAAAGATTTACAACATCTATCAAACATTCTCAGACTTTACCTTCTGCAAATAGTTGTTATCAAGCTTTCAAGGTTAGCAAAGAAAATTCAATTGTTACTGAGCTCACTCAGTCCTCAAAGGAAAATAGTGCAAAAAATAGTTCTTACCGAGCTCTCATGGTCAATGAAGGAAATTCAATTTTTACCAAGTTCACTCGGTAGCCAAATGATTTTGTAGTGTTAACCAGGGTGAGTTGGTTAACTTAGGAAATTGTTTTTGGAAGTAGTGCTTACCGAGCAGGGTTGGCCAATGAAGGATTTTATTGTTTTGTGAAATAAAGTTTATTTGTTTAATGTAATATTTGTAGCCAATTGATGTATGGTTTATTGGTAAATGTAACTTGTGAATGAGCCTACTTAATAATCTAAATGGTATATATAATAGGTCAAGTTGTGAATTCTAAGTGTGTGTGATGGATTTGATTTGATATGTGTATGAAGGAGGACTGATTATTATGAGAGCAAATTTTGAAGGATGATCAGAGATCATTGACGAGAGAAAAATCTATATTTGATCAAGGAGGATCTAATGGTGCAGAATAGATATCTGTAATCAGCAAATTCAATTGCATCATATTCAAGTCAATTCATTGTTACTTTCTAACCATTGTAGTAGTGATTTCAAAATATCTTAATAGAGTTGGTTTAATAGCCATTTTGTAAATCCTCTAACAAGGTGAGAGTTTAGTTGAATTGTTCTAAAGACCTCTAGCAAAGCCACTCCTAACAGGGTGATTAAATCCTCTAACAAGGTCACACCTGATAGTGTGTATTGTAACCTTTAATAGGGTTGGCTCTTAATAGGGGTCACTTCAAAAGAGTGAAAATTGGTAGCTAGTTACTTGGTGGTTTTCCCATATTGGGTTTCCACTTTAAATCTGGTGTCTCTTGTGTTCATGTTATTTGCTTTTGCATGCATGCTAACAATTATGAATTCTTAAAGTTCAGTAACAAGTTAATCTACCGAATTACAACATTTTTGTAAAGTGGTTACTGAGTGACACCAGTAACTAGTTATTTAAGACATCTAAGGGATCAAGATTTGTTTTTGTGGTAACTGATTCACCCTCCCTTAGTTACTTGATCTATATATCTTTTTCTCGAGTGGGGTTTCTTAAAGTTTACCCTGCCTAGGAGTTGCACATATGTATCCTCTCCCCTTTCCATTTGTGAATCTTGGGTGCAATTTCTATTGAGAGGCCTACCTTGGACTGAAGACTCACCACTTGGTGATCCCTAGGGGATGACCTCTAAGTGGTAACAAACCAAAGCCAATTCAACATTCTAGATACTCTAACAAACTCGATACAATTAATGTCATGTTAGTGGTATTGTTGCGTGATAGCTCTCCTCTAGTACTCTTTTGGTGTGTCAAACCCTAGTTCTCAAGGCTGGCAGACCTTTTTAGGAAGTTTGTCATTCACTTGTTGAATGGAATTCCCACAATAAATACCTTGTTTTAGAGGCCAATTTTTTTTCTATCAACTTGCTCAAGGGGTCACCCATACCCATGAAGACATCCCAAATACTCATGATCCTTAGTAGAGGCAAAAGTACCTTGGGAAGTGATGACCCTTGGCATTCATATCTTGGTAGCTCTGAGAAGTGAGTAAATTATAAGGGGGAGCCTATGGTGCCAAGATACTAGGTTTTCCACTCTAGATAAGTGTAGCTAAACTTTGGTTCAAGTGGGAATTTAGTTGATACAGGCTTAAAGCCTAGATTGTGGTGTGTCTTTTCACTTTAACAACAACTATTTTTTTTAATGGTGTCTTTTGTGTGTGTAAAACATTAATCAAGATATAAAAAATTGGAAAGTTTACACCTTGGATACTATCAAACTTGTTAAAACATTACAATTTTTTATGAAACATTGCAAACTTTGTTCCAAAACATTCAA
Organism: Cupressus sempervirens; assembly: GCA_028749045.1. Classification (NCBI taxonomy): domain Eukaryota; kingdom Viridiplantae; phylum Streptophyta; class Pinopsida; order Cupressales; family Cupressaceae; genus Cupressus; species Cupressus sempervirens. Next base: position 359,510,628 of record CM053791.1, on the reverse strand, counting down.
GACTTTGAAAACATGTAACTTATAGCCTTAAGAGTGTTTGGCAGGACTTAGATTCCACCTTTGCATAGCATACATTTGCATTTATCATTCTTTGAACCTCATACTTGTATTCTCTAGGCCTCATATTGCATCTTCTTAGTCCTCACTTTGCATCACTTATCATTCATAGTGCATTCCTTAGGCTTCATTTTGCATCCCTTAGTCCTTGCATTTCAACCCTTAATCTACATCTTGAATCTTCCATCTAGCATCCTTGTATGCCAAACCTTCATCTTGCACACTTTAACCCTCATTTTATGTGTCCTAACCATCATTTTTCACCTTCATCCTAGTCTTAGCACTATCCTCTACCATTTGGCTCTATAAAACATCAATATGGAAACCACAAAACCCAAAAACACCTTAGTTTCAATCAAACTTACCAACTGTGCTCTAAAACTACCAATTGCACTTGAACTAGCCTTGAGAGCACCATGGGCACAATTAGGTCTATATGAGCCCACTTAGTAGTCTAAGAACCCAGTTTAAACTTCCAGATAGAATTTTGGAACCTTGTGAGTGTCATTAAGTACCTAGATAGGCCCCCCTTCCCAACATGTCCTAATTTGCATTCTACATGTCCTAATCATCATTTCCTTCACTTAGGGCTTCATTCCCTAGGTCATAACCTTCATTCTACATCACCGATCCAATCATAACATCATCCAGATCATCCTACCTCTCTGGTATAGAAACTTAGCAATCACCCCATCTTAGAATTAGCAAACACTCTACCCAATCTCCCAACTACTATTAGGGCACATTTGGCGACCATTAAGACCATTTTTGGGCCTTTGGACTCCATTTTAGGACTCTAAAACTACATCTCAAAGTCTCTGTAGGTCCTCATTCTACATATGACCCAAATTTTCATCTTGCACCCCAAAAATCATTTTGCATCCTAGGACCTTTGCATATTGCATATTCATTCAACATAACCATCACTTGGATCACCCCAAACCTCATTTTGAACTCAAAACCTTTGAACTTAGTAAAAAATTAGAACAAAGTATGAGTCCTAGAGTATTTGATGGATGATGGATTTTGACTAGTCCTTTTTTCATTTGTATCATTTTTCTTTTGTGAAACCTATCTATGTCTTGATGAATTTGACCTTATCATTTTTATCAACTTGATATTTTGTCTTTTATCTCTTTTTGGTCATGATCCAAAGTTCATCCTCACAAGGTTAAACTCTTAGGAAAAATAATTTCCAAATACTTGATCCTAAGTTCAAAACCTTTCATGCACCCTTGTCATAGCATTATCACATTTATATTCTCCCTAAACTTTATTTTAACTTACCCTAGTAGCATATCTGCTTCATCTTGCATTGTTAAAATCCCCAGCATCATTTATAATATCAAACTCTATCAACTTGTCCATTAATCAATTTGTCTCCTTGATCTCATATCCTCATGTTGCATGTCCTAAATGTCATTATCAACCTTAGCCTACCATCCTTTTCATAATACAACTTGCATGCATCCACCTCTAATATCATTATCAAGTCCAAGATCTAACCCTAATCTTCATTTTGCATACCATAGAGTCATTTTCATCTCCTTTATTCAAAATTCAAAACATCATTTGCATTTGCATTTGCATTTGCATAATTTCCCTAGGACACTTGCACCTTACATATTTAAACCCTAGTTCATTATACACTTCCTTAGGTTGCATAACACTCCTAAACACTTAAAAATAAAAATAAAATTCATATCTTGCATACCCACTTCCAAATTATCAAGTTTTGCCCTATTTTACCAAACACACACTTCAGGTGCATAGTTGGTAGTTTTAGAGCACACTTGGTAATTAGTGATTTCATTTTAGGTTCCAAAACCCTAAATTTCATTTCCAAAACTTGCATTGCATCCCTATACCCTAGAAAACACCTAAAAATAGTCAAATCATTCACATTCTACCTATTGGTCACCCTAACACCTCTTTTTACTAACTGCATACCTGTTGCTTACCAACTACTTACCTTCAGGTCCCTAAGTACAAAAAGGTCACACTTGGTACTATTTTATCATAGTTGGTAGTTTAGGTGCACACTTGGGAGGTAGATTGTCCATTTAGAATTTTCTCCATTACATCTACATCTTAGGTATCATGCCAGCACTTACAAGGACACAATTAGCTCAAAAACCTGAAGAACTATATCAACCCTTATTTTTTGAGGTACAAACACAACCAAAAACTCATCCAAGCCCAAAGAAGAGCAAGAAAATTCAACAAACATTTGAAAAAGACCAAACTAAAGAAACACAACCTTTACTTATGGACCCATTAAGCATGTACCCACAAAATCCTAAAAATCAAGAAATGGTGCAACCAACCCTAAGAAAAACATCTACTATGAGGTTTCCTTTAAACCCTTCTTATACTCATGGAATGGTTCAATGGAGCCCTAAGTTTTAACCCTTATTTGTACCAATACCACTCAAAGGTTGAAGTGTACCAATAACTCCCAGAGATGAAGAAACTCACGCATTTGAATTTAGTTAACCTAACACAAGTACCTTCAATCCTCTAAAAATATAAGGTAATTTACACATAAGAAACAATTTTAACATAGATTATGAAATAAATGATGAATAAATGGCTTGGGGCTAACATAATAGGACTTTCTATAAAAACTTCAAACTTTTGGTAGCCCAAGAAATTGTCAAATTTAATCCACACTTGGAGAGACCTAAGTCCAAACATCAAAGAAACCCAACACTTGAAAACATATAACCCATGATTAATTTGGACTTGGAAAATTGAAAACAACATTTGTAATTTTCAAACACAATGATGACACCTATAAGATCTCACCAAGAATCAACATTGAAATCCTCCAAAGTACATTTGAACTCATTAACAAAAATCCCTTGTTTGATGAACCTCCACTGATAAATGGAAACAAAACTCTTCCAAAATATCCCAAAAGGACATTAATAATTTATCTCATTCACATAATGCAACAAAAATCCATTCCTAAAGTGACTTACACTCTAGGGATGCCAAACATACCTCCTTTGGAGGAAAATCAACAAAGTGCATCCTTGCTCCTAACTTTACCCAATGTTATGACATCAAATGTTATGGAACCTCCCATAAGTATACCATGTGAAACATCAATTGAAAAAAACCATATTTATATACAAAGGAAGAGCCTTATTGAAATTTCACCCATTCCCCAAAGGAATGTATCTCATTGCCAAATCAATATGATGTCCCAAGGAGAAAAATCTAGCATACAAATGTATTTAAACAAAAACCCAAACATGATGTCCAATTCTCAAGGACATAATCAACTTCTAAGATAACAACAACCTACTATGGTATAAGAACTTAACATTTCTCATGAAAAACCAAGTAAAAATATCCTTAACATGCATACAACATATCAACAACAACATCAACCACAACAACAACCTCAAGTGGTGCAAGTATCCAATATCCCTAATGCACAACCCAATGTAAATCCACTTGACTTACATTCAATGTACCAACAACAATTCCAACAACAACAAGCCATGTTTGCTAAATAATAAGAACAATTATAACAATAGTTGGAATACCAAAGATGGATCAAGCAACAAATTGCATGTCAACAACACTTATTGCAACAACATACACCACGGAAACCTCAACAGATACCTTTACAACAATAGTCACATACATGGTCTCACATGAAACCAACAAAGGTATCTCAATAAAAACAACAATAGGTGGCACAACAACAACCACAATAGGTGGCACAACAATATCCCATGGTACAACAGTCAAAATCAATACCATAACAAATACTACAACAAATTTCACAAGAATTACCACAACAAGGACCCTTTTGTTTTTGAGGTACTAACAAACCTCCACCACCTAGAAAAACATCATTTGACTCTTCAGACATAGAAATATCAGAACTGAGTATGCAAAGTTCTTTCCATAGCAAATGATCTACTCATAGACACAAAAGACTCAAATAGAGGACTGTCATTCAAAACCCTAATGAAGACTTAGTATAACAATTCAAATAGCTTTCTAAACAAGTTGAGGCATATAGAGTCTAGAAGAAATAGGCTTTATACATAGAAAGAGACTTACATCCTAACCCCTTTGACAAAATTATATCTATGCCTCCATCCCAAAACATTTTGAGGCACCAAAATTTGAAAAATATCAAGGAAAATGAAACCTCATTGATCACATTAGGGAATTCTATACCTCTTGTACCAAACTTAGTCATCAGCCCACCTACCTCATGAGACTATTCCCTCATTCTCTAGGTGGGCCTACACTTTAATGGTACTCCAAAATTCCTAGTAATATAAAATCTTGGTTATAATTGGTAGACAAATTCATCTCCCACTTTTCCTTCAACATTGAAAATGAGGTGATACTTTCTAATTTGTGCTCAACTAAATAGAAGACGGGAGAACCATTTATCACATTCTTATTATGTTGGAGAAACTTAGTTTGTTGATGCTCACTAAATATTTTTGAAGAAGAACAAGTTAATTTATGCATCAAAAACTTAGTCCCCAACTTAATGTATGAACTCAAGATCAAAATTCCAAGTACCATTTCAAAGTTGATGAAAAAGGGGGCTAGCATTAAACATGCACTCATCCATAAGGGTATCATTAAAACAAACTTAGAAAACACAAATACCAACTCATCTAATGACAAGGTGAAACTTTTCTTAAAGAACATGAATGTAACCAATGATGGTATTGTTGATGCACGTAAGATCAGTGCAATACAACCCAAAATGACTCTAAACGGTTCAAACCATACAAATTCACAAACTCCCAATCAAACAACACCTCAACAATAGAAAACTAATACTTCCATGCAAGATAGACATTGAAGACATCCTTAAACCAAAGACAAGAAATTCACATCCTTGTGGATACCTCTTGAGATTGCACTTCAACAATTACTTAGTAATAACTTCTAGCATTTACCTTCGATCAAAGATGAACCATTAACTAAAGCTTCTTGGTGGGATGAATATTTTTTCTTGTGATTAGCATCACACCAAAGCTCACAAGACCTCATCATTATTTTAGCTAAAACATGAAATACAAGATCTTATTGATGATGGTATAATTACTATTGATCCTTCCTTACTAGCATCCAACTTTCATCACACTATCTTTAAAGATCCTTTCAGAAATCATGACAAAGAAAAGGCATCCAATTCTAACTCAAAATCACAAGCTAATGTGAATTACACATGCACTGGATATGACTACACCATAAATTACTTCAATGACTCAGACTCTCACATATCCACATTCACCTTAAAGGTTGAGGACCTTTGTTATGATGTCACTATGCATTGTACCAAGACCACTCTACCTAGAGCTCCTTCTAGATCTATGGTCCCAATTAGACCTAACATCCCTACTAGACCTATGGCCCCTGGAAAACTTGTTGATCCTAATTCTTCAAATTACAGCCTTGTAGACCATCTTGGAAAACACCCTACATAAATATCCATCTTTGACCTACTGCGTGCATCCCCCCAACATCAAAATATCCTTGACCAAGCTTTGAAAGAGTTAGTAGTCCTATATAACATTGATTTTGCCTAGTTCTAGGCCATGGTTAGGAACCTATCCATGTCACAATATATCACCTTTCCCCTTCGGACATCCCTAAGGAAAGAACCAACCATAATGACCCCCTTCATCTCAAAGTCTTTATCCATAATGCCAAGGTCAAATGTGTCTTGATAGACATAGAAGTGGGACTGAACATCTATACTATTAAATTTGCCAAGCGTCTGGGCTACTCTAAAGAAGATGTAGATCCCTCTTGCAAAATCACAATAAAGGCCTATGATGATGATGAATGCTTCTCTAAGGGTGTCATCATATTACCCATCAAAGTTGGTCCAACTACTAAGAATACATTGTTCTAGGTCCTAGACATCAAAATGAATTTCAACATGATATTAGGATGCCCTTTGATCTATGCATTGAAAGTGGTTCTCTCTACATACCATCAATGTCTAAATTTTTCCTATAACAATGTGGAGGTTACTATCCCTAGTGATCTAGATCCTTTAAATTTTTGTGCTAATCTAAGAGATGCTACTGCATACCAATTCTAGACAAACAATGAAGCAAAACTCACAGATTCCTCTAAATATGTGGATGTTGATATACCCCTTAGTAAAGCTAAAGAAAAGCTAAGGATTAAAGACAAAGGGCATGGAGAATACTTTATGTCTCAATTATTCTACATTAGGGAGTTACCACCTTCTCCCTAAACTTATGGTAAATCACACCTATTGTAAGCACAACATTCTGAGATCAATAAACAAAATACCACTTTAATAAATTTAATTAGTGGTAATGGCATCCATAAAGAACATTTCTATGAGAATACATATGTCTATATTGAGAAAGAAATAGTATAAAAGGAACCCATTTTGATATCTCCTAACAAGTATGGACTTGGGTTTACTATCATGCAAAAATAAGGCTACGATGGACACAATGCTCTTGGATCTTAGAAACAAAGAATAATTGAACCTATCACTACAAAAGGATGACCTCTTAATTTGGGGCTTAGATTTTAATTATTATGAATAGGTCCTCCTAGTACTATGGTACCCTCATGCAATATTGTGGATGTTTTGAGCTATGAAAAGGCCTCTGAGGACACCTAACTTGAAATTAATAATCCTTATCCACTTGAACATATCTTTGTTGAGGATAGTAATACAATTAAATCTAATATATACATGTATACCTTCAACTAGATTCAACATTGATTATGACATCCCCTCAAGCTATCCTAAACTATTAGATTGGGACCAATGTGGATGACCAATTTTTGATAAATTCGACAATGATGACACTCTTGTAAGAAACTTTGAAATTTATGAAGAAATTATGATTGATAATCATAAATAATTAATTTCTCCTAAACTAAACACATTGGAATATTTTGGGGAGTTAAATCCATCTTCTAGTTACAAAACTAAAAGCAAAGGAAAAATAACAAGCATAGGTCTCTTGGTGAAAACTAAAAGGTGCTATTAGATTGTAAAAAAGAAGAATCTAAGTAGTTCCCAAGGATACAAGATTGAAAATTTGATGCCATGAATATAAGTGTTCCAGTGATCAAAATGCCACACAGTCTTTTGGAGCTCTCTCGATCAACCTTCATGTGGGAAGTTGTTAGTCTCAATCTTCCCAATCCTTCCTTATATCTAGTTTTTTATCCCCAAATCTAGCTACCCAACTTATCTAACACCAAAAAGAAAACCTCTATCCAACAAACATTTAAATATGTCATCATCAATGACATCCCATACAATAAATCCTTTGACCCAATTATCCTCAAATGCTTTGATTCATAAGAGGTAGACACTATGTTACATATGATACATTATGGTATATCTTAAGGCCTTTCTAGTTGTTTTCTTTTAGCTACAAACTTGAAATGAATCCTATGTAGTTATGATCAGTCATGGATCCAAAGATTATCAACTAGTAACACCAACAATAGATTTCTTCTCAGCATTCATCATCTTGCAACTTCAAAGGGTGAACCATTTCCCATGTGCATCAACAACATGCATCTTTGCAAGTACTATACTTGATTTCCATGTAGAAGTCCTAAAAAGAATATCAAAAAAATAAAAATAAAAAAGTCCCAAAAAAATAAACAAAAAAATGAAAAAGGTCATGAAAAAATGGATGCCTTGATGAAAACTTGGCAAATAGGCATCTTGGTATGAAAATTTGAGTGAAGAGAATATTTTTGTCAAAAAGCAATTAACTTGGCAAACAAGCACTTTGGGCAAGTATCATGGTGAAAACCTAGCAAATAAGCACCAGATGTAATTAGTTATTGCTCTTCCACATCTATTGGTGTTCCATCTACTTTTTCCCCATTCTTTTTTATTCCCTAAACATATCCTTCATATTGTAAGACATTCCTAGTCCTTAATCATGGCCCATGAATTGGTTGATGTCCTTTATTTTTGTCTTGTCTAGGGGCATATCACCTACATAGTGCGTGAGTTTGAACTTTAACCATGGGCATCTCCCTAAGAACATTTTATCCATTGGACTTATCACATATTAGATTGGAGCTAACACTTGTGAATCCTTTATAAGCCTGAAAAAATCCTAAAAGTTCAAATACAATCCTTAAAATTCAAATATGATCCTGAACAAACTCCTTAAAAAAGGTATATAATCCTAAAAATCCTAAAATGTCCTAAATTTTTTTTATAAAAATTGTAAAATGTCTTGAACAAATCTATAAAAATCCTAAAATGTCTTGAACAAATCACTAAATATTGTAAAATGTCCTAAATTTTTTGATAAAAGTCATAAAATGTCTTGAAGAAACTATTAAAATCATAAAAAATCCCTAGATAAACTCTAAAAATCATAAAATGTGCTAAATAAATGAATCACACAAAAATATCAAATATCCTCAAAAACTCTAAAAATTGCAAAACCCACCACAAATTTGTAATAAACCTTGTAAACTATGAATAGTCAACCCTTTTGCTTTAATACTCACACTTTTGTAGATTGAAACACAAAGCACAACATTTCAATGAAAATCATACTATTTGTGCAATGTGAACCAATAATCAATCCAACATCTCACTATGAACCTATCAACTGAATCAACAAACAATCTTATTACATGATCAACCTGTCAAACACTATCTAAAAACTTAAAACACTACAAAGAAATTAATAATGGAGAAGAATAGCTATTGGCTCATGTTGTTTAGTGAGTGATTTATTTTTTCTTTATTTTTCTTTGACCATGTTCCTATGTCACTTGATGATATAAACTAATTTATGAGAGTGGCCAGGATGGTTCATGGTCAACCTTTTATTTTCAGTATATTAAACATGTACCTTTGAGAGTCAAGGACATGTATGTATTCCTCTAGAAGGACAAGGTCATTTTCTATTTGTATCATTCTTGTTCGTACAAAAGGTTTTCATTTGTGTTCTGGCCCTTTATGCCATGATGCATTGCATTCCTTTTGTCATATTAAAATAAGGTTCCATTGACATATAATACACTTTATGAAAGTAAAATTCCTCACCTCATTCTAACTAGTCCTCATTTTAACTATTCCTTACTCTAACTAGTACTCATTTCATCTCCTCGATCTTTTATTACTCATCTCATCAACCATCACCACGGTCATGTATTTTGATACACCAAATCATCTTCATCTAGCATTCCTTCATTCTTGCATCATCATACATTGTGTATCAACCTTCTATGACTTTCCACTAAGTTTGGCTTTAGTTTTACCTTTGTTTGATCATATTTGACCATATTAGATGGGTCTTAACTATTTTATCACCCCTTTTCATGGTTTTGGGCATGCACACAAAGTTTCAAGTCATTCTAAGTCTAGTCAGGCTAATTTTTGCCTTGAGAGCTATCTAAGGTGCAGTCTACACTTTCAAAGCACAGTTGGGCTTCTCAAGTGCATCCAAAGTGCACTTGGTGCTGTCATAGTACACTTGGCATTACCAGTATGCCCTAGGTGCACTTGGGTGCATTTTGGGTGCACTTGGGGTAGTTAAATACCTAGAACTGCTCCCAAAGGCCCTATTTTACACTTTGGAGCCCATAACTTTTGTGTCTCAACTCCAATTTGCAATCTAGTTCTATTGGATTTATATCATTATTGTGAATAAATTAACCTGTCATTTTCATCATTTTTTCACATTATTGAGTGGGATCCCATTAAAATACTCTCAAGCCCCCATTTGACCCCTATTTTGTACTTTGGACCCCATAACTTTCAATTTTGAACTCTAATTTTTTATTTGTGAGTGGCTATGGCTTTTTACTTCTCATTGTCAACAAATTGACCTATGATATGCATATTTTAGTTAATTTCTTAAGGGGGCACCCATATATATCATCCCTAATGGGGCATTTCATTATGGTTTTCTCATTAGTTATTCTTTGACACAACACTATAAATCGCATTGTATCAAAGATGGGAAAAATGTAGACACCAAAAAATGGTTCCCCTCTATGATTTCATCACACTTTCATACTAACTCATCCCATTTTCTCATTTCACTAACTTGATTATATCTCAATAATTTTTTTCATCATTTGTATCCTCTTTCACATTATTTGTAGATCATCTCAAAATCTCATCCACTCAACCCAAAACCATTTCAGATCATTTCATAATCATATCAAATCAACCTAGAAGAATGTCAAATCAATCCAAAATCACCCCAAATCTACTTGTAATCACCCAAAATCAGCCTTAATCAACTTGAAACATGTCAAACATCCCAAATCTATCATCATCTATCTAACCCTAGGCATTTTCATGTCACCAAGTGCCTTGGAAATCTATCAATCTATCAAAGCTTATCAATCTAACCTTAGAATTGTCATAGCTCTTAGTGCTAGGTCAAACTATCATTGACATCATTTGATCTTTGATATTATTGAGTTCCTCAGTGTGAGGTCATGGAATTATCATATAAATTTAATAACATTGAAAATGTCCATCGATGTTATTATGATCAACCCTATCAATCAATCTTGATCCTATAGCATTTACAATGTCAGTTAAATGTTACATGTCCTTAATCCATGTCATGTGTCCTTTGCATATTATCAATCCAAATTAGTCATTTAATTTGACATTGATTTGGTCTACCCATCATCATCCTAGTTGATCTACATAATCATCTCATTTCATCAAAGGATATTGTCACATTTATGAAAACAAATTGGCCAATCACTTGTAATTTTTCTCTTATAGGATTAAATAACCCATAATTTAATCATGTGTCATTCCACTAATCATTCTTCCTAATTAACATCCTTAATTGATTAATATTATTAATTAATTGATTGATAATTCTAAAACCATCAAAATTCTCAATTTCGTAATTCACATTTTCCACCTTTAATTTCCAAATTAATAATTTCCATTCGTGTGGAATAATGAAATTTTAATTTAAATATTCCACACAATCTTGACATAATCTTGAAATCATCATGACACATGGACATCTTACACCATAGATTCTCTATTCACACTTGGTTAAGATATGTCATAATCCATATATTCTTATTCCCTTACGCATATCTATATTTAGCTGTTGTTGTTATAGATTCTTGGCTTTAAGTGGCTTTGAGGTGTCACATGACACGTCATAGATCCTCCACCATTTTTAGCCATGTTGACTTCCATGCATCATACAATATTACATTTGGCATCTTGTGTCATATGTGTCATGGATTTCTAAAACGAATCTCTTGCCAAGTTGCATATGCAAGGTGACAAGTTTAATACTCTCTTGTGTTTTGGCTATAAAATAAGCCACATTGCTCTCATTTCCAGTCCTTCAAGTCCTAATTCCTAAGTCCATAATCATAAAGCTTCAAATAAATATTCTATTACTCTCATAGAATTATCACATCATAGGATTTTTCTTTTCAATTGTGTGCATTATAGGCAATTGGACCTACATCATATGGAGAAGAATGAAGGACATGGGAGCTACAACTAAAGAGTATGTTTTACATTGTGTTGCTTTCTTTATTTTTGTTGGATTTCATGGTGTACTAGATGGTTTTTAGTGTATGTTTATTGAGTTTGTGATTTTCTCATAGTATGCTAGATGTTTAAACTATTTTCTAGTCCTACACCTTTGACCCCCTTCGATCAATTTCATCATGACATATGTCCCTAGGGGTCCTAGTATGGTATACGAACATACAGTAATCAATCATATGGGTTGAAGGTTAGCTTATGAACCCCTTCAACCCATATGATTGATTACCATATGTCCCTAGGTGTTCTAGGACCCCTAAGGACACATGTCATGATGAAATGGGTCAAAGCAGGTTGTAGGTTAGTCTACAACCCCATTTGACCCATATGATAAATTACCATATGACCCTAGGGGTCCTCAGACACCTTGCGACACATGTCATGATGAAATGGGCCAAAGAGGGTCATAGGTTAGACTACAACCCAATTTGATTGATATGATCGATTACCATATGTTCATTTGACCCATTTCATTGAGATATGTGTCCTTAGGAGTTGTAGGCCCCCTAGGGACATATTGTAATCCATCTTAAGGGTCAACTGGGGTCATAGTCTAATCTATGACCACCTTCAACCTTTTTCATCATGAAATGTTTCCATAGGGGTCCTAGGACCCCTAGGGACATATTGTAATCGATCATATGGGTCAAATGGGGTTGCAGGCTAACCTTTGACCCATTTAATCATGACATATGTCCCTAGGGATTCTAGAACCCCTAGGGACATATGATAATTGTTCATATGGATTGAATGGGGTTGTAGGCTAACCTACAACCCCCTTTGACTAATTTCATCATAACATGTGTCCCTAGACTCCCTAGGGACATATGATAATTCTGCATATGGGTCGAATGGGGTCATAGGCTAACCTACAATCCCCTTTGACCCATTTCATTGTGACATGGGTCCCTAGGGTTCCTAGGATGCTTAAGGAAATATGGTAATCCATCTTAAAGTTTGAAGGGGGTCAAAGGCTATCCTACCACTCCTCTCAACCCATTTCATCATGATATGTGTTCCTATGGGTTTAAGGACCCCTAGGGACATATCATAATCGATCATATGTGGGCAATGGGGTTGTAGGATAACCTATTATCCCCTTTGACCTGTTTCATCATAATATGTGTTCCTAGGGGTCCTAGGACCCCTAAGAACATATCATAATCCATCTTAAGGGCAAAATGGGGTTGTAGGATAACCTATAGACCCCTTTAACATATTTTGTCATGACATATATCCCTAGGGGTCATAGGATCCATAGAGACATATGGCAATCGATCATATGGGTCGAATGTGGTCATAGGCTAACCTACAACTCCCTTTGATCCATTTCATCATGACATTTTTTCCTAGGGTTCTTAGCACCCCTAGGGGCATATGGTAATCGATGATATGGGTTGAATGGAGTCTTCTGCTAACCTAGAACCCCTTTTGACCCATTTCATCATGACATGTGTCGCTAGGGGCCCTGGGACCACTAGGGAAATATGGTAATTGATCATATGGGTCGAATAGGCTCGTAAGCTAACCTACGACCCCCTTCTACTCATTTCATCATGACATTAGGGGAATTATGGTAATTGATCATATGTGTCAAATTAGGTCATAGTTTAACCTATGGCCTCCTTTGAACAATTTCATCATGACATGTGTCCCTTGGAATCTTAGGACCCATAGGGATGTATGGTAATTGATCATATGGGTCAAAGGGTGTCGTAGGCAAACCTATGACCCCCTTTGACCTATTTCATCACAACATGTTTCCCTAGGGGTCTCAAGATCCCTAAGAACATATGAGAATTGATCATATGGGTCGAAGGGGGCTATAGGCTAACTTACAACCCACTTTGACCCATTTCATTAATCCATCTTAAGGGTTGACTGGGTTCACAGACTACCCTACACCCACCTTCAACCAATGTTATTGTGACATGTGTCTCTAGGGGTTCTAGGACCCTAGGCACATATGGGTTAAATGGGGTCCTAAGCTAACCTATGACCCCCTTTGACCCATTTCATCATGACATGTGTCCCTAGGGGTCCTACGACACATAAGGACATATGGTAATTGATCATTTTGGTCAAAGGGAGTTATAAACTAACCTATGACCTCCTTTGACTCATTTTATTGCAATATATATCGCTAGGGTTCCTAGGACCCCTAAGGACGTATCATAATCCATTTTAAGAGTTGAATGGGGCCATAGACTAACCAATGACCCTCTTTAACCCATTTCATCACATGTGTCTCTAGGTTTCCTAGGACCCCAAGGATATATCATAATAAATCATATGGGTTGAATGTGGTCATAGTACCTACAACTCCTTTTGACTGATTTCATCATGACATATGTCCCTTGGGGTTATAGAACCCCTAGGGACATATTATAATCCATCTTAAGGGTCAAATGGGGTCATAAGCTAACCTACATACTCTTTTAACTCATTACATCATTACATGTGTCCTTAGGGGTCCTAGGATGCCCAGGAACATATGGTAATTGATCATAAGGGTCAAATGGGGTCATAGGCTAACTTACAATCCCATTCGACCCATTTCATCACAACATGTGTGCCTAGGGGTCTTAGGTCCCCTAAGGACATATGGTAATCCATCATATGGGTCAAATGGGGTCATAGGCTAACCTATAACCCCTTCAACCCATTTCATCAAAACATGTGTCCTTTTGGGTCCTAGGACACCTAGGGATATATGGTAATCAATCATATGGGTTGAATTGGGTCGTAGGCTAACCTACAACCCCTCTTTGACCCATTTCATAATTGCATGTGTCCCTAGGGGTCCTAGGACCCCCAAGCACATATGGTAATTGATCATATGGGTCGAAGGGTATTGTAGGCTAGTCTAGAACCTCCTTTGACCATTTTTATTGCAAAATGTATTTTGGACATATGGGTTGAAGGGGTTCACAATCTAACCTATGACCCCCTTCAACCCATTTCATCATGACATGTGTCCCTAAGGGTCCTAGTAACCCTTGGACACATCATAATCCATCTTAAGGGAAAAATGGGGTCATAAGATATCCTGCAACCCCCTTCAACATGTTTCATCATAACATGTGTCCATAGGGGTCCTAGGAACTCTAAGGAGATATGGTAATTGATCATATAGGTTGAGTGTGTTCATAGGTTAACCAACAACCCTTTTGACCTATTGCATTGTGACATGTGTCCCTAGGGCTCCAAGGTCCCCTAGGGACATATTGTAATCAATCATATGGGTCAAAGGGGGTCATAGGCTAACCTATAATCCCCTTCAACCCATTTCATCACGCAATGTGTCCCTAGGGGTCCTAGGACCCATAGAGACATATGCTTATTGATTATATGAGTTGAAGGGCATGGTAGGCTAATCTATAATGTCCTTTGACCCATTTCATCTTAATATGTGTCCCTAGGTGTCCTAGGACCCCTAGGGACATATCATAATCAATCATATGGGTTGAAGGGGATCGTAGGATAACTTACGATCCCTTTTGACCAATTTCATCACAACAGGTGTCCCTAGGGGTCCTAGGACCCCTAGGGACATATCATAATTGATCATATGGGTTGAATGGGGTCATAGGCTAACCTACAACCCCTTTGACCCATTTCATCATGACATATGATAATTGATCATATTGTAATTTAATTAACTATGTAATACTATGTAATAATTTATAATATTATGTTAAAATATATATTATATTAGTATATGTAAATATATATATATATATATATATATATATAATATTATATTATATATAATAATAATGTATAGATAATATTTATAATATTATGGATAATATAGAATACTATATAATAATATATAGTACTATGATGGGAAGCAGATGGGCTCAATAGAGAATCTTCGTACTAGAATAATAATATATAGTAGTATATATACTATATTATGGATAATATAGAATCTTCAAAGGAACTCAGGGAAGCAAATGGGCTCAGCAGAGAACAATAGAAGATAGATTAGTTATTTAACAATGGGAAGGAGAAGTGCCTTCCTGAGGAGCCATAAAGATTACTACATGGAATGCTAGGGGTTTAAATGCCCCTAGCAAAAAAAGGTTACTAAAACAAAACCTTAAATATTTTGATTTTGAAATCATTTTAATTCAAGATACAAAATTAAATAAGTAAGAACGAAATAAATTAAAGAAGAGGCTAGGTCTTTGGAATTCTATCTTCCAAGAGTCAGTAGGGGCTTCAGGGTCTCTAGGTCTTTTTTGGAACCCTAGGAAGGTTTTGATAGATATTTTAAACATTAGTAATAATTGGATTAGTGATAGTGTCTAGAGCATGAAATCAGACCTTAAGTTTATTTTAATTAATGTCTATAGTCCAATTAGTAATATGGGGAAAAAAGCAGTTTGGGAGGACATCAACATGTCCATGAACAATTTTAAGGATAGTCTATTTTTAGTAGGTGGAGACTTTAATACTATTTTAAATCTAACTGAAAAAGTAGGTGGAATTCAAAAAACCTTGCAAGCATCCAGAGATTTCAAAGAATGGTGTGATACCCATAATGTGATTGACATTCCTATCATTAATGGGAATTTCACATGGAACAATAGGAGGAAGGATTTTGCATACATTGCTGAAAAACTAGATATGTTTTTTATTAAAGGTGATTTGGATGTTATCAATTTGAATTTTTAATCTTCTATTATGCCAATTGCGGGATCTGATCATTTTCCTATAAATTTTGAATTTTTAGAGCCACATAAACCTACTAGGAACCCATTTAAATGTGAAAAAATGTGGTTTCTAGATCCTAGCTCTATTAATAACATAAAAGAATGGTGGGCACAAGATAATTTTGAAGGTTCAAAGATGTTTATTTTTGTCTCCAAAATGAAGATGCTTAAGGAACGAATCCTCAGATGGAATAAGGAACACTTCAATAATATCTTTAAATAAAAAATAGATATAGAAGAGAAATTAAAAAACCTAAACTTAGAAGTAATTAAGAAATGCATGAATAATGACACATATCTACTAGAAAAAGAACTACTCGCTAAATAGGAGACTATTTTATCCAAAGAGGAAATTTTTTGAAGACAAAAATCAAGAGAGAAGTGGTTAGATGAAGGGGATTAGAATACAAAATTCTTTCACAATTCCACCTTATACAATAGATCAAAGAGTAAAATATCTAGTATTAAAAATCACTTGGACATCTTAACTGATAAACCAAGTGAAATTGTGGAAACCTTAGTAAAACACTTCTAGGGAATTTTAAACAACTATGAAGGGTTTAATAGAGCAGTGCAAGCTAAACTACTCAAAGTAATCCCTAAAATTGTTAAAACTGAAGATATTAGGGTTTTAAATAAACCCATTAATCTAGAAGAGGTTAAGGTGGTAGTCTTTAATATGAATCCTGATAAATCCCCAGGCCTAGATGGTTTTTAGGCATTTTTCTTCGAGAAATGCTAGGATATTATCGATATAGATCTTTGGAAAGCTATTGAAGCCTCAAGAAATGGTGGAGCTCTGTTATCAAAAATTAACTATTCCTTTCTCACTCTGATTCCCAAAAAGATGGAACTTGAGACTCTAGGAGACTTCAGACTGATTGCTCTTTGGAACACAGTTTACAAAGTTTTTTCTAAGATCTTAGCAAATAGACTAAGAACAAAGAGGCATCTATGTTTATAAAGCTAGACATCCAAAAAGCATATGATATGGTTGATTGGCAGTTCCTGTGTGAGGTTCTTGAAGCCTTCAAGTTTTCTCATCAATGAATCAACCTCATCTTTAAATTCATATCCTCTCCCAAAATTTCAGTTCTTATTAATGGAACACTAGAAGGTTTTTTAAAAATATCTAGAGGTATTAGACAAGGAGATCCATTATCTCCTTCTCTTTACATTATAATGGCAGAGGCATTTGGGAGAGTGATCGCTGATGAATATAACAATAAAAAAAAATTAGGCATTACTGTAACTAGGAACATGCCTAACATTATGCACCAAAAATATGCATATAACACTATTCTGCCTAGCAAAAGTATAATGATAGAGGCACTTGGCCTTAAAGCTATCATAGATTTGTATATGAAAGCTTCCAGCGAGAAAGTGAATGATACTAAATCTGAGATTTATTTTATGAACACAAAACCTGAAGTAGAAAATTAGATATGTAAGATCATGGGATACAAAAAAGGATTATTTCCTTGTAAATATTTGGGAATTTCCCTAGAGAAAGGCATAAAGTCTAGTAAGGTCTAGTCTAACACCTTGGAGAAAATGGATATTAGGATAGGTTGTTGGAAGGATAAATGGTTGACTAAGGCTGGAAAAAGTATAAACATAAAATTAGTTTTATCTACCATTCCAACCTTCCCTCTTCATGTCTCTCACTCCCCAAGTGACTCCTCCACAAATTTAAGGCCAAAATCAGGAATTTTCTTTGGAATGACTATGAAGAAGATAAAAAGTTGGCACTCATCAAATGGGAGAACATTTATAAATCGAAGGACTTGGGTGGAATTGGAATTAAGAACTTACGTTGGCAAAATGAAGCTTTAGGTGCCAAATTAGTATGGTGCCTCTTTAAGGAAAGAGAGCACAAGTGGGCTAAGATTCTATATAATAAATATCTGAATGTGGCTAATCCCCTTTCAATCTTTAGAATGAAGACTCTTCCTAGAGGATCTGAGAGTTGGAATTTTATGATAAAGTGTCATTATCTGGTTTGCAAATATCTAACTTGGGATGTCAGTAAAGGCGATGAGGCCTTATTTTGGGAAGATTTGTGGGATGGGAATCCTCCAATAGATCCAAGATTCATCCCCAAAGATCTCAAAGATAATTTAGTCAATCTTTGGGGTGACAAATTCTACAACTACAAGACAAAGATTTTGTCGAAAGGCATTACCAAATGGATTTGGAAACCTTTGTAAGGTATAGGTTTGGATTTAGTTGCTTTAAAGGCCTATGAAAAGATAAAAATAGATAGAAATATTGAAAAAATGAAGAGGAAAGATGAACTTATCTAGGCAACTTCAAATGATGGGAAGTATAACATGAAAAATGGATACAAGGCTCTAATCAACTCTCAAAATGGGACAAATTGGATATTCCACTCAAGCTTTGTTAGGACTTGGCATGTCTTTCAAAGGCATGATTCTTTTTATGGTTGGCTTTCCAAAATAGAATCTTGACAATTGACAGATTCCACAAACTTGGCTTTCAGAGCCCATCTAGGTGTGTTTTATGCAAACAAAATAGTGAGGATTCAGATTATTTATTATTTAGCTGTATGTTTTCCCAAATATGTTGGGAATGGCTTAGACATATGTTAGGATGGTCAACACCTTTGTCGAAATCATTCATTGACCTCCTCAAAGGATGGCCTATAAACTTGGTCTAGGGAATTTATAACAAACTTTGGAACATCTGCCCTTCCATTATGGCATGGGAAATTTGGAAAGAAAGGAACAGACATATTTTTTGAAACTAAAAACTAACAATAGAAGAGTTAATATCTAGAATTGAAGCTAGCATAGTTGAAATGGCTAACTACCATCTCAAAAATGCCAAGAAAGAAGAAGGTTTTTTTGCTATTTGGGATGGTCACATGAAAAAGAAGTGGCCAAACTTGATTAATCCTCCTCTTTGTTATGTTATGAAAAGTAAGGAGGCTACAAAAAGATGCAAATGGCACCCCCCCCAAAAGGATGGGATAAGCTCAACTTTGACGATGCTACTAGAAGTAACATAGGTACAAAAAATATTGGATGTATTATTAATGATGATATAGGTAACTAGATAGCTAAAAAATCAATCTCTATTCAGCCTACTTCCAATAATTTGGTAGAATTAGAGGCTTTAGATTAGAGTCTGTAGCTTTGTCACAAGTTAGGTCTATCAAGAGTTATCATAGAAGGTGACTCACATATTATTTTTAATGCAATTATGAAATGTGCAACCCCAAATTGGGTCCCTAATTTTAAGCTAGAAAAAGTTCTTGAACTTCTAGATAGGTTTTGAGATAGTCAGATTTGCCACATTTTTCAAGAAGGCAACCAAAAGGTGGATAATTTAGCAAACAAGGGAGCTGATGGTATAAACTCTTTAGATATCAAAGATGTATCTTTTTCACCTTCTTGTAATTTTAGTTGAATTCCTAGATTATCTTAGCTATTGACCTTTTATATTAATAGCTTTTGGTTTCTCTATCTACCTAATATCATTTAGTTAGTATTTGTTTGATTACACCCATGTGATTGTTTCTATTCCCTTGGTTGTTATCTTTGATTGTTTCTTCTATTATTATATGTTTATTTTATTTGTTTATTGTTTTCCTTCCACTTCTCCCCTATTAGTTAAGTGAGTGGCATCATTTTTTTTCACCATCTCCATTCTTAGGTCGTTATTCTAATGATCTTTTCATCATTCCCCACTCTAGTTCTACTCATACTTTAGTTTATGAGGATGACATCATGCCAAATAATGTGTCTAGATCTTTCATTAGCCTTTGTCTTTATTCGCTGGTGTTGCCTCTATCTCTTTTGTTAGGTCTTTCTTACCCTGAAGATGGATTCTAACATTAGCATCTTCCACACCTTAGAAACTCACACAATGGCTTTCTATGGTAATGTCAAACTGGAGTGATGGAATATAATTCTTAAACCAGTGGACAATATGACTAGGATTGATGTTAGCAAAGCCATCGGTGAAGGGGGTTTTGACTATAAATGTACTTGGAGGACAATTAGTGACATAATAGTCTCATTCATTGGCTGTATGGAAAGAGCTAGGGTGGAGCCATGGGCCATTATCAGACTCTACTACAACATCTTTGATCTAGTCTAGAGGAAGGGTCTTGAACATGCAATCAATAGCATAGACAAAAAGCTATGCATTCCCCTCCTAGAGAAGTACATGGACCTTCCTCCAAGATCCCCCAATTTAGAGGTGGCTTATCATCCACCTTCATTGGTAATCTGTAAGCATCTAGGCTTTTACTAGGAATGGCCCAAGATGGAGGCCAATATTCAATTCCCCTTATGGTGGAGAGGAATTGTGGAGGAGGAGAGTAAAGCATGGTTAACTAACTATCTCAATATGTTTAATGCATACATCCAGCTTGGAGTGGTCTTGGAAAATCTTGAAGCATTAAACTTCTATACTCCAACTTTGGAGAGAACCAATAGGGCTAAGGCCAATTTCAAATTCCCACCAAACTTATATGTGAAGAAGCCAAATGATATCCTAGAAGTTATTATGGTGTATCGAAAGTAAGTTGCTCACTTTCGTGTTCTGTCGGGAAGTTTTTTGGTGCTCCTGGATAGATGGTTAGGCAATAATGCATCAGGGCTTTGTTCATTAGTTTGGTAGTTTCATACCCCATGCTATGGGTTTTTGTAATATCTTTATGCTATTGATATCTCATTGTATGTAGGTAGTAACTCTACACTTAGGGTTTGTGGTCTATGACCCTTAGTAAATATAGGTACATGATTTTTTTGGACTCATACTATATTGTTATATTACTCTCACTATTAATACAGATAATTGCAAGTTTCTTTATTAAATTTTTTGTTATTATCTATTTTCTAGATCGAGATGACCTCAAAGCTTATGGTTATTGTGACATAATTAGAACTAATATAACTATCTTGGTTTAATGGTTGTCATATTCTAACTTTGGTAGGCTATGTGGTATTCAGTTATGTAAGGTAAGTTTCTCTCAGTAACGTGGTTCTTAGGTTCCTTATGTTATCCTATAGATCCTTTAGTATTTTATGGTTCATGTGTAGTTTTGTAATCTAGTTCCTATTTTGTTCTTTTAGCTATCCAATATTATTTGGATTAGGGTGCTTTGCCCTCTTGGGGTTTCCTCATCTCCCAATTTCATCTTGTTTGTTTCTCTATCCTTTTATGTTTTTGTTCTGTTGTCTTGGTTTCCTTTCTTCTATCTTTGCTGATTGTTTTCTTTGTTGACCTGGTGTCTTGGGCTTGGGGTATGAATCTGAGTCCTTGTTGGCTAGTTTATCCTCTTGTTTGTCTATTCTAGGAGGATGACTACTTTAGATTTATTTTATGGACTTTTTTATGTGGTTGGCTTTGTGAGGGTTTTTTTGGTCCCGATTAAGCCTTTTACAGGATATAGGTTTTCTTGGCTGTTAGTGGCAAAATTCTCCTATCTCTTAGTGGTTCTTGTCAAATTATCTCTCATGTTAGATTATCAAGCATCCAAGGTAGATATTTTGAGTTCAGAATGGTTGATTGGAGATATGTAGTTCTTTATGCTCCTACAGCTTTTATTATGATCAATTTGATTGAGACCTATTTAAAGAGGTTTCTAGTTTAATCACATATTTGAACCATCTAATGAGATGTGATCATTCGACATATTTTATATTTTATTAGTTCCTCAATATAGACTTTGACTTTAGATCTAGAAATGCAAACTAGATTATAAGATCTTTGTTGTTTAGGTTTTTAGATTTCCCATCTGAATTAATATCTAAGGATCTTTTTTCACATCAAAGGTTGGCTCTTTGTTTTCTATGCCTTATTAGTAGGGCAAGATGGGTTGGGATTAAGACATTTTGTCAATCCAATGACAGAGGGCAAGCATTCTAATTTGAAGTCTTGAGTTCGGAGGTGAGGATTGATAATAACTAGTATTGATATGTTCAATTAACTATGCTCAAGATTAATAAGGGTGCTTCCTATTTTATTTGGTAACTTTATTTATTATGTTGATTAATTATTTGTCGGTCCCCTCTATAAATAATGGTGAGATTTCTGACCTTATTAATCAAAGTATTGCCTTCAAACTCTAATGATTGGATTTAGATGCTAATAGAAAGATATCTAATATCATTAACACAAAAGTTTTAAGGAGTTTATGGTAGTTCAAATACAATTTTCATGTATTAGGAATTTTAATTTATGAATTATATATTAGAAATATTTGAATATTCTCCATGATTATCTTTGCCTTATAAAGATGTTAGTAGATTTTTTACTAACCATGCTTATTATAAAGACAAGAAGGAGGGATGAGTGATCTGATTAGAGATGGGAGGAATGCTAAAAAAAATGGCAAGATTGGTTCTTAGATAATTAGATACGGTTGTTTTCAAGAAATTTTGATGATTGTATCAGTTCTTTTAGGATTTGTCTTGCTGTAATCATAGTATAGGTAGTTATTTGACTAGGGTATGCCCCTTTTATGATGTAATAATAAAGGACGTTAGTCTCGAGCTAGACTAGAGGTTTTCATCTCTATTCTTTCCTACCAGTGCCTATTTATACAGAGAAATGCTTGTGTAAATTATTAATTTGATTTAATAAATATAATCAAGGCCTTGGTTTTTAACTGATCAAAAAATAAAAAATAAAAAATAATACTATTCAAATTTCATTATATCTTAATGTAAAAACATATTTAAATATCTTTGTAAGCCTTTTGGTTTAAAATGTACTATTTGTTCTGACTATCTCAAATTTAATTTTTTGTGTTTTGCCACCACATTTTGGGTATTGTTTTTGGATTGGGTACCTAATTAGGCTTGGTGTTTACCAAACCTCTTTGGTCAACTCAAAAAATATGTTTGAGACATGTTTCCTTGAGATTTAGACCTTGATTGGCCATCTGACAATATTTTTTCATCTAAATTCAATGAAATAAAAATGGTTTTTTGAGAACACTTTGAATATTCCACCGATATAATTCTTGTCAAAATTATGTGTTCAATAAGTATTTATTAGTTAATTTCTAATGAAAATGTATGTAAACTATTGATTGACACACTGATTGGAAAATAGCTAAAACTTTCAAATGTATACATTTTTTGACATCCAAAAGTTGCGTTACATTTTATGCTTCACCTAGGATAAGAAAAATAAGAAAAACTTAATTTTGTAAAGTTTTCAATTAGCTAAGGTGGTCAGACATGAGAGTTGATTTATTCTAAAAAGTTTAGGGTAGAAAATTTATATTTAATTATTTATTTGAAAAAATACCGAAAAATATGCATCACATTTAGGAATTAATACTCTTTATATCTATAATTATATTTAAAAATATTATCATTTGATGTTGATTGAGTTGGTCAGACATGAACGTAGCATTGCATTAAAATTCAAAATTTTGACCAATCAAATAATTTTTTTTCTCTAGATAAGGCCTAGTAGTTTAGAATAAATATTTAATTTTCTAGAGATTATTTTCTTACAACTTTTTGATATAAAATCCATAACTACTTAAAAATTACATTTCAAGTTAACATAACCCTGATTTGCTTGTTTTTAAATAACCCTGATTATTTTCTTAAATTTTTTAATATAAATCCCATAACTACTTTAAAATTATTACATGTCAAGTTAATATAACCTTGATTTTCTTATTTTTCACTTCCCGTTAAGGCCATATT
Source organism: Cupressus sempervirens (assembly GCA_028749045.1). Classification (NCBI taxonomy): domain Eukaryota; kingdom Viridiplantae; phylum Streptophyta; class Pinopsida; order Cupressales; family Cupressaceae; genus Cupressus; species Cupressus sempervirens. The sequence continues at coordinate 359,486,569 of CM053791.1, read as the reverse complement.
TTGGTTAACCATGATCTTGCACATACCCCAATATGAAGACATCTTTAATCATGTCATAGTTAAATACTTGTTGTTTTGATGATGTCATGGAATGTTCTTTGAAATAATGTACCTAAGAAATTCTTGTAGCCATTATCATTATGAGTCCTACAACCACTATGGGAATTACTACTTTACCTCTAATATGTGGAATAAATATGTCGATGGAATGATGAATCATATGTAATGTTTTTTCTTGATATAACTTGAGATTGTAGGATTACTAGTTAGAATGTATAGGCATCAAAGGTTGAGAAGAAGATGGAGCTACTACTTAAAGACTTCCACAAGACTATGTCAAGCAAGGACTCTACAACAATAGATAATGAAGTGGTTGATGGACTGGCTACCATTTACTAGAATGCATTAAAGGATGCTAAGTGAGGTCTATCATTTTCCATCAATCTAGTTGTAGTACTTCTTTATGATCAATAAATCTAAAGTAGTAGCTCCTTAATTCCTCCAACATTTCTTGAATCTTTCCTTTTTCTCATTATGATCCTTCTTCACTGTAAAAGGATAGAGTTGTGATAAGCATTTCCCTATTTCTATGGAGAATTATTTAGTTAGTTATGAACTCTTGAATAAAAGTGGTCCTATTTCCTCTTAGTAAGAATAAGGATAGTAGATTGATGTGCATTCAAACTACAATATAGTTGTGAGTAAGCCATTGTACGTGTTGAATCTATTATAAATAAAGTTGTGAAATTTTTTCCTAGATCTATTGCATCAATCTAGACACTACTGAGTTGTCATTTTGCACAATGGTTAATGACATGAATCCTTTCAAACTTCTCTCTTGAAAAGATAATTGAGGATCAACTCCAAGGTTCTGAGTGATCTTGTGACCTACTAGAATCTGCTCAATTGAAGATAAATGTTTATGTTCATGAGGATGACTTTGCTTGTTTGAAAAATTTTGGACAAGATGTTTGATTTGTTGTTTGAAAAGTAACCACAAAAGAGATAAATTTTTGGTATTTTATGTTCTATGATGAATGTAATTTATTGATGCAACTATATGAATTCTTATTTTAAACAAATTTTAGAAAAGAAATAACAAGATAGGGTAACGAGAGATTAAAGAATATAACTTGAAAGGGAAATTTCTAATGGATATAAACCATGGTAAGAACACAATTGTCACTTAAATCATTGAAAAGATTGTGTGTGAAATTGATTAAAATAAGAGAAACACTTCTTCAGCTCTACTAATGCAATTATTGATGGGAACTTAATAATAACCAAAAGATGTTTCACTTCTCATCAAACCACAAGGCCACAAAAAGTGCACTCATGCGAGACAACAAGTTGTGTAAGAAAAATAGGTGATCCTTTCTCCATTTTGTTACATCTGCTAAATTCATTAGCATGATGCAAGAACCAAAACTAAAATATTGCACAATCATAAAAACACAATAAAACCATTGGCTCCATTATTATTCATTAACATGCACTCACAAAAACAACACACTCGGGCAAGAATAACTATCCTCAAAATTAGAGCACAAATAACATATATTATTGCATCAAAATAATGGCCTAGAGTACATATTACATCCATGTATTTATAAGAAATATTCTCCTCTTTTTTGTGTTTAGAGTGAGAGCTCTTGAAATGTAAACACATGTTAAAAAATAATAAAACAAATCTAATTCTAAACAAATTGACTCTCTAAATAGTGTTAAGTAGGTCTCCACCCTTGTTTATACCAATTAATGGGTGCATGAGCCTCTACATGACTTAAAACAATAAGATAAGAATAGGATAAGAAGATAGAAGCTATGAAAGGATTTGAGAGTCTATGGAACCTCTAAAAATGGAAGCTTGGCCTTCTCTAGGTGTTTTTGGGAGTTAAATTGTTATCAAAATGTATTTCTGGTGTATTGAATGTTCAAAAATAGTAATTGACAGTTAACTATCAGAACACTACTTCTTCTTCAAAACTATTGGCACACCTTTGTGAATAGCATGCCTGCACACCTATGGACCTTGATGATAGGTTCCAAAAATGCTAAATATTCCTAAATGTCAAAATTAAAATTCTAGCATCTGGGTTTTCTTCCCCTTTATACCAAAACAATGTCTAGATATTTGCTCTTGAATTTCTCAATTATCTTTGCAACTTGGGTAGCTTTTGGAAAATCAAAAGCTCTATATTTATCCTTTACTAATTATTATTAGTTACTAACTTATATTCAAGTAGCTATAAAATCCTCAAGTTTAGTCTCCAGCTCCAAAAATGCCTCTTCAGTCTTGAATACTTGAACTTATGTCTTCATCTAATGAAACATCTTTAAAAGTTCCTTGAAATTGTTGGACCACTGATTGCACCACACTAAGCTTTGACTCATTGTTAAAAATCTCAAACAAGTGGCATTTTAGTACCTTTCCTCTTCAAGAAATTTCTTTAGAGTCTAGTCCCTTATTTTTTGAATATCTATATGTAGTCCTTCCATGACTTTATTGCCAACTGATATTTGTTCAATCCAATCATTTTACATACGTAGATCCTTAGCTATGTATACCTCCATAAGTGTACAATACCTTTGAACTTTTGTTGATTTCAATGCCTTTAGGTCTTTAGTCTAGGTATGCACCTCATCCTTTAACAGAAAATCTGGGTTCACTATGGATACTAGTTTATCCACACTTAACAGAATATGGTGTAGTAGGTTCAAATTACCCTGTATTATTTGTACAACTTTCTCCTCAAAAATTTTATGCTATTATTGACATGCCTAAAAAATGGGTCTAATTGTATCATCCCCATTCCTTTCCCCTCTAATGTTTTAGCAAGACTAATTTCTAGATTATCTAGGTCAAGAGGTCCCACAACCTCATGCAAATAGCCTCTTAAAATATCATTCTATTTCCACAACGCTATAATTCAAACTCATCTTGGTCCATATGTGTAAACAATCTTTCATCACCATAGTGATCATAAATTTTGTAGTGTCTACCATGGGTCTACATAGCATGACCTCCTTTATCTGATAGTCCTTAGGAGTTAGTTATTCTGTATCAACATGTAGAGGAGGAATAACAATATGCACAAGCAAGTCCTGATCTTGGTTCTTCATTATGAAGGCTAGTGTTCATGCATAATCTATAGGTGGCTTAGGCTTCTTGATTTCTTTCACTAGTTCTCTCATTCATTCCTCGATGGTTAGATGCAACTACCTCTTTTGATGAAACATGACCTCCCTCTTTAGCCATATCGATGTAGTTCCCATTGGAGACATGTACTTGACTCAAGAGGTGGTTTCTACTATAGGATCATTTCCCCTATCATTCCTCTCTGGAATATTTTCTCATTGAGAAAGATCAATAGTTGGAGTCTATTTAACTAGTTGGGCTAAGGTCCTAGCCTCTATATTTTGAAGAGTTTGTTGAGGCTCTTAGGGTATTTTCCCTTCCTCCAATACTTCATCAACATGTAGTTGTTGGGGCTATGCTTCCTTCATTACTTTTTCTTCTATTTCTATAGATAAAGGAAGTGGAGTTACTAAGCTTTTATCTAGGAATGTTAATTCCTCATATGGTGGTGGTAGAATGCCCAAAGGTCCTTGAGGTAGTGGTGGCAATTGACACTAGTTCTCTCCTAAGGATTGACTTATGGGAGTATCTCATATCTTCTCTCCCACCATCTGAGTAGATACTCACATAAATTTAAAATTGGAGATGTCAAAGACATCAGTTTCTTGACCCTCCATGTAGACTATCCACTATTGCTTCTCATCTTTTGATGTTGAAATATGAATAGGTTATTTTGTAGCTAATGGAATTATCATAGTTGAACTTCTTCTCATCTCCTTTTCTATTAGCCTTACTAAATGGATCTTTTTCCATAAAGAGACATATTCAATCTATTCCCCTTCTTCAACCTTTGCTTCAAGGATTATTTTGGGAACTTGTGGCAATGGAGTCTTCTTCTTTTTCAACCTTCTCCTCCTTGTTCTTTCTATTGGTGATTCATACCTTTCTCTTTTTGGAGCTAAGGGGGAGGCTTCTTCCACTTGTGTAGCCATTAATTGCACCCTCTATTCTTTTTCTTTCTCTTCATCTATCTCTTCTAGTTTCAAAGGTGCTTGTGGTTCTAGGATGGGCTCTTCAGTAGGTTCATATGCTTTAGGCTTAGCTTGTGGCCTGACTTATTTAGGTTGTAACTATTGTTGTTGAGATGCTTGGACTAGAGTCCTCTACTTCTTTTCCTTTATAGGTGCTCTTTTCCTCTTATTTATATCCTTATCATCCCTAAAGTACTCAACCTCCCTCTCATGTTGATGCACCATTTTAGGTCTTTCTAGGGATTGAGTAGGGAAGGTTAGTATTATGACTAACACACCTTTTCATTTGATTGGCCGTGTCATGGCTTATAGGGGGATAGCCTAGGGAATTGGATTCATTCTAAATGGCTTCTTAATCCATTCCATTGTTAATTGGACTATATGTCTAGATTGATGATTAATGTTTGCATTTTCATCTCTTCCAATCTCAGTATTCATTATAGGTTGGTCATAGATCTTGTCCTTATTGTATAAAGGATCCAAGATATCTTCAATATCTTTTTCAACCACCTTTAGAGGGGTCTTCATTTTTAGCACTTTCTCTACTAGATATAGAGTCATCCTACCATAATACCATATCTGGATATCATAGTCATCTATTGTGTTCATCCAATGATCCTCTAACACATCCTCATGTACAAACTACTTCCCTACCAGATGTTGTACCATCCCTATTTTATCAAAGTAAGGGTGAGGGGAGTTATATTCTTCTAAGGGATACCGATCCCACTTAGAATCAAAAGTCATAATGTCCTACTTTTTCTTGACCTCAAAAGCACTGATTATGATAGGCTAGACCCATGTCTTCTTATGTTTCCTTCACACTCTATCATATACAGACGTGAGATGGCATATGATATCCAACAAGATTAGCCTATCCAATGGATATCTCAGGAGCTTCACTGGGTTTTTGAAAGTTTTAGCTATCCTTATGTAGGTGAATGTTTTAAACTAAATGTACTATGCTCTATTCTATAGAAATTACTTTTTCATAATCACCTTCTATGAATCTGATGATTATGAATATAAAATTGTCATTCACTATCTTGTATTCCAAACTCTTCTCTGAGAGTTTCTTGTTCACCAGTTGTAGATGCTAAGAATTATCATCTTGCATGCTCCCTTTCTTGTAAGGTTTTGGGTATTCCATGGTCCTTTCCACTAGTAGGTACACCATGTATGATATCATATAGAATGTTAGATTGGGTCTCACAGCTATGAGTTTCTCATACAAATTATCACTAAGGATAGTAGTCTAGTCTATTGGCATCTCGATCATCCTGATAGTCATGTCCACTTTGTTGACTTTGCAGCCCACTAGTATTTTTGTCTATTAAGAGAGATGATTGAATTGTTTCTCTATCTTCCTTTTCATTCTCCTAATACCATCTCTCTACTCTTTCATAGGTTATCTTCAAATACAAATTAACTCTAGGAAGATTGAATACTTTCTTGATATTTCTTGGTCAGAGGTCCAAGACTATCTTGATGACCTTCTCTTCAGTCACATAGTTCTCTACAAGGCCCATTATAAGTTCTCAGGACTGGATGGATGTTGGATGTGACACTGTGTTAACAAGGCTTGATCTAGTAATAGATGACACCATCATAGATTATTCTTTCAATTTGTTACAATTTTTCATGAATATATTCTAGTCTATATGGTTGAGCTCAATATCTCTAATCTCAACATGCCCATCTTGAAACTGGGATTTCCTTGGTGCACCTTGGTAATTTACCACAATAGGTTTTGGAGCTATCTTTTCTACCATTGAAGAAGATGATGATGTCATCTTATCTGCATAAGAAAAGAAACATTAACATCATCATATTTCCACAATCCTTTTGTAAATAAGAAGTTTTGTAGATTTGATTGTGTGTGATTTTTTTACCATCAACATTTTAGATCATACTACATGATCCATCATCAGGATGAGAAGAGCATGATAGTAGAGATATGCAAACTAAGCTCTAGAGATATAAGAAGAGAAGTGGAGAGCATGCAAATCCATGAAAAGAAAAAAAACTCACTTAATGAAATAAATGAGACTTGAGAGATGGAGGTCACAAGAGAGGTTAAAAATAATAATAGGATGTATTGGTTGTTATTTAGTATATATTTGTTTATTCTTATATATATTTAATTACTTACTTTTCGTTGTGCTTGTATTTTGGTTCTTTTCTTTTAGGGTTTATTTTTTTTTGGTAGATATAAGGGTATTATAGTACATTTTATTTCTTATTTGTATATTATATATAATAATATGCACTATTTATTAGTTTTTCCTTGGTTATATTCTTTTATTGGTTTATATATATATGTTTTCATGTGCGGAGGTATTTTTCATTTTTTTCTTGTTTTGTTTGGATCTTGTGGTTCTCTTAAGTTCATCACTTCTTTCTTTCCATTTTCTTATTTTTATCAACTTTAATTTTATTTTAAACCTCTCTTGTGTCCTCCATCTCTCAAGTCTCATTTATTTCATTAAGTGAGTTTTTTTTTCTTTTTATGGATTTGTATGTTCTTCACTTCTCTTCTTATATCTCTTGAGTTAGGCTCAGTCTACATATCTCTACTATCCTACTCTTCTCATCCTGATGATGGATCATGTAGTATGATCTGAAACATTGATGCTAAAAAAAATCACATACAATCGAATCCAGAAAACTTCTTATTTAAAAGAGGCATTAGTTTGGAAAATTAAGATTTGAACTAAAATAAAACCCTAATTAACCCCAAATAGATCAAAACCTAGCAAAATGTAACCTAAAATAGCTAAAGCACCCCAAATGCCCTGATATGCACTTTAGTGTAGATAGCGCACCCTTACAAGTGTACATGTTGTTGGAATTAAAGATAGTGTAATTGAGAGGGGGGGTGAATTAGTTACTTAACAAAATTTAACCACAGATCCCTTAGATGCCTTAAATATTTGGTTACTGTTGATACTTGGTAAACAAATGCTACAACTTGATAAATTAAGCTACTACTTATCTTTAAGCATTCATACATCTAACTGAAAACAAAATGAACACAAGAGACACTAGTTTTAATGTGGAAACCCAATATGGGAAAAACCACCAAGTAACTAGTCACCAATTTTTTACTCTTCTAAAGTGAGCCCTGTTAGGAGCCAACCCTGTTAAAGGTTACAATACACACTGTTAGGTGTGACCTTGCTAGCAGATCTAATCACCCTGTTAGAGTGGCCTTGCTAGAGGTCTTTAGAATAATTCAACTAAACTGTCACCTTGTTAGAGGATTTACAAAATGGCTGTTAAACCAACTCTATTAAGAGATTTGAAATCACTACTACAATGGTTAGAAAGAAACAATGAATTGAGCTGAACAAGATGCAACTAAATTTTTTGGATACAGGTCTCTGTTTAACATCATTAGATCTTCCTTGATCAAATATGACTCTACTACTCCTCAATGATCTCTGATCATCCTTCAAATTTGCTTCCACAATAATTAGTCTTCATATCACATTAACTTCTCATACATCCACACCTGTGTGAATTCGCAAACTTGACCTCTTACTTATACCATTCAGATTGTCAAGTTGGCTCATTTACATGTTACATTTACCAATAAACCATTCATCAGTCAGCTACAAATATTATTCTTAAACAAATAAATGTCCTTTACTGGCCAACCCTACTCGATAAATACTACTTCCAAGAATTTCCAGAGTTAACCTTCTTGACTCAGTTAACATTACAATATCTTAAAATCCTTTGGCTACCAAGTTTGCTCGATAAGAACTAATTTTACCAAATTATCTTTGATGACTGAGTGAACTAGTTACAAACTATTTTAGTCATATTTTCTTTGATTACCGAGTGAGCTTGATAAGAACTTCTTTTTTCATATTTTCTTCAATTACTGAGTGAGCTCGGTAAGAACTGCTTTTGTCATATTTTCTTTGATTATCAAGTGAGCTCAGTAAGAACTAAATTTCTTTGATTACCTTGAAGTCTTGGTAACCAACTATCTACTCGATAGACACTACAAGCTATCTTTACTAACCTTTTGGGCTCAGTAGACACTGTCTATTACCTTGCTGACCTTACGAGCTCAGTAGACACTGTCCTTTGCTTTGCTGACCTTCTGAGTTTGGTAGGCACTATTTGTTGACTGATATGACATTTGTGTGACATCAAAGACAACACACAATTAAACAATTGTATCCAACAATCTCCCTCTTTGGCATTAATAGAAACACAACATGTCGTAGCAAAATGAAATTTTGAAAACAAGTCTTTTAATGAGAGAAAACAAAACTCCCTCTTTCATATAATCTCTCCCTCTTACACAAACTCTTATTATTTGCAAATTTCAAAAAGATGTGACAATATATATTCTCCCTTTTTGACAACACATGCCAAAGATAACTCAAAACAACTGAATAGCATTGTACCTGATTTAGTGATTCATATGAAATGTCATCATTGGTTTGCTGCATCAACTGATAGATCTTCAATTATGTTCTTGTTGATGCATCACTAAACTATATTTTAGTGAGCTTCAGGTAAGGGAATGACCCCTAACTTACCTCTTAGATACAAGAAGACATCCTTAGGTAAAAGCTTTGTGAATATGTCAGCAATTTGTTCCTTTGTATGCACATATTCCAATCTTATTTCCTTTTCTTGCACCAATTCTCTAACAAAGTGATACTTTATGGCAATGTGCTTGGCTTTTGAATGCATCACTGGATTTTAGGAGATGTTAATTGCACTTGTGTTATCACAAAACATAACAACTAGTTCTTTAATTTCTTACTTTATACATTCCAATAGTTGCTTAAACCACACAATGTTTGAACAATTCACTGCTACTGCAACATATTCAGCTTTTGTTGTGGATTGAGATGTACAATTTTACTTTTTGCTTGTCCTAGAGACCAACTTTTTTCCAAGAAAGAAAGCTCCTCCACTTGTGCTCTTCCTGTCATCAATATTTCTTGCCCAATCTGCGTTAGTAAATACTTTTAAGTCCAATTTTCCTTCAAGTTTATACCATAATCCATATTTTTCACTTCCTTTCAAGTATCTCATGATTCTTTTGATTGCCATCATGTGATTTTCTTTTGGTTTTGCTGAGAATCTTGCTACAATTCCTACTACAAAGGCAATGTCTAGTTTATGTGCACTATATATTGCAACTTTCGAATCATAGATCTATACAATGTTTGATCCACTTCCTTTGATTCATCATCCTTGGTGAGTTTTAATCTAGTACACATAGGAGTCCCAACTAGTTTGCAATCTTCCATGCCAAACTTTTTCAGTATCTCCTTGATGTATTTAGATTGAGTGATGTAAATGCCATTCTTATTCTGCTGAATTTGAAGACCAACAAAGAATTTTATCTCACCAAACATTGACATTTCAAATTCTTTGTTCATTTGTTCTGAAAATTCTTTGCAAAGATCATCATTTCCTATGAAAAAAGTATCATCTACAAATATTTCTGTCAAAATAATCTTATTATCTAGTCGTTCATTTATGTACAAACTATTGTTGTCATTAGTTCTTTGAAAACCAATCTAAATAAGATAGTTATGCAATCCTTCATACCATGCTCTAGGGGCTTGTTTTAGACCATATAATGCTTTATGCAACTTGCAGACCATGTCCTTCTTGTCTGAATCAACAAAACCTTTAGGCTACTTAATGTAAACCTCTTCCTCCAATATGCCATTGAGAAACGCTGAATTGACATCCATCTAATAAACTTTGTATCCTTTGAATGCAACATATGCAAGTAAGGTTCTGACACCTTCCAATCTTGCAATTGGAGCAAAATTTTCTCCATAGTCCATACCTTCTTCTTGAGAGTATCCTTTGCATACCAATCTAACTTTGTTCCTTGACACCTTACCATCTTCATTTAACTTGTTTCTGAATACCCACTTAGTTCCAATCACATTTTTGTCTTTCAGCCTAGGTACAAGAGTCCATGTTTTGTTTCTCTCTATCTGTTCTATCTCTTCATTCATAGCTTCAATCCAACTTTCATTTTATAATGCATCTTTGACATTTCTAGGTTCAAAATCAGCAAGTAAACAAGTGCCTTTCAACTTACTTCGTGTCATTGTTCCTTCTAATTTATCACCAATGATCTGATCTGGTGTATGACGCTTTCTGACATATTGGCTAACACGGGCTCCTTTCCTTTTGAATGACTTGCATTTTTATCCTTCTATATCTCAACTTTTGGTTCTGATTCAGGTTGCTCAGGCTCAGTAGATGCTAACTCAATAGCTTCTATTTGCAACTTGGGTTCTTGCAGCTCGATAGATGCTGACTCGGTTTGAACTTCTTGTGACTTGGTTAATGAAGACTCTAGAGTTGAGGATTCCTAATTGATAGGTATACTTGGTCTTGTATCAGGTTCAATGTAAACAAATCTTCTGTAGTATTTAGGTTCCTTCTTGCTTTCTTCTTCTATTCTTTTTGCAAACTCATCAACTTTCACATGTGCACTTTCTATGACTTTGTGAGTAGATAAATTCAAACATCTATATGTTTTTCTTTTGCAAGAGTACTCCAAAAATATTCCTTCATCACTTTTTACATCAAATTTACCTTTTTCTAGATTCTTTCAAAATGTAACATTTTCTTTCAAATACTTTTAGATAACTTACATTGGGTTTGTGGCCATAGCACAATTCATAAGGTGTTTTGAATGAGTCTTTTTTTAGCTGTACTCGGTTCAAGGTATGAACTGCAGTGCTGATAGATTCCTTCTAGTATTTGATAGCAATGCCTTTCTCAATCTTTAAGGTTCTTGCACAATCCATTATAGATATGTTCCTTCTTTCTACTATTCCATTTTGTTCAAGAGTTCTAGGTGCTGAAACCTGTCTTTTGATTCCCCTTTCAATGCAAAAGTTATTGAACTCATGTGAAATGAATTCACCACCTCTTTCAGACCTTAAGCATTTTAGTCTTTTGCCTGTTTCCTTTTCTACTCTGGCCAAATACCATTTGAACTTCTCAAATGCTTCTAATTTCTCTCTAAGGTACATGACAGTCATCATTCTTGAATAATCATCAACAAACAGAATGAAGAATTTTTTACTAGTATAACTTTCAATGCCAATAGGTCCACACAAATCAGTATGCACAATTTCTAGAATTTATTCAGTCTGATTGTTCTTGCTTTTAAAAATAGTTTTTCTCATTTTACCAATTTGACAATTTTTGCATAGACCAACCTAAGGTTTCTTTATGTCAGGAATACCTCTTAATCTTTATTAAGTTATCAAAGTTTACATGACACAACCTCCTATGCCATAACCAAATTTCTTCAATTTGAGCAATGAAACATGAACATTCACCAAGTTCAAGATAAAATAAGTTACCTTTTATTTGAGTGCTAGATCTAATCAGCTTTCTTTTGCCATCCAGCAATCTTTCTTTTCCATGCATGAATTCTACCTTGAATCCATTATTGAGTAGCTATGCAACACTCAAAAAATTATGTTTTAATCCTTCTACCCAATATGCATTATTACACACAAGTTCCTTGGTTAGAGAGATTCTTCCTTTTCCTCTTATACAGCAAGGTTCATTGTTACCAAATCTTACACTGCCACCATCATAGTCTTCAAAGTATTCAAACTTAATTTTATCACCAGTCATGTGATGAGAACAACCACTATCTATGATCCATGTATCATTTTTTCTCATATTAGAAATGAGTGTCATTTCGTCATCATTATCAGACTCATCTTTCACAACAATGTAGACAATTTCATCTTCTTCTTCATTACTAGAATCATTGGAATTTTTAGCCATAAAGCATGTTTTCTTACTTTTATCCTTGAATGATTTGAATTCTTTCTTGCCATTGTACTTGTGACCTTTCTTCTCATCTTTGTTCTATTTATTTGGGCACCTAACAACAATATGTCTGATTTCTTCACAAGAGAAACTAATTAGAGGAACTTTACCTTTGTAATATCCGTTGCCTCTTGAATATTTTCTTGCTAGTAGAGCTTCAACCACTTCAAGATCACTATCTAAACTTTTTTCTGATTCTTCATCACTTTCTAATTGTGGTTCCTTCATCTTGTTACCTTTTTCTTTGAGTGAAATCTTGGCTTCAAATGTTGATTCAACATTCTTGGCTGCTAGAACATAGTTGTCATAGTTGTCTAGCTCAAATGCAGTCAATCTTCCAACTATGGCCTCTAAATTTATTTTATAATTTGCCTCACATCTCTTTTCTTGAATTATAGCGACTCTAATTGCATAAATAGGAAGTAGGGTTCTAAGAACTTTACTTATAACTGTCTCCTCACTTATATCTCCTCCAGATGCTTTGATTGCACTAACACATTCTTTAACTCTTTCAACATAGTTTGCAATGTTTTCATCCTCTCTCATCCTTATTTGATCAAATTTCCCTCTCAAAATTTTTGCTTTGGATCTTCTCACATTATCATCTCCTCCATAGATTTCTTTCAGCTTGTTCCACATTTCAAAGGTAGTTTTACAATCCTTGATGTCATCAAATTCTTCATAACTCAAAGCAGATGCTATATCTATCATCATGTTATTGTGAGTCTTCTTTTCAGCAATATCATTGACAGATAATGTACCAAAAGGTTCTTCATATTTTTCATCAAGGTACTATAGCCCTGTATCACCAATGGAAGCCAGATGAAGCCTCATCAATCCTTGCCATGCTGAGAAGTTGTCCCTGTTAAGTCTTGGAATTTCCCTTTTGTAAGACATCCTGAACTTTAGCTTAGATCCTTGAAATCTTTTCCTATAAGCACCAAAAGCTCTAATACCAATTGTTGGAATTAAAGATAGTGTAGCTGAGAGGGGGGGTGAATCAGTTACTTAACAAAATTTAACCATAGATCCCTTAGATGCCTTAAAGATCTGGTTACTGTTGATACTTGGTAAACAAATGCTGCAACTCAGTAAATTAAGCTATTACTTATCTTTCAGCATTCATACATGTAACTGAAAACAAAATGAACACAAGAGGCACCAGTTTTAACATGGAAACTCAATATGGGAAAAACCACCAAGTAACTAGTCACCAATTTTTCACTCTTCTGAAGTGAGCCCTGTTAGAAGCCAACCCTGTTAAAGGTTACAATACACACTATTAGGTTTGACCCTGTTAGAAGATTTAATCACCCTGTTAGGAGTGGCCTTGCTAGAGGTCTTTAGAACAATTCAACTAAATTGTCACCTTGTTAGAGGATTTACAAAATGGCTACTAAACCAACTATGTTAAGAGTTTTGAAATCACCTCTACAATGGTTAGAAAGCAACAATGAATTGACTTGAACAAGATGCAACTAAATTTTCTGGATACAAGTCTCTATTAAGCATCATTAGATCTTCCTTGATCAAATATAACTCTGTTGCTCTTCAATGATCTCTAATCATCCTTCAAATTCACTTCCACAATAATCAGCCTTCATATCACATTAACTTCTCATACATCCACACCTATTTGAATTCGCAAACTTGACCTCTTACTTATTACATTCAGATTGTCAATTCAACTCATTTACATATTACATTTACCAATAAACCATTCATCAGTCAGCTACAGATATTATTCTTAAACATATAAACGTCCTTTACTGGACGACCCTACTCAGTAAATATTGCTTCCAAGAATTTCTAGAGTTAACCTTCTTGACTTAGTTAACATTAAAATATCTTAAAATTCTTTGGTTGCCAAGTTTACTCGGTAAGAATTGCTTTTACCAAATTACCTTTGATGATTGAGTGAACTCAGTATGAACTATTTCTGTCATATTTTCTTTGATTACTGAGTGAGCTCAGTAAGAACTGCTTTTGTCATATTTTCTTTGATTATCAAGTGAGCTTGATAAGAACTACTTTTGTCATATTTTCTTTGATTATTGAGAGAGCTCAGTAAGAACTAAATTTCTTTGATTACCTTAAAGGCTTGGTAACCAACTATCTACTCGGTAGAAATTGCAAGCTATTTTTACTAACCTTTTGGGCTTGGTAGACACTATTTATTGCCTTGTTGACCTTCTAAGCTCGATAGACAATGTCCTTTGCTTTTCTGACCTTTGGAGTTCGGTAGGCACCATCTAATGATTGATATGACATTTGTGTGAAATCAAAGACAACACACAATTGAACAATTGTATCCAACACATGTACACTAATTTGGAGTTGAATTAGCCTTTTGTGTGTAGTTGTGCATGTGCCCAGTTGCACACATGCATTGTGCATATCAAATTAGGGGGAAAAATTAGGTCTTATTGCATTTACTTAGTTTTTTAGAAGCACAAAGGTTTGCATGTGCACACCTTGAGGAGGTTTGCATGTGTGTACCTTTGATTAGCCTTAGGTTTAGCATTTTGTGTTTAGTTTTGAAATTATGTTTGGTGATTAGAAGATACACACATGCACACCTTGTGGAGGTGTGCATGTCTACACCTTCTTGGTGTCTAAGTCTAGGTTAGGTTGTCTTAAGTTAGGTTTCTATGTTTTTTTGGCTTTGGTGCATGTGGAGGTACACACACGCTACTTATGGAGGTGCACATGTACACAAATTTGTAGAAGGCTAACCTTAGTTGTTGTAAGTATAGGTTGAGAGAGGAGACTTTGGAGCACATGTTAAAAGGTATGAGGCTATAGAAAAGTGTATGTGTGGAGAACAAATGGAGAAGTGACAAGGGTCTAGACTCTTATATAGACCTTGTAGAAGCATACCTACAAGATGGTGTGCATGTGTACACCCCTAGAAGTGTGCACATGCACACTTATGGGGTGAGTGCACTAGAACACCTTATGGAGGTGCATAAGTGTGCACCTCTAGGAGTGCACAGGTTTTCACTTTGAGATATACACAACTCCATAAGGGTATGCATGTGTGCACCTTGTAATGGTGCACATGTACACACCCAATTCTAGTGCAAAAATGAACATCCTTTAGGATATTTCTATGGGTTCCTGGTTCTCCATACTTCCCTGTCAAAGATTGGGACTTGACCTATACTCCTGGGGGACTCCAAGAAGTAACCCATTAATAGGGCATGTGTTTTGAGATCACAAAAAATATACCCAGCAAAAAGAAGAAATGACAAAGACATTTCTTCATTAGAAAGCATTCTTCTAACATGTATCAAATGGAAACTAATTTTTGAACACTTAAAGTAGCTTCCAAGTTTCTTGATAGTCAAATCCTGAGAATATCAAACCATAAAGCTCAATTGTGCTTAGTGTATTCATTTCCTTTGACATATCGAGGGGTAATCTATTATGAGCTTCTAGTAACTTGAAGAAAATCATTCACTCCACCAGTCTATGATAAAAATTTTACTTGTGGCCTACTTGTCAAACCACCATTTGATAATAGCCTAATGTTTTGACATGTGCTCTAAAGATGCTATCCTTTTCTCATCTAATTCCAAGAGAATTATTAATCTAATCTGAACCCTATCAACATCTTCAACATACCCACTCATGAATTTCAAAATGGGAATCTTGAGATTAAGTGGGAATACTAGCTCCTATCTGTAGAGGAGCAGATATGGGGAAGTTCCCAAAGAACTTTTATCCTAACCTAGTTTGTCCACAATGCATATTTCAGTTGAGTTTTCCAATATTTTGGATTTTCCTTCAACAAAATTTTTATCACTATAATAAGTTCTTATTGGTGGACTTAGCCACACCATTCCCTTAGGGATAGTAATTTGATGAAAAATTGATGATAACCTGATTATCCAATGCCCAATGAGTAAGGAATATTGATGAAAAAGATGATTCATTATCACAGATGAGGAAAAATGGCATCCCAAACCTAGCAATGATGTACTCTTCTAAGAAATTAGTAATCACTTTAGTTGTGCAATTTTTGAAAGTCTCAGCTTCCATCCAACATGTTTAATAGTCAGTATCTATGAGAATGAACATATGTCCTATTCATGATGGTGGGTTTATTGGACCTATAAAATCTAGCCCCCACTTAGCAAAAGGGTGTACCTCAAAGACTGGTTGTAGAGTCATAGCTAGATTACTCTCTCAGTTGGTACTTATCGCACAAATGTGGCAATAATACACATATCTAAATGTATCTCTAAATATTGTAGGCCAAAGTAACCTGATCTCAAAAGTATTTGAGTTGTACATTTTGTTGATCCATGCCTTGTGCCATACTTATCATGAAACTATTCCAAAACCTCTTTCACTTCTTCATGTCCCAAACATTTCAAATAAATTCCCTTGCAGTTCCTTTTATAAAGCTTTCTATCTTGCAACATATAGGAGTCACATTTCATCTTGAGTTCCTTGCATTGGGAATTATTCATCTAGTTGGGATAGTAGACAATATATTGATACCAAACATCTATGATTATACCTTAATCAATATCCACTTGAGACACTATGATATTTTATTGATTTTTTGGTACTAATTTTGTCATGAAATCTGATTTCATTATCATTACTAATCTCATTATAGCTATCATCTTGGACTATCCTTGTCCTCTCACTAGCTCCATGGATTGAATTTCAAAATCAAACTCTTGCAATATAGCCATCCATTTGCCTCATCTTTCACCTAATTCATTTTGCATTAGTAATGTTTTGACTATAGGATCAAGTACAATTGCATATACCTTGCTCCTAAGGATGTAATGAAAAAAATTCTTGACCACCTTTATCAAAGCGAAAGAATGCTTGTCAAGATTAGAATAGTTCAGCTCAACATTCTTTAGCAAACAACTCACAAACACAATGTATCTCTCATCTTCTTTATCTTTCTTCTAAGTGATAATTCCAACACATGAGTGCTCTGAAAGCAAAAGAGTAGATTTTGAATGGCAGATCATAATTTGGACTAAAAAGTATTGGAGCCATGGAGATAGCCACTTTGATGTCCTCAAAATATTTATCAATTTTTGGAACCCATTCAATTTTTGCTCCCTTTTTATGTGTTTTCTCCCTTTGGAGTCATTAATGGGATGTACTATCTTAGAAAACCTGCTAATAAACTTGCATAAAAAATTAATATTTTTGAAGAAAGACTTGAGTTCTTTGTGGCTATGGCAAGGTGAAAATTTGAGGATTGCTTCAAATCTCTCAAGATCAATGGAGATTTCTACTTCATAAATAATCTGGCCTAGTAGTTTTCCTTTTGTGACTCCAAATGAACACTTCTTAGGATTTAGTGATATGCCATATCTATGGCATTGATTTGAACACTTGTCTTAAATCAATAATATGAGTGCTCTAATCTTTTGAAAAGATAGTTAAGTCATCCATGTAGATAACTATAGATTTCCTAATCAACCCGTTGAATGCTTTGTCCATCACTCTTTAGAATGTGGCTCCTATGTTGATCAATCTAAAGAGCATTCTCCTATATGTAAAGGTTCCCCATTTTGTTGTGAAAGTAATCTTCAACCTATCCTCTTCATCTACCATCACTTGGCTGTATCCTAAATATCCATCTAGAAAAGTCATCATTTTGAATCTGTTCACAAATTTTAATACTTCATCAATGAGGGAAAATGGTAATTATCTTTATGGGATGCTTGGTTTAAGTTACAAAAATCAACACAAAGGAAAATTTATCTAGTCTTTTTCCTTACTGGGACCAAGTTAGCAACCCATGTAGAATGTTAAATTGGAAAGATAATTTTAGCATCAAGAAACTTCTAAACTTCCTTCATTACTAATGGTTCAATAATGGGCTTGACACGTCTCTGCCTCTAAAAAAAGGCTTGACATCTGGTTCCAATGGAATGTCATAAGTGATGATTTCAATATCATACACCTTGAGTGCTCCAAGCTTGAAATCTTTGTATTATGGAAGCAATTGAAGCATAATTTCTTGTTCCTAAGGATTACATGCCTTCCCAATTCTTAGCATATTAGGATCTTCTTTTGTACGTAGATTATATGAATCACATTCTTTGATTCCCTTTTCTTTGACAATTCTTTTTCTGCATGTTGATTCATATCAATCAAATATGAATTCTAACTCAACCATCTCCTTAAGAATGGTGTTGGTTTTCAAATTTATAATCCCATCCTCATTTTAAAGTCTATCATCTTTAGGTTTATCATTGGGAGTATCATCAATCTCTTATCCTTTGAAAAGACCATTGAACATAATGAATTCAAGAATATGTTGGTCATCTTGGAAAACTTGAAATTTTATAATATTGTCTAGGATAGATGGGACAACAGCCAATTCTATTGAAAATATTTTCAGTTTTGTTCTTTCCATGGGTTATAATGCACTGGCTAAAATTGCAAGGGCATTGACTACCATGTTTCTCCTTCTTGGGATGGACTTAATGTTCAAAGTCTCAAAGTCTTCCATCAGATCCCATACTCTTTTTTGGTGAGTAGTCTTCTATCATTGTAGGAGTAGATTGATTTCACCTATCTAGTCACTAACTATAGTCTCCTTCAATCAAGAGAGCTTTGATTCCCTTCTCTAATGCAAAGAGAAGTCCATGAATCAAGGCTTAATATTCTACAACATAGTTAGTACATCTAAATTGTAAATGATATGCTCCATAAAAAGACTTACCTCTTGGATTAATTAGTTCAATAATTGTATAGGCTCCTAATTTGCTTTTAGATCCATCAAACCTAAGCATCTAGATTGGTTATTCTTTTAGATTTATGGACTTGTGTTTACTCATTTGAAGCTTTTCTTTCACTTAAACTTTGAAAGATAGTTTCTTTAGGATACATTACAATCTCTCACATGGTGGACTTGCCAAGTTGCCATTGTTTATCTTTGATATGGGGGGTGTTTGATTGTCTCATTGATCTTGAATCTCCCCAATCAATTTTGTAATTTGATCAAATTTAGGCTTAGGATGAACAATTACTAAGGTCCATCCTTGACCTTTCACATGCTTAGGATTTTGATCATCCCTAGTAGAAGGGAAGATAAAGCTCCACCATCTGGAGAGGTATCACTAAATGAAACATTGAGATCTTCATTTTCATCTTTATCTTTCTTCATGACTTCAGATGTGTTCATGGAACTTGATTTTTCTAATAGTATATCATCGGGAATTTGATCGCCTTTTATTTTCATTATTTGAGTCTATACCAAAGAAACCACTTCTTGACAATGTGAACATTCAAATTCTTAATGACTAACTTTGTGTAGCCTACAAAAACCTAGGAGGATCAAAAAATTTGGATTTTCTTCTTTGCCTAACTAAGCATTGTAAGTCACCATCATGTTGTCTATGAACTGAGTCACAATCTCTTCTTTTGGGATAGGGATCATGGGTCTTCCATTTTGATTGTCTAGTGTTTTAACTAAAATTAAATTGAGAGACATCACTTTGTAAGAGCCTAGACCTAACTGTAGAAATGGTACTTCATTTGGTGCATTGTATTCTATGACCATAGTCTTCAATTTTACTTAACTTCTATCTTGATCTGATTATTCAATTATTTCCATGGTAACCATAATTGAGTAAAATTAGTTGAGAACCACCCTCTCAAGAATTTTATGCATTCTCTACTTAGAAACAATTTGTATGTTTCAATAATTTCAACCATATGTATGTCTATGATATCTTGAATTTGGGGGTCAACAGTCAACTGTATTCATCTTTCAACACCCCAATAACTTTTACTTCTATTTTGTCTAGTTGTATCACTATCTCATTTAAGGGTGGTGGAGTAACTCCTAACCTTTGTGCTATCAAAAATGGCATGGCATTACAAGAAGCTCCTGAATCAATAAAAAAATTATGAAGATTCTTTTGATAAATTCTAATACTAAGCAAGAAAGGAGGCACCTCAACCTTGTCTTTAAACATGGTTGGCATAGCCTCTGAAGCATTAATCTATTGCAACATTGTCTTTTGAGGAGAAATATTTACATTAAACATTTCCTTAGTATGATCACGAATTGTCAGCACTTCTTTCTGTTGATTAGGAAAATTTTGTAGCATGTCAAAAAAGGACATGTTGGCCTTCATTCATTTCAAATCTTCCACTACACTATACTTTTCAATCATCCATGCAGGGTTCTTTAGAATTGTAGGCACATTCCCTTGGTTTTGATTTTTTTGCTTACCCTAGGGTGCTCTAGTAGGCATTGGATTATTTCTTGCTCTTGGACCTAGAGGAGTTGGCTGCAATGTGGGAGGAATCCCATCTATCATGGTCTTCAATTCCACAAATTGTAAGTATTTCAATTATATATTCATTTCAAAAAGAACACATCTCTTATGGTTGAGTATCTGGTTCTTGGTAGAATGAAAAAATAAATTCCTCATTGACTAGATCTCCCATTCCCATGTTCTATGGAGAATCATAAGATTCTAGCAGCATAGTATTTAATTGCATAGGGGGCTCATTTTTATTACTTTGTAAATTTTGATTCACATCTTGATTTCCATTAAAATATGAGCCATCATTGTTAGGTACATTCTGATTACTATCATACTGATTGATGTTGACAAACTAAGAAATTTTTTTGTTATCTATGGGAATGATTCCATTGTTTGTTGGGTGGGTATTCCATTGCCAATTTCTTTTTGGAAATAATTATTATGATTAGGAGAATTTAAATTATTTCTTGCATTGTTATTTTTGCTAAAGTTATTATTGCAATTCTGACCATACTTGTTGTAAGGACTAGAATTTGTTCTCTGAAAGTTATTATTCTATCCTTGTGAAAACCTTAATTAAGTTAACTTGTTGGTAATTTAAGACATGGTTTTCTTCATTTGGCTAATCTTAGATGCTACATTATTTTCTACTTCAGTAGATGCAACTACCTTTTGCTCAAAGAAAGAAACTTTTGGAGGCTCATATCCTAGGTAAGTTATTGCTAGAACTAGTATAGCTAGTACCTATTGTAGTGGAGTTGGATTAATTGGAATGAATTGACTAGGCAACATTGGTGTTCCAACAAGATATGTTCATACTATTGTAATAGCTTGAGCTAGGATCATCAATCCTTCTCCTTTAGGATTGGCTTGTTTAAGAAAGGTAATTGCTTTTGAGAAGACTTTGTCCAATGTGTCAATGTTTGCAATAAATAGTCTTCTTAGGATAATAATAGTTATATGGTCCATAGTATTTTGGCAAATCTAGATTATAGCTTCAATCGATATAATGTAGGGCATTTCTAACTTACAGTATGTCATGTGAAAGTGATGATTGAAGCGTGAAATGGTTTCTACTAGGTTCCTCTTGATTGATATGAATTGATGATGTATCACATTCAAGTTGATGAAAGTTTTAAATTGTTCTAAGAACAATTTTTTGAAAGTAGCCCAATCTATGATGCATCCAGGTGGCGAATTGACATACAAGTTAAAGGAAACTTCTCCTAGTGAGTATGGGAATAAATAAAGAACCACATTCTCTTCTTGAATTTTTTTTTGATTGCATATTTCTTTAAATACCTTGATATGGTCATGAGTTTTTCTTGTTTCTCTATAGATGAACCTTGGGAAGAATTTCTTAGGATTCTTAGGAAGGTCATTGAGTGCACCTTGCCATCAGTGGAGGATTAGGTGGAATGATAAGCAAATGTTGATTCATAGGTGGAACTAAAGATGATGATGAAATTTGGAATGGAAGTGGTAGAATATTTGGTAATCCTTTATCACTGTGAGGCTTACACAAATTACTAAGTTCTGGGAACTTGTGTGCCCCACGTGAAGATCATAAAGCTCACTGAAATACATATGATGGATCTAGATATTCTAGTTTGTGTTGATTCTAAAAAAGTGCACCTCTATAGAAGCACACCTCTTGAAAAAGTGCACCTATGCACATTATGGTAGTGATAGATAGAAACTTCATTGAACTTTTGAAAAATGTATTGTTTTGAAACAAGTTGTTTTTCTAATCCGAATGGTTTGTGGCCCTCCTTCTAGTGTCAACTTCTATTGAGCTATCATTTTGCATGATGCTTAATGACATGAATCCTTTCAAAATCCTTTATTGAAAATCAATCTAGGATCAACTCCAAGGTTGTGGGAGATCTTGTGACCTACTTAAATCCATTGAG
This sequence comes from Cupressus sempervirens, assembly GCA_028749045.1. NCBI lineage: Eukaryota > Viridiplantae > Streptophyta > Pinopsida > Cupressales > Cupressaceae > Cupressus > Cupressus sempervirens. Next base: position 359,464,422 of record CM053791.1, on the reverse strand, counting down.
TTGAAGATAAGTGTGTGTGTTCACGAGGAGACATTTGCTTGTAAGAATAATTTTGGACAAGATGTTTGATTAGTTGTTTGAAAGTAATCACAAAAGAGATATATTTTTGGTATTTTCTATTTTATGATGAATTAAATTAATCATTGCAACTATATGAATTCCTATTTTAAATAAGTGTTAGAAAAGAAAATAAAAAGATGGGTAATGAGATATTAAAGAAAATAACTTGAAAGGTAAATTCGTAATGCACATAAACCATGGTAACAACACAGATGTGAGTTAAATTGTTGAAAAGATTGGGTGGGAAATTAATGAAAATAGGAGTAGTGCTTCCTCAATTCCACTGATGTAACTACTGATGGAAACTTAATAATAATAGACACATGTTTCACTTCTCATCAAATCCCAAGGCCATGGAAAGTGCACTCATGTGAGACAAGAAGCTATGCATGAACAATGGGTGATCATTTCTCCAATTTGTTACATTAGCAAAATTAATTAACACAAGACAAACACCAAAACTAAATGATTGCACAATCATAAAAACATTATAAAACCATTGGCTCCATCATTATTCATGAAAATGCATTCACAAAAATAGCACACTCCGGCAAGAATAACTACATTCAATATGAGAGCACCAATAGCATATATTATTACATCAAAATAATGTCTTGGAGTACATTTTATGTCCATGTATTTATAAGAAATCATCTACTCTTTTTGTGTTTAGAGTGAGAGCTCTTAAAATGTAAACACATGTTAAAAACTAATAAAACTAATCTAATTATATACAAACTAAGTCTCTAAATGGTGTTAAGTAGGTCTCCACCCTTGTTTATACCAATTAATGGGTGCATGAGCCTTTACATGACTCAAAACAATAAGGCCCCATTTGGTTGCCAGCATACAAATAGAAAATTAGAATAGAAAAATGGAATGGGAATGGAAATGGGGAATGGGAATAGAAATGGGCAATTCTAATCATGTTTGGTGCACTTGGAATTCGACTGGGAATATGTTAATCCATTGTTTGGTTGTACAAAAATGGAATAGGAATAAGGTTAAGTTTTGTATTTTTAAAAACATTTTTCTTTAAAAAAAATTAATTTATTATTTTTTTTGGTTAATTCATTTTCATTTTTTTTAAAAAAATAGATATAATTTTAAAAAATGTTATAAAAAAAAATCAAAAAAAAATTTAACAAAAAAAATTCAAAAAGAAAAAGTAAAAAAAAATTCAAAATTCAAAAAAAAAATACAAAAAAATTTTTAAAAAAAAAAATTCGGAAAAAAAAAAAAAGATTTTTTTTTTTTTTTTTTTTTTTTTTTTTAATGGAAAATCGGAATGGGAATGGAAATGGCCTATTCTAGTAACAGATTTTTTTTGGCATAGACATATGCTCATTTTAGGGGCAAAATTGGAATATGTCTTCCTATTCCCAATTCTGATTGAGCTTACGAAACAACAAATATAAAACATATTCTAATTTCATTTTCCTATTCCACTCATATTCCAGCAACCAAACGGGGCCTAAAAGAAGAAGATAAGAAGATAGAAGCTACGAGATAATTTGGGAGTCTGTGGAAGCTCTAAAAATGGAAGCTTGGTCTTCTCTAGGTGTTTCTGGGAGTTGAACTATCATCAAAATGTGTTTTTGGTGCACAGAATGTTCAAAAATAGCAACTAGTTGTTAATTGTCAGTGCACTACTTCTTCAAAACTATCAATGCACCTTAGTGAATAGCACACTTGAACACCTGTGTGCCTTGATGATAGGTTGCAAAAATGCAAAAAAATTCCAAGTGTCAAAACTAAAATTCTAGCATCTAGGTTTTCTTCCCCTTTATGCCAAAATGATGTCTAGATTGTTTCTTTTAAATTTCCCAATTATCTCCATCACTTGGCCAAATTTTGAAAAATCTAAAGCTCCATATTTATCCTTTACTAATTCTTAGTAGTTACTGAAGTCTATTCAAGTAGCTGCAAACTCCTCAAGTTTAGTGTCTAGCTCCAACAATACCTCCCTTCAATTTGAATTACCAAAAATGTTATTACAAGCTATTCTGAAGTTAGAAGTATATAAATCAACTACCATCAGATTTGGGCAAATTTCTCCCCACAATATCATATTTGAAACTTAGGAAAATCTAATAGTGGAATTAAAAGTTATGGTCTCTACACCAAGACCCATTTTACTGTGACTTCATTATAGATTGTTGAACTGATCAATTGAATCCGTCAACCCTTGGCTTAAAATGAGCTACAATCTCATAAAAAAACCATTATGAGGTTACATATCATCGAATTGGTTAATGCTTCACTCCAAATGCGAATTAATTTAATTATAATCCATTCTAAAGTTAGAATTATCCAAATTGGTCAAACTTAGACTATTAATTGGCTACAATCTCATCACAACTCATTTTGAAGTTGTAGGTCATTGAACAAGGCAAGCATTCAATCAAAATTAGGTACAATCTCATAACAAACAATTGTGAGGTTTTAGATTACCGAATCACTCAACCCTTCACTCACAATTCGATCAAATCTCATAACAAGTCATTCTAGAGTTACAAATCATCAAATTAGACAACTCTACACTCATAAGCAACTATAATCTCATAACAAGCCATTCTAAGGTTAGAACAAAAACATGAACTTAAACTCTGCCATTTTTTTATAGATTTGTACACAGAGACTCATAACTTTTGAAACAGATTTTGATTCTTAAATCTAACTATTTGATTTGGGCACATCTCACCCCCCAACAATATATCTGAAACTTACAAAAATCCAAAAAGGTTATCGAAAGTTACATATCATCAAATCGGTAAAGCCTTCACCTTAAATGTGTAGAAATGTTATTACAAGCCATTTTGAAGTTAGACATATAAAAATAAATCAAACTTTAACTATGAATCAGATACAATCTCATCACAAGTCATTTTCAAGTTGTAGATCACTGATTTGGTCAACCCTTCACTCAGAATGAGTTACAATCTCATAACAAGCCATTATTAGGTTACATATGATCGAATCAGTCAACTGTTCACTTTGGATCAAATAAAATGTAATTACAAGATATTATAAGGTTATATATATCCAAATTGGTCAAACCTTGATTATGAATCAGCTACAATCTTATCACAAGTCATTTTGAAGCAACAGACCACCGAACTGGTCAAGCGTTCAATCAAAATTAGGTACCATCTTATAAAAAACTATTTTGAGGTTATAGATCACCTAAAAACTCAACCCTTCACTCTTAATTCACTCAAATCTCATAACAAGTCATTCTAGAGTTACAAATCACCAAATTAGTTAACTCTACACTCATTACAAACCAGAATCTAATAATAGACCATTCTAAGGTCAGAAAGAAAACACAATCTTAAACTTTTTCATTTTTGTATAGACCCATGGAGACTCACAATTTTTTAATCAAAACATGTTTCTTAAATGTGAATGTCATTTTTGGACACATTTTGCACCCTAACAATATATCCAAAACTTAGGAAAATCTAATGGAGAAATTAGAAGTTATGGTCTCTACACCAAGACCCATTTTTCTACAGCCAACTCAAATTTTATAACAAGTCACTCTATGGTTGAAGATCACCAAATTGATCAACTCTTTACCCAGAATGAGCTACAATCTCATAACAAGTCATTCTGAGGTTACATATCATCGAACTGATCAACCCTTCACTTAGAATCAACTAAAATGTTATTAAAAGATATTCTTGTGTTAGAAGTATCCAAATCAATCAAACTTTGACTATGAATTGGCTACAATCTAATCACAAGTTATTTTGAAGATGTAAATCATCGAATTGGTCAAGCGTTCAATCAGAATTGGGTACTATGTCATAAAAAACTATTACGAGGTCACAAATCACCGAACAACTCAACCCTTAATTGATAATTCACTCAAATATCATAACAAGTCATTCTAGAGTTACAAATCATTGAATCAGCCAACTCTACACATAACCAACTAGAATCTCATAACAAGCCATTCTAAGGTTAGAACAAAAACAAAATCTTAAATTATGTCATTTTTGTATAGACTTGAACATTAAGACTCATATCTTTTGAATAAAAACTTGGTTCATAAATCTAACAGTAGGATGTGGGCACATTTCGGCTACCAACATCATATGTAAATTGAACGAATCAACCACTCAATGAGAGCCAACAAACATTTCATAGTAGGTCATTCTGAGGTTTCAAATCACTTAATTGGTCAACCCTTCCATCAAAATGAGCTACAATCTCATAACAAGCCATTATGAGGTTACATATAATTAAATGGTCAACCCTTCACTCTAAATGTAAAGAAATGTTATTATAGGCTATTCTGAGTTTAAAAGTATCTAAATCAGTCAAACTTTGAGTATGAATCAGCTACAAACTCATCACAAGTCATTTTGAAGTTGTAGATCACTGAACTAGTCAAACATTCAATCAAAATTAGTTACAATCTCATAAAAACCCATTCTAAGGTTACAAATCACTAAACAACTCAACCCTTCACTCATAAATTGCTCAAATCTCATAAAAAGTCATTCTAGAGTTATAAAATACCAAATTAGTCAACTCTACACTCATAACCAAATAGAATCTCATAAAACGCCAATCTAAGGTTATAAAGATAACATAGTCTTAAACTTTGTCATTTTTGTATACTTGTATACAGAGACTCATAAATTTTGAATCACAACTTGGTTCTCAAATTTGATTGTCATATTTGGCCATATTTCATCTCCAACAAAATATCCTAAGCTTGTGAGTCAGTTAGCTCTACAATCATAACCAACTAGAAGCTCATAAAACTACAATTTAACCTTCAAATTTGGGCATATTTTGCCCCTCAACAACATATTAAAAACTTAGCAGAATCTAATGATGAAATCAAAAGTTATATTCTTTATAGTGAGACCCATTTTTCTATAACTCCATTATAGATCAATGAATTGATCAAATGTTTAATTAGAGCTGACCAAAATTTTATAGCAAGGTATTATGAGGTTGTATATCATCGAATTTGTTAACCCCTTACTCGAAATGAGCTACAATCTCATAACAAGCAATTATGAGGTTAAATATCATCGAATCAATCAACCCTTCACTCAAAATGTGCAAAAATGTTATTACAAGCCAGTATGAGGTTAGAAGTATTGGTCAAACTCTAACTATGAATCAACTAAAATCTCATCATAAGTCATTTTGAAGCTACGAATCACTGATCTGATCAAGCATTCAATTAGAATTAGGTATTATCTCATAACAAACTATTTTGAGGTTAGATCATTAAACAACTCAACCCTTCACTCACAATTCACTCAAATTTAATAACAAGTCATTTTAGAGTTACATATCATCGAATTGACCAACTCTACACTCATAAGTAACTAGAATCTCATAACAGGACATTCTAAGTTTAGAAAGATAACATGATCTTAAACTTAGCCATTTTTGTATAGACTTGTACATGGGGACTAATAACTTTTGAATCAAAACTTGGTTCTTAAATTTGATTGTCAAATTTTGGCACATTTGGTTCCCCAACAACATATCCAAAACATAGGAAAATCTAGCCATGGAATCAAAATTTATGGTCTCTACACCGAGAACCATTTTTTAGAGACTCTAGGATCATTGAATTGATTCTTCAATTAGAGCTAAGAAAAATTGCAAAGCAAGTCATTATGAGGTTGTAGATCACTAAATTAGTTAACCATTCACTCAAAATAAGCTACAATCTCATAATAAGCCATTTGGAGGTTACACATAATTGAATCAGTCAACTCTTCACTCTAAATCAACTAAAATGTCATTATAAGCCATTCTAAGGCTAGAAACATCCAAATAAGTCAAGCTTTGACTATGAATCGACATCAATCTCATCACAAGTTATTTTAAATTTGCAGATCACCAAACTGGTAAAGTGTCGAATCAAAATAAGGTATGATCTCATAACGAACCATTCTAAGATTACTGGCCACTGAATAACTCATCCCTTAACTCACAATTCATTCAAATCTAACAACAAGTCATTTTGAAACTATATATCACCAAACTATTCATGTGTTCAATCAAAATTAGGTACGATCTGATATAAGCCATTATGAGGTTACATATCACTTAACAACTAACCCTTCACTCAAATCTCATAACAAGTAATTCTAGTGTTACAAATTACTAAATCAGTTGACTTACACTTATAGCCATCTATAATCTCATAACAGACCATTGCAAGGTTAAAAAGAAAACTCTATCTTAAAATCTATCATTTTTGTATAGACTTCTACATGGAGACTTATAACTTTTGAGTCAAAAATTGGTTCTTAAATATGACAATCAAATTTGGGAACATTTTGCTGCCCAACAACATATCCAAAACATAGGAAGATCCAATGGTGGAATCAAAAGTTATGGTCTCTACATTGATACTCATTTTTCTATGACTCTATTATAGATCATTGAACTGATCAATCATTCAATCAAAGTTGACCAAAATTTCATAACAAGTCATTTTAAAGTTGTATATCACCGAATCGGTCAACCATTCACTTAGAATGAGCTACAATCCCATAACAAGCCATTATGAGGTTACATATTGTCAAATTGGTCAACCCTTCACTTTGAATCAACTTAAATGTTATTACAAGCCACTCTAAGGTTAGAACTATCCAAATCGGTCAAAATTTGACTATGAATCAATGACAATCTCATCACAAGTCATTTTGAAGTTATAGATCATAGAATCAGTCAAGCTTTTAATCATAACTAGGTTCAATCTCATAACAAACCATTTGAAGGTTATAGATCATTGAACAACTAAACCCTTCACTAACAACTCTCTAAAATCTCATAACAAGTCATTCTAGAGTTTCAAATCACTGAATCAATCAGCTCTACACTCATAACCAACTAGAATCTCATTACAAGTCATTCTAAGGTAAGAAAAAAAACATGATATTAACCTTTACCTTTTTTGTATAGACTTGTACATGAAGACTCATAACTTTTGAACCAAAATGTGGTTGTTAAATTTGGCCATTGGATTTGGGCACCTTTCACTACCAAAAACATTTCTTAAATTTAGGAAAATCTAACAGTGGAATAAAAAATGATAGTCTCTACACCAAGACCCATTTTTATGTGATTCCATTATAGATCATTGAACTGGTCAACTGTTCAATCAAAGTTGGCCAAAATTTCATAGCAAGTCATTCTGAGGTGGCAGATCAACGAATTATTCAAACCTTCATTCAAAATGAGCTACAATCTCATAACAAGCCATTCTTATGTAAAATATCTTTAAATCAGTCAACCTTTCACTCCAAAAGTGCATAAATATTATTATACGCCATTATGAGGTTAGAAGTATCCAAATTGGTCAAACTTTGACTATAAATTAGCTATAATCTCATCACAAGTCATTTTGAAGTTGCAAATCACCGAACCAATCAAGCATTAATCAAATTTGTATGATCTCATAACAAACCATTATGAGGTTCCATATCACCAAACAACTCAACCCTTGACTCACAATTTGCTTAAATCTCATAAAAAGTCATTCTAAAGTTACAAATCATCGAATCAATCAACTTTACAGTCATAACCAACTAGAATCTCATAACAAGCCATTCTAAGGTTAGAAAGAAAACATGATCTTAAACTATGTCATTTTTTTATAGACTTGTACATAGGGACTCATAAATTTTGATTAGAACTTAGTTCTTATATCTAACTATTGAATTTGGGAACATTTTACCCCCCAACAACATATCTGAAACTTAAGAAAATGCAGCGGTGAAATCAAAAGTTATGGTATTTACATAGAGACCCATTTTTTAATTGATTCCATTATAGATCACTGAATCGATCAACCATTTAATCAAATCTAACAAAAATTTCATAGCAAGTCATTCTTACATTGCAAATCACCAAATTGCTTAACCCTTTACTCAGAATGAGCTACAATCTCATAACAAGCCATTCTAAGGTTGAATATCATCAAATCAGTCAACCCTTCACTCTAAATACACTAAAATGTTATTACAAGCCATTATGAAGTTAGAAGTATCCAAATCAATGAAACTTTGACTATTAATTGGTTACAATCTCATCAGAAGTCATTTTGAATCTATAGATCACTGAACCATTCAAGTGTTACATTAAAATTATGTACAGTCTCATAACAAACTATTTTGAGGTTACAAATCACCAAACAACTCAACCCTTCACTCACAATTTGCTCAAATCTCATAACAAGTCATTCTAGAGTTTCAAATCATCGAATTAGTCAAGTCTACTCTAACTAACTAGAATCTCATAACAAGCCATTCTAAGGTCAGAAAGAATATGTGATCTTAAACTTTTTCATTTATGTATTGAACTTTACATGGAGACTCATAATTTTTTAATCATAACTTGGTTCTTAAATATAATTGTCAGATTTAGGCACATTTTGTACCCCAACAACATATCCAAAACTTAGGAAAATTCAATGGTGGAATCAAAATTTATAGTCTTATCAACTAAAATGTTATTACCATTCTAAGGTTAAAAGTATCCAAATTAGTCAAACTTTTACTATGTCACAACTCATTTTGAAGCTATAATCACTAAATAGGTCAAGCATTCAATTAGAACTATGTACAATCTCATAGCAAACTATCTTGAGGTTACATATCACCAAACAACTCAACCCTTCACTCACAAATAGTTCAAATCTAATAACAAGTCATTCTAGAGTTACAAATCATTGAATCAATCATAACCAACTAAAATATCATAACATAGGCCATTCTAAAGTTAGAAAGAAAATATGATCTTAGACTATGTCATTTTTGTATAGACTTGTACATGAAGCCTTATGACACACCATTATGAGGTTATAGATCAATAAAAAACTCAATACTTCACTTACAATTTGCTCAACTCTCATGGCAATTCATTCTAGAGATAGAAGTCATCGAATCAATCAAATCTACACTCATAACCAACCTAAATTCCATAAGAGGCTATTCTAAAGTTAAAAAGAAAACACAATCTTAAACTCTACCATTTTTGTATAGACTTGTACATAGAGACTCATAAATTTTTAATTAAATCTTGGTTCTTAAATCTTACTATAAAAATTGGGAAAATTTTGCCCTCGAACAACATATTTGAAACTTAGAAAAATACAATAATGGAATCAAAAGTTATGTACTCTACACCAAGACCCAATCTTTTGTGATTCCATTATAGATCACTAAACTAATCAACCATTCAATCAGAGTTGATGAAAATTTCATAGATGTCATTATGAAGTTGCAAATCACTGAATCGTTCAACCCTTCACTCAAAATGAGTTACAATCTCATAACAAGCCATTCTAAGGTTACATATCATTGAATCAGTCAACCCTTCACTCTAAATCAACTACATTTTTATTAAAAACCATTATGAGGTTAGAAGTGTTCAAATTAGACAAACATTGGCTATGAACCAACTACAATCTCATCATATGTCATTTTGAAGTTGTAGATCACCTAACAGCTTGACCCTTCACTCACAATTTGCTCAAATCTCATATCAAGTTATTTTAGATTTACAAATCACCAAATCAGTCAATTCTACACTCATAACCAACTAGAATCTCAAAACTAACCACTCTATAAAATCTGTCATTTTTGTATAGACTTATACACAAAGAATCATAACTTGCTTCTTAAATCTGACCGTTAGATTTGGGCACATTTTCTCCTCCAATAACATATCTAAAACTTAAGAAAATCCAAGAGTGGAATCAAAAATTATGGTCTTTACACTGAGACCCATTTTTTCATGACTCCATATGGATCAACCATTCAATTAGAGTTGACCAAAATTTTATAGCAAGTTATTCTGAGGTTAAAGGTCACTGAATCATTCAATGCTTAAATTAGAATAAGTTACAATCTCATAAAAGGCCATTCTAAATTTGCATACAATCGGATCAGTCAACCCTTCACTCTTAATCAACTAAAATGTTATTACAAGTCATTATGAAGTTAGGAGTATCATAATTGTTCAAACTTTGACTATGAATTGGCTACAATCTCATCACAATTTATTTTGAAGTTGCAAATCATTGAATTAGTCAAGCATTCAATCAAAATTAGGTATGATCTCATAACAAACCATTCTAAAGTTAGAGATCATTAAACAACTCAACCCTAGACTTTTACATAGAGACTCATAACTTTTGAATTAGAACTTGGTTCTTAAATTTGACCATCAAATTTGGACACATTTTGTCCCCAACAACATATCCTAAACTTGCAAAACTCCAATAGTAGAATCAAAATTTGTGGTCTCTACATCAAGACCCATTTTTCTGTGACTCCATCATATATCATTAAATTGATCAACCATTCAGTCAGAGTCGACCAACATTTCATAGCAAGTCATTCTAAGGTTGTAGATCATTGAATTAGTGAACCATTTTCTTAAAATGAGCTACAATCTCATAACAAGCCTTTATAAGGTTATAGATCATTGAACAACTCAATGCTTCACTAATAATTTGCTCAAATCTCATAACAAATCATTCTAGAGTTACAAATCACTAAGTCAGTTAGCTCTATAATAATAACCAATTAGAATCTTATAAAAGACCATTCTAAGGTTAGAAATAAAATAGGACTTTAAACTCTACCATTTTTGTATAGACCTACTTGGAGACACATAAATTTTGAATCATTACTTGGTTCTTAAATTTGAGCACATTTTCCCCCTTAACAACATATTCCAAACTTAGAAAAATCCAATATTGGAATCAAAAGTTATGGTTTCTACACTGAGACCCATTTTCTATGACTATATTATAGATTCATGAAATGATAAAATGTTTAATTAGAGATGACCAAAATTTTATAAAAAGTTATCCCAAGGTTTTATATTATCAAATTTGTTAACCCTTCACTAAGAATGAGCTACAATCTCACAACAAGCTATTTTTAGGTTACATGTCATCGAATCAATCAACCCTTCACATGGAATGCATAGAAATGTTATTATAAGTCATTCTAATGGTAGAAGTATCCAAATTGGTCAAACTTTGACTATGGATTGGCTATAATCTCATCACAATTCATTTTGAAGCTACTGATCACTGAACCAATCAAGCATTCAATCAAAATTAGGTACGATCTCATAACAAACCATCTTGAGGTTACTGATCACCAGAAAACTCAACCCTTAACTCATAATTTGTTCAAATCTAATAACAATTCATCTCATCACAAGTCATTTTGAAACTGTAGATCACCAAACAGGTCATGTGTTTAATTAAAATTAGGTATGGTCTCATAACAAACCATTATGAGCTTACAAATCACCTAACAACTAACGCTTCACTCACAATTTGCTCAAATGTCATAACAAGTTATTCTAGAGTTAAAAATCACCAAATTAGTCAATTCTACACTCACAACCATTCTAAGATTAGAAAGAAACCACGATCTTAAACACTATCATTTTTGTATAGACTTGTAAATGGAGACTCATAACTTTTGAATCAGAACTGGTTCTTAAATTTGACAGTCAAATTTGGGCACATTTCATCCCAAAAAACATATCCTAAACTTTCAAAATTCCAATGGTGGAATCAAAAGTTAACCCATTTTTCTTTGATCCCATCATATATCACTAAATTAATCAACCGTTCAATCAGAGCCAACCATCATTTCATAGCAAGTCATTTTGAGCAGGGGTAACTTTAAGGAACCCCCCCTCCCAAAATTTATAAAATTGTGGCAAATCACATGTCATTTGGGTGAAAAAATTTAATAGTGTTGGCAAATTATGCGTCAATTGATGGATATTTGGTGGCAAATTTTTTAATAGTTTAGACAATTTTTATAAAATAATAGCGATTATAATTTTTGTTTTTAATAAAATTATTAATATTGATAGCGAATTATGTTTTGAAATATGGATATTGGTTGGAAAATATTTTAATAGCTGATACCTTTTTTATTAAAAAAAAAGGGTGAAATTATTTTCCAAATAATTGAATTAATTTATTTGTTATGGCGAATGGTTTTCAGAAAGTTATGTTAAATGTATTATTTGAGAACACAAACCATCTGATGATCCAAGATCAATGGCTGAGGTTTAATTTCGGCCAACATTTCTTGAAGGAAGAAGAATTGTCGAGGTAGTCACCAAAATGTTGACACGTATCAAGGTAAGTTATCTGTGGAGTACAGTGTACTTGGAAAGAATTAAATGCCATGTCAGTGATAGTGACATTCTCTTGCTAGTACGCTACCACTAACCACACACCACTTCCCAAATTGTACAGCCGATTTTTGACAATTTTGATCAACAATTACCAATACCATTGCAGTTTAGTTTATTAAAAAATTAAATTTAAATTTTTAATTGAACCAATTTTTAATATAGATTTTGAAAAACTCATAAAATTAATGAAGTACAAATACTCCCATCAAAACATTGATGAAGTACTTTTAAATTGTTATCAACAAATGAACTATTATTTTTACATATTTAAATATTTTATATTGATAGAACATATCGGTTTTAAAAGGATATTATAAAATAAAATTTGTTGATCTCTTAAATTGAAAACATGTTTTATTTATAACCTCCCAACACTGAATTACTTAGTGTGAGGCTTGAAATTTGACAATCGCCCCTAATTGTGAGATAAATTTTGTATTAAGTTTAATTAGTTAAATGCCTTTAATATATTTTTAATAGTATACACATTTTGATCATGGGTTTATAGTGTATAACTGCATGAAAGGAAAAGTAAAAATATATTTTTAATAATAAAGGAAACATTTTAGCAAGTATTACATATTTATTTGGTTCTCTAACTAATTTAAAATTAGAAATATTCAATTAGGTTAAAAACAAAAACAAAAATTTATAGTAAAGATATAAAATACTATCATTAAAATTTAGTCAAATGACTTTTACTTCCTAAAAATAATTAAAATGATTATTTGTTAATCTATCTAGGATTCAAATGTGTTATATGATTAAAAAAATCGTTTACAAATTTTTACAAATTTTATAATTCGCAAGTGTAACTTGAGAGCATTATATTTTTTACTTTAAATTGACAATTTATAAATTGAACTTTTATTTCTAAATACTAATTAAATTAAAACTATAATGGCAAATACAGGCCACTATGTGGCACTTGTTCTTATTACCAATACAAAATGAACAAATATCAGATGATTGAAATGATAAACATTAATTACATGTAGATTATAGACAAAAATTTAAAATTTAAAATGAACAAAGCTCGGGTTATTTAAATGATAAACATTAATTACATATAGAATATTAATTACATGATTCAGACTACCGTCTGATGATAATATATCAACTATTGAAGGTTTATTTTGGGACCAAACATCTGGAATGAAGCCTCAACCTTGTTCAAGTGTCCGGAATGGTGACATGTTTCTGTCCAGTATGTATCACTTAGGTTGCAGGAGATAGTATATTGATGTCTTATCACTGTTAATTACAATTTACAATTGGCCTTTTCCATCGGCTAAGCCGCTTCACACACATTATAGGACATGCCACAGTCCACTAGCAATAGTACTATTAGTCTTAATTACAATTGGCCTTTTCCATCTGTTAAGCGGCTTCACATGCATTACAGGACAATGGACAGTGTTAGTGTTTAATTACAATTGGCCTTTTCGGCATGTACTTGCAATTATGTTCAAGATTTGAGAATATTTGCTAATTTAATGTAATTGAATTGGTATTCGGATGGAAAAAAATAAATAATTCCTAGCACCCTGTCCACTGAGCTTATTTATAGATGATTGAGCTACTTCTTTCATCATTGCTCATCTCATTTTTGGTAGTCAATAGGTCTGGTTTATTTGGTGTTAGTCTGCTAGAACTTAGAGTTTGAACTTTGTAGTAAATATGGACAACCCTATTCACCTGAGATGCACTTTGGAAGAGGAGTAGAATACCTTTCTAGGTTGTGTTCCTAAGGAAAACCTCTTGTCAATTTTTAATGAGGTTGTTCCATGCTTTGGTGTGAAGTTTGTTATTGCTGCTGTCAAAATGGTTATGGGGTGTGAGTTTTCGAAGAATGAAAATCGGTATCGTGTCAACAGTGACATTACATCACAATTTCTAGCCTCCCTGCTTGACCTCGGAGAAGCAAGGGCCAAAATTGTGCTACTCGTGAGGAAGATTTTTAAAGTAGTATATTTGGGCAATGACATTGAAATTGTCACTCATGCAGTTTTAGGAGTGGGGATCCCTTGGGTGAGTGAAGTCCACAAACTTCTATAACCTACCCAAAATGTGGTCTTGCAAACATTTTTACTGGGCTTGACTACTGGGCAGTTGCAGCACCATAGAAAATGCACAAGAATTGGGTTGAATTTTCTTCGAAAATAGTTTTTCTTGGATGAAGTGGAAGATGGCAACAACTAGCTACAAGAATTCACAACCATGGTTGATTCTGGTGGTTTCTACGATGAATAGTATAGTAGTACTAGAGTCTAGGGTTTTCTCCTAATTTTGTAAATTTGTAAATTTCAAGAAATATCAATGAAATTTTTGGAGTTTCAATTCCATATAAAATTGCATTTCATTGTTTTAACTTCTCATGCTTACTTATGCAACATTGCAATATTTTGCATTTTTGAATTTTCTATTGAATTGTTTATAAAAGCCTATGTGAATATAAAATATTATTTATAATGGTAATCACTAATACATTTCCCCTAGAAACAAGGTTACAAAGCAACATAGTTCCTGCCTCAGACTTTACCTAATAGCAAAATATGTTATTATTAAAAAATTATGTGAAACTTGATTGGTTAAAGTTGTTTATTTCAAACACTAGTTAAAAAAGTTCATTGCCTATAGTTCCTATGGTAGGCACTAATAACTAATGTCCAAATAGTAAAGTTAAACTACCAAGATTAATTATGTAAATAATTGCATTTCTGCCTTCATTACAATTGTTAGGTAAAATTTTATTATTTTATGCATTTTGTTGCTTGCACAGAAGATCCATTTTCCACTTCTTTTGATTTTAAATAAAGTTTTGCCAAAAAAAATAATAATAACAACTACAAGAGCTCTGTTGGAGCACGAGTCCTTGCCTATTGTGAAAAGAAAGTAGAAATATTATAGCTAAAGATAAATAATATTAGTTAGAGATATAATTTGTGAATATATAATATGAATATTTTAATACAAATTTTAGATATATATATCTGTGTCTTATGAAATATATTTAATTTTAGCTATATAACAAATTTAATTTATTTTTTATAAAATAACAAATATATTAAATTGTAATTTTGATTTGAGGATTTGAGGCAGAGTCATTGACCCATGTTAATTATATGAATAGCACTTATATATTAAATCTTGAGATGATTAATAATATTAATATTAATTCAAAATATTAATGTATAGATAATGTCTTAAAAATCTATTAATATTAGTTTTGATTGTAATAGCTAGTTGTTTTCTCCAATATTTAGTTAAAATTAAATAGTAATATTATCTTAAATTACTCTGTATATGTAGTTATGCAACTCGGTAGTCTCACGGGGCCACCACACCGTTCATGAATCACCATTGCCATTGGATGTTTATAGATCAACGACCGAATTTGAGTTTTGGGATGAAAAGAAAAAGAAACCCTGTCATTTCAAAGGCATCCTGAAATCATGAAATGTGTCACTAAACTCCTCGGTCGACCAACAAATAATAATGTCGTTTCAATTTGGTGATGATGTGACACTGACATGTCTGACTCATGATGTGAGTCATCCTAATACCTGACTAGCTTAGTTAATAGGAGTGGGACCCATGACCCACGGGACCACCACACCATTCACCGATGTCGTTGGATGTTTATAGATCAATGACCGAAGTTGAGTTTTGGGCTAAAAGGAAAAAGAAACCCTATCATTTCAAATGCATCCTGGAATCATGACACGTGTCACTAAACTCCTCGGTCAACCAACAAATAACAATGTCATTTCAATTTGGTGATGACGTGATATTGAGATGTCTGACTCATGATGCAAGTCATCCTAATACCTGACTAGCTTAGTTAATGGGAGTGGGACCCATGACCCATGGGGCCACCACACCATTCACCGTTGCCATTGGATGTTTATAGATCAATGACCGAAGTTGAGTTTTGGGCTGAAAGGAAAAAGAAACCCTGTCATTTCAAACACGTCCCAAAATCATGACACATGTCACTTCTCAGTTAACACATTGACATAATCACATTCCACTTGCAGTTAATAGTGATGTTATGAATGACATTAATACATTATGACGGGTTAGTTAACACTTAACGCGTGTCTATTAATTAGTGGTCCATGATTCCACTCACATTTAAATTGAAAGTGTACTATGTGACAAGTGTGATGACTATAGACTATAGAGTACAGATTGTACAATTTTGGCACATTAAGTTTCTTTAATTTTTTAGTTATATGTTGTTTGCAGATTTAGAAATTAGAAAGGGGTTACAATTTACAAAGTTACAACACAACAAAGTTACAGATTCTTAATTTCTAGGTTGAGGATTGTGGTCTGAGGAAAGCAACAAACTATAATCTCTCAGAAACTAAGGGCAACGTGAATGTGAACGAGTAAGTGTAACTACTAAAATCCTGAAAATTTACATCCTGCATTTTAAATTTTTCAAGGCTCTTGATTTACAACTTTACTGTTTATATTATATAAAAAAAATTAGTCTGTAAGGTTTTAATTTTGAATCACCCTTGTAGGCTTGTAGCTGTGTTTAAATATTTACCACGATGGGCAAAACAAAAACCAAGAATAACATGGGCAAAATAATAGAATTCCACAATATGCTTAAAACACCAGGTTTTAGTGATTTATTTCATGATATACATGATCCTATTATTCATGGAAATAAGGGTATAATGGAGATAAGATTTGCACTTGAAAATAAGTGGAACGATCCAAATAAGGCTTCAAAATTTTGTTCATTTAACCCTAGTGTAAATGCAACTACAAATAAAATTGCACTGTGGGTAGCTGGGTCGACACACATGGCATTACCTCAAGTATTCCCTTGCCTAGAAATTGTTATGCTCTGCACCAAAAACTATGATGAAAATAGAAAAGCAATTGTGAATAAAATTACGCAGGAGGAAATTTTGTCCATAACTGAGAGTGAATTTGCTAGTCTGTTGAACCTAGGGTTTCAACAACAAAAGTCAAACATACATATTGACCTAGGAAAGCTAGCAGATGATTATGAAAAATTAGATACAGAACAGAGAGATTCTTATATCAGAGGAATAATAAGCGGTTGTAGGCTGAGTCCAAATCACATGCCTCCTTATGATTTTGAATTTTTTGTGCCATGGGCACAGGACAGTATTTCCTTGCTAGCATTTTGTTTGGGATTGGATAGTAACAAACAAGTGGATGCTAGCATTCTTGAAATGCTTTATCATATTCATTTTAAAAAAGAACCAATAAGATATCGTTATATTGAGCACATTGTTTGTTGCATGCAAGATCAATTACTAATGATTCAAAGAGGTTCAGAGAAGACATTTAGATTCACAAGCTACTTGTGCTATCTTCTTCTAGCAAAGCATCATGCATTATTTGAGGCAAACAAGCTTTGCAGTTAGACTCAAGGCCAAAATCCAATATATGAGTGGACACCTCAAATAAGGATGATTGATAACAGAAGGAACTACAACAATTTTGTAGACATATTTTTGGCACCAATGTACCATAAAATTACAGGCACTCTAATGCCTAGATTTCTTGTTACTTGTAGAAATCACATTCCACTTGGAAGTGAACTACAATTGGTTGACTAGTACTTAATGCAAGAGTACACTATGTTAAGGTTTTACAGTTCATGGGTAGAACCCTACAAACTTCCAATACATGTAACAGAGAGGGTATTTGCATTGGAATATCTATGACAAATGGAGAGCACAGATGTACTCTTTCATGATCAGCAAAAGAAAATGATATTTCCCTCCTTTCCATTCTCCTTTAGAGGGTTCGCATTTGAGAGAAGAGGATTCAAAGTGGCAAAAGCCTTTTTTTCAATTTTTCAATTTGATGTTAACAGTCACTGGTAGTATGATCCACTGAACATAATTGGAGCAAGGCTTAAGGGCATTGGGACTTCTACAAGAAAATATCAACATGAAAGTATGCCTTCAATTGAAAATTTTAAAAACATGGACTCTTGGGAGGAGGTCAAAAGACAAATGGAGAAATATGCTGCTGAAAATAATATGTCAATACAAGAATTGTCATCACAAATAATGGCATTACACAAATAGAAAGTAAAAGTGCAGGGCATAACATCATCCAATTTCTACAAGAAAGTTGATAAACCATCTACAAAACCTATTCCAAAAGAGCTAATGAATGAATGTATAGATGTTGGATGGAGTCGAAGCAAAATTTCTCAATTTTGGGAAATGAGGAAGAGTCTCAGTGAGCCAAAGACCTCTTTAGATCATGATGAGGTTGAAGAGGATACAATGTTTGATGAATTGTGGAATAAGGAGCATCCACCTAAATCACATCAGAGTGATACTGATGATGATTATGATGACCAAGATTCTTTGAATCCCTCATCTAGTACACAAATTTAGAGAGGAGTTGATGCATCCACCAAACTTCTATATAGAAAAGGGGTAGAAATTGTAGAAAAAATGGGCTACCAAGGTTCTGGTGGTCTGGGTCCCAGTGGAGAAGGGGTTTGGTTACCACCTCAACCACCAGTTGTAGCACCAAAACATGGTCAGAAACTATGCCTTGGGCATGGAGATCAATCATCAACTCAGTCAATTCCATCCACATTGGATTCATCTCAGTTAATTAAATTTGTTCTTGCTTCATTTAAAGTTCCACTTCCAAGCACTTAGATTTAATTTGAATCAACTGTCACTCCCACAGTTGTAGATATCATGGGTACAACTACAACTAGTGTTCCAAAAAGGACATTGTATATAGATGCAAAAAAATTTGGTCCCAAATATCAAGAAAGTGTAAAGAAGCAGAAGGTTATGAGAAGTATTAGTAGTACTACTAGTACAACAACACCAATGGTGACTGTGAGTCCAAAAATTGCCCATCCTTTAGGACAAAACCCTCTGAATAGTCTACAAACCCCACTAATGGGTCTAGGTGTTAGTTATCCTCATGGTATTGGTGGAAGCTTGTACATCAGAGAAAGTGCTACTGCTATTTCACCATTCAAACATTCAATTGTCTCACAAAATTTTGATTTTTGTTATAATGAATTTGTAACTAACTATGAAAAATCAAAAAACAAGAATAGACAAAATAGTAAGACAATGAAGATGGAAGCAATTGTTGTAGCTCATGATGCAAAACTTGCAACCAACAGGATATTTCCCACATATGACCCAGATAATGATATGATGGAATTTATGGTTGTTATGCCCCTAGCTAGAGATAACAATCCACCAGAGAGTCAGTTAGATCGATATGAATTTCAAGTTAGCACCCTCCAAATGGATTTATCCAAAATTAAAAATTTGAGCAAGATAAATGTCTCCAAAATGACCAACCAAGTGGTCTACAATTTAGTGATGAAGTTGGAGAGAGAGAAAGGAAAGCTTCAGGGCACAATAGATCAGTTAAAGGCAGACATGGCAAATGTAAAGGTAAGTGAGAAAGCAGCAGTAAACAGGGGCAAAGAATTAGAGAAAAGGATAAAAAATTCATCCTCTAGCTCTAAAGAAGCAATTGAATCGCAAGAACAAATGGACGCAAAACTAAAAACTTTGAGGGAAAATTTGGAAAAAATGGAAAAAAAAACTTTAGGATGAAAAAGACTCTTGAACAAAGTTATACAGGAACTTGGAGAATGCTACAAATGTAAACAATAAGTTAAATAAAGAATTGGAAAATGAGAGGGTAAAAATAAAAGAGTGGGAAGAGAAAGCAAAAGGGTGGGAAAATAGAGCAGAGAAAATAAGAAAACATAGTGAACACCAGTACTGAGAAATGAAAGAAGACCTAAAGAAGACAATTGATACTATTAAAAAATATGAAAACGGCTTGAATGACCATGTAAAAAATACAATAAAGAAAATAAAAAATTACTTCTGGGGGCAAATAAAGACTTCTTTTGATAGGTTGTGTGATTGGTTTGAACTCTACGAAGCTCTTACAGATTTTTTGGGAAGCTGAAAGAGCAACTTGAGGAGAACAAAAGTTTTGGTCAGAGACAAAAAACTACAAAGTGGATTATGGAAGAAATCAACAGTACCACTGACAAGCATTTGGCAAGCAAGGGAATTTAGGACCACATTGGTTCAATAATAAAGGCAACCTTTGTATTTCATAAATGTCAAAAACTAACAGAAGCAAAAGAAGTTCTTGCTTTATTTGGGCCAAAGCTCGCCAAGATGAATAATAAAATAAAATAAAATGATATCTTTTGGTTTACCGAGTCGTGGACCTGATTTCTCAACAACAGGTTTCGTTGGAAGAGAAGTTTACAAACAAAAGTTGGAGGACCAAATAACCTCTAATTTAGGCAACCTTCCTCAGGATAGAACTCATGAAGGCATTGTGAAATACATCAAAACATTCACAAATTTGCATGCACTAGTGGAACAAACATTGCTTGAAACTTGCTCTTCCAAGTATGGAATGTTGACAAGAATGCAAGTCATTTACCATGACATCAAAAATTTTTCCCTTCCAAATGAAGAAGAATGGAGGATACTATAGAAACTTATAGTTTGTATGTAAAAGTACTTTCAGTTTCAATCATCTCTATATCTTTACTATATATGAATATCTTTCATATTATTCTACATATTATAGTCTAGACTTTAGAATTGAGTTTAAAGTAACAAGTTTGAACTCTTTTTCTTGAATAGGATCAATGTTGTAGGATCAAGTTTGAACTTTGTTTAGTAAATTGCTAATTTACTAAACTAGCCTATCAAATATAGAAATATACAACTAAAGTTGTAGAGATGTTGTAGACTTGTAGATGTCTTACTGATTTAGATTTTGAGACTTTCACATTGGAAAAATCGACCTGAAGCTGTTGTTGCTCCCTTGTTTCTATAAAAGGGAATTTAGGGTCTTACAAGAATTGTACCATATTAGCTAAATATTGTAAATGAAAACCATTAATAATTATTAATTTTGGAATTAAATCTATGATTCTATCTAATTTTCATGTTTTCCAATTCAATGTATGTTGAATAAATGAATAAAATAGAAAACAAAATTTCATTCAAGAATTTCAAATTCAAATATGAATGATCATTGATGACATGATATAAACTACACTCTACAGTAATAATACTCTATGTTCTCAAATTTTAATGATGAAACATAATACATTCTAATTTCTTGCTTTTCTAAAATGAACATTAAATGATAGCATATCATATAGTAGTTAATAAGTTCAAAAATTACCTATTGGTTGCCACTGCTAATTTAGCAAAAATTTCCTAAATTTTCCAATTCATCTCTATGTCATCATCATCATCCAATTCTGGTAGTCTGGTTGCTTCATTGTTCTCTTCATTTTCATTTATGTCTTCTTCAACTTCAAGTTCACTTTGACCTCTGCTTCTATGACTCCCAATCCCATGGCTAGTGCCACTGCCAACTGTACTTGTCCCACTTGGAGTCACTATAGGAGATTGGTTAATGGTGTTTCCCAGTCCCACCCCTCTTCTTTTGCATATTTTCTTCTAGATTTCCATTGCTTTTTGAAAAGGAAAAGTATTGACATTATACCTAGATGTGTATACCCTTAAGCATGATTCCAAATTCTTGTCTATTTTGTTTCTTAGCTTTGATTTTAGGAAGCCCAAAGCATTGAAAACTCTCTCATCCTCCACTGAACCCAATATCATGGTTTGACATAGATCAGCAAGCTCAAAGTAGTTTGAAATTTCTTCATGCAACAATGTGCTCTGTTTTAGTTCTGTCCAAAGCTTTGTTGCCGAGCCCTCTTCATGTGGGTTACACATTAATTGATATTGATGCTTCATGGTCCTTGCAAAGGTGCCTGATTGTTTTCTAAGAATATCCTCATCTAATATTTTGTTGATAGTCACTCCATTGAATTCTATAGATTTGCAAAATTCCTTTATCAAAATCAACAACCTTCTATGATAATCTTCCTTATTGTTGAAGGACCAATATTGAGGAAACACAATTGCCATGGCCTCAAGCAGTTGATCATATGGGAATCATGATATTATTTCAGCAAAAACTCTATAGGCTATTTCCCTTGCAGTAGATGCTATAGACTTGACAATCTTGGTAAACTCTTCCCTTGTAACTCTTGTAGCTTGCTTCTTTGGGGCACTATAGTACATTGGTATCTAAAATCCCCTTACACAAACACATAAATCTCCATTTTCAATGATTTTTAAATAATTATTAGGATCATCCAAATTTGTTAGTTTCTACCAGTGATTAAATCTATCATCAAATAAATTTAGGTAAGTGTGATAGAGACTATCAAGGGCTCGGCATGACATTTTATGCAACTGAGCATATTCTGCAATATACATGGCTCTTTGCTGGGCTTTTTTCATAATTAACCTCATTTCTTCTAGCATGGGAAGAAGAGATGCCAAAGTCAAAAGTGTCTCTACATTGCTTAACCTCCAAAGCAGGTCGCTACATCTCTGATTTTCTACATTGTCCCAATTTTCATACATCAATCCAATCAAAGATTGATATTTGGAAAATACTCGATGCGCTGGTCCATCCAAAGAGATCCATATGGTATCAACATCTTTTAGAAGCTTGTTTCTATCGGTAATTCCATCAGCAAAGTGCTAAAATTCCCTAAAATGCTTGGGACTTCGACAAAAATATGCATACAACTCTCTTACTAAATCTTCAACCTTGTTTACTGAAGGAAACTTCTTCACAACTCTAAAAGCAAGATTTATCCTATGGGCCATACAGTGAATGGAAACAACATATGGTGAACAAGAAGCCTGCATCTTTATGCAAAGACCATTCCTTTGACCTTGCATTACTGAAACTCCATCCGCTCCAACACAGACCAATTTCTTTGCTATTTTCAATTCATCCATAGCTCCATATTCAATTAAATTTCTCTTTACTAATTGAAATAAAGTATCTACTGTTGCATTGTCTCTCAATTTAGCAACAAATAGTAGATGTGGTTGGAGCATTATTTTGTATAGTATAAACATGCATGCATACCCATGAAATATTATTTATTGTCGTAACTTCATCTAAGGACAATGCAATAAAGGTTGACTCTTTTATTTTTCTTTGAACATCCTCAATTTCAATCTGCACAATACAACTTGCCCATTCCCATCCACTATTTATCGACCAATGACTGACAAGATACTTAGCAACTTTCAGAAAGCATAAAAAACCACTCATTTCTGATAGTCTATCATTGGACACCCTCTGCTAAAAATATAGAAAACATTACTTAATTGAACAGCTTTTCCACGTTGTTCTAATTCACTCGCTTTTGCAAAAATAGTATTAATAGAACCTTGAACTTCACCAGCCTTTGTCTAAAATTTCTAAAACATATAATATTCTTCAGCATTCCTTTTATGTTGACATTGCTCTTTTGTTTTATATCTTACCACTTTTATTTTCTTACCATCTATAGTTGAGGTTTCGTAAATCTTACCAACATGTTTCTCTATGGTGTCTAGTTTAAGATGCAAACGCTTTTCCTTTTTATACTTCCAACTACAAATTGCACATCTGCATTCTACTGGTGGCTCACCTACAATTGGATTGTCTACGGGCTCAATGAATGGATACTTTGCTGCTCGATCAAATTTAAATCTCCTGGCCATCTCCAAGTGACGATCAATTTTTTTTTTTCAATTTTCCTCTCCCTTTAATGTTACTGGTAATTGCACCATCATCATCACTGAAGTCGATTGGTTCATCCTAGTACTGGTTATTTACTGGATATTCTTCTTCAAGGTCATCTTCATTAGAAATATTAGGTTCTGCAACTCCATCACCAGATTTATCAGGCTCCCCAATTTGTTGAAGGACTCCTATGTAGGTTGAGATTGTATAGGCTCCTCTGATGATGTACCTTCCTTACTTTGACCAACACTGTTGCGTCTACCCCTGCCAAAGTATGAAGATATATTTCTGCATTTTGTTGGCCTCTCTTGGACATCTCCACCTTCATTAGTCCTACTCCTCTTCCTATTTAAATTTGACTATGACATTTATATCAAATTAAGGCTACAATAAAATACTATGGACTCATATTCATAGTCATTCCAGTTCTCTACTGATCACAATACTATGAAGAAGGCTCCTTCTTTTGGCATGTTTCAAGAATGAAACTCATATATCTTAAATAGACAACTACAAATAATCCATTTTCATTTTGGCAAATGGGTCGACCATTACATATGATAAGAACTAATATTTGGCGAAGCCCGCATAATTTCAAGTAATCGAGTGGGAAAATAGGGCAAGAATTTGGGACCCCATTATGTGTGATGCATGGCGAATTGGGTCCTAGGAAAAATAAAAATTTCACATAGGAAAATGGGAATTTGGTGAATGATGATCGTCAAAAGAGACAATCAATTAATTCTGTGGCAAATAAGAGTAAACATTAAAGAGAAATATGGGAAAAGAACTTGACTACCAAACTAAAATTATGTAATAATAGTGGTAAACATTTTGACCACTATATGAGTATTTAATAAAATCTGGGCGAACCAGTAAACTAGTATATGATGTTTTTTTTCATCAATTTCTATAGCCCGATTGGGACATATTTTCCAATTGACAACTAATCGCACTAAAAAAATACATGATTCTGAGGTTGTAGATCATCAAATTGGTGAACCCTTCACTCAAAATGAGCTACAATCTCATAACAAGCCATTCTGTGGTTACATATCATTGAATCAATCAACCCTTCACTCCAACAGTGCATAAATGTTATTACAAGCCATTATAAGGTTAGAAGTATCCAAATCAGTCAAACTTTGACTATGAAATGACTAAAATCTCTTCACATGTCATTTTGAAGCTACAGATCACCAGACTAGTCAAGCTTTCAATTAAAATTAGGTATGATCTCATAACAAACCTTTCTAGAGTTACAAATCACCGAAAAACTCAACCTTTCTTACAATTCACTCAAATCTCATAATAAGTTATTTGAGAGATACAAATCACCAGATTAGTCAACTCTACACTCATAACTACCTAAAATCTCATAACAAGCCTTTCTAAGGTAAGAAAGAAAACCTAATCTTAAACTCTACCATTTTGTATAGATTTGTACATGGAGATTCATAACTTTTGAATCATCTTGGTTCTTAAATCTAATCATCAAATTTGGGCACATTTTGGCCCCCAACAACATATCTAAAACTTAGGAAAATCCAATGATGGAATCTAAAGTTATGTTCTCTACACCGAGACATTTTCCTATGACTCCATTATAGTTTGTTGAACTGATCAACCATTCAATCAAAGCTAACCAAAATTTCATAAAAAATCATTGTGAGGTTGAAGATCTCTAAATCAATCAATGCTTCACTCACAATGAGCTACAATTTCATAACAAGCCATTCTAAGGTTACATATCATCAAATCAGTCAACCCTTCACTCTCAATATTCAAAAATGTTATTACAAGCCATTCTAAGGTTAGAAGTATCCAAATTGATCAAACTTTGACTAATAATTAACTACAATCTCATCATAAATCATTTTGAAGTTGGAGATCACTGAACTAGTCAAATATTCAATTTAAATAATGTACGATCTCATAAAAAACCATTATGAGGTTATAGATCATCAAACTATTGAACCCTTCACTCATAATTTGCTGAAATCTCATAACAATTCATTCTAAGGATAGAAATAAAATATGATATTAAACTCTTCCATTTTCCTATGTACATAGAGACTAATAACTTTTGAATCAAAACTTGTTTCTTAAATCTGACCATCGAATTTGGGCACATTTTTCCCCCCAAGAACATATCTGAAACTTCAAAAAATCAATGGTGGAACCAAAAGTTAAGGTCTTTACACCAAGACACATTTTTCTGACTACATTATAGATCACTAAACTTATCAACCATTCATTCATATCTATTCTAATGTTAGAAGTATCCAAATTAGTCAAATTTTGATTATGAATTAGCTACAATCTCATCACAAGTCATTTTAAAGATACAGATCACAGAACTGGTCAAGCATTCAATCAGAATTAGGTATGATCTCATAACAAACCATTCTAAGGTTACATATCACTAAACAACTCAACTTTCACTCACAATTTGTTCAAATCTAATAATAAGTCATTCTAGAGTTACAAATTATTAAATTGGTCAACTCTATACTTAGTCAACTAGAAACTCATAATAGGCGATTTTAAGGTTACAAAGAAAAATGGTCTTAAAATCTACCATTTTTTGTATTTGTACATGAAGACCCATAAATTTTGAATAAGAACTTGGTTTCTAGATTTGATAGTTAGATTTGGTCACATTTCACCCCCCAAAAACATATTTGAAACTTAGAAAAATCCAAAATTGGACTCAAAAGTCATGGTCTCTACATCGAGATTCATTTTTTTATGACTCCATAATAGATCACTGAATTGATCAACTATTCAATCAAAGTCATCCAAAATTTCATAACAAGTCATTTTGAGGTTGCAGATCACCAAATTGGTCATCCCTTCACTCAAGATGAGCTACAATCTCATAACAATCCATTATGATGTTACCTATCATCGAATCAGTCAACCCTTCACTCCAAGTCAACTAAAATATTATTACAAGCCATTATGAGGTTAGAAGTATCCAAATAGGTCAAACTTTGACTATGAATAAGCTGAAATCTCATATCAAGTCATTTTAAAGCTACAGATGAATGAATCAGTCAAGTGTTCAATTTGAATTATGTACAATTTCGTAAAAAACCATATTGAGGTTATATATCACTGAATAATTCAACCCTTCACCAAAAATTTGTTCAAATCTAATAACAAGTCATTCTAGAGTTACAAATCTCTAAACTAGTCAACTCTACAGTCATAATCAACTAGAATATCATAACAGGCTCTTTTTAAGGTTAGAAAGAAAATACGATCTTAAAATCTATCATTTTAATATAGATTTGTGCATAGAGGCTCATAACTTTTGAATCAAAATTTGGTTCTTAAATCTAACTCTCAATTTGGACACATTTCGCCCCTAATAAAATATCCAAAACTTAGGAAAATTCAATGGTGGAATCAAAAGTTATGGTCTCTCTACTGAGACCCATTTTTTTGTAACTCCATTATAGATCATGAAATCATCAACCATTCAATAAAAAATGACTAGATCACCATTATAGCAAGTCATTTTAAAGTTATAGATCACCAAACTAGTCAAGCGTTTAATATAAATTAGGTACAATCTCATAACAAACCATTCTAAGGTTAGAGATCATCGAAAAAATCAACCCTTTACTCAAAATTCACTCAAATCTCATAAGTCATTCTAAAGTTATAATCACTAAATTAATCAATTGTGTAATCATAAACATCTAGAATTGAATAACAAGCCATTCTAAGGTTAGAAAGAAAACAAAATCTTAAACTCTTCCATTTTTTTTATAGATGTGTACATGGAGACTCATAACTTTTGAATCAAAACTTCATTATTAAATAAATTTGATCAATAAATTTGGGCTCATTTTCCCCTCCAACAACATATCCAAAACCCATTTTTCTGTGACTCCATTATAGATCACTGAATTAATCAATCGATCGATTAGAGCCAACAAAAATTTTATAACAAGTCATTATGAGGTTGTACATCACTGAATTAGTCAACCATTTGCTACATCACTGAATTAGTCAACCATTTGCTTAGAATGAACTACAATCTCATGAAAAGTCATTCTAAGGTTACATATTAGCGAATAAGTCAACTCTTCACTCTAAATGTGAAAAAACATTATTACAAGTCATTCTAAGTTTAGAAGTATCCAAATCAATCAAACTTTGATACTGACTCGGCTATAATCTCATCACAAGTCAGTTTGAAGCTATACATCACGAAATCAGTCAAATGTTCAATTGGAATTAGGTATGATCTCATAACAAACCATTCTGAGGTTATAGATCATTGAACAAGTCAACCCTTCAATCATAATTCACTCAAATCTCATAACAAGTCATTTTAGAGTAACAAATCACTGAATTAGTCAACTCTACACTCATAACCAACTAGAATCTCATAAAGTTACAAAGAAAACATGATCTTCCACTATCACTTTTTTAGACTTATACATGGAGACTCATAAATTTTGAATCACAACTTGATTCTTAACTTTAATTGTTATATTTGGGCACATTTCACCCCCCAACAACATATCTGAAACTTAAGAAAATCCAATGGTTGAATCAAAAGTTATGGTCTCTATACTGAGACCTACTTTTCTATCACTTTGTTATAAATCAATTGTTCAATCAAAAAACACAATCTTCCACTCTATCACTTTTTTAGACTTATACATGGAGACTCATAACTTTTGAATTACAACTTGGTTCTTAACTCTAATTGTTAGATTTGGGCACATTTCACCCCCCAACAACATATCTGAAACTTAAGAAAATCCAATGGTGGAATCAAAAGTAATGGTCTCTACACCAAGACCTACTTTTCTATGACTCTATTATAAATCAATTGATCAATTAGATTTGACCAAAATTTGATAGGAATTCATTCTAAGGTTGTAGATCAACAAATTGGTCAACACTTCACTTAGAAAAAATTATAATATCATAACAAGTCATTCTGAATACACATATCATTGAATCAATCAAACCCTTCACTCTGAATCAACTAAAATGCTATTACAAGCCATTGTGAGGTTAGAAGTATCAAAATTAGTGAAACTTTGACTATGAATAAGCTAAAATCTCACCACAAGTCATTTTGAAGCTAGATATCACTGAACCGATCAAGCGTTCAATGAGAATTAGGTACATTCTCATAACAAACCGTCCTAAGGTTACAGATCACTGAACTACTCAAACCTTCACTCATAATGTGTTCAAATCTAATATGTCATTCTAGAGTTACAAATCACTGAATTAGTGAACTCTATACTCATAACCAAATAGAATCTCGTTGTAGGCCATTCTAAGTTTAGAAAGAAAACACAATCTTAAACTCTATCATTTTTGTATAGAGTTGTACATGGAGACTCATAACTTTTGAATCAAGACTTGGCTCTTAAATCTAACCTTTGCATTTGAGCACATTTTTCCCCCCAACAGCATATTCTAAAGTTACAAAAATCCAATGATGGAATCAATAGTTATGGTCTCTACACCAAGACCCATTTTTTTGTGTCTTGATTATAGATTAGCTAGTTATTATGAGGTTGCAAAACACCAAATCAGTCAAACCTTCACAAAAAATGTTTTACAGTCTCATAGAAAGCCATTCTAAGGTTACATATCATAAAATCCCTCAATCCTTCACTCTAAATGTGCAAAAATGTTATTACAAGCTACTCTAAGGTTAGAAGTATCAAAATTGGTCAAAATGTGACTATGGATTGGCTAACTCCATTTTAGCTCAACTATTTAATAAGACACGAACAAAATTTCATTGTAAGTTATTCTAAGGTTACATATAATCGAATCAATAAACCCTCCATTTTGAATCAACTAAAATATTATTACAAGCCACTCTAAAGTTAGAAGTAGCCGAATTGATCAAACTTTGACTATGGATCAGCCACAATCTCATCACAAGACATTTTGAAGCTATATATCACCGAACCAATCAAGTGTTCAATTAGAATTAGGTATGATCTCATAGTTTTAAACCATTCTAAGGTTAAAGATCACCAAACACCTCAACCCGTCTCTTACAATTCATTCAAATCTCATAATAATTCATTCTAGAGTTAGAAATCACTGAATTAGTCAATGATCTCATAGTTTTAAACCATTCTAGGTTAAAGATCACCAAATACCTCAACCCTTCTCTTACAATTCACT
This sequence comes from Cupressus sempervirens, assembly GCA_028749045.1. Classification (NCBI taxonomy): domain Eukaryota; kingdom Viridiplantae; phylum Streptophyta; class Pinopsida; order Cupressales; family Cupressaceae; genus Cupressus; species Cupressus sempervirens. The sequence goes on along the minus strand of CM053791.1, from coordinate 359,434,305 downwards.
CAAATCTCATAGCAATTCATTCTAGAGTTAGAAATCACTGAATTAGTCAACTCTACACTCATAACCAACTAGAATCTCATAACAAGCCACTCTAAAAGGTTAGAAAGAAAATATTATCTTAAACTCTACCATTATTGTATAGACTTGTACACAAAGACATAGCTTTTGAATTAGAACTTTTTTCTTAAATCTAACCTTCAAATTTGGGTACATTTTGCCCCCTAATAACATATCCAAAACTTAGGAAAATCCATGGTGGAATCAAAAGTTATGGTCTCTACAGTAAGACCCATTTTTCTATGACTCTATTATAAATCATTGAACTGGTCAACTATTGAATCAGAGATGACAAAAATTTCATAACAATTCATTATGACGTTGTAGATCATTGAATTGGTCAACTCTTCACTCAGAATGAGTTACAATTTTATAACAATCTATTCTGAGGTTAGATGTCATTGAATCGGTCAACTCATGACTCCAAATGTGCAAAAATGTTATTAAAAGCCATTCTAAGGTGATAAGTATTCAAATTAGTCAAACTTTGTCTTTTAATCAGCTAAAATCTCATCACAAGTCATTTTGAAGCTATAGAACACTGAATAGGTCAAGCATTCAATTGGAATTAGGTACAATCTCATAACAAACCATTTTGAGGTTATAGATCATAGAACAAGTTAACCATTCATGCATAACTCACTCAAATCTAATAAGAAATCATTATTAGGATAGAAAGAAAAAATGATCTTAAACTTTCCCACTTTTATATAGACTTGTACACTAAGACTCATAACTTTTGAATTAGAACTTAGTTATTAAATTTGAAACTTAAGAAAATCAGATTTGGGCACATTTTTCCATTCTAATGTAAGAAAGAAAACACTATATTAAACTTTTCCATTTTTATATAGACTTGTACATGAAGACTCATAACATCTAAATCAAAACTTGGTTCTTAAATTTGACCATCAGATTTGGGCACATTTCATCCTTTAACAATGTTTCCTAAACTTAGCAAAATCCAATAGTGGAATCAAAAGTTATGGTCTCTACATTGAGACCCATTTTTCTAACTCCATTATAGATCACTGAATTGATCAACCATTCAATAAGAGGTGATCAAAATTTTATACCAAGTCATTTTGAGGTTATAGATCACTAAATTGGTCAACCCTTCATTCAAAATGAGTTACAATCTCATAATAGGCTAAGGTTACATATCATCAAATTGGTCAATCCTTCACTCCAAATGTGCAAACATTTTATTACAAACCATTTTAAGGTTATAAGTATCAAAATTGATCAAACTATGACTGAATTGGCTATAATCTCATCACAAGTTATTTTGAAGTTGCAGATCATCAAATAGGTCAAGCATTCAATTGAAATTAGGTACGATCTCATAACAAATTATTCTAAGGTTATAGATCATCAAACAACTCAACCCTTCACTCACAATTCACTCAAATCTCACAATAAATCATTCTAGAGTTACAAATCACTAAATCATTCAACTCTACACTCATAACAAACTAGAATATCATAATAGGCCATTATAAGGTTAGAAAGAAAACACAATCTTGAGCTCTGCTATTTTTGTATAGACTTTTATACAAAGACAAGTTTCTTAAATCTGACTATTAGATAAGGGCACATCTTGCTCCCAACAACATATCTAAAACTTAGAAAAATCCAATAGTAGAATCAAAAGCTATGGTATCTACACCAAGACCCATTTTTTTGTGACATCATTATAGATCATTGAACGGATCAACTGTTTAATTAGAGCTGACCAAAATTTCATAGCAAGTCATTCTAATATTGTAGATAATTGAATCAGTCAACCGTTTAATCAAAATGAGCTACAATCTCATAACAAGCCATTTTGAGTTTACATATCATCAAATCGGTCAATCCTTCACTCTAAATGTGTAGAAATGTTATTACAAGCCATTTTGAGCTTAGAACTATCTAAATTGGTCAAACTCTGGCAATTAATCAACTTCAATCTCATCTCAAGTCATTTTAAAGTTGTAGGTCACCGAATCGGACAAGTGTTCAAGAAAAATTAGGTATGATCTCATAAAAACCATTTTGAGCTTACAGGTCATCGAACAAGTGAACCCCACTCACAATTCATTCAAATCTAATAATAAGTCATTCTAGAGTTACAAATCACCAAATCAGTCAACTCTACACTCATAACCAACTAGAATCTCATAACATGCCATTCTATGGTTAGAAATAAAACATGATCTTAAACTTTGCCATTTTTGTATAGACTTGTACACAGAGACTCATAACTTGGTTCTTAAATCTCACTATCAAATTTGGGCACATTTTCCCCCCCAACAACATATTTGAAACTTAAGAAAATTTGATGGTGGAATCAAAAGTTATGGTCTCTACACCAAGATCAAATTTTCTCTAAGTCCATCATAGATCAATCATTTAGTCAAAGCTGACCAAAATTTTATAGCAATTCATTTTGAGGTTGCAAGTCATAGAATTAGTCAACCCTTCACTCAGAATGAGTTACAATCTGATAACAAGCCATTTTGAGGTTACATATCATCGAATCAATGAACCCTTTACTTTTAATCAACTAAAATGTTATTTACAAGCCATTTTAAGGTTAGAACTATCCAAATTGATAAAAATTTGACTATGAATCAACTACAATCTCATCACCAGTTATTTTGAAGTTGCAGATCACCAAACTAGTCAAGCGTTTGATTAGGATTAGGTATGATCTCATAAGAAACTATTCATTCTAGATTTAAAAATCATCAAATCAATCAACTCTACCATTTTTGTATAGAATTATACATAGAGACTCATAAATTTTTAAATAGAAGTTCCTTTTTAAATATGACAGTTAGATTTAGGCATGTTTTGCCACCTGGACAACATATCTAAATCTTAGGAAAATCTAATAATGATGGAATCAAAAGTTATGGTCTCTACACTAAGACCCATTTTTCTGTGACTCTATTATAGATCATCAAACTGATCAACTATTGAATAAGAGATGACCAAAATCTAATACTAAATCATTATGAGGTCATAGATTAATGAATTGGTCAACCCTTCACTCAAAATGAGCTATAATCTCATAAGAAGCCATTCTGAAGTTACATATCATCGAATCAATCAACCCTTCACTCCAAATGTGCAAAAATGTTATTATAAGCCATTTTGAAGTGATAAGTATTTAAATTGGTTAAATTTTGTCTTTTAATTGACTACAATCTCATCACAAGTCATTTTGAAACTATAGATCATTGAATCGGTCAAGCTTTCAATTGGAATTAGGTACAATCTCATAACAAACCATCATGAGGTTATAGATCATAGAACAAATCAACCCTTCACTCATAATTCTCTTAAATCTTATAAGAAGTCATTCTAAGGTTTGAAAGAAAACACAATCTTAAATTTTTCCATTTTTGTATAGACTTGTATATGAAGACTCATAACTTCTGAATCAGAACTTGGTTCTTAAATCTGACCATTTGATTTGGGCACATTTCATCCCCCAAAAAAAAAATTTGAACTTGGGAAAATCCAATGGTGGAATCAAAAGTTATGGTCTCACACCGAGACCCATTTATCTATAACTTTATTATACATCATTGAATTGATGAATTGTTCAACCAAAGCTGACCAAAATTTCTTAGCAAATCATTCTAAGGTTGCATATCACCAAATTGGTCAACCCTTTACTCAGAATGAGATAAAATCTTATAAAAATCCATTCTAAGGTTACATATCATCGAATCAGTCAACCTTTCACTCCATATCAACTAAAATGTTATTCAAGTCATTTTGATGTTAGAAGCATCCAAATCTATCAAAATTTAACTATGAATTGGCTACAATCTCATCACAAGTCATTTTGAAGCTATAGATCATTAAACCGGTCAAGTGTTCAATCAAAATTAGGTATGATCTCATAGAAAACCATTCTAAGGTTGTAGATCATTGAACAAATAAATCCTTCATCCAAAATTGGCTCAAATCTAATAAGAAGTCATTCTAGAGTTACAAATCACCAAATTAGTCAACTCTACACTCATAACCAACTAAAATCTCATAACAGACCATTCTAAGGTTAGAAATAAAATATGATTTTAAACTTTGCCATTTTTATATAGACTTGTAAATGGAGACTCACAACTTTTGAATCAAAACCTGGTTCTTCAATCTAACCACCAAATTTGGGCACATTTCACCCCCAAACAATATATTTGAAACTTAGGAATATCCAAAAGTGTGTTAAAGTAATTAAGATCATTCCTACAAATGTATAATCATTACTATTATAATTGATGATTTTCAAATGCAGATTTGGATCTCATATAAATATGCAAGGAGGAGACATATCTCTTCAAGAGACATGAAGAGACATGTCTCTATAGTTATCACCATTTAATTTATGAATAACTATATACATAACTCACCTTTAACACATATATAATATTAATATATTAACTATATATGTAATATAATATAATATTATTATATAATAATATATAATGCATAATTTATAATACATATTATATTGCATATATCACATATATATTATATATAAGATACTTATCTTAAGGACAATTTATCATCAATGAGGTAGCTTTATAAAATCAATCCAATAGGGGCTACAACAAAGTCATGTCTTGTAGCTTATGTAAGTCACACTCACACACACACACACACATTTATATTCTTATCAATAATATGAGAAATAAAACAATGTTCATATAAATCATGAATACAAATACTCAATGTAATGAGTATATCACTTTGAATGATGCTATACTTCAACACTCTCTCTTAGCAAGGGAGAAGTAACAAAAACATTTTATGAGACATCAAAATCAAGGATATCTATACATGATATATTATTTGACTTTAACACTCTGACATAGTGACTTGTTCAATAACTGCAATCACAATGTTATGAACACTATCATAACATATATTATGATCTCTATTTGTCCAAAATAATATCTAGAGTAATCATAATGGATATATTATCTATGATCTCTAATTTTTTGAAACAATATCTAGAGATATCCATGATAACATAATAGATTCATTACCTGTGATCTCTAATTGTCTAAGAAAATATCTAGAGATGTCCATGGTAACATAATGGATTCATTATCTATGATCTCTAATTGTCTACAACAATATCTAGAGATGTCTATGATAACAGACATATCATTTCCAAGATCATCACCTTACAAACAATTACCTTCTATTTGTTCATTATCATGGTGTCTAGAAAAATTTGACCCAAAGAACTATGATTATAGGTCTACCATTTACAAGATCATCATCTTATAATGATTACCTTCTATTTATATATATTAATGAAAGATTCTCACCTTTCATTACATATCATATGTGACATAGTAACTAACATAAACCTAGTCATAGGGTGGTACAAAGGGTTTTCACCTTATATTTCTCTCTCATAGAGGAGAGAACATTATAAAGAATTTCTCTTAGAACTTCTCCTCACAGAGAAGATATCATCCACAAAGGATTGCATCTCAAAAATTTCTCCCTCTAAACATTGATCCTGGGAAGTTATGTCCTCTTGTTACTTCCTTAGAAACTATCTTTACCCAAAGATGCCTGTCAAACTCATCACTCCCTTGTGATATATGTAGGAGTAGGTCCATCAACATTATGCAGTCACCCACATGTATTTTAGACTCCTTATGAGTATCAATCTTTTGTGCTCCAACATTGCTTCGAAGAAGTTTCATATTCCATCTTAATGTAGAAGAATATCATAATCTTAATCATCAAAGATGTTTTCATCAAGAGCCTCACTTTATCCATCATAATAATTAGGGTCTTTGGAACTACTATCATTAGATTTAGTTTGCACAATATTTGGTAGTATATGTGAAGTACCAACCTTCTCCTATAAGAATATCCTCAAACATAAAGGAAAAGATCAAAGCAAATAACCCTTATAGTATGTATAGAATTACAAATAAATAAATACATAAATGTAAAAGATACAAGTACTTATCTACCCATGATGGTCATGGAATATCTTCTTTTCTAAGGATGGTTCAAGTGAGAATGAAACATTTCCTATTATTCCCCCCCTCAATGTAAAATTCTTACTTTTATATCAATGAACACTTTTACATCACATCAAATTTGAAAACTTCTTTCTAAGTCTCAACTCGATCTTTTCATTCATTGAAGTTCCAAACATTCATTAAGCTTCATAGTAGAAATGAACACAAACTTGTCCACAATATGCCAATATTGTGATCACTTGAGTATGAATGTGCCACTTGAATGACTACAACTCATACATCAAGTATCCTTTATCATTTATTGTAGATGATTCAAATGAACTCACCACTTTCATATGATGTACATAAGGGATAGGCCCATTAAGATCACATAGTTGTATGAACTATAGTCCTCTTGACTGTTACAATCTATCGATCATTGAAGATTCTATCATAACATGGTTTACTCCCTCTAAATAAATATGATCGAGATCACTTAAGGTTAATGAAATCATATCCTCTATCTACTCTCTCTCTTCCAAGGTTGTAACTGATGAGATGTCAAATGTTTGGCTCACTCTTAATCTTAATCTCCCTTGCAAGAGCATTCTCAAAGGAAAAGATCAATATACATAAATCTTATAGTATAGATAAGAATGTTAGTAGTTTAACTCATGTCTATTACTAAAAGCAACAAAAATTCTCATTATTGTCATGATTCACATTATAATTGTCAATTTTATAAATTCATATGATATGTTATGACAATCAAATAATATTTAAATAATAATTAAGAAAAAAAAAATGAAAATTCATACCTTTAATGGTGTTGATAATTACACAATCACTTTCATATTTCACTCCTTATGCTAAGATGAGACTATTCACATCTTCTATAATTTTGGGATTTCCTCTTTCAAATAGCCTTTATTATGTGAATTCACTTACTAATAAATTTATTAATCTTTCTTAATTCAATAAGCATTATATATTCTTATTACCTCTTTTAATATGGAGTCCCAAATGGAAAGTAATAAAAATACTAAAATATTCATTCAATTCTACGTACTTGGAGTGATGTGCCTATCATTTCTTGTGTTGCATATGCACCTAGGGGACCCCTTTAATCATTAGATTTAACATATAATTTTAGGTAGTTATAATAGACTTATAGAATCACATTTTTCTTTATAACCATCCTCCCTATAATTTGAGGTGGGCCCTCAATGGTTTACTAGCCTCATAATGATGCCCTTTATTGTTAGATCATATTTTCTTTATCCATTGCTTGCTTTGGAGCATTGTACTTATGTACGAGGGTTGGCCTATGGTGGGTCCTTAATTTCCATGACCCATCTCACGAGTGGTGGTAACTTTTTTTTTTATATATATATATATATAGACACCTAATCTCCTCATCCATGTCATGCCTTATTCTCCTTGCAAGATATGTTTCCCCATCTTACATATACATATATTGTGCTCCCATGCATTTGTCAGACTTTGAAACAGGGACTCTTTCATCACTAGTTCCTTTGTTTGATTAGTGATATGTTCACCTCTATCATACTTATCCATTTATTAAAATCTCCCATCTAAATACTTCCACCTGATATAAATCTATTGTTGATATCTTCTGATTTTGAATCTTTTTATTCAACTTCTTGCTATCAATCCTTGATAAAACTAAGATTCTTCTCGATCAGCAAGCATGCTCAAGTTTTTAGGGGTTCCTCAAGCTAGACTTTACTTCTCATATGGTTATTTTTCTTCCAAGAATTCTAGAGTTACATGGATATCATGTTGGTCATTATCTGATGTTCTCCTATTGAATTTCTTATTCCACATTTTGGGGTGAGAAACAAGATTAATCCTAGAAAAAAAAGTGATAATTGTTAGGTATGCATTTTGTACATGATTCATCCCAATCTCCCTCAAAAGACCTATACTCGTAATAAAGGTTACTCTTGTGTCTCCTTGAAGTTGTAGATTCTGTCCAAAAGCTTTTCATTGAACATCTCTGACTGCTCTATTCATCATTTAACAAATTGTGCTATGCACTATGAAATTCCCATCGATTCTATTGACTTCATGGTTATATCGAGACCACACAATACACATGGAACAAGTAATGATCTTGAGTGATAAACATGTCATTCTAAATCTAAATATTAATAATATTGATTTCAAATAGTAGCCACAATAGACTTGAATAGTTCTTCGGCAAATATTATCATTTATTATCAAGTCTAATCCGCAACAATTAGCCAAGGCACTCAATAAATTAAGTGCCTTATATAATCTTAGAAACCTAATAATAATCAATAAGGAGACTACGTGGGTTACACATCAAGTTGATCACTATCAATGTAGGAGATCTACATTCCCATTTTGGTGAAAGAAAACACTCACAACAATGTCTTTGGTGAAAACAAGGCACCGAGAAATCTCTGTGATCAGAATGAACTTGTAATGATTTGGCAATAGCATTCAATTATGTGGGGGAGATGTTTCTTTTGGTATGATTACATTTGTAGCCTTCTCTGATACCATGTTAAAGTAACTCAAGTCATTTCTGCAAATGTATAATCATTGCCATTGTAATTGATGATTTTCAAATGTATAATTCGATCTCATATAAATATGAGAGGAAGAGACATGTTTCTATAGTTAATCACCATTTAGTTTATAAATAACTATATGCATAACTCACCTTTAACATATATATAATGTTAATATATTAACTATATATGTAATATACTATTATATTATTATAGAATAATATATAACACATAATATATAATACATATATATTATATATATTATATTACATATATCAAATATTATATATATAGAAGATATTTATCTTAAGGACAATTTATCATCAATGATGTAGCTTAAATAAAATCAATCCAACAGAGGCTACAACAAAGTCATGTCCCGTAGCTTATGTAAGTAATAGACATACATACACACATACATATATAAACATAGATATTCTTATTAGTAATATGATACATAAAATAATGTTCATGTAAATCATGAATACAAATACTCAATGTAATGAGTATATCACTTCAACTGATGCTATACTTCAACAGGGTGGAATCAAATTTTATGGTCTTTACACCAAGACTCATTTTACTATGATTCACTTATAGATCACTAAACTAATCAACAGTTCAATCAGAGCTAGCCAAAATTTCATAGCAAGTTATTTTGAGCTTCCAATTCATTGAATTGGTGAACCTTTGCATAGAATGAGATACAATTTCATAACAAGCCATTATGAGGTTACATTCATTGAATCAGTCAACCCTTCAATCTAAATGTGCATAAATGTTATTACAATCCATTCTAAGGTTAGAAATATCAAAATTGGTCAAACTTTGACTATGAATTAGCTACAATCTCATAACAAGTTATTTGGTTCTAAAATCTTAAACTTTATCATCTTTGTATAAACTTATACATGGAGACTCATAACTTGGTTCTTAAATCTAACTGTCAAATTTGGGTACATTTTGTCCCCCAACAACATATGTGAAGTTTAATAAAATCCAATTGTAGAATCAAAAGTTATGGTCTCTACACCAAGATCCATTTTTCTCTCACTCCATTATAGATCAACTGTTCAATCAAGGCCAACCAAAATTTCATAGCAACTCATTCTAAGGTTGTACATCATAGAATCAGTCAATCCTTCACTTAAAATGAGTTACAATCTCATATAACAAGCCATTCTAAAGTCACATATCATCAAATAGATCAACCCTTTGCTCTAAATCAACTAAAATATTATTTACAAGTGATTATCAAGTCAGAAGTATCTTAATCACTCAAAATTTGACTATGAATATGCTACAATCTCATCACAAGTCATTTTGAAATTACAGATATCTAAACTAGTCAAGTGTTCTATCAAAACTAGGTACCATCTTATAATAAATCATTTTGAGGTTATAGATTATTGAACAACTCAACCCTTCACTCACAATTTGCTCAAATCTCATAACAAGTCATTCTTGAGTTAAAAATCATTGAATCAATGAACCCTACACTCATAACCAACTAGAATCTCATAGCAAACCATTCTAAGGTCAACAAGAAAACACAGACTTAAAATCTATCTTTTTTTATAGACTTGTACATCGAGACTTGTATCTTTTTAACTAGAATTTGTTCTTAAATTTGATTGTTAGACTTGGGCACATTTTTCCCCACAACAAAATATCTAAAATTTAGGAAAACTCAATGGAATCAAAAGTTATGGCCTCTACACCGTCTCCTATTTTTTTGTTATGTCATTATAGATCAATGAACTGATCAAGAATTTAATCAAAGTTGATGAAAATTTTATAGCAAGTCACTCAAAGGTTACAAATCACTAAGTTGGTGTACCCTTCACTTGGAATAAGCTACAATCTCATAACAAAACATTTTGAGGTTATATATCATTGAATTGGTCAACCCTTCACTCTGAATGTGTAGAAATGTTATTACAAGCCATTCTGAGGTTAGAAGTATCAAAATTAGTCAAACTTTGACTATGAATCAACTATAATCTCATCACAAGTCATTCCAAAGTTTCAAATCATAGAACAAATTGAACATTCAATTGGATTAAGGTACAATATCATAGAAAATGATTCTAAAGTTATAGATCACCAAACAACTCAACATTTCACTCATAATTTGCTCAAATCTCATAGTAAGTCATTCTAGAGTTACAAATCACTGAATCAATCAACTATGCACTCATAACCAATTAGAATCTCATAAAAAGCCATTCTAAAGTTAGAAATAAAATATGATCTTAAAACTTTGTCATTTTTGTATAGACTTGTACATGGAGACTCATAACTTGGTTCTTAAATCTGACTATCAGATTTGGGCAATTGGTCAACCCTTCACTTAGAATAAGGTACAATCTCATAACAAGGCATTTTGAGGTTACATATCATCAAATCGGTCAACTTTTCACTCTAAATGAGTAGAAATGTTATGACAAGCCATTATGAGGTTAGATGTATCCAAATTGGTCAAACTTTGACTATGAATCAGCTACAATCTCATCAAAAGTAATTTTGAAGTTGTAGATCACTGAATAGGTTAGATGTTCAATTAGAATTTGATACAATCTCAAAACAAACCATTCTGAGGTTATAGATCACTAAACAACTCAACCCTTCACTCACAATTCACTCAAATCTCATAACAAGTCATCCTAGAGTTACAAATCACCAAATTATTCAACTCTACAAGTAGTCAAGTTTTGACTATGAATCAACTACAATCTCATCACAAATTATTTCAAAGCTACAAATCACTAAATATGTCAAATGCTCAATCTGAATTAGGTAAGATCTCTTAAAAAACCATTTTGAGGTTATAGATCACCAAACAACTCAACCCTTCAATCACAATTCTATCAAATCTCATAACAAGTCATTCTAGAGTTACAAAACACTGAATTAGTGAACTTTACACTCATAAGCAACTAGAAGCTCATAACTAGCCATTCTAAGGTCAGAAAGAAAACATGATCTTAAAATCTGTCATTTTTGTATAGACTTGTACACGGACTCACATAACATTTTAATTAGAATTTAGTTCTTAAATATGACCGATGCATATATTTTTCCCCCCAACAACATATTTGAAACTTAGTAAAATTCAATGGTGGAATTAAAAGTTATGGTCTCTACATCGAGATCCATTTTTTTGTGACTTCTCTATAGATCAATGAACTGATCAACCATTTAATTAGAGTTGACCAAAATTTCATAGCAAGTCATTCTAAGGTTACAAATGATCAAATTGGTCAACCCTTTGTTCAATTAGAATAATGCATGATATTATAACAAATGATTTTGAGGTTATAAATCACCAAACAACTCAACCCTTAACTCACAATTTGCTCAAATCTCATAACAAGTCATTCTAGAGCTAAAAAAAAAACCCAATCAATCAACTCTTCAATCATAACCAAATAGAATCTCATAACATGCTATTCTAAGGTTATAATAGTAACAAGATCTTAAACTTTTTAATTTTTGTATATACTTGTACATTGTGACTCATAAATTTGGAATCAAACCTTGGTTCTTAAATCTGACTATTAGATTTTGGCATATCTTGCCCCCAACAACATATCCATAACATAGGAAAATCCAACAGTGGAATCAAAAGTTATGGTCTATACACTGATACCATTTTTTTGTGACACCATTATAGATCACTGAACTGATCAACCCTTCAATTAGAGCCAACCAAAATTTCATAATAAGTCATTCTAAGGTCATAGATCACTGAATTGGTCAACCCTTCACTCAAAATGACTATCTAATAACAAGCCATCATCACATTACATATCATTGAATCGGTCAACCCTTCATGTTGAATGCACAAAAATGTTATTAAAAGTCATTCTAAGGTTATAAATATCTAAACTAGTCAAACTTTGACTATAAATCAGCTACAATCTCATCACAATTTATTTTGAAGTTGTAGATCATTGAATTGTTCAAGCATTCAATCAAAATTAAGTACAATCTCATAACAAACCATTATGAGGTTACACATCACCGAGAAACTAGACCCTTCACTCACGATTCATTCAAATATGCTAACAAGTCATTCTAGAGTTATAAATCACTAAATTAGTCAACTCTAGATTCATAACCTAATATCTCATAATAGGCCATTCTATGGTTAGAAAGAAGACATGATCTTAAACTCTATTATTTTTGTATAGACTTGTATATGAAGACTCATAATTTTTGAATGAAAATTTGGTTCTTAAATTGTACAGTCAGATTGTGGCCACCCAACAACATATTTGAAACTTAAGAAAATCCAACTATGGAATCAAAAGTTATAGTCTCTACACCGAGACCCATTTTTCTGTGACTCCATTATAGATCATTGAACTAATCAACTATTCAATCAAATCTTACCAATATTTCATAACAAATAATTATAAGGTTATAGATCATTGAATTGGTCAACGCTTAGATTAGAATGAGATACAATCTCATAACAAGTCATTCTAAGATTACATATCATCGAATTAGTCAAACCTTCAATTTGAATACACAAAAATGTTATTGCAAGCCATTCTGAGGTTAGACATATCCAAATCTCATCACAAGTCATTTTGAAGTTGTAGATCATTGAAGTAGTCAAGTGTTCAATCAAAATAACCTACATTCTCATAAAAAATGATTCTGAGATTACAAATCATTGAAAAAATCAATTTTTAATTCACAATTTTCTCAAGTCTCATAACAAGTGATTCTAGAGTTACAAATCATCAAATCAGCCAATTCTACACTCATAACAGGGCATTCTAACATTAGAAAGAAAACACGATCTTAAACCTTGTCATTTTTGGATAGACTTGTACATAGAGAATCATAACTTTTGAATCTAAACTTTGTTCTTAAATCTAACTGTCAAATTTGGGCACATTTCACCCCCCAACAACACATCTAAAACTTAAGAAAATTCAATGGTGGAATAAAAAGTAATGGTCTCTACACCAAGACCCATTTTTTAGTGATTCCATTATAGATCAATGAATTGATCAATCATTCAATCAAAGTAAACTAAAATTTCATAGCAAGTCATTCTAAGGTTATAGATTTCCAAATTGATTAACCCTTCACTCAGAATGACCTATAATCTCATAACAAGCCATTTTGAGGTTACATATCATCGATTGGTCAATGCTTCACTCTGAATGCATAAAAATGTTATTACAAGCCATTCTAAGGTTAGACATATCTAAATCGGTCAAAATTTGATTATGAATCAACTACAATCTCATCATAATTCATTTTGAAGTTGTAGATCATCGAACCGATCAAGTGTTCAAACAAAATAATGTACGGTCTTGTAAAAAAGGATTCTGAGATTATAGATCACTAAATAAGTCAATTCTTTACTCACAATTTTCTCAAATTTCATAACAAGTGATTCTTGACTTAAAAATCATCAAATCAGTCAATTCTACACTGATAACAGACCATTCTAACATTAGAAAGAAAACAAGATCTTAAACCCTATCTTTTTTGGATAGACTTGTACATAGAGACTCATAACTTTTGAATCTGAACATGATTCTTAATCCAACCATTGGATTTGGTAAATTTTTCCCCCTAACAACATATCTAAAACTTAAGAAAATCCAATGGTGGAATCTAAAGTTATTGTCTCTACACCAAGACCCATTTTTTTATTACTCCATTATAGATTGCTAAGCTGATCAACCTTTCAATTAAAACTAACTAGAATTCCATAGCAATATGTTATGAGGTTCCAAATCACCCAATTGGTCAACCCTTCACACAAAATGAGTTACAATCTAATAACAAGCCATTCTGAGGTTATCTATCATTGAATCAGTCAAGCCTTCACACTCAATCAACTAAATTGTTATTACAAATCATTATAAGCTTAAACTTTGACTATGAATCAGCTACAATCTCATTACAAGTCATTATGAAACTACAAATCATGAAATCGGTGAAATGTTCAATCAGAATTCGGTATGATCTCATAACAAACTATTTTGAGGTTATAGATCATCAAACAACTCAACCGTTAACTCAGAATTTTCTCAAATCTCATAACAACCCATTCTATGCTAGTCAATTCCTAAGTTACTTATTAGGTGAGTGGCATGGTGGATCACAAGCATGATTCTACTAGAGTCCTAGGAATGGGAAAATCTCCTTATCCATCAGGATGAGTATGATATGAGTTTGATCCTTGTATTTCCCTCTACAAGGTTGTTTGTAGTAGCTACCCAGTCAACTTAGTTTCCATCTTGATCTCTACTAATTGGAAATAAAATGAGATCAAGAACATACTGGGTAGTGAACTATCTCCACCCAACTTATCCTCTACAAACAAAAGCTAGGTAGAAATATTGATAAGATCGGTCAATCCTTCACTCAGAATCAACTAAAATGTTATTACAAGCTATTATGAGGTATTACCAAACAACTCAGTTCTTCACTCACAATTATCTCAAATCTTGTAACAAGTCATTCTAGAGTTCCAAATCACCAAATCAATCAACTCTATACTTAGAACAACCTAGAATCTCATAACAAGACATTATAAGGTTAGAAAGAAAATACCATCTTAAACTCTACTATTTTTGTATAGAATCGTACACAGAGACTCATAACTTTTGAATCAAAACTTGGTTCTCAAATCTAACTATTAGATTTGAGCACATTTTGTCCTCCAATAACATATCCAAAACTTAAGAAAATCCAACTGTAGAATCAAAAGTTATGGTCCCTACATCAAGACCCATTTTTTTGTGACTCCATTATAGCTCATAGAATAACTCAACCCTTCACTCACAATTTAGTCAAATATCATAACATGTCATTCTAGAGTTACAAATTACTGAATTAATCAACTCTACACTCATAACCAACTAGAACCTCATAAAAACCCATTCTAAGGTTAGAAAGAAATCTCAATCTTAATTTTTGTAATTTTTGTATAGACTTGTACATAGAGACTCATAAGTTTGAATAAAAACTTGGTTCTTAAACCTAACTATTTGATTTGGACACATTTTGCCCCCCAACAACATATTCGAAACATAGAAAAATCCAATGGTGGAATTAAAAGTTATGGTCTCTACAATAAGACTCATTTTTCTATGACTCCATTATAGATCGTTGAACTAATCAACTGTTTAATAAAAGCTAGCCCAAATTTCATAGAAAATCATTATAAGGTTGTACATCACTAAATGGATCAACCCTTCTCTTAGAATGAGCATCTCATAATAAGCCATTCTAAGGTTACATATTATCAAATCGGTTAACCCTTCACTTTGAATGCATAGAAATGTTATTACAAGCCATTTTGAGGTTATAAGAATCCAAATTGTTCAAACTTTGACTATGAATCAACTCTAATCTCATGACAAGTCATTTTGAAGTTATAGATCACCAAACTGGTCAAGTGTTCAATTAGAATTAGGTATGATCTCATAACAAACCATTCTGAGGTTACATATCACTAATCAACTCAACCCTTCACTCTAAATTCACTCAAATATCATAACAAGTCATTCTAGAGTTACAAATCACCAAATTAGTCAATTCTACACTCATAACCAACTAGAATCTCATAACAAGCCTTTCTAAGGTTAGAAATAAAACATGATCTTACTCTTTCATTTTTGTATAGAATTTTACATGGAGACTCAAACTTTTAAATTAGAAATTGGTTCTTAAATCTCATAGTCAGATTGACACACATCTTTCCACCCAACATCATATTTGAAACTTAAGAAAATACAATGGTGGAATCCAAAGTTATGGTCTCTACACCAAGACCTATTTTTCTATGACTCCATTATAGATCATTGAACTAATCAACATTTTAATCAAAGATGACTAAAATTTCATAGCAAATGATTATGTGGTTGCCAATCACTAAATTAGTCAACCCTTCACTCAAAATGAGATACAATCACATTACAAGTCATTCTGAGATTACATATCATCAAATTGGTCAACCCTTGACTCTAAATGTGTAGAAATGTTATTACAAGCCATTTAGAGGTTAGAACTATCCAAATTGGTCAAAATTTAACTTTGAATCAGCTACAATCTCATCACAAGTTATTTTAAATTCATAGATCACCAAATTGGTCATTTTGAGGTTATAGATCTTTGACTTGGTCAACCCTTTCCTCAAAATGAGCTACAATCTCATAACAAGCCATTCTGAGGTTACATATCATCAAATTAGTCAACCTTTCACTCTAAATGTGAAAAAATGTTAATATAACCCATTCTAAGGTTAGACATATCCAAATTAGTCAAACTTTGACTATGAATCTACTACAATTTCATCACAAGTCATTTTGAAACTGTAGATCACCAAATTGGTCAAGCATTTAATCAAAATAATGTATGATCTCATAACAAATGATCCTAAGGTTACAAATCATTGAACAACTCAACCATTAACTCACAATTTTCTCAAATATTGCAACAAATCATTCTAGAGTTACAAAGAACCAAATCAATCAACTCTACACTCATAACCAACTAGAATCTTATAATAGGCCATTCTAAGGTTATAATAAAAACACAATTTAAACTTTGTCATTTTTGTATAGACTTGTACATGGAGACTCATAACTTTATAATTTGAAGTTTGTTCTTAAATTTGATCGTTGAATTTTGGCATAACTTGCCCCCCAACAACAAATCCAAAACTTAAGAAAATCCAATGGTAGAATCAAAAGTTATGGTCTCTACACCAAGACTCCTTTTTTTGTAATTCTATTATAGATCACTAAACTAATCAAACATTCAATCAGAGCTCACAATTTTTTTATAACAAGTCATTCTAAGGTTGTAGATCACTAAATAAATTAACCCTTTTCTTAGAATGCCTTACACTCTAATAACATGCAATTGTAAGGTTACATATCATCAAATTGGTCAACCCTTCACTCCAAATGTGTAGAAATGATATTACAAGTGATTCAGAGATTAGAAGTATCCAAATCAGTCAAACTTGTCTTATGAATAGGCTACAATCTCATCACAAGTCATTTTGAAGATGCAAATAATTGAACTGGTCAAGCGTTCAATCAAAATTAAGTACAATCTCATAACAAACTATTATGATGTTAAAGATCACCAAACAACTCAACCCTTAACTCATAATTCACTCAAATCTCATAACATGTCATTCTATAGTTACAAATCACAGAATCAGTTAACTCTATACTCATAAGGTTAAAAATAAAATATTATCTTAAACTCTGCCATTTTTGTATAGACTTGTACATGGAGACTCATAACTTTTGAATTAGAACATGGTTCTTAAATGTGACCATCGAATTGTGGCACATTTCACCCCCAACATCATATTTAAAACTTGGGAAAATCCAACAGTGGAATAAAAAATTATGGTCTCTACACCAAAATCATTTTTCCGTAACTCAGTTATATAATGTTGAACTAATAAACTATTCTATTATAGTTGACCAAAAATTTATAGCAAGTCATTCTAAGCTTGTAGATCACCAAATTGGTCAAACATTTGCTCAAAATAAGCTACAATCTCATAACAAGCCATTTTGAGGTTACACATCAATGAATCAGTCAATCCTTCACTCTGAATCAAATAAAATGCTATTACAAGCCATTATGAGTTCAACCCTTCACTCATAATTTTCTCAAATCTCGTAACAAGTTATTCTAGAGTTAAAAATCACTAAATCAGTCAACTCTATATTTAGAACAAATTAGAATCTCATAAGAAGCAATTCTAAGGTTATATATCATCAAATCAGTCAACTCTTCACTTTGAATGTGCAAAAATGTTCTTACAAGCCATTTTGATGTTATAAGTATCCAAATTGTTCAAACTTTGACAATGGCTATAATCTCATAATAAGTCATTTTGAAGCTACAGATCACTAAACTGGTTAAGTGTTTAATCAGAATTAGGTATGATCTCATAACAAATCATTCTAAGGTTACAAATCACCAAACAACTCAATCCTTCACTCACAATTTAGTCACATCTCATAACAAGTCATTCTAAACTTAAAAATCACTAAATTAGTCAACTCTACACTCATAACCAACTAGAATCTCATAACAAGTCATTCTAAGGTTAGAAAAAAAACACAATTTTAAATTTTTCCATTTTTGTATAGACTTGTACATAGAGACTCATAAGTTTTAAATCAAATTTGGACACATTTCACCCCCCAACAACATATTCAAAATCTAGGAAAATCCAACGATGGAATCAAAAGTTATAGTCTCTACACTGATATTCATTTTTCTTTGACTGCATTAGAAATCATTGAACTAATCAATTTTTCAATTAGAGCCATCCTACATTTCATAGGAAATCATTATGAGGTTATAGATCACTAAATGGGTTAACCCTTCTCTCAGAATGAGCCATAATCTCACAAGAAGCCATTTTGAGGTTACATATCATCAAATCGGTCAACCCTTCACTCTAAATGTGCATAAATATTATTACAAGCCATTTTGAGGTTATAAGTATCCAAATCTTTCAAACTTTGACTATGAATTGGCTACAATCTCATCGCAAGTCATTTTGAAGTTGTAGATCACTGAATCGATCAAGCGTTCAATCAAAATTAGGTATGATCTCATAACAAACCATTTTGAGATTAAATAGATCATCGAACAACTCAACCCTTCACTCACAATTTTCTCAAATCTCATAGCTAATCATTCTAGAGTTATAGATCACTAAATCAGACAACTCTACACTAACAACCAACTAGAATCTCATAACAAGCAATTCTAAGGTCAAAAAAAAATACAATCTAAAAATTTGTCATTTCTATATAGACTTGTACATGGAGACTCATAACTTTTGAATTAGACCTTGGTTCTTAAATATAACCATCAAATTTGGGTACATTTTGCCTCCCAACAACATATTGAGAACTTAAGAAAATTTGATTGTGGAATCAAAAGTTATGGTCTCTAAACAAAGACCCACTATTCTATGACTCCATTATAGATCATTGAATTGATCAACTATTTAATTAGAGCCGACCAAAAATTAGTAGCAAGTAATTTTTAGACCTGCTTTAGAATAACTGGGGGGGGGGGGGGGGTGAATAAGTTATTCAAGGTCCAAATGTCCTATTCAAACTTTTTTCTCTAAGTGTTGTGTACCCTTTCAACCATTCATTCATCCAAGCTTTAACTTATCTAATTAGCAAGTTACTGTGCATCAACATACATGTATAGCACATAAGAGATCAACACATGACACAGTAATTTATGTGGAAATCCAATTTGAGAAAAACTACCAGTAACATGCTACTCAATTTTCACCCTTCTGAAGTGATGCCCTATGAAAGGCCTCCCATGTTAAAGGCTTACTACACACTGTTAAATGTGACCTTGTTAGAGGATTTAACCACCCTATTAGAAGTGGGCCTGGTTAGAGGACTCTAGGACATTCACTTGGAATACCACCCTATTAAAGGATTTACAAATGGTTGTTAGGCCAACCTAAGTCCATAGGATTTTTAGATCTAATACAATTGCTAAGAGTATTAGAAAATCTTGACCTGACTACAACATACAACTTATCTTGTAGATCTCAGATCACTTCTCAGCTCATACCCTTGCCTAGCCTTCAATCTCTGCAACTCTTAATAGCTTGGCTTCCCTTTCAAGCTTCATCTCCTTGATTCTCCATGCTCAATGTACTAGTGCAATCATCTCTTCATGACTACTCATAGAAGCAAAGCCTTTGTGCTCTTCCTTCTCCTAGATGTCTCCTTCTTGACACCCTTCTAACTACTTCACATATTTGGCTCTCTAGTAGCAACAATATCAGCTGCTCTCTACTTCTTGGTCTATGACTCCTTAAATAGAAATCTTAGAGTTCCTTTTCTTGCTTGATTCTTCTATTTTTCAATTTCAATTCACATGGATTAGGTAGGATTCATTGCATCATACCCATATTCTCTTTCCTCTAGAAACTTCTTGAATAATCCTTTAAAATTTGCCCAAAACTGATTTACATAGGATTCTGTGTCAACAACTCATCATCTTTATCCTCTAACTTGTCACAAAATTCAATGTAACCACTAAGTCGACTTAGATTTGGTGAATCTTCATCATTTGAAATAATGCAATATTGAAATATTGGTGCTCAACAGATACTATGTAACTTGGCATCAACTATGTTTTGCCTGATGCTCGGCACCTAAAGATCACTCGACACCAACTAAATTTTTTTTTATGCTTGGCACCTGATCTTTACTCGGCTCCTACTAAGAATTTTCTTGGCTTAAACTAACTTGCTTCGCACCCACTAAAGATTTTAGTCTAAGCTTTGTAGTCAACCTTGCTACAGCTTCTTCCTCCAATATTTCTAAGTGTGACCAAGCTCTGTGTCTATGAGTATGTCATCAATACATTACTTAACCATTGTCTTAATTGATCCTTGCACTTCATTACAATATCATAATCAACCTTTTTCCTTAAGTTCTCTTGTTACATCTTGTTGATCAAATCCTCTTCATCAATCAACTAAGTGATAGCACTTGGATCTTATAAGAAAATATCATTCCTACAAATAGTAGATTTGACATCAATGAAAAAAAAATGATTGAAAACACTCATTTACAACAATCTCCCTCTTTGATCATCAATAATAATGAGCTTTTCAATCAGATTTTCAACAATCTCCCTCTTTGGCATTGATGGAAAACCAAACTAATCAACCATCAGACTAAACTATTCAACCACAAACTAACTAGGTTAGAATAGTAAGTCAAATGCCAAAAAGTAAATTGTAACATCACATCTCCTTCTACTATTTTGATTTCTTTATTTTAGCTTCTCCCTCTTTGATGTTGTAGCCTTGTTCTTTGTCTTTCTCCCTCTGTATTGTTCATCTTCTACTATTTTGATCAACCTCTAAAATCTCCCTCTATCTTTATTTGTTTAGTTCTCTACTTCTCCTTTGTCTAAATCTTTTATCTTCAATAGTTGTTGATCATTTGTTTACTTCTCCCTCTTTGAAAAAATGCCAAAGACATATTAGCATCTTAATATGTAGGTGTAGCTCTTATATGTTTAGTCAATTTCTCCCTCTATCATCTTGTTTGTGACTGATTTGGAATTTCAGAACTTCTACTACTTCGGGCATAAAACTCAAAGTAAACATCCTTTGCATCAATGTGTATCACCCCTAACTTACCTCTAAGATACTAAAAAGCATCTTTATGTAGCACTTTTGTGAAGATATCAGCAATCTATTCCTTTGAGCTAACATATTCCATCTTCACCTATTTGTTTTCCACCAATTCTCTTACATAGCGATACTTGATTGCAATATGCTTAGTTTTGGCATGCATTACAGGGTTCTTTGACATGTTAATAGCACTTGTATTATCACAATAGAGTATGATAGGCTTAGTTATTTCTTCCTTCATACCTTATAGAAAATTTTTGATCTATACAATATTGGTGCAGTTTATAGCAACTGCCACATATTCAGCTTCAGTAGTGGACTGTGAGGTAAACCTTTGCTTTTTGCTAGTCAATATAATCAACCTTTTTTTAAAGAAAAATGATTCTCCACTGGTGCTTTTTCTATCATCAATGTTGCCTCCCCAATCTGCATCAATGTAGGCTCTTAATTCAAATTTCTCATTCCTCTTGTAGTACAAACCAAAGTCATCAGTTCCTTTCAGGTATCTTGGTATTCTTTTTACTACCATTAGGTGATTTTCTCTTGGATTGGTAGAAAATCTTGCTACTAATCCAACAACTAATGCAATGTCTAGTCTACTATGTACAACATATTGCAGCTTTTCAATCATTGACCTATACATTGTTTGATTTACTTCAGCAGATTCATCATTCTTGGATAGTTTATGACCTGTTTCCATTGGTGTGCTAATTGGTTTTGAGTCTTCTAGCCCAAATTTTTTGATTACTTCCTTGATGTATTTGGATTGAGTCGCAAATATGCCATGCTTCAATTGATGTACTTGCAATCCAACAAAGAATTTGATTTCTACAAACATTGACATCTCAAATTCATGCTTCATTTGATTGGCAAAATCTTTGCATAAAACATCTTTTCCTCCAAATATTATGTCATCAACAAATATTTTTGAAATCAAAATGTCTTTACCTTCTTTGGCTTTGATGTACAAATTGCTATTATCATCTATTCTATCAAATCCTATCTTCACAAGATATTTGTGCAACCTCTCATACCATGCTCTTGGTGCTTATTCTAATCTATAAATTGCTTTGTGTAGCTTGCAGACCATATCCTTGTTCTTTTCATCAACAAATCCCTTTGGTTGTTCTATGTAGACTTCCTCTTCTAGTATACCATTCAAAAAAGAAAACTTCACATCCATTTGATAGACTTTGAAACCTTTATATGCAACATATGCAAGTAATGTTCTTACTCCTTTCATTCTTGCAATAGGGGCAAATGTTTCCCCAGAATCAAATCCTTCTTGTGCATAGCCTTTTCAAACTACTTTGGCTTTGTTCTTTGTTATCTCTCTATTCTCATCAAGTTTTTTTCTAAACACCCACTTGGTACCAATCACATTCTTATCAGTTGGTCTAGGAACTAGAGACCATGTTTTGTTTTGCTCAATCTGATTTATCTCTTCTTTCATGGCTTTATACTAGTCATCATCTTGTAGTACATATTTTACTATCTTTAGTTCAACCTTGCTTAGTAAACATGATTCACTTTTGAGCCTATTTCTTGTCATGGGTTTGGTATCCTTGTCAACAATGATTTGGCATCCTTGTCAACAATGATTTGATCTGCAGGATGATGTCTTCTTACATACTTGGCTAATCTAGGTTCAATCCTTCTTTCCACATTTGATCCTTTAGCTTCAGAGTCATTTTGTTCTTCTTCATCTACCATTTCATCAT
This sequence comes from Cupressus sempervirens, assembly GCA_028749045.1. Lineage (NCBI taxonomy): Eukaryota > Viridiplantae > Streptophyta > Pinopsida > Cupressales > Cupressaceae > Cupressus > Cupressus sempervirens. The sequence goes on along the minus strand of CM053791.1, from coordinate 359,410,772 downwards.
TTCTTTCTTACATATTGTTCTTAGAACCAGAATGTGCATTTTCTACATTCTATAGCTCAACTTCTAAATGTAACTCAGCATTCACAGGCTGAGACTTGGTAGATGTTGAAGTTTGTTGTTGATTCCCAACTTGATTTGCAGCATTGCTTTCAACAGTCATTCCCTCATAAAAGTATACAAAGGATCTATAATCCTCTGGTTGCTTGGACTCATCAATCTAAACTTTTGCATGCTCATCAAAATTTACATTTGCATTCTCCACAACTTTGTTAGTGTTAGTATTCAAATACTTATATGTCTTACTTTTGGTGGAGTATCCAAGAAATATACCTTCATCACTTTTTGCATCAAACTTTCCATTTCTATTGTCTTTTAGAATATAGAATTTACAACCAAATACTTTGAAATGTTTAACATTAGGTGAATTACCATACCGCAATTCAAAGGGTGTTGCATTTGTGTAATTCTTGACTTGAACTCTATTTAGTGTGTAGACTACAGTATTTACAACTTCTCTCCAGTATTTTAGTGCAACAATTTTCTCCATCGTCAAGGTTCTTACATAGTCAATCACTGACCTATTTCTCCTTTCAGCAATACTATTCTATGGTGGAGTCCTTGGTGTTGATGTTTTCCTTTTGATACCTTTGTCATTGCAAAATACATCAAATTCTCTTGATGTGAATTCACCTCCTCTGTTTGACCTTAGGCATTTCCAAGTCTTTCCTATTTCCTTCTCAATTCTAGCCAAATACCACTTGAACATTTGAAATGCATCAAATTTTTTCTTTAAGAACATAGAAATCATCATCCTAGAATAATCATCTACAAATAGCATTATGTATCTATCTCCTAAGTAGCTTTGAACTTCTATTGGGCCACATAATTTTGTATGAACTAACTCTAGTACTTTATTGGAAGTGTGTGTTTTTCTTTTGAAACTAGACTTAGTCATCTTCCTTAGTTGACATTGTTTACACATTGTGTTTTCAGGTTTCTTCAACTTGGGCAACCCTTTGACTTTGTCCTTCTTGCTAATGTTGATCAAATTATCAAAATTAACATGACATAACCTTTTATGCCACAACCACACATCATTAAGTCTAACAATAAGACATGTTGCTTCTTCCATATGAAGATAAAACAAATTACTCCTAGTTTGTTCACCTTTGCCTATTAGATTTCCAACAATATCATAGATCTTGGCAGTTTTGTTTCCAAATTCCACTTTGCAACCTACATTGCCTAACTAAGATACAGTCAACAAGTTGTAATTCAATCTTTCAACATAGTATGCATTATCACATAAAATTTTCTCTATAAGTTTGATAGAGCCTTTTTCTTTGATTCGACATGGGACATCATTACCAAATCTAACACTATTTCCATCATATTGAGTAAAGGTAATGAACTTAATTTTATCTCATATCATGTGATGTGAGCATCCACTTGTCATTCTTGTTCACACAGGTAACCAATGTTGTTGCTTCATCTTCATCTTTGTCTGATTCATCCTTCATGGCTACATAGACTACTTAATCATCATTTTTATTAGAATCTTCTTCAATAATGTAGCATCTATTACCTTTCTCCTTGTAGTCCTTGCTATCATATTCTTTCTCTTTCCTATACTTTCTTCCTTCTTTGTGGTTCTTCTTCTATGTACATCTTGCAGTAACATGAATACTTCATTGCAATTGAAACATATGATAGGGAGCTTACCTTTGAATTTGCATTTTCCTCTATGGAATCTCCTAAGTAGTGTAATCACCTAAAAATGGTCATCTAGACTATTAGCCCCCTTTTCAACATTTTGGCTAAATTAATTTAATCATTTACCTAAACCAAATTGCTAATAATCAATTTATTTGATTATAACCTATAGTTTGACTATGCTATCCTAAGTTCATTATTTGATTAAAAGAACATGTCCCCTTTTAATTAAATAAAAGACCCCATTCTTCTAACCCACTTAAAGTGCACACATAAAGTCCTTTTTCTATTTTGCAATTAAAAGAAAAGGCTTTGTGACTTTTGTCTTATATGACAAGTCAACTTATATTCTATTGGTTGACTTGTGTGTGCACATGGATCACTCCTCTTTTTGAATTCCACTGTTGATCATCCACCATCTTCATCTTGATCTCTACCGTCCATACATATTTAAAAGGGAGAGAGCTTTCCCCCTCAATCCTCATTTAAATATTGTTATGCTGCAGGTTTTCTAACAAGTTTATTTGGAGCTTTGTGGAGAACTTCTCATTTCTTGTCTCATTCTCTCATTCTATCACATTAGCATAAGATCATATGACATTCTTAGCATAGTTGCATTTTAGTTTAACTTTGATTTCTTGCAATAATTTCACATAGTTTAAATATTTGGTTTTGTAACAATCTCATACATTCTTAGTATAGCTTCATTTTGCATTATCATCTTAGCTTAGTTTCCATACTTGCATTGCATTCTTGAGGGATTCCTTGAAGATATTTGCACTCTTGCTCTTGTCTCAAAGAACCTCCCGTTGCATGGTTTACTAGCAAGAAGTACATTTTTAAGGCTTGGCTGAGAGCCTTCATGCTAAAATACTAACTCCTTGCACTCCGTGGATAGGAAGCTCTAAGCCGGCATCCAAACATTCCCAACTCATGGAATCATTTGGATAGAAGGGTTTAGAGTGTGACACTTTCTAGTGTACATTTTTGGTGCCCACCATGGGGCTTGAATCAAGTTTTTAGCTCCATTTTCTTTTATTTTTTATCTCTAGTTTTTTACAGCAGCATATTGGATCTAATCAAATGCTTTTGTAGAATTATCACTTTGGTTTTAAGGCCAACCCATAAGTAAATTGGTTTGAAGGCCAAAAACTTAGTTGCTTTAAAGATTTGATCATATCTTTTAAACCGCTTGGTTTTTTATTCTGAAATTTTTTTTGAAGGTTGGATACTTGATCAAAATGTCTCAGTCCAATTTTCAGAGAATTTTGACATGATTTTCGGGAATTATGAGTTTTTCTTTATTTTTCATAAAAAGCCATTTCTGATCGACAATCAGCGAATTTTTTTTAAAAACTTACATTTTAAAAAATTGTTTTCAATTCTAATGGGGATTATTTCTTTGTGTTTTGAATTTTGAGGTCGTATTATAGATCAAAAACTCGATTTGATAAATTTGTCCTATTTTGACAAAATTGATCTCTAGAGTGCAAATGAAGAGATTTTTTAAAATTTTTTACATTTTTGGAAAGCTCTCTGATTTTTAATAGGGGTCTCTTCTTTTTATTTTCATTTTTGGATAAAAAATCATAGTAAACAAGTCCAATCTTGTTGACTAGGTCAAAATCAAAGAGTAAAAATGAGAGCATTTGTGATTAACTTGCACTTTCTTTGCATGCACTTGGTTGAAAGATAAATTGGATTTTTGAGGCAACTCACCATTTTTTATTGTAGTATTTTTATGTTATTTCACACTAACTTGTGGTGCTAACAAGTTGTGATTGCAGGTTGCCATCTTTGTGGAAAAAAAAATTGAAACATTGCATAAAAAGAACGCATGTCAAAGCTTCAAATGCACAAGGGCTACTAACGATTGTTTGCAGGGCTGCCCAACGCATAAAAACCCAATTTTTCTTGTTCTTCACTTTTACATGTGTGGCATATACTAGTTGTTTATTTTTAGGCACATTAAAACTTACAATTGAGATCTTTTGGTGATAGGAGAGTATGCTCTTCACCCTTGTGGTGAATCAGAAATCTTGACTTACCATTTGATTTCAAGAGTAAGAGGCAACTAAATCTTCCTGGTGTGTTTGGGAGAAAACGATTGGAATAGGAGAGTATGCTCTTCACCCTTGTGGTGAATCAGAAATCTTGATTTCTAAAAGTTGATCCACACTTTGTGTAGTTAAAATCCTTTAGAGGGCCTGCTCTCGGACAACCTAAGAGGACTCTCGGACAACCTAAGAGGAACGACCCAAGTGGGGACAAGCTGACTACCTAGCTCTTCCAACCCAATATAAACTCAAAGCTATCAAGGACACAAAAATTTGGTAGACATAGTGTTTGTCTTCGCCTAGTGTGATCGCTTATGGGATTTCGACCATAGGGAGATCACTAGGCAAGAATGCTTAAGGTACTCTTGTGGTCGCAAGATCGATTACTCATCGCAAGGTGAGGTGTCCCGTAATTGGGAGCAAGAGGAATACTATGAACGAAAGCCCTATTTAAACACCCTAAGTTAGTAACTACCTTTTTTAGCCGCTCAACTTCTTGGTGCAAGGATCGATCCTAGTGGACTACCCGGATCACCTCAAGATTTTACACTCACCATATGTGTTCCCTTAGTTATGCTTATGACATTTCTATGACAAAGCCAATATCTCTTGTGAGAAACCACTTGGTGTGAGGTGAAGGAGCATTAAGTGTGGGCTAAGTTGTTGAGTAATGAACCATGTCCTTTAGGTAGATATTGTTTGATGTGTTCTCAAATGTGGTATACCAGTGAAAATCTTTTGAACATACACATGACGATAATTCTAGGGAATTCTTTTGAGATGTCACATATGCTTGTATCATGCAAAGTTGCTTTGTCCCTTGCTTGATTGTTTGAATAATACTCCATGTGTCACTATCTTGCTTGGAAAAAAATTTCTTTTGAACATCAAACTTGCTATGCTATCAACTATTGTCAAACTTTGTCAACCAAGTCAAAGCATCAAGTCTTAACATTTTTCTTGTGTTGCTTGCTAAGGGGAGTCTCATCATTTGACTTTGATTTGCTATGTCTCTAGTTTTTGAACATGCTTAAAGTGGCTCTTTGGTCTTAGCGCTCATGGTCTTCCTATCTTCATGGTCTATGTTTGCTCGCTAGTTATCTTTTTGCTGAAATGGTTACCTTGATTTTTTGACAACACTCTTGGGTTGGGAAAGTTGTTCACTTGTCACCCCACTTGCTCTATCTATTTGGCTATTTGGGCATCTTGCCTAGCTATTGACTTGAGTCATTCATGTCGTAAGTTTCTTGGACATATTGTTTGACAAGTCACTTTCATCTCTCTCCACTATCTTGGCAAGTGAACACTCTACCTCCTATAGTTTCAACATCAAGTTATCTTGTAGGCTCTTTTATGCTTGGCTTTGCATCTAAAACTATGGGATCTAAACCTTGTGCTACCAAAATTCAATCGAATCTATATGATCATGATATCCTCCATGTCACTAAAGAGTTTCAAGATCTATATGTGCAATACAAAGAACTAGAAGAGACAAATGATCTTTCTTACCTTCATTTCTCTAAGCGCATGACAAAAATGAAGTCTAAACTTGAGAAAAGGTTAGAGGAGAATATTGCATCATTAGATGAATCTTCCTTAAGGTCTATACATGCATGTGAGTCACCTTCTTTGAGGTCATCCTCTTCTTCTAGGTCTACATGCTCTACTTCAAGACATCAAATGTCTTCATCTTCTAGATCTAAAGACCTCTTTAGAGAACAAGCAAGTGATACCTCCTTTGAGCCTATGCTAAAATTTCATGATGGACCTATCTTTGACCAAGCTAATGATAAAGACATGGATGTATACCATTCACTTGAGAAACAACAAGAAGATCCTAGATATATTTTTAATAGAACTTTTTCTCCCTTGGAAGATTCTTATGATGACACTTTGTAAAAACTTCTTAGCAATAAGATCATCATGTTACCAAAGTCTAGCTCCTATGGAAATCCATTCTTCGATGCCTATTGTGCCTATCATCGATCTAATGACCATGCTACTTCTAATTGTATAGAGCTGAAACATAAAATCCAAGATCTCATTGATGATGAGATTGTTGATCTTGGAACCTCTAGTGACTCATGTACCGAGGATACTTCTCTTGAGCAAGATTACGTTGATGAACATATGTCTAGTAGTGGCTCCATTACAACCTCCACTTCTTCCAACACTCATGCATCTCTCAACACTTCAAATATTTCCAGCATGCCTCTATCAAATAAAGAACCTAATGCTTTCCACATTGACTACATGTATCCTCAAGGGCTACCTCTAAAAGAAACTCAAGCTAACCTTCACTTGGTTGCAAACCTTTTCCATGCTACCAATCCTAAACATCCTCAACCTTCATGCACTACTATGCCTAATCCAAGCACTACTCCATTCACTCTTCATTCTCCCTTGTCCTTAGAAGTGGCTCCATGTCAAGAGGACTCTCAAAAAGAAAAAGCTACAAATGTCAAGAAAGATCAAGATCAAGCACCCTTTCATCTCTTTCAAGATTTTTCCCCTCCATATCCTATAGGTAATCCACCTCCTAAGTATGATGAAGATATCACTTCCACTATCTCCCTTGAGCTTACTAAAAATTATGAGAAAAGTTCTCTTCATATGCTATCCAAAGCTACTTGTCAAGATCAAAGCATCCCCTCATGTTCTACTTCTCCACATCCACTTCAAAATTGTGCTCAAACTTCAAGTGCTTCTATTAAAATTTTTGTTCCTATCCAAGGTACTCATGAGTCTATTGATTTCTTTTACCATGTTGCTCACTCTAAAGATGTTGATATCCCTTCCCACTATCCCTTTGCATCTTCTAAATCTATCCTTGGTCCTTATCCATCTAAGCTAAAGCATTCAAACCTTCCATCCATATTGGGGCCTTATGTTCCTCCATGTCCTACATTCACTCCTAGCTCATTCCCTAGCTCTCCTATAATACCTCAAGATCAACAAAGACACTCATCCTTGATGACTTTTCACCCATCTATATATCTAAACCAGTCATATCATCCTTATTCATCCACAAATCCCAAGTCCTTTGGAAGTGAGAATAAACATAAGAATTCATTGAAAAAGAAAGATCACTATGTCCCATCTAATCGACATGTGAATGCTAAGAAGGAGAATGCACAAAAGAGACTGCAAAGGTCCACTATTAAAAAAACTAAAGCAAAGAAAATATGGGTTCCTAAACCCATTATTGAAGAAATGTGTTTTGAAGTATCGAAAGGAAAATCTAAAGCTATATGGATTCCCAAGTCTCTTTTAAAAGACTTGAATATTGAAAATACTTCAAAGTTGACATTCAAGCTTCCAAAGGCTTCCATTCTATCTTCTTCCAAAAATCTTCCTAAAATTATTCCAAAGCCTTCCACTCCACTTTTTTCCAAATCTCTTCTACCACGTCATAGATCTAAACCTCAAGCTATTTCATCCATGATTCCTCCATCATTCCAATACCCTTCAAGGTGTGTGTCAATGTTGATCTTGTCCAATATTTTACCTACCCTCATGAAAACCTCTAAAGCTTACACTTACTTTCTATACATGAACTATTATCCTCCATACAATCTTCCTACTACCATTTCTCTTTCTTCACCCTATCAACATCTTTGAGCATACTTATCTATGGTCTTGGCTTATCATGACTTATCTTTTATATAGGAGCACTATCTACATTCAAAAAGCTTGAGCTCTTTCTAAAAATCCAAAAAATCCAAAAAAAATAGAAAAGGAAAAAATAAAAATTAAAAAAAAAAAAAAAAACATGAAAAAAAAATGAAAATGTGCCTTGGTGAAAACCACTTCTTGTGGCACCTTGGTAGCAAAAGTAAAGAGAAATAAATCCATCCTATGGTGAAAACTACTTCTTGTGGCACCTTAGATAAGTACCATGATGAAAACCTGGCAAATAGGCATCATGTTTAATTCTTCCATCATCCATCTATCCCCTCTTCTCTCTTTGATCTTGACAATGTTGAGATATCTTTGCATATTGGCTATCTTATCCACCAGATTTTCTATTGTGCTCTCCCATTCACTCATAGCCTCTATCTTGAGCTTTATTTTTATTGCTCTATCCATTGCTATACTATCTAGTTGACCCCTTGATCTTGATCATAATAAATGAAACATGGTTCTCATAGGTCTCTTGACATGTCTACTCTTTTGGACTACATGCTTCATGCTATCTCACTTGTTGGCTTCACTACTTATCCTACATGCTATCTTGCTCATTTCTTCCACTGCTTATCCAAAACATGCTTCATATGACTATTTCACCTCTTTCCCTAGCTTGGGTACTCTTGAGGAGTCAGTCCTTGAGGATCACTTTCACTTGCTTCACATTCCTTTCTTATGCATCTTTGCTTATCTATCAGCTTGTTTCTCCATCATGTCCTATACCTTGCTAGACATTGATAGAAAATGATGTGATCTTGCTTGAGAACTAGTGACCTCTAAATTATTCCAAAAAAATTCTAAAAAATCATATATGATGCTGAAAAAATCCTAAAAAACAGAAAATGTCCTGAAAAAATGATCATCTTAGTGAAAACCTAGCAATAGGCACTTTGATGTATCAACAAAAAAATCAAAAAATACAAAAATACAAAAAAAAATTGAAAAAATTCTTGAAAAAATCTGTGGTGAAAACCTGGAAACAGGTGCTACTTGAAACCCTCGCACCTATGTCTATCAGTCTCAATCATCCACTTCGCTCCACATTTCCTGGCTTGGAATTGTTTCTTATCCTCGTCTCGGGGGCATAGTTACTTAGCCTATTGAGGTATTCTTGTGTATTAGGGTTTCTTGGACAACTCACAAAATAGTGTTTCTCAACACTTCCCCCACCTTGACATCAAGTGTTTTTCAACACTTTTGAGATAGTTTACCTACAGTCTCCAATGTCACGATATTTCTCACTATCAGAATAAAGTATGGAAGAAATGGTCAAGTGACTTACACAAACACACTTTAACACTTAAATGACTGAGCTATGTTGATCTTTATCTACTTTGTGTGCTGTCTATGATGATTTCTCTGCCATGTGTTCCCTCCCTAATAGTCTTTCGAGGATGTCATTGACTAGAAGACTGGGGGCATGGCGCATGTCTTCTTGATTTCTACTTGTGGGTATACTTTGTTTGTCTATAGTGTTGTAAGCATTTATGCTAGTCCTATTCAACACGTTGACTTACAAATGTATCATCCTTGACTGTTTGGCAAGACCGCACTCAGGGTTTATCCTGGCGCTTATGCCTTGATATAGGTGTAATCTTGCTAAATTAAACTTAGGGAATCTAATTGTGTAGTTATCTTGACTTACATGTCTCTGATGCTTAGATTGGATTTCCACATACCTATCTAATATCGATCATATTCATATCCTCATAGTTATACTAGTGATGGTTGTATGATCTCATGATGTCCCTAATAAATGCTCAATGATGAAATTAAGAGTCTAAATGTTATGCACTTCTTGCTGGTAAACCACTTTTCATATTAGCTTGCATTTTAGGTTCATTTTCTAGCTTATTCTTGCATTCTTGCATATGGGGAGAGCTCTCTCTTCATCTTTTCTCAGACATATTGGCTAACTCCTTTCATATATTTCTTTACTTTCTTCTTGTTCATGTCTTTTCACCTTCTTAATCTTTCGCTTCATCTCTTTTCTATCTTGTCATCACATTATATAAAGTTTCGACCTCTTAAATAATTTTGACATCCTAGATTCATTTTCAGGATCGAAATCCAAATTCGAGTTCATCTTGATGGTCAAAATTGTCTTTTAAAATTCTACTTTCTTCTGAGCAGTTAGCTGACCTTTTGAGGTCTAATATCTAAATCATCACTGGGGCATCTTCATTTATTCATGTCTTCATCATTTCCATACTTCATATCTACTTAAATTCACTATTTCATGTCTAAAATCACCTTTCTACTCATTTCGACCTTATTTTTATGCTATATCCTTCAAGGTCAACTCTAGTTAAACTGGGGCATTTTATCAATTTTTTTATATAGTCATTCTTGGGTTCTAATCATCTATCTATCATCTTGGACATTTCTATATTCTAATTTTCTCATTTCTAGCCAGTTTTTGCATCCCCTTACCTCATTTCAATTTCGATCCCGAGGGGGCAGAAATACTCTATCACTGCTTAGGAGCATTTGTTTGATCTTCTCACTTGCTCTCACTCTATCTGCTTTTCTAAGTGTTAGTATTCTTCTTGAATTCTAACATCATCTCTTCCTAGTGTTCAGTACTACTACTAGTAGGCTGTGCATTCAGGACTTGCTATCTATTTATGCATTTCACTCTTCGGAATTAGACATCTATATCTATCATCGCCTACTTGGCTTCGATTTTCTTTGACATAATGTGTTCCTAGATCAATCACACATTAGTCAAAGAGGGGCAAATATAATCACCTAAAAATGGTCATCTAGACTATTAGCCCCCTTTTCAACATTTTGGCTAAATTAATTTAATCATTTACCTAAACCAAATTGCTAATAATCAATTTATTTGATTATAACCTATAGTTTGACTATGCTATCCTAAGTTCATTATTTGATTAAAAGAACATGTCCCCTTTTAATTAAATAAAAGACCCCATTCTTCTAACCCACTTAAAGTGCACACATAAAGTCCTTTTTCTATTTTGCAATTAAAAGAAAAGGCTTTGTGACTTTTGTCTTATATGACAAGTCAACTTATATTCTATTGGTTGACTTGTGTGTGCACATGGATCACTCCTCTTTTTGAATTCCACCGTTGATCATCCACCATCTTCATCTTGATCTCTACCATCCATACATCTTTAAAAGGGAGAGAGCTTTCCCCCTCAATCCTCATTTGAATATTGTTATGCTGTAGGTTTTCTAATAGGTTTCTTTGGAGCTTTGTGGAGAACTTCTCATTTCTTGTCTCATTCTTTCATTCCATCACATTAGCATAAGATCATATGGCATTCTTAGCATATTTGCATTTTAGTTTAAGTTTGATTTCTTGCAATAATCTCACATAGTTTAAATATTTGGTTTTGTAACAATCTCATACATGCTTAGTATAGCTGCATTTTGCATTATCATCTTAGCTTAGTTTCCATACTTGCATTGCATTCTTGAGGGATTCCTTGAAGATATTTGCACTCTTTCTCTTGTCTCAAAGAACCTCCCATTGCATGGTTTACTAGCAAGAAGTACATTTCTAAGGCTTCGCTGAGAGCCTTCATGGTGAAATCCTAACTCCTTGCACTCCGTGGATAGGGAGCTCTAAGCCGGCATCCAAGCATTCCCAACTCATGGAATCGATTGGATAGAAGTGTCTTGCTAGAATTACATGCTCTGTTCCAATTGAGATTTGTGCATAATCACCTATTGATCCAATGTTCAATTTCATCAAACTCTACCAAGTAGCAAAGTTGTCTTTGTTGAGCTTGTGAACTTCTCTCTTGGACATCTTGATCTTCCTACTTCTAATACCTTGAAACTAAATCAGCAGAAGGCTCTGATACCAATTGTTAGAATTTTTTTACAATAACTGAAGGGGGGCAGGGGGCAGCGGGTGAATCAGTTATTCAAGGTCCAAATGTCCTATTCAAACTTTTTTCTCTAAGTGTTGTGAACAATTTCAACCATTCATTCATCCAAGCTTTAACTTATCTAATTAGCAAATTACTGAGAATCAACATACAAGTATAACACATAAAAGATCAACATATGACACAATGATTTATGTGGAAACCCAATTTGGGAAAAACCACTAGTAACATGCTACTCAATTTTCACCCTTTTGAAGTGATGCCTTGTGGAAGGCCTACCTTGTTAAAGGCTTACTACACACTGTTAAATGACCTTGTTAGAAGATTTAACCACCCTATTAGAAGTGGGCCTAGTTAGAGGACTTTAGAACATTCACTTGGAATGCCACCCTATTAAAAGATTTAGAAATGGTTGTTAGGCCAACCTAAGTCCATACAATTTTCAAATCTAATACAATTACTAAAGAGTATTAGAAAATCTTGACCTGACTGTACATAAAACTTATCTTGTCGATCTCAAATCACTTCTTAGCTCATACCCTTACCTAGCCTTTAATCTCTGCAACTCTTAATAGCTTCAAGTTTTGTCTCCTTGAGTCTCCATATTCAATGTACCAGTGCAATCATCTCTTCATGACCACTTGTTGATCCAGGGGATACTTTCGTCAAAATTGAAGTATCTCCAAAACTCCAACAATCAGCATCAGATTAAACTCCTTGAAATTTTGGACCCAATGCAATTTGAACGGGTGAGAAAGGAGTCCATACACAAAAGTTACGACCAGTCAAAGGTTGGTCAAATTCAGGTATAAAGGCTATTAAAAAGGCAAAAAAAAAATCAAACTCTCCAAATTTGGTCAAATTTGTCATCAAATTGAAGGTCTCGTCAAGAGCTCTCCAACGATGTTCGTTTTGTCAAAAACGGAGATCGTATGTGAAAATGGCACTCAATTGAAGTCCAAGGTGGTGTGGCATTAAATATATATATATATTTAAAAAATTAAAAAAAAATGCCATTAAAAAATATAGCTGATGGTCGGGGGGGTCGAACCCGTGACCTACTAGCCCTAGGACTCCGCCGATGACCGTTGGAGCATTCGTTGCTTTTGAAATATATGAAGCGCAGTTTGTATATAACCCCTTCCCGCCGGAAATTGGAGAGAAAGGAAGCTGTCGATGGGGTTGGAACCCCCGACCGGCACCTCTTCTAAAATACTCAACTGCCAATGTGCTATTTTGGCACTTTAAGATATATTTAGTGCAGTTTTATTTTATCCTTTAAACCGACGGCCTAACCTTAGTAAAATAAGGTTATTATCTATTTTGACCCCAAAATTAACATAAGCCAAATCTTTCAAAAATGGCTAAAGGTTAATTCGAAGGGAGGAATTAATTGAAGGGTCTAATATTACATCATTTTGTTATAGCCTTATTTTGACTAATTTCATGTATAAAAAGGGGGTTTAGGAGACTCTTGGGACATTGAGAAAAAGGAGAGAACGTCGAAGTGCTGAGTAAGGGAGATTTTTTTGAATTGTTTATTCTTGTACTTTGAAATAGTGTGATGTTGTTGTACTTCAAAGGAATGACTTTTTAAAAATTTATACATGATTTTTGGAGATAATCGAATCGGTCCCCCTACTGGAGCTGGACCCAGAGACGTAGTCCATATGGTTGAACTCCGAGATCAAATTGTTTGCATCTTCTTTCTCTCATTGTCTCTTTTATCAGCTTAATCTTGTTGTTCTCTTATTTCATTTATGTTAATTTGATTCGTTAAAAGTTTTAAATTAATTCTATGTGATAAATTAGCATTCCTCTGTAATAGTCCTAGATCCTAATCAGATCAAATTTGGTATCAGAGCCTTTGTTGGACTAGTATTGCAGATTTGAATGCTAACAAGATCCAGGATTGAGAAAGGTGAAGGAAAGCTTGAGGAATACAATCCTGAGATTGGAAAATGAAGGACTAAACCATCATCACAAGTGGCAGACGAAGGTGGACAAGCTTTTCAAGATAAGAGTATTCAGAAGACTCTTCAGAATTTGCAGACAATGGTAGAAGTTTTGGTACAAGAAAGAGAAGAGAAGATGCAAAGACGTGAAGCTCGAAAGGACAAAGGGAAAAAGAAAGGTGTTGATCGTGATCCACCAAAGACACCTCCTTCTTCTCCTTCTTCTCCCTCTTCTCCTTCTTCCCCCTCTTCTCCTTCTTCTACCCATTCTGAGTCTTCTAATATTTTCAAAGGAGGACATAAGCCTTGAATTAAGTTGGATGTAAAGTTTGACTTACCAAAATATTGTGGGGAGTTAAATGCCGAGAAACTAGATGATTGGATTCAGCAAGTAGAAGTCTACTGTAGAGTTCAAAACCTTGTAGATGATGTTGACAGAATTCAGTTAGCCACTCTTCGTTTAGGTCGTGTAGCCCTAACTTCGTGGGAGAGTAGTCCTTGGGATGAAACTTCACAACATGGTAAGTTTAGTTTGTCTTGGTCAGAATTTGTTACTGCTTTAAAAAAGCAATTCTACCCCCTAGGCCATATGCAACAGTTAATGATGAACTGGCAGCATTTTAGGCAAGGGAAAGGTCAGTCTATCCAGGATTACACCCATGAATTTTGCAAAAAGGCTATTTCATTAAATGTCCCATTGTATACCCAGGACACCTTACTCAAGTATATAGGTGGTCTTCATTCTTACCTAAGGCATTCTATTCTCGTCCTAAATCCTTGTAATTTGGATGAAGTATGTGTCCAAGCAACACATTTAGAATCAAGGGGTAAGGGTACTTTCATTGATAAGTCTAATAAAAAGCCATCTAAGTCTGAGGAAAAGTCCAAAGGAAAAGGAAAGGGTAAAAAGACAACAAAAGTAAAGAAAGAGGGTGAGAAACCCACATGCTCACATTGCAAGAAAGAAGGGCATGATGATTCTAAGTGCTGGAAGTTACATCCTGAGAAGAGGCCAAAGCGATATGGTGGAAACAAAGGTAAACAGAAAACTACTACTGTAATTCAACAAGATCTTAGATCTGACTCCGGAGATGAGACAAAGATTGTTGCTACCGAGATTCAAGGTAAAGGAAAAGGTATATCTCTTTCATCAGCTCCAAGTTCTTCTAGCATAAGTACAAGTACAAGTAAAGAATCTTCTCCTAAGAATGATAAGCAAAGGAATGAATTATTTCACATTCGAGTTGTTATCAAGCATAATAAGGTTGATACATTATTCGATACGGGTTCCCAAGTTAATTTGATATCTGAGGAAGTTGTTAAAAAGCTTAACTTGACTACAACACCTTATCCAAAACTATACCCTCTTGGATGGGTTTGCGATGATGCACAGTTACAGGTAACTAAACAATGCAAGTTAAGATTTGCTATCACTGCAAACTTTGTAGATGAGGTAGAAGCTAATGTAGTCCCTTTAGATATATGTGGTCTCATACTTGGGAGTCCCTATTTGTTTGATCATCAAGCTATCTTTTATAGGGGGGGAAATAAATATCATTTATTTAAAGACAAGATTGAATACATTGTACGGGCACATAAGGTTAAGACTAATCTGGCATTAGTCAATGCTGGTCAAATGAAAAGGTTAGTCAACTCTAGTAAGAATTTTGTGTTGATGCTTGTAAAAGCCAAAGAAGATGAAACATCTAAGGCATTTAAGGGATGTGATCCTAAACATAAGGCTAAAATAGTCAAAGTTGTTTCTGCTTACGATGACTTGTTTCAAGAACCGAAAGGATTGCCTCCTAAGAGAGAGACACAACATGAGATTCAGTTGCAGCAAGATGCACCACTTCCTAATATCGGCATGTACCATTTATCAGTCTTGCAGAATGAAGAAATCAAAAAGTAAGTTCAGGAGCTCATTGAGAAAGGAGTTATCCATCCTAGTACTTCTCCTTGTGGTTCTCCTATTGTGTTGGTTCCAAAGAAAGATGGGACTTGGAGAATGTGTATTGACTACAAGGCTTTGAACAAGATGACGGTAAAGAATAGGTACCCTCTTCCTAGAATTGATGATTTACTTGATCAGTTGAAACATGAAATTTATTTCACTAAGCTAGACTTACGTAGTGGATATCATCAAATAAGAATTGCAGAAAGTGATATTTGGAAAACTGCTTTTAAGACAAAATAGGGACTTTTTGAGTGGTTGGTCATGCCATTTGGGCTTTGTAATGCACCAGCTACATTCATGAGAGTCATGAATGATGTCTTTCATCCCTTTATTGATGATTTTTTCATAGTCTATTTAGATGATATTCTTGTATTTAGTAAGTCTTGGGATGATCATGTAATTCGTGTAAAGAAAGTATTTGAAATACTGAGAAAAGAAAAACTATATGTAAAGATGTCAAAATGTGAATTTGCAAAGATGTCTTTAGTGTACTTAGGCTATGTTGTAGGGAATGGTCAACTAAAAGTAGACCCTACAAAGGTTGAATGTATTGTAAAATGGCCTAAGCCAAGTACAGTTATAGAAATCAGGAGTTTCTTAGGTGCAGTTCAGTACTGGAGGAAGTTCATTGCAAATTTCTCTTTCATTGCATCACCGTTGCATGCATTAACTAGTACCAAGGCAACTTTTCAGTGGGGAGGTCCACAACAGAAGGCTTTCAACACTTTGAAGGAAAAGTTGAGCACCGCACCAGTTCTAGCTCTACCTGATTTACATCAACCATTTGAGATTGAGATAGATGCGAGCGGGTTTGCCATGGGATTTGTACTCATGCAAGGAGGTAAACTAGTCTGCTACCACTCTGAAACTTTTTCAGGAGCAATAAGTAACTATCCTACATATGATAAAGAACTTTATGCTTTGGTTTAGAGTGTTAAAAAATGGAAGCACTACTTAATGGGAAAGGAAACTGTAATCCACACTGATCACCAACCACTACAATATTTGCACTCACGATCTAAGTTGCAACAAAGTAGGCACTTTAGGTGGATGGGTTCTCTGCAATAGTTTCATTTGGTAATTAAGTATAAGAAGGGTTCCCATAACAAAGTAGCAGATATGCTCTCTAGGCCTCCTATTCAGAATGCTTTGATAATCCTTCAAAATAGTTCTATGGTTCATGAAAGTTTTCAGGAACAATATGCTAATGACGAGAACTTTAAGGATATCTATGCAGCTTTAATCCAGGGTAAACATGTAGAAGAGAAAGATTACTATGTGCAGGATAATTTGTTGTACCACTTGGGAAAATTATGTATTCCTAGAAATGAACAAGCACATGTAATCCGTGAAGCACACACCTCGTTGATTGCAAGACATTTTGGGGTAAGTAAGACATTAGCTCAATTGGAAAAATATTGTTACTGGCCTCGTATGCAGGAAACTGTCACCAAGTATATAAAAGGATGTGTAATGTGTGCAACCAGCAAACCAAGTAATAGGAAATTGGGTTTGTACACACCATTTCCTGTACCATCATGTCCATGGGAAAGTGTATCTATGGACTTTATGGGAGGTTTACCTATGTCTAGGAAGGGTCATGATTATTTGTATGTAGTAATTGATCGGTTCAGCAAAATGTGTATTTTAATGTCTTGTAAAAAGCAAGTTACTGCTGAACTGACTGCTCATTTGTACTTTCAAAATGTATGGCTTCATTTTGGGTTACCCACTTCTATTGTATCGGATCGATATTCTCAATTCTTAGGGGAATTTTGGTCATCTTTATGGGGACTCATGGACACCAAGCTGAAGAAGAGTACAACCTTCCATCCGCAGATCGACAGACAGACAGAGGTAGTAAACAGGACAATTGTGCATCTACTTAGAGGCTACTGCAACAAACATCCTAAGTTGTGGGATGAAAGTCTTCATTACGTGAAACATGCTTACAACCATGTGGCACACTCTTCTACAAAGAGGTCTCCTTTTGAGACTTGCTTCGGTTACTTGCCTAAGACACCAATGGATTTTTCTTTTGGGAAGGATGATGTTGTAGATGGATGCCATGATGCAGAAAAGGCTTTAAAGTTCATCCAGAAGGTCCAAGCAATCCATCAGGCAGTAGAAGCACAATTAGAGCAGAGCCAAGCAAAATGCAAGGCTCACCATGATAAGCATCGCATTGATCACCAATTCCAAGTTGGTGACAGAGTTTGGTTACATATCAGCAAGGAAAGAATGCAAGGTGAAGGAAGGAAGCTCAAAGCTATCAAGTATGGTCCTTTTGAGATCTTGGAAAAGATCGGTACTAATGCTTTTTGCCTTAATCTTCCTCCATACATGCAAATTTACTTAGTTGTCAATGTTGAGAATCTGAAGTTGTATGAGCCTCCAATGATCTTGGATGAAGACATCAGTGTTCAAGTTCCATCAGTTGATGATCTTTCACCAGAGTATATGTCAGAATTGCCAGAAGATGTTATCCTAGACAGGAATGTCAGAACTTCACAAAGAGGACCAGTTGAATACCTCCAAGTGGGATTGAAGGGGATGCATCCAAGCAAGGCAAGATGGATGGAGATTGGTAAAGTGAGGGAACTATACCCTCACCTTCTTTTTGAGTAATCCAAACTTTCGGTGGTCCAAAAGCTCCTCAGTGGGGAGGCTTGATCCGGGGGATACTTTCGTCAAAATCGAAGTATCTCCAAAACTCCAACAATCACCATCAGATTAAACTCCTTGAAATTTTAGACCCAACGCAATTTGAACGGGTGAGAAAGGAGTCCATACACAAAAGTTACGACCAGTCAAAGGTTGGTCAAATTTAGGTACAGAGGCTATTAAAAAGGCCAAAAAAAATCAAACTCTCCAAATTTGGTCAAATTTGGCATCAAATCAAAGGTCTCGTCAAGAGCTCTCCAACAATGTTCGTTTTGTCAAAAACAGAGATCATATGTGAAAATGGCGCTCGATTGAAGTCCAAGGTGGTGTGGCATTAAATATATATATATTTAAAAAATTAAAAAAAAATTCCATTCAAAAATATAGTTAATGGTCAGGGGGGTCGAACTCGTGACCTCCTAGCCCTAAGACTCTGCCGATGACCGTTGGAGCGTTCGTTGCTTTTGAAATATATGAAGCGCAGTTTGTATATAACCCCTTCCCACCAAAAATTGGAGAGAAAGGAAACTGCTGGCGGGGTTGGAACCCCCAACCGGTGCCTCTTCTAAAATACTCAACTGCCAATGTGCTATTTTGGCGCTTTAAGATATATTTAGCGCAGTTTTATTTTATCCTTTAAACTGACGACCTAACCTTAGTAAAATAAGGTTATTATCTATTTTGACCCCAAAATTAACATAAGCCAAATCTTTCAAAAATGGCTAAAGGTTAATTTGAAGGGAGGAATTAATTGAAGGGTCTAATATTACATCATTTTGTTATAGCATTATTTTGGCTAATTTCATGTATAAAAAGGGGGTTTAGGAGACTCTTGGGGCATTGAGAAAAAGGAGAGAACGTTGAAGTGCTGAGAGTAAGGGAGATTTTTTTGAAGTGTTTATTCCTGTACTTTGAAACAACGTGATGTTTTTGTACTTCAAAGGAATGAATTTGTAAACATTTGTACATGATTTTTGGAGATAATCGGATCGGTCCCCCTATTGGAGCTGGACCCGGAGATGTAGTCCATACGGATGAACTCCGAGATCAAATTGTTTGCATCTTCTTTCTCTCATTGTCTCTTTTATCAACTTAATCTTGTTGTTCTCTTATTTCATTTATGTTAATTTGATTCGTTAAAAGTTTTAAATTAATTCTATGTGATAAATTAGCATTCCTTTGTAATAGTCCTAGATCCTAATTAGATCACTTGTAGAAGCAAAGCCTTTGTGCTCTTCCTCCTAGATGTCTCCTTCTTGACACCCTTCTAACTACTTCATAGATTTGGCTCTTTAGCAACAACAATATTGGTAGCTCTC
Organism: Cupressus sempervirens; assembly: GCA_028749045.1. Taxonomy (NCBI): domain Eukaryota; kingdom Viridiplantae; phylum Streptophyta; class Pinopsida; order Cupressales; family Cupressaceae; genus Cupressus; species Cupressus sempervirens. Next base: position 359,391,554 of record CM053791.1, on the reverse strand, counting down.
TACTTCTTGGTCTGTGACTCCTTAAATAGAAGTCTTAGAGTTCCTTTTCCCACTTGATTCTTTATTTTTTCAATTTTAATTTGCATTGATTAGGTAGGATTCATTGCATCTAACCCATATTCGCTTTCCTCTAGAAACTTCTTGAATAATCCTTTAGAATTCACCCAAAAATGATTTAAATAGGATTTTGTGCCAATAACTCATCATCCTTATCCTCTAACTTGCTCAAAAAATTCAATGTAACCACTAAGTCAGCTTAGATTTGGTGAATCTTCATCATTTGAAATAATGCAGCAGCTCAACACTATTGAAATACTAGTGCTTGGCACATACTGTGTTACTCGGCATCAATTATGTTTTTACTGATGCTCAGCACCTAAAGATCACTCGGCACCAACTAAATTTTTTTTGATGCTCAGCACCTGATCTTTACTCAACACTTGAAGATTACTTGGCACACAGTAAATCATTTGTTACTTGATTCCTACTAGAATTTTCTCAACTTTAACTAACTTTCTCGACACCCACTAAAGATTTTAGTCTAATCTTTGTAGTCAACCTTGTTACAACTTCTTCCTCCAATGTTTCTAAGTGTGACCAACCTCTGTGTCTATGAGTATGTCATCAATACATTACTTAACCATTGTCTTAACTGATCCTTGCACTTCATTGCAACATCATAACTCAACCTTTTTTCTTAGGTGCTCTTGTTACATCTTGTTGATCAAATCCTCTTCATCAATCAACTAAGTGATAGCACTTGGATCTTATAAGCAAATGTCATTCCTACAAATAGCAGGCTTGACATCAATGACAAAACAATGATTAAAAATATTTATTTACAACAATCTCCCTCTTTGATCATAAAAAACAATGAGCTTTTCAATCAAATTTCCAACAATTTTGAGATTGCAAATCACCAAATCAGTTGACCCTTTACTCAAAGTAACATACAATCTCATAATAAGTCATTTCTAGGTTACATTACATTGAATTGGACAACCCTTCACTTTGAATGCAAAGAAATGTTATTACAAGCCATTTTAAGATTGGAAGTATTCAAATCGATCAAACTTTGACTTCAAACTAGCTACAATCTCATCACAATTCATTTTGAAAATTTAGATAACTAAAATGATCAAGTGTTCAATCAAAATTAGGTACCATCTCAAAACAAACCATTTTGAGGTTAGAGATCACCAAACAACTCAACCCTTCATTCATAGTTCACTCAAATCTAATAACAAGTCATTCTAGAGTTACAAATCACCCAATTAGTCAACTCTATACTTATAACCAACTAGAATGTCATAATAGGTCATTCTAAGTTCAGAAAGAAAACATGATCTTAAAATCTATCATTTTTGTGTAGACTTGTACATGAAGACTCATAACTTTTTAATCAAAATTTGGTTCTTAAATCTGACTGTCAGAGTTGGGCATATTTTACCCCCAAATAGCATATCTCAAACTTAGGAAAATTCAATGGTGGCATCAAAAGTTATGGTCTCTACACTGACATCAATTTTTTTGTGACTTCATTATAGATCAATGAAGTGATCAATTGTTTAATCAAAATCAATGAAATTTCATAGCAAATCATTCTAAGGTAATAGATCACTGAATCAGTCAACCCTTTGCTTAGAATGAGCTACAATATAATAACAAGCCATTATGAGGTTACATATCATGGAATCAATCAACCCTTCACTATAAATGTGTAGAAATATTATTACAAGTCATTTTGAGATTAGAACTATCCATATTAGTCAAACCTTAACTATGAATTGGCTATAATATTATCATAAGTTATTTTGAAGTTGTAAATCACTGAACTGGTCAAGCATCCAATCAAAATTAGGTACAATCTCATAACAAACCATTCTAAGGTTACAAATCACTAAACAATCCAACCCTTTGCTCCAATCTCTTAACAAGCATTCTAGAGTTAAAAATCACTGAATCAGTCAACTCTACACTTATAACCAAATAGAATCTCATAACATGCCATGCTAAGGTTAGAAAGAAAACACGATCTTAAACATTGTCCTTTTTTTATAGACCTCTACATGGAGACTCATAACGCTTGAATAAGAACATGGTTCTTAAATCCAACCTCTAGATTTGGGTACATTTTTCCCCCCAATAACATGTTTGAAACTTAAGATAATCCAATGGTGGAATTAAAAGTTATGATCTCTACACTGAGACCCATTTTTGTGGGACTCCATTATATATCACTAAACTTATCAACCATTCAAGAAAAGATAACCAAAATTTTATAGCAAGTCATTTTGAGGTTGCAGTTCACCAAATTGATCAACACTTTGCTCAAAATAAGCTACAATCTCTAAACAAGCCATTATGAGGTTACATATCATGAAATTGGTCAATCCTTCACTACAAATGTGCATAAATGTTATTTCAAGTCATTCTAAGGTTAGAACTATCCATATCAGTCAAACTTTAACTATGAATCAACTATAATCTCATCATAATTCATTTTGAAGTTGCAGATCACCAAACTCTTCAAGCATTTAATTAGAATTAGGCATAATCTCATAACAAACCATTATGAGGTTACAGATCACTAAACAATTCAACTTTTTGCTCATAATTTACTCAAATCTCTTAACAAGTCATTGTAGGGTAAAAAATCACCAAATCAGTCAACTTTACACTCATAACTAAATAGAATTTCATAACATGCCATGCTAAGGTTAGAAAGAAAACATGATCTTAAACATTTTCATTTTTGTATAGCCCTCTACATGGAGACACGTAATGCTTGAATCAGAAGTTGGTTCTTAAATATAACCACTAGATTTGGGTACATTTGCCCGCAACAACTCCAAAACTTATGAAAATCCAATAGTGGAATCAAAAGTTATGGTCTTTACACCAAGATCCATTATTTTTGACCCAATTATTGATCATTAAAATGCTCAATCATTCAGTTAGAGCTGGCAAAAATTTCATAGCAAGTCATTTTGATGTTATAGATTATCAAATTGGTCAATCCTTCACCTAGAATGAGGTACAATCTCATAACAAGCAATTTTGATGTTAGATATCATTACTTTAGTCAACCCTTCACTCAAAATTAACTAAAATGTTATTACAAATCATTTTGAGGTCAAAAGTATCAAAATCAGTCAAACTTAGACTATGAACTGGCTACAATCTCATTACAAGTCATTTCGAAGCCACAGATCACCAAATCGATAAAGTGTTCAAATAAAATTATGTATGATCTCATAAAAAACTATTCTAAGGTCACATATCACTAAACAACTCAACCTTTCACTCAAAATTCGCTCCAATCTCATAACAAGTCTTTCTAAAGTTACAAATCGCCGAAAGAGTCAACTCTATACTCATAACTAACTAGAATTTCATAACAAGCTACTCTAAGGTTAGAAAGTAAACATGATCTCAAACTTTGCCATTTTTTTATAGAATTGCACAAGGATACTCATAACTTTTCAATTAAAACTTGGTTCTTAAATCTGACCATCGATTGATTTTGGGCACATTTTGGCCCCTAAAAAAATCCAAAACTTAGGAAAATTCAACGATCAAATCAAAAGTTAATGTTTTTACACCAAGACTCATTATTTTATGACTCCATTATAGATCACTAAAATTCTCAACCATTGAATTAGAGTAGGCCAAAATTTTATAGCAAGTCATTATAATGTTAGAGTTCATCAAATCGATAAACCCTTCACCTAGAATGTGCTACAATCTCATAACAAGTCATTTGGAGGTTATAAGTGTCCAAATCTATCAAAATTATACAATGAATCCACTAAAATCTTATCATAAGTCATTTTGATGCTATAGATTACCAAATTGGTCAAGCATTCAATTACAATAAAGTGCAATCTCATAACAAACCATTCCAAGGTTACAGATCACTTAACAACTCAACCCTTCCCTCACAGTTTTCTCAAATCTCATAACATGTCATTCTAGAGTTACAAATCATTGAATCAGTAAATTTTACAATCATAACCAACTAAAATCTCATAACAAACCATTCTAAGGTTAGAAAGCAAACACGATCTTAAATTCTATCAATTTTTTATAGACTTTTACATGGACACTAATAACTTTTGAATTAGAACTTGGTTCTTAAATTTGACCATTGATTTTAGGCACATTTCACCCCCCAACAACATATTTTAAACTTAAGAAAATCCAACAACGAAATCAAAAGTTATGTTCTCTACGTCAAGACCCATTTTTCTGTGAGTAAATTATAGATCACTAAACAGATCAATTGTATAATCAGAGGTTACAAGTCATTATTGGTCAACCCTTCACTCTGAATCAACTAAAATGTTATTACAATCCATTCTAAGGTTAGAAGTATCCAAATCAGTCAAACTTTGACTATGAATTGACTACGATCTCATCAAAAGTCATTTTGAAGCTACAAATTACCAAACTAGTCATGTGCTTAATTAGAACTAGGTATGATCTCATAACAAACAATTTTGAGCTTACAAATCATCAAACTACCAAACCCTTCACTCACAATTCACTCAAGTCTCATAAAAAGTCATTTTAGACTTACAAATTACTAAATCAGTTAACTCTACACTCATAACCATCTAGAATCTCATAACAAACTATTCTAAGGTTAGAAAGAATAAACGATTTTAAATTTGACCATTTTTGCATAGAATTATAAATGTAGGCACATAAATTTTAAATAAGAACTTGTTTATTAAATCTGACTGTCAATTTTGGGCAAATTTTGACCCTATTCAAAAACTTGGGAAAATCTAATGGTGGAATCAAAAGTTATGGTCTCTACAGAAAGACTCATTTTTCTCTGACTCCATTATAGATAATTGAACTAATCAACTATTTAATCATAGCTAGCTAAAATTTCATACCAAGTCATTTTAAGATTATAGATAATCAAATTGGTCAACCCTTCATCGAGAATGAGCTACAATATCATAACAAGCCATTCTAAAATTACATATACTCAAATAGGTCAACCCTTTACTCGAAATAAACTAAAATGTTATTACATGCCATTTTGAGGTTAGAAGTATCCAAATTAGTTACAACCACACCACAAGTCATTTTGAAGCTATAGCTCACTGAACTGATCAAGCATTCAATTAGAATTAAGTACGATCTAAAAATCATTCTAAGCTAACAGATCACTAAACAACTCAATCCTTCACTCATAATTCTCTCAAATGTCATAACAAGTCATTCTAAAGTTATAAATCACTGAATCAGTCAACTCTACAGTCATAACCAACTAGAATCTCATAACAAGACATTCTAAGGTTAGAAAGAATAAATGATCTAAAACTCAACCATTTTTTTTACAGACTTGTACAGTGAGACTCATAACCTTTAAATCAGAACTTGGTTCTCAAATTTAACTATCAATTTTGGGCACATTTCACCCCCCAACAATATATCTAAAATTTTAAAAAATCAAACAATGGAATCAAAAGTTATGGTCTCTATCCGAAGACCCATTTTTTTGTGACTCCATTATAGTTCATTAAATTGATCAACTATTTAATCAAAGCTTGCCAAAATTTAATAGCAAGTCATTCTAAAGTTATAGATCACTGAATTGGTTAACCCTTCACCTAAAATAAGCTACAATCTCATAACAATCCACTCTGAGGTTCATATCATCAAATTGCTCAATCTGTCATTTAGAATCAACTAAAATGTTATTACAAACCATTCTAAGGTTAGAAGTATCCAAATTGGTCAAATTTTGACTATAAATTGACTACAATCTCATCATAAGTCATTTTAAAGTTGCAAATCACCAAATTGTTCAAGTGTTCAATCAGAATTAGGTGTGATCTCATAACAAACCATTCTAAGGTTATAGAACACCAAACAACTCAACCCTTCACTTGTAATTTGCTCAAATCTGATAACAAGTCATTCTAGAGTTACAAATCATTGAATCAGTCAATGCTACACTCATAAGGAACTAGAATCTCATAATAGGCCATTCTAAGGTTAGAAAGAAAACATGACCTGAAACTCTGCCATTTTTTCATAGACTTGTATGTGAAGACTCAACTTTTGAATTAGAACTTGGTTCTTAAATATGGCTGTCATTTTGGGCACATTTTGTCCCCCACCAACATATTCAAAAAATCAAAAAATCCAACAATGGAATCAAAAGTTATGGTCTTTATACTGAGACCCATTTTTTTGTGAGTCCATTATAGATCATTGAATTGATCAACCGTTCAATTAGAGCTGGCCAAAATTTAATAGAAAGTCATCCCTAAAGTTATACATCACCAAATTGGTCAACCTTCACCTAGAATTAGCTACAATATCATAACAAACCATTATAAGGTTACATATCATCGAATTGGTCAACCCTTCACTTAAAATCAACTAAAATGTTATTACATGATATTATAACATTAGAAGTATCCAAATCAATGAAACCTTGACTATGAATTAGCTACAATCTCATCACAAGTCATTTTGAAGCTATAGCTCACCAAAACCGGTCAAGCATTCAATCAAAATTAGGTACAATCTCATAAGAAACCATTATGAGCTTACAGATCACTGAATAACTCAACTTTTCACTCAATATTCACTCAAATCTCATAAAAAGTCATTCTAAAGTTACAAATCATCAAATTAGTTAGCTCTACACTCATAACCCACTAGAATCTCATAACATGCCATTCTAAGGTTAGAAAGAAAAGAAGATCTTCAATTCTAACATTTTTATATAGACTTGTGCACAAAGACTCATAAATTTTGAATCAGAACTTGGTTCTTAGATCTGACCATTAGCTTTGGGCACATTTTGTTTTCTCCAAAAAAAATCTAAAACTTAGGAAAATCCAATGGTGTAATGAAAAGTTATGGCCTCTACACCAAGACCTATTTTTATGTGACTCCATTATAGAATGTTGAACTAATCAAGCATTTAATCAAAGTTGACCTAAATTTCATACCAAGTCATTTTGAGGTCGTATATTACTGAATCAGTTTACCCTTCACTTAGAATAAGCTTAGATCTCATAACAATCCATTTTGAGGTTACATATCATTGAATCAGTCAACCCTTCACTCCAAATAAACTAAAATTTTATTACAAACCATTCTAAGGGTAGAAGTATCCAAATTGGTCAAACTTTGACTATGAATCAACTACAATCTCATCACAAGTTATTTTGAAGTTGCAAATTGCTGAACCAGTCAAGTGTTCAATAAGAATTAGGTATGATCTCATAACAAACCATTCTAAGGTTACAGATCACTGAACAACTCAACCCTTCACTCACAATTTGTTCAAATCTAATATCAAGTTATTCTAGAGTTACAAATCATTGAAATAGTAACCTCTATAGTCATAACCAACTAGAATCTCATAACAGCCCACTCCTTAGTTAGAAAGAAAATATGATCTCAAACTCTGCCATTTTTGTATAGATTTTGTACATGGAGACTCATAACTTATGAATCATAACTTCATTCTTAAATATATTTGGGTACATTTTTCTCCCCAACAACATATCCAAAACTTAGGATAATACAACGGTGAAATCAAAAGATATGGTCTCTACACCGAGACCCATTTTTTTGTGACTCCATTATAGATCATTGAATTGATCAACCATTCAATCAAAGCTAACCAAAATTTCATAGCAAGTCATTTTGAGGTTTTAGATCACCAAATTGGTCAACCCTTCACTAAGAGTGAGTTAAAATCTTATAACAAGCCATTCAAAGTTTACATATCATTGAATTGGTCAACCCTTCACTCTAAATCATCTAAAATGTTATTACAAGCCATTTTGAGGTTAGAAGTATCAAAATCAAGAATTAGGTACAATGTCATAACAAACTATTTTGAGGTTACAAATCAACAACTTGCTCAACCTTTCACTCACAATTTTCTCAAATCTCATACAAGTCATTCTAGAGTTACAAATCACCGAATCAGTCAACTCTACACTCATAACCAACTAGAATCTCATAACAGGTCAATCTAAGGTTAGAAAGAAAACATGACCTTAAACTCTACCATTTTTGGATAGACTTGTACACGAAGACTCGTAACTTTTGAATTAGACCTTGGTTCTTAAATCTGATGTCATGGCCAAAATTTAACTAGGGCAAAAACACCACTACAAAATTTTTTTTTTAATTTTTTTTTTTATTATCATTATTATTATTTTTCAATTTATTTATTTTCTTTAAAGCTATACTTAAGAAAATTTCTTACTGACTTTTACTTGAAGCATCTAGGCTATGAAATAGTTATGTATTCAAGATTTATCTACTTAGGGTAATTGAGTAACAATTATGCTCATTAGGTGATACATACTTCAATCATTATAGATATATATGATAGTCAATTTTACAAACTTCATCACCAAACCAATGTATATCGTTAATAGTGTTTAACTATTAAATGTCCAAACTTAAGCATCTTGATAATTATAGTATGCAACCATTAGCTAAATAAACCCTTAGTCTATTAGTCTCTATATGGTTAATTTATCTATTCTCATTTTTAATAGCAATTAGATCATTAACAAGATTCTTGTTATAAATGTCTAACATCCACTTCTACTATGTACTATCATACCCACTTACCAATTTACTTATCTTAAAAACTAATTATAATTTATTTCCCCTTAATAATCCTTATATACTTTAACAATGTATATAATATAATTACCATTAAACATTTAATTACTAGGTATCCCCTCCAGTCATTCCTACCAACTAATCACCAACTATCAACTTATCAACTTTCTAATATGTTTTTGAGTTCCTTGCAACATTCTATGCTAATCAAAACCATATAAGTGAGATAATAGATAATCTACTAACATGGAATCTTGTATTCAAACTGATATCTTAATATAAAGTGATCGTACTTGATGGGTACTCAAATAATAAAAGGAACAATATTGAATCCATATGGATCGGTATCATCCTAGAATTCCTTGTATTCTAATAACATTAAGATCTAAATATGGAACACACTTTACAAAATTTAGTAATAGATGATATAGTAAAATAAAATCAAGTATGAATCCTCAAACCATGTATATGTATGTATGTATGTATGTATATATATATATATATATATATATATATATATATATATATATATATATATATATATATATATATATATATATATATATATATATATATATGTATACATATATACATGTATACATACATATATGTATACATCTATGCATACATATATGTATGCATAGATGTATGCATAGATGTATACATATAGATGTATACATATATGTATGCATAGATGTATACATACATATTATATATTATATATATATATATATATATATATATTATACATTACCTATAATATACTAAGTTCATTGATTGTAGGTTATGAAATAGATTAATTATATATAATACATCATATATAAAATAAATTTCAATAAACTTTAAGTACTTTAACTATAATACTATAATAATTAATTTAATAATTTATATCAAATTCTGTAACCACTAACCAAATACATTACCACAACTACTCCTTACCAACTTATTTAATTTACCTATTACTAAAATACTAACTAATTCATAATTAACAATGGAATGAATCTACTAACCATTCCCTTTTACTACTTACTAATACTATACTACTAATTAATACTACTTACTTTCCTTACTCCTAACATAATTTGTGTAGTCCTAGAAATCACATGCTAGGGGCATGTGAGTGATGTGATGGGAAGGTTGACCCATGTCCTTGGGTGCTACCTTTGTGGAACTTAGGGAGGAGAGAAGAGGGGAATGGTGTAAATCACATCATTCCCCCTCTTTTTAAACTAATTTGCATGACCTTTATAGGCTTGGGTGGTAGCCAGTACCAATTATTTAACAGTCACCATCTCCTCCATTGCGTGAGGATGAAGTCTTAGCAAAGGGTGCACTTTGTGGGATGAGGCACTTGGGAAGAAGAGAGGATATGGGGTGGGGACCACCGACCAAAAGGGATCCCATCTCATATTTATTACTTTGTGATGATTTTCTTATTTCCTTGTTTTGTTTAACATTTCTTAGCTGTATTAAGGTGGTTGACTTCCCTTGTTAGGAAAAAGTGTAGAGTTCTAAAATTGATATAAATTTGACTTCTCATGGGATCAGACATGAATGTTATATATATATATATATATATATATATAAAGTTTTTTGTTACTATACATATGTTTAATTTAAGTTTTAGAGGTCAAAGATTGCAAGGAATATTCCTTATGAATATTTTATTTCTTTGTAATGGGGGTGGAATACTTTTCCTTTTTCTCATACAAATTCTAGAAAGTAAAAGTGCACCTACAACAAGGTTTCACTATGAGTTTGATGCATTTTTCTCCCTTCTCATCCATGAATATGGATTTGATGTTAGCCTAATTTGTATTCTCTAATGCTCTTAGTTACGTGTTTTGATATTATTCTTTGCATCTTCACATCTGAAGATTTATTGTTGTTTGAAAACTCATATTTTAACATACTAATTACATTGCACAAGATCAATTATATATGTTCCAAAGGATAAATTATCTCATATATGGAATTGCTTGTTACTTGAAAACACATTGAACCATTTTCCATGCATACTTATGAACTATTACAATATAAGAACCTTTATTTTCATTGCATCAAATACATGACATGAAGCTTTAAAATAATCTCACTCAATCTACCTTGAAAATTTATTACATTGATTCTCTCACATGAAAATTTGACCAAGTTTAACTTTAGATTGAATACATAAATATGCATATGTACAAGAGCTTAATCACCTATCTTCAACAAGAATTCTACAATGGTGGATATTACTTTACATGAACTATTTCTTTCCTTCCTATGCAATAATGAAAATATTACAATAGTTCTCTTACAATTCCAAATATATGCATAACATCAATCTCATTTTACACATTCACAAGGGTGCACAATGGGAGTAAATTCCTCTCACATTTTAGAGACATAAAAGTGGAGATTTTTCTATCATATCCCATAACATAATGACATGAAAAAGGAAGATTTCCTCACAACACTTGATTCTTCAACAATGTCAAGGGGAAACCCTAACTTGTTCATAGAGTCCATTCTCACAAACCTACAACCACACACAAAAATCAAGAACCATGGAGGCTCACCTCTCATCCTAGGCCTCCAAAGAGGCCACCCACCAAGCTAGGGAAGTAAGATCCAAATAGGATACACTCAAGAAATTTCTAATGCATACAACATCACAACACAACACATCACAATCCATCCCATGGCTTGTACAATGATTCCCATTAGAATCATTAAAATAGTGGGTGAAGGTGTGCTTTTCAAATAGGATACTTCCCATATCAAACAATATCTACAAAACAAATTTCATGCCCTTTTGAGGGTTTCACAACCATCCTCCAAACACATTACCATCAGCAATAGCTTCCTTGGAGCCTATACTCCATAAAATTCCTCATCTTGACCATACTTCCCTTATCACCCCCAAGTAAGATATGAATGATTATGGATACAATGGAGCCCATACTCCAAGGTTCTCAACTACATTGTTAAGCCCAACTAATCCCTTCACCCTAAACTTCTCTTCCCTTCCCAAAGGGTGAAATCAACATGTAAAAACATAAGTAGAAATCCAAAGAGAGTAATTGCAACACAATTTACAATCACTCCAACCCAACACAAAACATGAATTCACAATAACAATACATGCTTCCAACACCATTATGCAAATGCAAAATATGGTCATGGCTTGAGCATCAACCTTGGTCCAAGCTAAAGGAAATGATAGTTGATGAAGAGCTCCCTTCTCCTTAGCCTCCTTTCCAAAACCCTAGTTGTCTCTAAACTTAGAGAGTGAGTGAACACCCTACTAGTTTGTCCAAGTCTCCCTAAAAAGTTTCTCCCACTATCTATTTTTGCAAAAACATCAAGCCACTATCCCTTAAAACTTTTTCCCTACCAAGTTTGTTGTTTTTGACTTAGTGGAAACATGGGGAAGAACTCATGGGTCAACTCAATTTTCGAATTGATGAAAGATTGCATTGGTTAAGGGCCCCCTGAGGCTAGATAAGCACTAAAATGGTCAAATTTAGTCCCCTACCACGTTATGCTAACAATGGGTGGCTTATTTCCACAAAAAGGACACCTTGGGACCACATAATGATCCTTTAAAATATGTGTCAAGTCTAAATTTGAATTTCCCTTTGATGGTGATGCATCCTATCCCTTAACAATTGGGTTTACTTAATCTTTTGAAAGGTAATTAATTTAAAGGTTATAAATGCTACCATGACCAAGACCCTAGGTGACATGTCATTAACACACAACAACTGCAAGTGTCAAGTGACACATTAAAACATATTACACATCACCATGACATGTCCCTAATGCATTCTTGAGATTAATCAAAATTAGGTAGGATCTCATAACAAACCATTTTTAGGTTATAGATTACCAAACTACTCAACTCTTCACTAACAATTCACTTAAATCTCATAACAAGGCATTCTAGAGTTACAAATCATCGAATTAGTCAACTCTATACTAATATCAACCTACAATCTCATAACAGACCATTTAAGGTTAGAAAGAAAACACGATCTTAAACTTCTCCATTTTTTATACACTTGTAGACTCATAAATTTTGAATCAGAACTTGGTTCTTAAATTTGACCATAAGATTTGTGCACATTTTGCCCCCAAAAACATATCCAAATCAAGAGTTACATATGATCAAATCAATGAACCCTACACTCTGGATCAACTAAAATGTTTTTACAAGTCATTCTAAGGTTAGCATTATCTAAATCAATTAAACTTTGACTATGAATTAGCCACAATCTCATCAGAAGTCATTTTGAAGATGCAGATCATCAAACATGTCAAGTGGTCAATTAGAATTAGGTACGATCTCATAAAAACCATTATGAGGGTACAAATCATTGAACCAATTAACTCTAAACTCATAAACAACTAGAATCTCATAACAAGCCATTCTAAGGTTAGAAAGAAAACTCTATGACCTTAAACTCTATCATTTTCGTATAGAAGTGTGAAGAGGGTAGAAGTTACCAAATCGGTCAAACTTTGACTATTAATTGGCTACAATCTCATCTCAAGTCATTCTGAAGCTACAAATCATTGAATTGGTCATCCTAAAGCTACAAATCATTCAATCAAAATTAGGTACAATTTCATCACAAAATATCAAGAGGAAAATTCAATGGTGAAATCAAATGTTATGGTCTCTACATTGAACCCATTGTTTGTAACTCCATTATAGATCACTAAATTGATCAACCATTAAATCAAAGCCAACCAAAATTTCATACCAAGTCATTCTAAAGTTATAGATCATCAAATTGGTCAACCCTTTGATCAAAATGAGCTACAATCTAACAACAATCCATTTTGATGTTACATATCATCAAATTAGTCAACCTTATACTCATAATTGAATAAGCTATTATTACAAGCCATTTTAAGCTTAGAATTTGTCAAATCACTAAAAATTTGACTATTACTCAACTACTATCCCATTACAAGTCATTATGAAGTTGTAGATCACTAAATCAATCAACTGTTCAATTAGAATGATGTATGATCTCATAGCAAACCATTCAAAGGTTACAAATCACCCAACATGTCAACCCTTCACTCACAATTAGCTTAAATCTCATAATATGTCATTCTAGTGTTACAAATCACTAAATCAATCAATTATACATAGAGACTCATAAATTTTGAATCAAAACATGGTTATTAAATGTGACAGTTGATTTTGGTCATATTTCACCTCCAAAAAATATTAGAAACTTAGGTAAATGCGACTATGGAATCAAAAGTCATGGTCTCTAAACTAAGAGCCATTTTTCTATGAGTCCATCATAGATTGTTGAACTGATCAACCGTTCAATCGTAGCTAGCCAAAATTTCATAGTAATTCAATTTGAGGATACAAATCACTGAATTGATCAATCTTTCACTCAGAATGAGCTACAATATCATAACAAGCCATTTTGTAGAACACATATCATTGAATCAGTCAACCCTTCACCTAGAATCAACTCATATGTTATTATGAGCCATTGGAGGTTAGAAGTTCCCAAATCTCTCAAACTTTGACTATGAATCAATTATAAATCACTAAAAAAGTCAACCCTTCACTCAATATCAAGTCAAATCTCAAAGCAATTCATTCTAAAGTTACAAATCACTGAATCAGTCAACTCTACACTCATAACAAACTAGAATCTCATAACAAGCCATTCTAAGGTAAAAAAAAAACATGATCTTAAACTCTATCATTCTATATAGACTTGTACACTGAGACTTAGAACTTTTGAATCAAAACTTGGTTCTCAACTTTGATTATTACTTTTGGGCACATTTTGACCACCAACAACATATCTAAAACTTAGGAAAATCTAATGATAGAATCAAAAGTTATGGTTTAGGGATTAGGGTTTATGATTTATGATTTAGGTTTTTTTTTTAGGGTTAAGGGTTAAAGAATTAGTGTTTAAGGTTTATAGTTTAGGGTTTAGGGTTTAAGAATTAGGGTTCAAGGTTTAAGGTTTAGGGTTTAGGGTTAGAAGATTAGGGTTTAGGGTTTAGGGATTAGGAATTAGCGTTTAGTATTTAAGCTTTAGGGATGATGGTTTAAGGATTAGGGTTTAGGGTTAATGTTTTAGGGTTATAGGATTTTGGCTTAGGGTTTAGGGTTTAGGGTTTAGGGTTTAAGGTTTTAAGTTTAGTATTTAGCAATTAGGGTATAGAATTTAGGGTTTCACTTTAGGTTTTAGCATTTTAGGTTAAGGGTATAGGGTTACAAGGTTACAATTTAGTGTTTATGGTTTAAGGTTTAGTGTTTAGGGTTACATGTTTAGGGATTAGGATTTAAATTTTACAATCTTAAACTCTGTTATTCTATATAGACATGTATATCAAGACTTGGAACTTTTGAATCAAAACTTGGTTCTTAAATTTGACCATTAATTTTTGACACATTTTGACCCCTAAAAACATATCCAAAACTTAGAAAAATCCAGAAATAGAATCAAAAGTTATGGTTTAGGGATTACAGTTTATGGTTTACGATTTAGGTTTACTTAGGGCTTAAGAATTAGGGTTTAAGATTTATAATATATGGTTTAGGGTTTAAGGTTTAGGGTTTAGGCTTCAAGGATTAGGGTTTAGGGTTTAAAGTTTGGGATTTAGGGTTTAAGGTTTAGGTTTTAGGGTTTGGGGTTTAGGGTTTAGGGTTTACAAATTAGAATTTTGGGTTTAGGGTTCAAGGGTTGGGGTTTATAATTTAGGGTTTATGATTTAAGGTTTAGAATCAAGTTTAAGGTTTAGTGATTAGTTTTATGGTTTACGATTTAGGTTTATTGTTTAGGGTTTAAGAATTAGGCTTTAAAGTTTATAGTTTAGTGTTTAAGATTTATGGTTTGTGGTTTAGAGTTTTGGGTTACAACTTTAGGGTTTAGGGTTGTTGGTGTAAATAAGTATTTACTTATTACACTTTACTTAAGTTTATTTAGGTTAATGCATTATTTTATTATTTATTTTGTGAGATACTTAGGAGTATGCATACTCTTATGAGTTGTCATGATGATAACACTAGAGTAAGAAACTCTAATTCAACACATGGTGTCTACAATACTAGAGTTTTCATAATTAACTAAGTTTTCATGTAGATAACACAGTTATTCAAACTCCTAATTTAGCACATGGTGTCTACAACATTATTTTGCATGCTACACTTTTATAGGCTTATCCTCTCATCATCGCACTTACTCCTATGCTTAATGGAGGATAACCCATATCTGGTGGACATATGCCTGATTGTATGACTTATCATGTTGATGATTCCTATGCATTCCAGAGGCCTTTATATATAGGCACTCCTAGTGTACTTAAATGGACATTGAATGAATATTATATTATCATTCTAATCACACTCTTTTTGGTCTACTATTGTGCTTGTGCTTGAGTTCCTTGGTCTTGGGTGAATTTTTCCCTAAGGTAAATTCTTATATGGTATCAAAGCTTGAGGAGATTCTCTTCACATAGCCATTTGTGACCATTATTGCTTCAACATGTCAACCCAAATTCAGAGAATTCATAGAAATTGGGAACATGTAGACCTCGTCATTCTGTCCAAAATGTTGATTTGGTGAAAATTTGCTATAAATTTACTTATGTTAGGCCAAAGTCAATTTTGAGGCAAAAAAATTTTGCAAACTGACACATTTAATCGATCTATTAATTTATTGTTTAGATCTTAATTTTAATTTCTCTTCTTTTTTGTCAGTATTTTTCTACAATTTTTGTGGAAATTCTCATAATTCTTTTTAGCCCAGTCAGGGGCTGCAGAGAAATTATTTTTGCAAGTATCGGGCAATGACACCCCGACCCCTATAGAGAATATTCATCAAATATTCTTTATTTTATTCGATGGTTTAATATCTACCTGACAACATTCAAATCAGACCATGCAGCTTCAATCAAATTTTTGACATTCAATTCACTAGAACCTGGCGAATCGACCAAATTTATCCATTCATGGTAGGCTTCCTCTAATTTTTGACTACCTTTGTTATTTGAAACAAGTGGCTTGGCATTTTTAAATTGCACACAGTGCATTGCACTTCCCGCTATTAAAAACTAACCTCTAGAAATTTTAACCTCCCGACGGTGTTATCAATTCCTACTGATGTTCAAAATCTAGCCTGCCAACTTAAATTTTTTGGTCACTACAAAGAGCCTGCTCTTCCTCCAGTAGGACACATGGCCTAATCTTACTCATCCATGCAGTAGCTTTCATCCTCACTACATGGAGCGATAACCACACTGCCATGTGGATTGCACAATCCACCTATCTAGTCATCAGTGACTTGGTAGACCTAGTCAGTAGTATACATGGACATCCATATGCCAACTCAGTGGACACATGTTTTTTTTGTACATTTCATACCATCCACCTATCTAATCATCATCATTGTGTCAGTGCCATGTCATTAGAGGACCAGAGTATGCTGACATTAGGAATCCACTATCCTAAATTTGACGGTCATCTGACCATCATCTAGAGGCAAAATAGAACTACTATGATGACTGTTTGACCATCAAATTCAACCCCACATTTTTTTGATTCAACCCTTTTCTAGATTGATTTTTGATTTTGCAGTTCAACTTTGGGAGGTCATATCTTAGTCATCTAGACTCCACATCAGTTGCAATTATTTTTGATTTTGGGTAGAATTTCCTAAACTTTTCAGCGGTACAACTCTTTTTTGGTTTTGGTGCATGAATTTTTCAAGAATTGCATTTTTTGGTGACTATACCTATTCAATCTTGCATTTTGCAACTTCAATTGCTCCGTACAAGCTCATTTGGACTCAAAAATTGTTTGTTTTTTTTTAAAGTGTATTAATTTTTGTCTACTTTCTAGATTTGCAATTAGATTATAGGGTTGTGTGGACAAAAGTGTCACTTTTAGAATTAGGTCCTTTTCAACATTGTAATACTTAGATATATCTTCAAAATTGTTGTATATCTGAGATACATTGTAATGTTCCAATTTTGAACTCCATAAGAAGGTTGTAAAATGTAAAATCCTAAGTCCATGAAGGCCAAAATTGGTAAGTGGCCATTGTAAATGTACTACATATAAAGTGCCAAAAGCATCTTTTTTTTGTGGGGGGGGTTCTTGATTGAGTGAAAATGGGGGGTGTTTTTGGTGTTTTATTCCTCTTTTTCTACTATTTTCTTTCATTTTATGCATCATGGAAAATATTAAGTTTCCAAAATTAACTCCACATAACTATGCTACATGGTCCATTAAAATGTGATTTCATTTAATACATAAAGGAGTTTCTCAATATGTAGATGGTACCCTTCCTAAACCAATAGGTGATCAAGTATCTGCTGGTGAAATCACTGATTGGTAAATAATGGATAGGAAAGCCCTAGGAGATATTTGTTTGGGGGTAGAAGACAAGATCATGTATTAGATCCAGAAGTCTCATACATCCAAGGAAGCTTGGGATACCCTCCAAAACCTATATGGTAGTGTCTGAGGAAGATGTGTTCAAAATTGAAGATGAGCTTGTCTCCTTAGATCCAAAGGCATTTGATTCCATACAAGATTTTATCATAAAGGTGAATGAAATAAGAATGAAGCTTGATGATTGTGGGAGTCCTATTAAAGATGATAGGTTAATCTATCTCATTCATAATAAGCTGCCATCTGAGCACTCCACATTTTTTTCTACTTATAACAATTCAAAGACTACATTAGGGTCTGCCAATTAGAAAGTCTCTTTTGATCATTATGTTGAACTATTGGATAAAGAAGAAAAGAAGTTTAAATCAATGGGGATTCTCAATTTGCACAAGTCAAAGGCATTGGTGTAAAATAATGAGAGTTCTCAAAATTTAGTTGGTCAATCTTCAAATAAAGGAAAGGGCAAGAATAATAAGTGGAAGAATAACAAATTAGAGGATGCAGAAAAGACAACACCACAATCAAATCAACAAGGAAAGTCTTCCTTGAATTTAAACAAGAGGGGGGATAATAATAAGGACAAGAAAAAGTGTGCTTATTGTAAGAAGTCAGGTCATGAAGAACATGAGTTTGATCATAAAAAGATTGGTGAGTTAATGACCATCATGAAGAAACATAATGTTCCACTACCTAATGCTTATAAGGAGAAAGGATCTTCTTCAGATTCAAAAGGCAAAGGGCAAGAACTTGTGGAAAATTCAAGTTCTTCAAAGGAATGGATTCTTGACTTAGGTGCCTCATATCATATGGGTTCTTCAAAAGGAGATTTTTCTTCATTGAAGCAGTCTAAGAAACTGCACATCTTTGTTGAAGATGATACAAAAATAGAAGTTGAAGGGAAAGGAAATGTGAAGATGGAAAATGGAGAGTTCAAAGATTTTCTCTATATTCCTAACCTCAGTTCTAATCTTCTCTCAATTTACCAAATCACTCACCTTGGAGATGACCATAAAGTTGAGTTCCTTCCTGACTCAATAAAGGTGCATAGTCTAAAAGATGGCATGAGCAATATGGTCATCTCACCTTCTACTATCTTCGACAACTTTTCTCAACCAATATGATCAAAGGTCTACCTACAATCAACTTTTCCCATAGTGAATGTTCAACATGTTGAGTGGATATGCATCCAACAGAGAAGTCACATAAAGGGAAGTCTTCAAGAGCACTAGTTTTTCTTCAGTTGATTCACATGGTACTAGCAGGTCCTTTTGTAGTGACATCAGTTAGCCAGGGTCACTACATACTTACTTTCATTGATGAATTTTCATAGTATCTTTGGGTCTAATTTCTTTAGCACAAAATGAAGTATTGGACAAGTTTCTAGCCTTCAAGATTCATGTTGAATAGAAATTGAGGAAATCCATCAAAGTTCTTCAAATGGACAATGAAAGAAGATATGTGAAGAAAAGACTTAAAGAATTTTGCAAACTTGAGGGTATTGATCTTAATAATCCACCAGCATTTAGTCCATATAAGATACATGTTGTAGCACTAAGGATACTAACTCTTAAGTCCATGGCAAGTTGCATGATACAAGCCATGTCTCTAGATCCATCACTTGAAGTCAAAGCAATCATCAGTGCCAATCACATACTTAACAAGTCTCCTCATCCTACCTTAGATGGAAAGACTCCTTTTAAGGAATGGTGTCATAGAAAAATGGTTGTAACATAGTTTAGAGTCTTTAGTTATCCAGCATGGGCAAACATATCTTCTAAGGGATACAAGGTACCACTACCTAGGCCTTATAATTTCATAGGATATGAAGACACTGTTAAGGCATATAGACTTATGGATCCTAAGACACATGAGATCTTTGTGGAGAAGGATGTAAAGGTCACAACATCAACACATTCTGCATGCATATATTGCCACAATGATAGGTCTAGCACAACAGGGTACACCTAGTCTTCTAGCTCCAACATTAGAGGATGACTACATAGTAGATATTTTAGGTTTGTTTTTGGATTCATACATAGTGGATTTGGAATACACCATTGATGATATACATCTTCTCTTTGATGGAGAAGATACTTCTTCAATTTTTGTGAGGGCTCACTCTAACCCTCATGTCTATTCTCTACATGATCGATCTTTATAGATTGATGTGATTGTGGATACTTATGTATAGTAGTTGCAGGAGGTCTCTTTCTTAGTTGAGGAGACATTAGATTCTTTGGGATAGGTTTTGCATTCATCCTTGGTAGGGATAATTGAGTAGGTTTTAGAGACATCATCAATCATTTGGATTCTTCACACACACAATAGAAGCATCTCACTTGTACCTATGGTATTGTTTCTTCCAAAGGGGAGGAACATTATTCTATAGTCTTAGATCAACTTCTACATTAGAGCAGTTATCACTGATTGACACTCTTCATTTGGGGGGAGACCACCTTGTCTCTCTTCTTCTTCTCTCTTATGGGGGGGACCTTTTCCTCTTTTGGGATAGTGTTCTTCTCTCAATTTCTCTATAGTATATACTCGATGTATGTCATAATGGGGGGGTCTTGATTACTCCATCTATTCATGCATCTAGTTTTTTCATCTCTCTTTTTGGGGGAGATTTTTTCCCATAAAATTTGCTTCTTTCTCTACTATATGAGAGATTGCATTGCATTATGTACATGAGTACCTAACATGGCCTAGTAGTCAGGACCCATTATGCATTTCATACTTGCTTTCGTAAGCTTAAGTGCATTCCTCTAAGTTACACATAAGGGGGGGTGTTGGTATAAATATGTATTTACTTATTAGACTCTACTTAAGTTTACTAATGTCAAAGCATTATTTTATTATTTATTTGGTGAGACACTTAGGAGTTTGTGTACTCTTATGAGTTGTCATGTTGACAACACTAAAGTTTGCATAATTAACTAACTTGTAATGTAGACAACACAGTTATTCACACTCCTAATTTAGCACATGGTGTCTACAACATTATTTTATGTGCTACACCTTTGTAGGCTTATCCTCTCATCATCATACTTACTCCTATGGTTAAAGGAGGATGCCTAGTTGTATGATTTATCATGTTGTTAATTCCTATGCATTCTAGAGACCTTTATATACAAGCACTCCTAGTGTACTTACATGGACATTGAATGAATATTATATCGTCATTTTGATCATACTCTTTTTGGTCTACTATTGTGATTGTTCTTGAGTTCCTTGGTCTTGGGTGAATTTTTCCCTAAGAAAAATTTTTACAAGGGTAAAGACTTTACAAATTACAATATATGGTTTAGTGCTTAAGGTTACAAGTTTAGAATTTATGGTTTAGGGTTATGGTTTAGGGTTAATGGTTTATACTTTAGCATATAGGGTTTAAAGTATAAGGTTTAGGAATTATGATTTACAATACAGGCTATAGGAATTATGATTTAGGTTTTATATTTTAGGGTTTATAGTTAAATGATTAGGGTATAGGGTTTAGAGTTTAGGGTTTACGGTTTATGGTTTAGGGTTTAGGGATTCAGAATTAGAGTTTCAGGATTAAGGTTACATATCATCAAATCAGTCAACCCTTCACTCAAAATAAACTCAAATGTTATTACCAGCCATTGTGAGGTTAGAAGTATGATCTCATAACAAACCATTCTAAGATTAGATATAACCCAACATGTCAACCCTTCACTCACATTTATCCCAAATCCCATAACAAGCCATTCCAGAGTTACAAATCACTTAATCAAACAAATCTACACTCATAGTCAACTAGACATTCTAAAGTTAGAAAGAAAAATGATCTTAAACTTTTCCACTCTATATTGTACGTGTAAACTCATAACTTTTGAATCAGAACTTGGTTATTAAATCTGACAATTGATTTTGGTCATATGGCACCCCCCAACAACATATCAGAAACTTAGATAAATCCAACTATGGAATCAAAAGTTATGGTCTCTACCTATAGATCTATTTTTTTGTGACTCCATTATAGATCGTTGAACTGATCAACCATTCAAGCATAGCCAACCAAAGCTTTATAACAAACCATTCTGAGGATACAAACCATTGAATTGATCAATCTTTCACTTAGAATGAGCTCAAATCAAATCAAATCAATCAACACTTCACTTAGAATTAACTCAAATGTATTTACATACCATTATGAGCTTCAAAGTTGCCAAATTGGTCAAACTTTGATAATGAATTGGCTACAAATCATTGAACAACTCAACCCTTTGCTCACAATCAGCTCAAATCTCAAAGCATTTCATTCTAAAGTTACAAATCACTAGATTAGTCAAGTCTATACTCATAACAAACCAAAATATGATAACAAGCTATTTTAAGGTTAGAAAAAAAAAATGATCTTAAACTTTTCCATTTAGTATAGACCTGTACACCAAGACTTAAAACTTTTGAATCAAAACTTGGTTCTTAAATTTGACTATTAAATTTGGGCATATTTTGACCCCCAACAACATATCTAAAACTTAGGCAAATCTAATGATGAAATCAAAGGTTATGGTTTAGGAATTAGGGTTTATGGTTTACGATTGAGGTTTATTGTTTAGGGTTTAGGATTTAAGAATTAGGGTTTAAGGTTTATAGTTTAGGGTTTAGGGTTTAAGAATTAGGGTTTAGGTTTGTAGGTTTAAGGATTAGGGTTTAGGGTTTAATAATTAGAGTTTAGGGTTCCAAATTTAGGATTTAAGGTTTAAGGATTAGGGTTTAAGATTTAGTGTTTAAGGTTTTGTTTAGGGTTTACAAATTAGAATTTAGGGTTACACGATAAGGTTTTAGGGTTCAAGGATTGGATATTATAATTTACAGTTTATAATTTAAGGTTTAGAATCAGGTTTAAGGTTTATGGTTTGTGGTTTAGAGTTTTAGGTTACAACTTTAGGGTTTAGGGTAAAGACTTTAGGGATTATAGTATAGGGTTTAAGGTTTAAGGTTACAAGTTTAGGGTATATGGTTTAGGATTATACTTTAGGGTTTAGGGATTAAACTTTAGCATTTAAGGTTTAAATATAAGATTTAGGGTTTATGATTTATAATTTAGGGTATAGGAATTATGATTTAGGTTTTTATGTTTTAGGGTTTATAGTTTGAGGATTAGGGTTTATGGTTTAAGTTTCTAGTTATAGGGTTTAAGGTTTATGTTTTAGCATATAGGGTTTAGGGTTTAGCATGTACAAATTAGGGATTAGGAATTAGGGTTTAGGGTTTAAGGTTTAGGGATTAGGGTTTAAGGATTAGGTTTTAGGGTTTAGGTTTATAGGATTAGGATCATCAAATTAGTCAACTGTTTAATCAAAATAAGGTGTGATCTCATAACAAACCATTTTGAGGTTACAGATCACCCAACATGTCAACCTTACACTCATAATTAGCTTAAATCTCACAATCAGTCATTCTAGAGTTACAAATCACTAAATCAATCAACTGTACACTCATAGCCAGCTAGAATCTCATAAAATTCCATTCTAAGTTTAGAAAGAAAAGACAATCATAAACTTTTCCACTCCATATAGACCTATACATGTACACTCATAGCTTTTGAATCATAACTTGGTTATTAAATGTGATAGTTGACTTTAGTCATATTTCACCCCCAACAACATATCAAAAACTTAGATAAATTCAACTATGGAATCAAAATAAATTCAACTATGGAATCAAAAGTCATGGTCTCTAAACTGAGACCCATTTGTTTGTGACTCCATTATAGATTGTTGAACTAATCAACCATTCAATTAGAGCTAGCCAATATTTAATAGCAATTCATTCTGAGGAAAAAAAAAACCAAATTAATCAATCTTTCACTGAAAATGAGCTACAATCTCATAACAAGTCATTCTATGGTTACATAGCATCGATTCGATCAACCTTTTACTCAAAATCCACACAAATGTTATATCAAGCCATTGTGAAGTTAAAAGTTGCCAAATCAGTCAAACTTTGACTATGAATCAAATACAAATCACTAAACAAGTCAACCTTTCACTCACTATCAGCTCAAATCTCAAAGCAATTCATTTTAAAGTTACAAATCACTGAATCAGTCAACTCTACACTTATAACAAACTAGAATCTCATAATAAGTTATTCTAAGGTTAGAAAGAAAACATGATCTTAAACTCTACCATTCTGTATAGACTTGTACACTAAGACTCAGAACTTTTGAATCAAAACTTGGTTCTTAAATTTGATAGTTAATATTGAGCACATTTTGACTCCCAACAATATATTTGAAACTTATGAAAATCCAACGATAGAATCAATTGTTATGGTTTGCAATTTAATTTTATTATTTAGGGTTTAATGTTTGAGAATTAGGGTTTAAGGCTTATAGTTTATAGTTTAGGGCCCATTTGGTTGCTGGAATATGATGGGAATGGTAATTGAGAATTAGAATATATTTTTGAATTCTTTGTTTGGTGTGCGGAATGGGAATGGAGAATAAGATTTTGTATTCTCATTTTAGCCCAAATGAGCATAAGTCCATTCCCAAAAATATCATTTATTAGAATGGAGAATAGGATTTGGCTAAAAGATTCTTCATCACTTTCATCAACATAGAATGGATGCTTCATCACTTTCAGAACATGATTGTCAACAATCAAAAGGAAGCTTGGGACTAAATCAAACTCTTCCAACATTCACCAAACGAACTGTAGAAGATAAAACTCTCTAATCAAAATCAGTGTAATCGTCAAATTGGGAAAGCAATGAAGGTGAGAAAAACTAGACGACTTAGATGAAAATGGCATCCAAATTTCTCCCGCTACTTCAAAATGGAAAACATATATCATGGTTGTAGCAGAGATCTTGCAGCTCTCACTTTTCAGTCTTTTGCCTATGTGTGGGCATCATAGGCATTTCGTTTGGCCTATTTGCACTGATAAGAGGGAGACCTGTATATAAATTTAGATGCGGCAATGTGAAGGACACTCAAATTCAAATGAGGCAATGTAGAAGCTATCACAATCCCTGTCATAACATTCAAGGGTGAGAAGGCCAGGCCAGCGACATTGGAGCAGCAAAAGAAGGAGTAGCAGTAGAAAATCTATGGAGGAGCTTCATGCAGCAGTAGCAAAAAAGCCCTAAAAATATTGATTGCCCTAGAATAAATAGAGGGATTGTCAAAAAAATTCTCAAAAGATTTTAGGTGAACCAAACAGGAATGGGATTATCATTTTTCATTCCCATTCCCTACTCTAACTCCCATTCCTATTTTCTATTCTAATTTTCTATTCCAATGCTTGTCACCAAATGAGCCCTTAGGGTTTAGGATTTAAGAATTAGGGTTTAAGGTTTATAATTTAGGGTTTAGGGTTTAAGGTTTAGGGTTTAATTATTAGGGTTTAGGGTT
Organism: Cupressus sempervirens; assembly: GCA_028749045.1. NCBI lineage: Eukaryota > Viridiplantae > Streptophyta > Pinopsida > Cupressales > Cupressaceae > Cupressus > Cupressus sempervirens. Next base: position 359,366,106 of record CM053791.1, on the reverse strand, counting down.
TAGGGTTTGAGAATTAGGGTTTAGGGTTTAAAGTTTAGGTTTTAGAGTTTAGGTTTTAGGTTTTACCAATTAGAATTTACAATTATAGGATTAGGGTTTAGGGTTAAAGGATTGCGGTTTATATTTTAAGATTTATGATTTATGGTTTAGAATCAGGTTTAAGGTTTATGGTTTGTGGTTTAGATTTTTTGGTTACAACTTTAGGGTTTAAGATAAAGACTAAGGATTCTGTAGAGGGTTTAGGGTTTAAGGTTACAATTCTAGGGTTTAGGGCTTAATGTTACACTTTAGAGTTTAGGGGTTACACTTTATCATTTAGGGTTTAAAGTATAAGGTTTAGGGTCAATGATTTATAATTCAAGGTATAGAAATTATGATTTTAGTTTTATCTTTTAGGGTTTTCAATTTAAGGATTAGGGTTTAGGGTTTAAGGTTCATGGGTTAGGGTTTAGGGATTAGGAATTGGGGTTTAGGGTTTAAGGTTTAAGGATTAGGGTTTGGGGTTTAGTCTTTAAGGTTACAAGTTAAGAGTTTATGGTTTATTGATATGCTTTAGGGTTTTGGGTTTACACATTAGTATTTAAGGTTTAAAGTATAAGGTTTAGGGTTTATGATTTATAAATTAGGGTATAGGAATTATGGTTTAGGTTTTATATTTTAGGGTTTACAATTTAAGGATTAGTGTTTAAGGTTTAGTATTTAAGGTATAGGATTTAGGGTCTAGTGTCCAACGATTAGGAATTAGGGTTTAGGGTTTAAGGTTGATAGATTAGGGTTTAGGGTTTATTATTTATGGTTTAAGGTTTGGTATTTATGGTTTAGGGTTTAGGGTTTAAGGTTTAAGGTTACAAGTTTAGTATTTAGCATTTAGGGTATAGAATTTAGGGTTAAACTTTAAGGTTTAGGGTTCAAATTTTAGCATTTTAGGTTTAGAGTATAGGGTTACAAGGTTATGGTTTAGTGTTTAGTGTTTAGGGTTTAGGGTTTAGGGTTTAGGGTATTGGATTTAAGATTTAGGCTTTATGTTTTAGGGTTTAGGTTTTTAATGATTAGTGTTTAAGATTTAAGGTTTAGGTTTTAGGGTTTAATTATTAAGTTTTCTATTTACTATTTAGGGTTTAATAATTAGGGTTTAGGGTTTTAGGTTTACGTTTTGGGTTTTGGGTTTAAAGATTTTGTTTTAAGGTTTAAGGATTAGAGTTTAGGGTTTAGGGTTTAAGGATTATAGTTTATCATTTAAGGTTTAGGGTTTCAGGTTTAAGATTTAGGGTTTAGGGTTTAGGGGTTAGGAATTAAGGTTTAGGGATTAGGGTTTAGTGGTTAGGGTTTAGGGTTTAGGGTTATAAGATTATGTTTTAGTGTTTAATATTTATGGTTTAGGGTTTAGGGTTTAGGATTACATGTTTTGCATTTAGGATTTAGGGATAGATGTTTAGGGTCTAAGGTTTCAAGTTTAGTAATTAGCATTTAGGGTATAGAATTTAAGGTTACACTTTAGGGTTTATGTTTTAGCATTTTAGGTTAGGTTTTAGGGTTACAAGGTTATGATTTAGTGTTTAGGGTTTAGGGTTTAGGGTATATTTATGTTCTAGAGTTTATAATTTATAGTTTGGGGTATTGGGTTTAAGATTTAGATTTTATGTTTTAGGGTTTAGGTTTTTAAGGATTAGTGTATAGGATTTGAGATTTATGGTTTATGGTTTAGAGTTTAACTATGAAAGTTTTTTATTTATAGTTTAGGGCTTAAGAAATAGGGTTTAGGGTTTCTATTTAGGTTGAGTGTTTAGGATTTAGGGTTTAGGGTTACATGTTTAGGGATTAGGATTTAAGGTTTGTGATCTTAAACTCTACAATTTTGTATAGGCTTGTACATCGAGACTCAAAACTTTTTTGTACACCAAGACTCAAAACTTTTTAGTCAAAACTTGGTTCTTAAATTTAAAGGTTAATTTTGGATACATTTTGACCCCCAACAACATATCCAAAACTTAGAAAAGTCCAATAATGAAATCAAAAGGAATAAGGGTTTATGGTTTATGATTTAGGTTTATTATTTAGGGTTTAAGATTTAAGAATTAGTGTTTAGGTTTTATAGTTTAGGGTTTAGGGTTTAAGAATCAAGGTTTTAGGTTTAGGGTTTAGAGTTAAGGGTTGAGGTTTTAGGGTTTAAGGTTTAAGAATTAGGGTTTAGGGTTTAGGGTTTAATGATTATGGTTTAGGGTTTGGAGTTAAGGGTTTGGGTTTTAGGGTTTAGGGTTTATGGATTAGAATTTAGGGTTATAGGATTAGGTTTTAGGGTTGAAGGACTGCAGTTTATAATTTAGTGTTTATGATTTAAGGTATGGAATTAGGTTTATGGTTTATGGTTTGTGGTTTAGAGTTTTGGGTTAAAACTTTAAGGTTTAGTGTAAAGACTTTAGGATTAAACTATAGGGTTTAGGGTTTAAGGTTAAAAGTTTAGGGTTTATGGTTAAGTGATATGATTTATGGTTTAGGGTTTACACTTTAGAATTTAGGGTTTAAAGTATACTTTTAAAGTTTATGATTTATAATTCAAGGTATAAGAATTATGGTTTAAGTTTTATGTTTTAGGGTTTACAGTTTAAGGATTAGGGTTTAGGGTTGAGCATTTAGGGTTCAAGGTTTAGGGTTTAGGGTATAGGGTCTAGGGATTAGGAAATAGGGTTTAGGGTTTAAGGTTTAGGGATTAGGGTTTATGAATTAGTATTTAGGGTTTATTAGATGTTTAGGGTTTAGGGTTTAGTATGTAAGGGTTCAAGTTTAGTATTTAGCATTTAGGGTATATAATTTACATTTTACACTATAGGGTCTAGGGTTTCCTTTTTAGGATTTTAGGTTTAGGGTATAGGGTTATGAGGTTACAATTTAGTGTTTAGGGTTTAGGGTTAGGTCTATAGGTTTAGTGTTTAGCATTTAGGGTTTAGGTCTACAGGTTTAGGGTATAGGATTAATGGATTAGGGTTTACAGTATAGAGTTTGTGTTTTAGAGTTTACAATTTATAGTTTAGGGTATTGGATTTAAGGTTTAGGTTTTATGTTTTAAGATTTAGGTTTTTAAAGATTAGTGTTTAGGATTTAAGGTTTAGGGTTTAACTATTAAGGTTTATTATTTATGGTTTAGGGTTTAAGTATAAGGGTTTAGGATTTGGGTTTAGGTTTTGGGTTTTGGGTTTTGGGTTTTTGAGTTTGAGGATTAGGTTTTAGGATTTAGTATTTATGATTTAGAGATGGCCAAATTATCATAAAAGGACATTCTTAGATTATAGATCATTGAATCGGTAAACAACTCACTCAGAATGAAGTACAATCTCATAACAAGCCATTCTGAGGTTATATATCATTGAATCGGTTAACCCTTTACTTAGAATCACCTAAAATATTACTATTACAAGCCATTATTAGGCTAGAAGTTTCTAAATTGGTCAAACTTTGACTATTAACCCACTACAATGTCATCTCAAGTCAATCTGAAGTTGCAAATCATTGAATTAGTAAACTGTTCAATTAAAATTAGGTATGATCTCATAACAAACTATTATGAGGAAAATTTAATGGTGGAATCAAATGTTATGGTCTCTACACCAAACCCATTTTCTGTAACTCCATTATAGATAATTGGACTGATCAACTATTAAATAAGAGCCAACCAAAATTTCATACCAAATCACTCTAATGTTACAAATCACTGAATTAGTTAACCCTTTGATCAAAATGAGCTACAATCTAACAACAAGCCATTGTCACGTTACATGCCATTGAACTGGTCAACCCTTTGCTTGGAATTGACTAAACTATTATTACAAGCCATTTTAAGGTTAGAATTGTAAGAATTTTTCTTAGGCCAAAATTCACCCAAGATCAAGGAACTCAAACACAAGCACATAGTAAACTAAAATAGAGAGTATGATCAGAATGACAATATTCATTCAATACGCTACTAGCTTGAGAGTGCACTAGAAGTGCATGTATATAAAGGCCTTAGGAGAGCTTCTAGAATGCATAGAAATTAGCAACATGATAAGTCATACAACCAAGCACATGTCCACCAGATATGAGTTATCCTCCATTAAGCACATAATTAAGTGCAATAATGTGAGGATAAGCCTACAATGGTGTAGCATGCAAATCAGTGGTGTAGACAACATGTGCTAAATGAGAAGTGCGGATAACTATGTTGTCATCATGACAACTCAATGAATGATGCAAACTCCTATGTTGTAGACACCATGTACATAATTAGAGTTGTGTAACTCATGAGAGTACACAAACTCCTAAATGTCTCACCCAGAATAATAATAAAATAATGAAAAATAATTAAATAATGCATAAACCTAAGTAAACTTAAGTAAGTGTAATAAGTAAATACTTATTTACACCAACACCCCCCCTTAAGTGCAACTTAGGGGAATTTCCTTAAGCTTACAAAATCTAAGATGATATGCAAGATGGGTCCTAGCTACTAGGCCATGTTTGGTACCCATGTATATAATGATATGCAACCTCTCATAAAAAGGAGAAAGAGGGAAAACCTCATGGGAAAAACCCTCCCCCAAAAAGAGAGATGAATAAGAATGCATGGATGGATGGAGTAATTAAGACCCACCCATTATGACATACATCTAGTATATGTAATCACCTAAAAATGGTCATCTAGACTATTAGCCCCCTTTTCAACATTTTGGCTAAATTAATTTAATCACTTACCTAAGCCAAATTGCTAATAATCAATTTATTTGATTATAACCTATAGTTTGACTATGCTATCCTAAGTTCATTATTTGATTAAAAGAACATGTCCCCTTTTAATTAAATAAAAGACCCCATTCTTCTAACCCATTTAAAGTGCACACATAAAGTCCTTTTTCTATTTTGCAATTAAAAGAAAAGGCTTTGTGACTTTTTTCTTATATGACAAGTCAACTTATATTTTATTGGTTGATTTGTGTGTGCACATGGATCACTCCTCTTTTCAAATTCCACCATTGATCATCCACCATCTTCATCTTGATCTCTACCATCCATACATCTTTAAAAGGGAGAGAGCTTTCCCCCTCAATCAATCCTCATTTTGAATATTGTTATGCTGCAGGTTTTCTAACAGGTTTCTTTGGAGCTTTGTGGAGAACCTCTATTTCTTGTCTACATTCTCTCATCCATGGCATCATGGCATTCCAGCTTATCTTAGCTTTCATTTTTACATGTAGCTTAATCTCACATAGCTTAAATAATGGTATTGTAACACTCTCATTCACATTCTAGCATAGCTGCACTTTTGATATTCATTCTAGTTTAATCTTTAGTTGCATTGCATTCTTGAGGAACTCCTTGGGACATTTGTATTCTTGCATCTTGTCTTTGGAACCTCCCATTGCATGGTTTACTAGCAAGAAGAGTATCTCTAAGGCTCATCTGAGAGCCCTTGAACTTGAAATACACTCTCTTGCACTCCGTGGATAGGGAGCTCTAAGCCGGCATCCAAGCATTCCAAACTCATGGAATCGTTTGGATAGAAGGGTTTAGAGTGTGACACATTTTGAGTGTACATTTTTGGCGCCCACCGTGGGGCTTGAATCAAGTTTCTAGCTCCATTTTCTTTTATTTTTCATCTCTAATTTTTTTATAGCAGCATATTGGATCTAATCAAATGCTTTTGTAGAATTATCACTTTGGTTTTAAGGCCAACCCATAAGTAGATTGGTTTGAAGGCCAAAAACTTGGTTTAAAGATTTGATCATATCTTTTAAACCGCTTGGATTTTGGTTCTGAAATTTTTTTTGCAAGTTGATATGTTCTCAAAATGTCTCAGTCCGATTTTTAGAGTATTTTGACGTAATTTTAGGGAGTTATGAGTTTTTCTTTTTTTTTCATAAAAAGCTATTTCTGATCACAAATCAGCAAATTTTTCAAAAAAACTTACATTTTCAGAACAGATTTTCAATTCTAATGGGGGTTTTTTCTTTGTGTTTTTAATTTTGAGGTCGTATTAAGGATCAAAAACTCAATTTGATAAATTTGGCCTATTTTGACAAAATCAATCTCTAGAGCGCAAATGAAGAGATTTTTTTAAATTTCTTGCATTTTTGGAAATCTCTCTGATTTTTAATAGGGGTCTCTTCTTTTAATTTTATTTTTGGATCCAAAATCATAGCAAACAAGTCCAATCTTGTTGATTAGGTCAAAATCAAAGAGTAAAAATGAGAGCATTTGTGATTAACTTGCATTTTCTTTGCATGCACTTGGTTGGAAGATAAATTGGATTTTCGAGGCAACTCACCACTTTTTATTGCAGATTTTTATGTTATTTCACATTAACTTTTGGTGCTAACAAGTTGTGATTACAGGTTGCCATCCTTATGAAAAAAATTGAAACATTGCATAAAAAGAACGCATGTCAAAGCTTCAAATGCGCAAGGGCTACTAACATTGTTTGTAGGGCTGCCCAATGCATAAAAACCCAATTTTTCTTGTTCTTTACTTTTGCATGTGTGGCATATACTAGTTGTTTATTTTTAGGCACATTAAAACTTACAATTGGGATCTTTTGGTGATAGGAGAGTATGCTCTTCACCCTTGTGGTGAATCAGAAATCTTGACTTACCATTTGATTTCAAGAGTAAGAGGCAACTGAATATTTTTGGTGTGTTTGGGAGAAAATGATTGGAATAAGAGAGTATGCTCTTCACCCTTATGGTGAACCAGAAATCTTGACTTCCAAAAGTTGATCCACTTTGTGTAGTTAGAATCCTTTAGAGGGCCTGCTCTCGGACAACCTGAGAGGAATGACCCAAGTGGGGACAAGCAAATTACCCAGCTCTTCCAACCCACTATAAACTCAAGGCTATCAAGGGCACAAAACTTTGGTAGACATAGTGTTTATCTTTGCCTAGTGTGATCGCTTATGAGATTTCGACCATAGGGAGATCACTAGGCAAGAATGCTTAAGGTACTCTTGTGATCGCGAGTTTGGTTACTCATCGCAAGGTGAGGTGTCCTGTAATTGGGAGCAAGAGGAACACTATGAACGGAAGCCCTATCTAAACACCCTAAGTTAGTAACTACCCTTTTTTAGCCGCTCAACTTCTTGGTGCAAGGATCGATCCTAGTGGACTACCCGGATCACCCCAAGATTTTACACTCACCATCTGTGTTCCCTTGGTTATGCTTATGGAATTTCCATGACAAAGCCAATATCTCTTGTGGGAAACCACTTGGTGTGAGGCAAAGGAGCATCAAGTGTGGGCCAAGTTGTTGAGTAATGAACCATGTCCTTTAGGTAGATATTGCTTGATGTGTTCTCAAATGTGCTAGACCTATGAAAATCTTTTTGAACATACACATGACGATAGTTCTAGGAATTTTTTTTAAGACGTCACATATGCTTGTATCATGCAAGGTTGCTTTGTCCCTTGCTTGATTGTTTGAAGAATACTCCATGTGTCACTATCTTGCTCGGAAAGAAATTGTTTTTGAACATCAAACTTGCTATGCTATCAACTATTGTGAAAATTTGTCAACCAAGTCAAAATGTCAAGTGCAAACATTTTCTTGGGTTGCTTGCTAAGGGGAGTCTCATCATTTGATTTTTATTTTCTATGTCTCTAGTACTTAAACATGCTTAAAGTGGCTTTTTGTTCTTAGTGCTCTTGGCCTTTTTGTCTTCATGGTCTAGGCATGCTTGCTAGTTATCCTTTTGCTAAAATGGTTACCTTGATTTCTTGACTACACTCTTGGGTTGGGAAAGTTGTTCACTTGTCACCTTGCTTGCTCTATTTATTTGGCTATTTGGGCATCTTGCCTAGCTATTGACTTGAGTCATTCATGTCGTAAGTTTCTTGGACATATTGTTTGACAAGTCGCTTTAATCTCTCTCTAATATCTTGGCAAGTGAACACTCTACCTCCTATAGTTTCAACATCAAGTTATCTTCTAGACTATTTTATGCTTGGCTTTGCATCTAAAACTATGGGATCTAAACCTTATGCTACCAAACTTCAACCAAATCTAGATGATCATGATATCCTCCATGTCACTAAAGAGTTTCAAGATCTATATGCACAATACAAAGAACTAGAAGAGACAAATGATCTTTCTTACCTTCATCTTTCTAAGCGCATGATAGAAATGAAGTCTAAACTTGAGAAAAGGTTAGAGGAGAAGATTGCATCATTACATGAATCTTCCTTAAGGTCTTTACATGCATGTGAGTCACCTTATTTGAGGTCATCCTCTTCTTTTAGGTCTACATGCTCTACTTCAAGACATCAAATGTCTTCATCTTCTAGATCTAAAGACCTCTTTAAAGAACAAGCAAGTGATACCTCCTTTGAGCCTATGCTAAAATTTCATGATGGACCTATCTTTGACCAAGATAATGATGAATACATGGATACATACCATTCACTTGAGAAACAAAAAAAGGACTCTAGACATACTTCTAATAGAATTTCTTCTCCCTTGGAAGATTCTTATGATGACACTTTGCAAAAACTTCTTGGCAATAAGATCATCATGTTACCTAAGTCTAGCTCATATGGAAACCCATTCTTGGATATCTATTGCACTTATCATCAACATAATGAGTACAGTACTTCGGATTGCATTGAGCTAAAACATGAAATCTAAGATCTCATTGATGATGAGATTGTTGATCTTGGAACCTCTAGTGACTCATGTGCTGAGGATACTTCTCTTGAGCAAGATTAAATTGATGAACCTATGTCTAGTAGCGGCTCCATTACATATTCCACTTCTTCCAACACTCATGCATCTCCCAAAACTTCAAAGCTTTCCAACATGCCTTTATCAAATAAAGAATCTAATGCTTTCCACATTGACTACATGTATCCTCAAGGGCTACCTCTAAAAGAAACTCAAGCTAACCTTCACTTGGTTGCAAACCTTTTCCATGCTACTAATCCTAAACATCCTCAACCTTCATGCACTACTATGCCTAATCCAAGCACTACTCCATTCACTCTTCATTCTCCCTTTTCCTTAGAAGTGGCTCCATGTCAAGAGGACTCTCAAAAAGAAAAAGCTATAAATGTCAAGAAAGATCAAGATCAAGCACCCGTTCATCTCTTTCAAGATTTTTCCCCTCTATATCCTATGTCTTATCCACCTCCTAAGTATGATGAAGATACCACTTCCATTATCTCCCTTGAGCTTACTGAAAATTATGAGAAAAGTTCTCTCCATATGCTATCCAAAGCTACTTGTCAAGATCAAAGTGTCCCCTCATGTTCTACTTCTCCATATACACTTCAAAATTGTGCTCAAGCTTCAAGTGCTACAATTAAAAATGTTGTTCCTATCAAAGGTACTCATGAGTCTATTGATGTCTTTGACCATGTTACTCATTCTAAAGATGTTGATATCCCTTCCCACTATCCCTTTGCATCTTCTAAATCTATGCTATCATGTCCTATACCTTGCTAAACATTAGGAGAAAATGATGTGATCTTACTTAAGAACTAGAGATCTCTAAAACCTTCTAAAAATTTCAAAAAAAATCATATATGATCCTGAAAAAAATCCTAAAAATAAAAAAATGTCCTGAAAAATGATCATCTTAGTGAAAACCTCACTTTGATGTATCACCCAAAAAAAAAAAAAAAAGTCTTGAAATAAATTTTTCAAGTGGTGAAAACCTGGAAACAGGTGCTACTTGAAACCCTCGCACCTATGTCTATCAGTCTCAATCACCTATTTTGCTACACATTTCCTAGCTTGGAATTGTTTCTTGTCCTTGTCGCAGGGGCATAACTGCTTAGCCTTTTGAGGTATTCTTGTGCATTAGAGTTTCTTTGACAACTCACAAAATAGTGTTTCTCAACACTTCCCCCACCTTGACATCAAGTGTTTTTCAACACTTTTCAGATAGTTTTCCTACAGTCTTTGATGTCGCGATATTTCTCACTATCAGAATCAAGTCTTGAAGAAATGGCCAAGTGACTTACACACATGCACTTTAACACTTAAATGACTGAGCTATGCTAATATTTATCTACTTTGTGTGTTGTCTATGATGATTTCTTTGCCATGTGTTCCCTCCCTAATAGTCTTTCGAGGATGTCATTGACTAGAAAGACTGGGGGCATGGGGCATGTATTCTTGATTTCTGCCTGTGGGTATACTTTGTTTGTCTATAGTGTTGTAAGCATTTGTGCTTATTCTATTCAACACTTTGGCTTATAAATGTATCATTCTTGACTGTTTCGCAAGACCACACTCGGGGGTTATCCTGGATCTTATGCCTTGATACAGGTATAATCTTGCTAAATTAAACTTAGGGAATCTAATCGCGTAGTTATCTTGACTTACATGTCTCTGATGCTTAGATTGGATTTCCACATACCTATCTGATATCGATCATATTCATATCCTCATAGTTATACTAGTGATGGTTGTATGATCTCATGATGTCCCTAATAAATGCTCAATGATGAAATTAAGAGTCTAAATGTTATGCACTTCTTGCTAGTAAACCACTTTGCATATTAGCTTGCATTTTAGGTTCATTTTCTAGATTAGTCTTGCATTCTTGCATATGGGGAGAGCTCTCTCTTCATCTTTTTTGTGGACATATTAGCTAACTCCTTTCATATATTTCTTTACTTTCTTCTTGTTCATGTCTTTTCACCTTCTTAATCTTTCACTTCATCTCTTTTCTATCTTATCATCACATTATATAAAGTTTTGACCTCTTAAATAATTTCAATGTCCTAGATTCATTTTCGAGATCGAAATCCAAATTCAAGTTCATCTTGATGGTCAAAATTGTCTTTTAAAATTCTACTTTCTTCTGAGCAGTTAGCTGACCTTTTGAGGTCTAATCTCTGAATCATCATTGAGGCATCTTCATTTCTTCATGTCTTCATCATTTCCATACTTCATATCTACTTCAATTCATTGTTTCATGTCTAAAATCACCTTTCTACTCATTTTGACCTAATTTTTATGCTATATCCTTCAAGGCCAACTATAGTCAAACTGGGGCATTTCATCAGTTTCTTATAGTCATTCTTGGGTTCTAATCAGCTATCTATCATCTTGGACATTGCTATATTCTAATTTTGTCATTTCTAGCCAGTTTTTGCATCCCCTTACCTCATTTCCATTTCGATCCCGAGGGGGCAGAAATACTCTATCACTGCTTAGGAGCATTTGTTTGATCTTCTCACTTGCTCTCACTCTATCTGCTTTTCTAAGTGTTAGTATTCTTCTTGAATTCTGACATCATCTCTTCCTAGTGTTCAGTACTACTGCTATCAGGCTGTGCATTCAGGACTTGCTATCTATTTCTGCATTTCACTCTTCGAAATTAGACATCTATATCTATCATCGCCTACTTGGATTCAATTTTCTTTAACATAATGTGTTCCCAGATCGATAATGCATTAGTCAAAGAGGGGCAAATGTAATCACCTAAAAATGGTCATCTAGACTATTAGCCCCCTTTTCAACATTTTGGCTAAATTAATTTAATCACTTACCTAAGCCAAATTGCTAATAATCAATTTATTTGATTATAACCTATAGTTTGACTATGCTATCCTAAGTTCATTATTTGATTGAATGAACATGTCCCCTTTTAATTAAATAAAAGACCCCATTCTTCTAACGCACTTAAAGTGCACACATAAAGTCCTTTTTCTATTTTGCAATTAAAAGAAAAGGCTTTGTGACTTTTGTCTTATATGACAAGTCAACTTATATTTTATTGGTTGATTTGTGTGTGCACATGGATCACTCCTCTTTTCAAATTCCACCGTTGATCATCCACCATCTTCATCTTGATCTCTACTGTCCATACATCTTTAAAAGGGAGAGAGCTTTCCCCCTCAATCAATCCTCATTTTGAATATTGTTATGCTGCAGGTTTTCTAACAATTTTCTTTGGAGCTTTGTGGAGAACTTCTATTTCTTTTCTACATTCTCTCATCCATGGCATCATGGCATTCCATCTTAGCTTAGCTTTCATTTTTACATGTAGCTTAATCTCACATAGCTTAAATAATGGTATTGTAACACTCTCATTCACATTCTAGCATAGCTGCACTTTTGATATTCATTCTAGTTTAATCTTTAGTTGCATTGCATTCTTGAGGAACTCCTTGGGACATTTTCATTCTTGCATCTTGTCTTTGGAACCTCCCATTGCATGGTTTACTAGCAAGAAGAGTATCTCTAAGGCTCATCTGAGAGCCCTTGAACTTGAAATACACTCTCTTGCACTCCGTGGATAGGGAGCTCTAAGCCGGCATCCAAGCATTCCAAACTCATGGAATCATTTGGATAGAAGGGTTTAGAGTGTGACACATTTCAAGTGTACAATATATACATAAGAGAATGATGAGAAGAGGAAGAGAGACAGGATAGGCTCCCCCCGCAAAGAAGAATATCGAATAGTGACTACTCTGATGAAGAAGTTGATCCAAGACTATAGAATGGTGTTCCTCCCCTTAGGAAGAAATAATGCCAAAGGTACAAATGAGACACTTCCACTATGTGTGGAAAGAATCCCATGAATAACTGATGTCTCTAAAACCTACTCAACTGGTTGAAGAACCTGTCCCAAAGAACTATCTATCTGCTCAACTGATGAAGAACCTTGCTACAACTGTTGATCATAAGTATCCACAATCACTTCAACCTGTGAGGATCAATCATGTAGAGAATAAACAAGAGAGTTGGATGGAGCACTCATGACAACTAAAGAAGGTAGCATCAAGAAGAATAGGCAAATCATCAATACTATCCCTCAAATCTTTCACTAAACTTGTATCTAGAAGACTGGATATACCTTGCTATTCTGGACCTATCATTGTGGCTATGTATGCATGTAGACTAAACTAATGAAGTGATATCTCACTTCAACTATCAATAGAACCCCACATGTCTGAATCTAGTGAAGCACTATCACTGGTATGCAAGATGGGTCCTAGCTACTAGGTCATGTTAGCTACCCATGTACATAATGATATGCAACCTCTCATAAAGAGGAGAAAGAGGGAAAACCTCATGGTGGGAAAAACCCTCCCCCAAAAAGAGAGATGAATAAGAATGCATGGATGGATGGAGTAATCAAGACCCACCCATTACGACATACATCTAGTATATACATAAGAGAATGATGAGAAGAGGAGGAGAGACAAGATGTCCTCCCCTTGCAAAGAAGAATGTCAAACAATGACTGCTCCGGTGAAGAAGCTAATCCGAGACTGTAGAATGGTGTTCCTTCCCTTAGGAAGAAACAATGCCAAGGGTACAAATGAGATGCTTCCACTATGTGTGGAAAGAATCCCATGACTAAGTGATGTCTCTAAAACTTGCTCAACTCATTGAAGAACCTATCCCAAAGAACTATTTATCTGCTCAACTGATGAAGAACCCTGCTACAACTGTTGATCATAAGTATCCATAATCACTTCAACCTATGAGGATCAATCATGTAGAGAATGAACAAGAGAGTTGGATGGAGCATTCATGACAACTGAAGAAGGTAACATCAAGAAGAATAGGTAGATCATCAATACTATCCCCCAAATCTATCACTGAACTTGTATCTGGAAGACTGGATGACCCTTGCTATTTTGGACCTATCACTGTGGCTATGTATGCATGCAAACTAAACTAATGAAGTGATCTCTCACTACAACTATCAATAGAATCCCACGTGTCTAAATCTATTGAAGAACTATCACTGGTATCACTATCAGTTTCCACACTCTATGATGTGCAAAGAAGAGTAGAGGACAAGCTTGGTGAACTTTCCTCAAAAAGTACATCCTTCTCGACAAAAATTTGATGTGTCTTAGGATCTAGAAGTTTGTATGCCTTCACACTATCTTCATAACCAATGAAAGTATAAGGCCAAGATGACTGTGCCTTGCATCCCCTAGAAGATCTATTTTCCCATGTAGGACAACCAAATACTCTGAAGTGTGTCACAATAGGTTTTCTACCACACCATGCCTCAAAAGGAGTTTTTCCATCCAAGGCTGGATGAGGAGAATGATTAAGAATGTGAGTGGCACTAGAGATTTCTTTGACTTCTAATGATGGATCTAGAGACTTGGCTTGTATCATGCAACTTGCCATAGACTTAAGAGTTCAGATCCTCAAAGCTGCAACATCTGTCTCATGTGGATTGAATGCTAGTGGAGTCTGAAGATCAATGCCCTTGAGTCTACAAAAGTCCATAAGTCTTATGTTCACATAAATGCTTCCATTGTCCATGTAGAGAATTTTGATGGCTTTCTTGGATTTATGTTCTACATGAGTCTTGAAGTCTAGAAACTTGTCCAACACTTCATCCTTACTATGAAGAAAATAGACCCAAGTGTATCTTGAAAAGTCGTCAACAAAGGTAAGTATGTAGTGACCCTAGCTGAATGCAAAAGAACCTGCTAATACCATGTGAACCATCTGTAGAACACATGGTGCTCTTGAAGAATTCCCTCTTTATAACTTCCCCTCTAGATGCATCCACCGAGTTTGTTTAACATTCACCCTTAGAAAAGTTGATTTGACGTAGACTCTTGACCATTTGGTTTGTGTAAAGTTGCTGAAGATAGTAGAAGTCAAGATGACCATACCACTCATGCCATAATTGCATGTTTGAATTTGATTATGATAACAAGGCCTTTGAAGTAGACTTGGGTAGAAATGGGAGAAAGAGTACAACCTTTTGTTACTTTATTCACTACAACCAAGGAATCATCTTTAAGATTATGCACCTTTACTGAGTCTGGAAGGAACTCAACTCTATGTCCATCTCCAAGGTGAGTGATTCAGTGGATTGATAGGAGATTTGAACTTAGGTTTGGAAGATAGAGAATTTTGAAACTCTCCATTATCCATTTCTACATTTCCTTTCCCTTCAACTTCCATTTTGCTATCATTTCCCATGAAGATGTGTGGTACCTTGGACTACTTCATTGAAGAAAAATCCTCCTTTGAAGAACCCATGTGATGTGAGGCACCTGAGTGAAATATCTATTCCTTTGAAGAGTTTGAATTTTACATGAGTGCTTGCCCTTTTCCCTTAAAATCTAAAGATGACCCTTTCTCCTTGTAAACATTAGGCAATGGAACATTATGTTTCTTCATGATATTGGTCAATTCATCAATCTTTTTAAGATAATAGTCATGCTCTTCATGACCTGATTTCTTGCAATAAGTGCACTTCTTTTTCTCCTTATTGTTGTCCCCTTTCTTGTTGGAATTCGAGGACTTGCCTTGTTGATTGGATTGTGGTGTTGTCTTTTTTACATCTTCTGATTTGTTATTTCATTTCTTCTTACCCTTTCCTTTATTTGAAGATTGTCCAGCTGAATGTTGAGAACCCTCATTGGCCACCAATGCCTTTGACTGAGGTGATTTGAGAATCCCCATTGATTTTGACTTCTTTTCTTCATCATCCAACAGTTTAGCATATTCATCAAAAGTGACTTTCTTGTAGGTAGACCCTAAGGTAGTCTTTGAGGTGTTAAAAGAAGATACAAATGTGGAATATTATGATGGCAACTTGTTATGTATGAGATAGATAAGTTTGTCATCTTTGATAGAACTCCCACAATCAGTAATATTTGTTCTTAATTCATTCACCTTGATGATGAAATCCTATATTGAGTCATATGACTTAGGATCTAAGGAAACAAGCTCATCTTTGATTTTGAAAACATCCTCTTTAGACACTTTCCCATAAAGGTTTTCAAGGATATCCCAAGCTTCCTTGGATGTAGAACACTTCTTGATTTGATACATGATCTTATCGTCTACCCCCAAACATATATCACCTAGGGATTTCCTATCCATTGTTACCCAAGTTGAAATATCACTATCTGAAATCTTATCACCTACTGGTTTAGGAAGAGTGTCATTTACATATTGTGAAACTCCATTATGCATTAAGTGATACCACATTTTTATGGACCATGTTGCATAGTTATGAGGAGTTAATTTAGGAAACTTAAAGTTTCCCATAATGCAAAAAATGAAAGGAAAGTGCAAAAAAGAGACAACACAACACCAAGAACACCCCCCTTTTCACTAAATCAAGAAACCCCCCCAAAAGAGATGCTTTGGGCACTTTATCAGTAGTGTGATTACAATGGGCCACTTGCCAATTTTGGCCTTTTTGGACTTCTAATTTTGCTTATTACAACCTCTATATGAATTAAAAATCTAGAAGTTTACAATGTGCTACAATTTTGAAGTAATACAAAGCAAAGAAAGGCCTTATTACTAAAAGTGACACTTTTGTCCACACAACCCTATAATTTGATAGTAGATCTAGAAAGTAGGCAAAAAATAACACACTTTCAAAAAAAAATTGGAACTTTTTTTGGACTCTAGATGTGCCCGTACGGAGTCTTTGAAGTTGTAAAATGTAGGATTATACAAGTACAATTGCCAAAAAATGCAATTTCTAACAAATCCTTGCACCAAGACTAGAAAAGAGCTACACCACTAAAAATTTTAGGAAATTCTACCTAATTTTTTTAAAAATTGCACCTAATTTGGAGTCCAGATGTTTGAGTTATGGCCTCTCAAAGTTGGACTACAAAATTCAAAATCAATCTGCAGAGGGGTTGCATCAACAAATGAAGGGGTTAAATTTGACAGTCATATGACCATCGTAACAGTTCTATTTTAATCTAAAATGACATCTAAATGGGTGTCAAATTTAAGCTAGTGATCAGATGATGCCAACATCGCCTTGCCCTTGTGATGATGTCAGTAGGACGTCATGATGATGTTAGCATGTATAGAAATGTACAGCCTGGTATACCTATTCTATGAACCTATTGACTGTATTCTACCATGTGGGTATAGATTGCTGACTGTAAAGCTGATTAAGATAGTGGTTGACATGTATTGTGGGGTGAATAAAACTATGTCATGTGTCACAGAAATGTGATGCTGCATGTCCTCCATGCAGCTGGTGAGTGCACAGAGGTGGTTTTGAATTGGAGGACATGTGGATGTGTGTGATTTGTCCCCATGTCAGTGTTGACTACCATGTGGTACAACAAGTCCACTGGAGTAATTAAAATGCACCGCTGGAATAGGAAATGCAATGTGACCGAAATAGGTTTTATGTTGCCAAACTCTTTTCCACCATGGGAGGATATTTGTATGTGCCAGAATATTTGATGATGGAAACTATTAATTGTGATGTGCCAAATTTCAAACAAAAATTCATCGAAGTTCAAAGACAATGCCAAAATCTCAATGTACGATCGGATCCCTATTTCTAGTCATTGAGAAAACACTTGCGAACACCAATTTTCTCAAATCCATTTACTAGATTCAAATTGATAAATCCCACATTCGTGGGGTGTGGGAATGTTGGGTTTTATAAAAATAAAGCCCACTTGCAAATGAAATAAACCAAAGGCAGCACTGGTTGATTTGGTCACTGGGATGGTTGTTTGGCTAGGTGATTTTGCTGGTGTACTATGTGGAATATGCAGTATGGACTCTCCTCATAATTAATATGAAATGCCCACCAAAATTTGATTAAAAACCTATGATTAATACAAAATATTTACCAAAATATAGAGTCAAGCCAAGGTGTTACTGCCTAGTTTGGCTAAAAAAATTCCCTACTTGTGCTATAGATTCTGATTTTAAAAATAAAATCTAAAATTACATAGAAATGTAGAGAATAAAATAAATATTCAAATATGAAAAATTAATTAATTAGATTCGAAAATGATCATACCTGATCTACAAATCGAGGCTCTGAGTTTTGATTTGCCAAAAAAAAATTCCTCACGGTCAACTTTCACCCAACATAGGTAAATTTATAGTTGATCTTCATTGAATTGATGCTTTGGACGTAACGATGAGGTTGTATCTGGCTCTAGACGGTCCTAATTTCTATGGATCCTTTAGATTTAGGTCAAGGTACTAAAGCATGAATGGTCTCAAATGACTATGTGTAGAGAATCTCCCTCAGAGCTCTAATACAATGTAAGAATTTAGCTTAGGCTAGAATTCACCCAAGATCAAGGAACTCAAACACAAGCACACAGTAGACCAAAATAGAGAGTATGATCAGAATGATGATATTCATTCAATATTCTAGCTTGAGAGTACACTAGGAGTTCTTGTATATAAAGGCCTTAGGAGAGCTTCTAGAATGCATAAAAGTCAGCAACATGATAAGTCATAAAACTAGACACATGTCCACTAGATATGGGTTATCCTCCATTAAGCATGAAATTAAGTGCAATGATGTGAGGATAAGCCTACAATGGTGTAGCACGCAAACAAGTGGTGTAGACAACATGTGCTAAATGAGGAGTACGGATAACTATGTTGTCACCATGACAACTTAGTGAATGATGTGAACTCCTTTGTTGTAAACACCATGAGCATAATTAGAGTTGTGTAACTCATGAGAGTACACAAACTCCTAAGTGTCTCACCTAAAATAATAATAAAATAATGCAAAATAATTAAATAATGCACTAACCTAAGTAAACTTAAGTAAATGTAATAAGTAAATACTTATTTACATCAAAAAAAAGTTGTCAAATCACTAAAAGTTTGACATAACTCAACTACTATCTCATCATAGGTCATTTTGAAGCTGTAGATCACCAAATTAGTCAATCGTTCAATCAAAATGAGATATAATTTAATAACAAAACATTCTAAGGTTATATAGATCACCCAACATGTCAACTCTTTGCTCACAATTAGCTCAAATGTCATAACAAGTCATTCTAGAGTTAAAAATCACTAAGTTAAGCAACTCCACACTAATAGCCAACTAGAATCTCATAAGAAAAATATTTTAAGTTTAGAAAGAAAAAATGATCTTAAACTTTTTCACTCTGTATAGGCCTGTACATGTAGACTCATAACTTTTCAATCAGAACTTGGTTATTAAATGTGAAAGTTTATTTTGTTCATATTTCACCCCCAACAACATATCAAAAACTTAGTAAATCCAACTATGGAATCAAAAGTCATGGTCTCTAAATCAAGACCCATTTTTTTGTGACTTTATTATAGATCACTAAACTAATCAATTGTTCAATCAAAGCCAGCCAAAATTTCATAGCAATTCATTCTAAGGATCCAAATCACTAAATTGATCAATATTTCACTTAGAATAAGCTACAATCTCATAACAAGCCATTTCGTGGTTACATATCATCAACTTAGTCAACCCTTTACTCAGAATCAACTCAAATGTTATTACAAGCCATTGTGAGTTTAGAAGTTGCCAAATTGGTCAAATATTGACTATGAATCAGCTACAAAATATCAAACAAGTCAACCCTTCACTCACAATCACTTCAAATCTCAAAACAAGTCATTCTAGAGTTACAAATTACCAAATTAGTCAACTCTACACTCATAACAAACTACAATTTCATAATAAGCCATTCTAAGTCTAGAAAGAAAACATGATCTTAAAGTCTATCATTCTATATAGACTTGTACACTAAGACTCAGATGTTTTCAATCAAAACTTGGTTCTTAAATTTGATCGTTAATTTTGACCCACAACAACATATCTAAAACTTAGGAAAATCCAACTATAGAATCAAAAGTTATGGTTTAGTGATTAGGGTTTATGGTTTACAATTTAGGTTTATTATTTAGGTTTTAAAAATTAGTGTTTAAGGTTTATAGTTTAGGGTTTAGGGTTTATGGTTTAAGGATTAGGGTTTAGCATTTAGGGTTTAAGAATTAATTTTAGGGTTTAAGGTTTAGGGTTTAGGGTTTAAGGATTACGGTTTAGGATTAAAGGTTTAAGGTTTGGGTTTTAGGGTTTAGGGTTTTGGATTTTGGGTTTAGTTTTAAGGTTTATAGATTATAATTTAAGATTTAGAATCAAGTTTAAGGTTTATGATTTTTAGTTTAGAGTTTTGGGTTAACATCTAGGGTTTAGGGTAAAGACTTTAAGGATTATAGTATAGAGTTTAGGGTTTAAGTTTACAAGTTTATGGTTTATGCTTTAGGGTTACACTTTATGGTTTATGGTTTACACTTTAGGATTTCTAGTTTAAATATAAAATTTAGGGTATAGCAATTATGATTTAGGTTTTATGTTTTAGGGTTTATGGTTGAAGGATTAGGGTTTAGAGTTTATAGATTAGTGATTAGGAATTAGGGTTTAGGGTTTAACATTTAGGGATTAGGGTTTAAGAATTAGGGTTTAGGGTTAGGGTTTAGGCTTTAGTATTTATGATTTACAGTTAGATATTTAGGGTTTAGGGTTTAGGGTTTAAGGTTTTAAATTTAGTATATGGTATTTAGGGTATAGAATTTAGGGTTACACTTTAGGGTTTAGGGTTTATATTTTAGCATTTTAGGTTTAGGGTATGGGGTTACAAGGTTGTAGTTTAGTTTTTAGGGATTAGGGTTTAGGTCTATAGTTTTAAGGTTTAGGGTTTGAGGGTTGAAGGTATAAGATTAGCATATTAGTGTTTAGGACATAGGGTTTATGTTTTAGAGTTTACAATTTATATTTTAGGGTATTGGATTTAAGATTTAAATTTTATGTTTTAGGGTTTAGGTTTTTAAGGATTACTTATTAGAAATTAATGTTAGGGGTTTTGGGTTATAATATTAAAGTTTACTATTTATAGTTTAGGGTTTAAGGATTAGGGTTTAGGGTTTTGGTTTTGGTTTTTTTAGTTTTTAGGGTTTAGGTTTTAAGTATTAGGTTTTAGGATTTAGGGTTTACGGTTTAGAGTTTAGGGTTTATAGGTTTAGGCCTTAGTCTTTAGGGTTACATGTTTAGGGATTGGGATTTAAAGTTTACAATCTTAAACTCTACCATTCTATATAGACCTATACACTGAGACTCAAAACTTTTGAATTAAAACTTGGTCCTTAAATTTAACTATTAGTTTTAGACACATTTCGATGCCCAACAACATATCTAAAACTTATGAAAATCCAACAATGGAATCTAAAAGTTATGGTTTACAGATTAGGGTTTTTAGTTTACAATTTAGGTTTATTGTTTAGGGTTTAGGGTTTAAGAATTAGTGTTTGATGTTTATAGTTTATGGTTTAAGGTTTAAGAATTAGGGCTTAAGGTTTAGGGTTTAGGGTTTAGGGTTTAGAGTTTAGGGTTTAAGGTTTATGGTTTAAGGATTAGGGTTGAGGGTTGAGGCTTTAGGGTTTAAGAATCAGGATTTAGGGTTTAGGGTTTAAGGATTAGGGGTTTAGGGTTTTGGGTTAAAGGTTTAGGTTTTAGGGTTTTGGGTTTAGGATTTAGAATTTACATATTAGAATTTAGCATTATAGGATTAGGGTTTAGGGTTCAAGAATTAGGGTTTATAATTTAGGGTTTATAATTTAAGTTATAGAATCAGGTTTAAGGTATACAGTTTTGGTTTAGAGTTTTGGGTTGCAACTTTAGCATTTAGTGTAAAGTCTTTAGGGATTATAGTATAGGGTTTAGGGTTACACTTTAGCATTTAAGGTTTAAAGTATAAGGTTTAGGGTCTATGATTTATAATTTGGGTATAGAAATTATGATTTAGGTTTTATGTTTTAGGGTTTAGGGTTTAGGGTTTAGGATTTAGGGTTTAGGTTTTAGGGTCTAGGGATTAGGAATTAGGGTTTATGATTTAAGGATTAGGGATTAGGGTTTAAGGATTAGGGCTTAGGGTTTAGTATTTATTGTTTAGGGTTTAGGGTTAGATGCTTAGGGTTTAGGATTTAGTATTTAAGGTTTCAAGCTTAGTATTTTATTTAGGGTATAGAATTTAGTGTTACACTTTAGGGTTTAGGGTTATGTTTTAGCATTTTAGGTTTAGGGTTCAGGTCTACAAGTTTAGGGCTTAGGGCTTAGGGTTTAGGGTATAGGATTAATGGATTAGGGTTTAGTGTATAGAGTTTGTGTTTTAGGGTTTACAATTTATAGTTTAGCATATTGGAATTAAGATTTAGGCTTTATGTTTTAGGGTTTAGGTTTTTAAGGATCAGTCTTTAGGATTTAAGGTTTAGGGTTTAGGGTTTAACTATTAACTATTTATGGTTTAAGAATTAGGGTTTAGGTTTAGGTTTAGGTTTTGGGTTTTGGGGTTTTGGGTTTTGGTTTTAGGGTTTAGGGTTTAGTATTTAGGGTTTAGGGTTTAGGGTTAAAGGATTCATTTTTAGGATTTAGGATTTAGAGATGGCCAAATTTTCATAAAAAGCCATTTTGAGATTACAAAACACTGAATTGGTAAACCCTTCACTTAGAATGAAATATAATCTCCTAACAAGCCATTCTGAGTTTACATATCACTAGATCGATTAATCCTTCACTTATAATCACCTAAAATATTACTACTATAGGCTATTCTCATCTCAAGTTATTCTGGAATTGCAAATCACCAAATTAGTCAACTGTTCAATCAAAATTAGGTACAATCTCATAACAAACTATTACTGTAACTCCATTATAGATCACTAAACTTATCAACCATTAAATCAAAGCTAGTCAAAATTTCATACCACCTCATTTTGAGGTTATAGATCATTCAATTGGTCAATCCTTTGATCAAAATGAGCTAAAATCTAACAAAAATCCATCATGAGGTTATATATCATCAAATCAATCAACCCTTCACTTGGAATCGACTAAAATGTTATTATAACATATTCTAAGGTTAGAAGTTGTCAAATTGCTAAAACTTTATCTATAAATCAACTACAATCTCATCTTGAGTCATTCTAAAGCTTTAAATCATTGAATCGGTCAACCATTCAATTAGAATGAGGTATGATCTCATAACAAACCATTTTGAGGTTACATATCACTGAACATGTCAACCCTTTGCTCACAATTAGCTCAAATTTCATAGCAAGTCATTCTAGAGTTACAAACCACTGAATCAATAAACTCTACACAAATAGCCAACTAGAATCTCATAACATCTACCATTCTAAGGTTAGAAAGAAAACAAGATCTTAAATGTTTCCACTCCCTATATACATGTACATAAAGACTCATAAATTTTAAATTGTAATTTGGTTATTAAAGCTGACAATTAATTTTGGTCATATTTCACCACCTAATAACATATGAGAAACTTAGGTAAATTGAATTATGAAATCAAAAGTTATGGTCTCTACACCAAGACCCCTTTTTCTGTGACTCAATAATAGATCACTACACTAATCAAATGCTCAATTAGAACCAACCAAAATTTTGTAGCAATTCATTCTAAGAATACAAATCATTGAATTGTTCAATCTTACACTCAGAATGTGCTACAATATCATATCAAGCCATTCTATGGTTACATATCATCAAATTGGTCAACACTTCACTTGGAATCAACTCAAATGTTATTATAGGCCATTGTGAGGTTAGAAGTGTACAAATTAGTCAAACTTTGACTATGAATTGACTACAAATCACTAAATGAGTCAACCCTTCACTCATAATTAGCTCAGATCTCAAAGAAAGCCTTTTATAGTTACAAATCACCGAACTAGTCAATTTTACACTTATAGTAAACTAGAATATCATAACAAGAAATTCTAAGGTTAAAAAGGAAACATGATCTTAAACTTTGCCATTATGTTTAGACATGTACACTGAGACTCAAAATTGTTGAATCAAAACTTCTTTCTTAAATTTGACCATTAATTTTGGGCTCATTTTGACCCCCAACAACATATCCAAAACTTAGGAAAATCCAACAAATGAATCAAAAGTTATGGTTTAAGGATAAGGATTTAGAGTTTATGATTTAGGTTTATTGTTTAGGGTTTAGGGTTTAAGGTTTCAAGTTAGTATTTAGCATTTAGGGTTTAAGGTTTATGTTTCAACATTTTAAGTTTTGGGTATAGTGTTAGAATTTTATGCTTTAGTATTTAGGGTTTATGGTTTAGGTTTACAGGTTTAGGGTTTAGGGTATATGATTAACTGATTAGGGTTTTTATAGTTTAGGGTATTATATTTAAGATTTATGTTTAATGTTTGAGGGTTTATATTTTAAGGATTAGTGTTTAGGATATAAGGTTTAGGGTTTAGGTTTAGGTTTAAGGTTTATGGTTTTAGGTTTAAGGATTTATGGTTTAAGGTTTAAATTTTAATATTTAGGGTTTAAGGTTTATGGTTTAGGGGTTTAGGGTTTAGGGTTTAGTGTTAAGGGTTACATGTTAGGGATTAGGATTTAAAGTTTAGAATAATATATTTAGGGTTTAGGGTTTAGGTGTTGGAAATACAAGAGGAGTAACTGAGAGGGGAGAGGTGAATTAGTTACTAATAAAATAAATCCCAGATCCCTTAGATGTTAGTACAAAATGCAAATAGATAATTGAATACTGTTGAAGCTTGGTATACACATAGAATGTTGTAACTCGGTAATAACTAGATTAGCTTAGTAAAAGACCAACATATAAACCCTTAGATTTTATTTGTGATTGCCATTACTTTAACTTAGTTGTAAACACATAAAGAAAATAGCATGAACACATTTGACACAAAGATTTAACATGGAAACCCAATTTGGGAAAAAAACCACCAATAGCAACTAGTTAGTAATTTTCACTTTTCTAAAGTGAGCCCTACTAGGAGCCAACGTTGTTAAAGGTTACAAAACACACTATTAGGTGTGACATTTTCAAAGAATTTAATCATCATGTTAGGAGTGTCTTGGTTAGATGTCTTGAGAAAAATTCAATGGAATTGCCACTTTGTTAGAGGATTTGCAAATAGTTGTTAAGCCAACTTTGTTAAGAGATTTAGATCAGTACTACAATGGTTAGAGAGTAACAATGAGATGACCTGGTTTGAATGCAACTAAATTACTAATTTTAGATCTCTATTCTAGCTTGTACTTGATCTTTCTTGATTGAATATGGCTTTTCTGCACCACAATTATATTCTACTTATCCTTCAAATTCACTTCCTCTATTCATCAATAGATCTTCAATCATATCATCATAATTCGCACATTCTCTTGCACTTTTTCACACACTTGAAATCACAACTTGACCTTATACTTAATCCTTGCACTTTGTCAAGTTGGTTCAAATACAAATTACAATAATCAATATTCATCACCTAAGTTGGTTGGAATCAATAGATAGGTCAATTAAGCTTAATACAACAAGATAGCAAAATGCTTCGTTAGTCAACCCTACTCGATAGAAACTAACTCTAAAATGATAGTCAACCCTACTCCATAGAAACTAACTCTAAAATGATTTCCTTTGTTAAAAAATAGAAGCTTGGTTAACAATGCAAACTTATGAAAATCCTTTGGCAACCAAGTGAGCTCAGTTAGCACTAATTCCATCCAACTTTCCTTCTTTACCCAAGTGAACTCGGTTAATACTTGCTTTTTGCAACTTTTCCTTCAATGCCTTAGACACTACCTTTTGAACTAGGCAAACAGAGGAACACTCGGTAGACACTAAGAATTGTCTTCACTAGTTGAGTGAGCTTGACATATACTAATTGCAAATGATATGACATTTGTGTAACATCAAAGACAACACACAATTAACCATTGTATCCAACAATCTCCCTCTTTGACATTGATGGAAACACATGTCATAACACAATGAAATTTTGAATTTTATATTTGAGAACTCCCTATATTAGTATGAGCTCTTTCTTTCACTCGATTCTATCTTCAATGGCTATTACCAACTTCATTTAGAACATCATCCCTCTTTTAGCATACTTCTTTGGAAGACTTCTCCCTGTCTAGTTTCTAACTTTATTTTGGTTCCAAAAAAAATTCAAAGACATGACAGTAAACCTCTCCCACTTTCAAAACACATGCCAAAGATAATAACTCTATAAATACAAATGTACCTTAAGTACTGATTCATCTACAATATGCCCTTTCCAATTCTGCACCAACTAATTGATCTTCAACAATTTCTGGTTGATGCATTCACTAAGCTTCATTTAGTGAATTTTAGATAGGGGAATGACCCCTAGCTTACCTCTTAGATACAAAAATGCATCCTTAGGTAATGGCTTGGTCAATATGTCTACAATCTATTCCTTTGTATTCACATATTCTAATCTAACTTTTTTATCTTGCACCAATTCTCTTAAGAATTGATATTTTATAGCAATATGCTTTGTTTTGGAATGCATTATTAGATTCTTTGATATTTGATTGCACTAATATTATCACAATATATGACAACTGGATCTTTGATTCCTACCTTCATTCCTTCCAATAGTTGTTTGAACCAAACAATGTTAGAGAAATTGACTGTTGCTACTACATATTCTAGCTTTGCTATGGATTGAGAAGTACAATTTTGCTTCTTGCTTGTCCAAGATACTAGTCTTTTACCAAGAAAGAATGCTCCACCACTAGTGCTTTCTTTGTCATCAAGACTGCCTGCCTAATCAACATCAATAAATACTTTTAAGTCCACATTACTTCCAAATTTGTACCATAAACCATAGTCTTTAGTACCTTTTAGATACCTCATGATTCTCTTGATTGCCCATCATGTGATTTTCATTGGGATTTGCTAAAAATCTTGCCACTATTCCAACTACTAGAGCAATATTAGGCTGTGTGTGAACTACATTCTACAATTTTCCAATCATTGATCTGTAAATGGTCTTATCTACTTCTTTGGAATCATCTTTTTTGGAAAGCTTATGTCTAGCAGACATAGGTGTTCCAACTGGTCTTGAATCTTCCATTCCAAATTTCTTTAGTATCTCCTTGATATACTTGGATTGAGTAATGTAGATACCATTCTTGTTTTGTGATATTTTCAATCCAAAAAAAAAAAATTATTTCACCAAACATGGACATCTCAAATTCTTTAGTCATTTCTTTTGAGAATGCTTTTCATAAATCATCATTTCCTATAAACAGAGTATCATCAACAAAAAATTTTGCTAACACAATCTTCTTTTTTGGCCTTTCTTTGATATACAAACTACCATTATCATTAGTTCTTTTAAAACCAATATGTACCATTTAATTATGGAGTCTTTCATACCAAGCTCTAGGAGCTTTCTTGAAACCATATAAAACTTTGTGCAATTTGCAAACCATGTCTCCTTTGCTAGGATCTGCAAAATCTTCTAGTTGTTCAATGTATACTTCCTCATCAAAAATTCCATTCAAGATAGTATATTTAACATCCATTTGGTATACTTTAAATCCTCTATGTGCTACATATGCTAGTAAAGTTATAAGACCTTCAAGTCTTGCTACAAGAGAAAAAGTCTCACCATAGTCAATACCTTCTTCTTGAGAGTAACCTTTCCATACGAATCTTGCTTTATTTTTTGATACCTTTCCATCTTCATTAAGCTTATTTCTAAATACCCATTTTGTACTAATTACATTTTTATCCTTGGCTCTAGGAATAAGAGTCCAAATTTTGTTCTTTTCTATTTTCTCTATCTCTTCATTCATTGCTTCAATCCAACTTTCATTTTCTAGAGCATCTTTAACACTTCTAGGTTCAAATTAAATAAGTAAACATGTACCTCTTAATTTTCTTCTTGTCATTTTTCCATCTAATTTGTCTCCAATGATCTAATCAGGTGCATGATGTCTTCTAACATATCTTGCTAACACATGCTCATTGGTCTTTGAATGAGTTCTATCACCTTCTCCTTGAATTTTAGTTTCAATATCATGTCCTTCTATCTATGACTTGGGTCCATCAAGCTCAATTTGAACTAGCTCGGTAGCCTCTGATTGTGACTTGGGTCCTTGCAGCTCAAGTTGCACTACTTGCAACTTGATAGCTATTGGAGTTTCTAGGGACTTGGGAGTTGAAGCTTCTTTTCTTTTAGATAGATTTGGTAGAGTATCAGGTTCATAGTAAATGAATCTTCTCTAGTCTTTACGTTCCTTTTTTCTTTCTTCTTCACTCCTTTCTGCATATTCATCAATTTTGACATGTGCACTTTCTATAATTTTGTGAGTAGATAGATTCAAATATCTGTATGCTTTACTTCTGTAGGAGTATCTTAGAAATATGCCTTCATCACCTTTTACATCAAATTTTCCTTTTCTAGATTCTTTTAATATGTAGCATTTGCTGCCAAATACTTTCAAGTAACTTACTTTAGGTTTGTAGCCATACCATAGCTAATAAGGTGTCTTGTTTGAATCTTTCTTCAAGTGAACTCTGTTCAAGGTATGAACTATAGTGTTGATAGCTTCCTTCTAGTATTTGAGAGCAACATACTTTTCAATCATCAGGGTTCTTGCACAATCCATAATAGATCTATTTTTTCTTTCTTCTATACCATTCTTTTGTGGTGTACTAGAGGGGTAGATACTTGTCTTTTTATTCCTCTTTCAATGCAGAAATTATTGAATTCATGGGAGATGAATTCACCACCTCTATCTAATCTTAGGCATTTCAACTTCTTTCTAGTTTCTTTTTCTACTCTTGCTAGGTACCACTTGAATTTTTGAAAGGCTTCTAATTTTTCCTTTAGCTACATTACTGTCATCATTCTAGAGTAGTCATCAACAAAGAAAATGAAATTTTTTTCTCCACTATAACTCTATATTCCAATAGGTCCACATAAGTCTATATGAACAATTTTCAAGACTTCTTCTAACTGATATTCTTTGCTTTTGAAGCTTGTCTTTCTCATCTTACCAATTTGGCAATTCTTGCATAGACCCATGTCAGGCTTATTCAAAATAGGAATACCTCTTACTCTTTTATGTTTTCTTATCTTAACTAGATTATCAAAGTTCACATGACATAACCTTTTGTGCCATAACCAACTTTCCTCTACTTGAGCAATAAAACATGAACAATCACTGAGATCAAGATAAAATAGATTACCTTTTGTTTGCTTGCCAGAACCAACCAAATTTCCTTTTCCATCCAACAGTTTGGCTTGTCCATTCATGAATTCTACCCTGAATCTAATGTTAATTAGTTGTCCCATGCTTAGTAGATTATTCTTTAGTCCTTCAACCCAATAAGCATATCACACACAAGTTTTAGTTAACAAGATACATCATTTTTCTTTTATGTTACAAGGTTCCTTGTTTCCAAATCTTACACTACCTCCATCATAATATTCCATATGCTCAAATTTTGTTTTTTCACCAATCATATGATGTAAGCAACCACTATCAATAATCTATATATTATTTTTGCTAGCATGAGAGATAAGTGCCATCTTATCTCCTTTATCATCAAATTCATCTTTCACAACAGTATAAACCATTTCATCTTCACTATTATCAGAACCTTTAGCTATGAAACAAGATTTCTTAGCTTTTTCCTTGAAGCTCTTGTTGTTCTTAGAGTCCTTCTTTCCTTTATGCTTATTTCTTTTCTTCTCATCCTCCATTTCCTTGTTTGGATACCTAGTAGAAATGTAACCAATTTCTTCACAAGAAAATTAGATTAGAGGAACTTTACCTTTGTACTTCCCTCTTCCTTTGGAGTACTTCCTTACAAGTAGGGCTTCAACAACTTCAAGATCACTGTCTAAACCTTCTTCTGATGATCCATCTTCTTCACTTCTTGATTAACTATATTTTGACTTTTTACCCTTTTCTTTGAGTGAGAGTTTAGCTTTAAATGCGAATTCAATATTCTTTGAATTGGGAACATAGTTATCATCATTGCTTAACTCAAAAGATGTTAATCTTACAACTAAAGCATCCAACCCTATCTTATTAGTTGGATCACATCTCATTTCTTGAATAGTAGATACTCTAATTGCATAAATGGGAAGAAGAGTTTTGAGCACTTTACTTACAATAATTTCCTCCTTGATGTCTCCTCTAGATGCTTTGATTGCACTTACACTAGCATTGATCCTTTCCACATATTTTTCAATGTTTTCATCTTATCTCATTCTCATTTGATCAAATTTTCCTCTAAGGAATTTTTCTTTGACTCTTCTTACATTGTCATCTCCTCCATAGATATCTTTTAGTTTGTTTGCAATCTTTTACCTCATCAAATTTAGCATAACTTAGAGCAGATGCAATATCAATCATCATGATATTGTGATTCTTCTATTCAGCAATGCCTTCAACTGGTAATGTACTAGTGGGAGTATTATATTCAACATCAAGATACTTGCAACCTGAATCACTAATGGTGGTGAGATGTAATCTCATAAATCCTTGCCATGCTGCAAAATTGTCTCTTTTCAACTTGAGAATCTTTCTTTTGTAAAACATCTTGATATTTAGCTTAGGTTCTTGAAACCTTTTTTGCAAGCACCAAAATCTCTAATACTAATTGTTAGAAATATAAAAGGAGTTACTGAGAGGAGAGGGGTGAATTAGTTACTACTAAAATAAATCCTAAATTCCTTAGATGTCAGTACAAAATGTAAATAGATAACTCAATACTATTGAAGTGAGTAAACACATAGAATTTTGTAACTCAATAATAACTAGATTAGCTTAGTAAAAGATTAACATAAACCATTTTGCAAAAACATAAAAAAAATTGCATGAACAAATTTGACACCAGGATTTAATGTGGAAACCCAATTTGGGAAAAACCACCAATAGCAAGCAATTATTGATTTTCACTCTTCTGAACTGAGCCCTATTAGGAGCCAACCCTATTAAAGGTTACAAAACACACTGTTAGGTGTGACCCTATTAAAGGATTTAATCACCCTGTTAGGAATGGCCTAGTTAGAGGTCTTGAGAACAATTTAATGCAATTGCCACCTTGTTAGAGGATTTGCAAATAGCTATTAGGCCAACTCTATTAAGAGATTTAGATCACTACTACAATGGTTAGAGAGTAAAAATGAAATGACCTAATTTGAATGCAATTGAATTGCTGATTTTAGATCTCTATTTTAGTTTGTACTTGATCCTTCCTAATCGAATATGGTTTTGCTACACTACAAGGATATTCTTCTTATCCTTCAAATTTTCTTCCTCTGCTCTTGAATAGATCTTCAATCATATCATCATAATTCATACTTTCTCTTGCACTTTTTCACACACCTAAAATCACAACTTGACCTTATACTTATACCTTCCACTTTTTCAAGTCAACTCAAATACAATTTACAATAATCAATATTCATCACCTAAGTTGGCTAGAATCAATAGATAGGTCAATTAAGCTTAATACAACAAAATAAAAAAATCCTTAATTAGTTGACCTTGCTCGATATAAACTAACTCTAAAATGATTTCCTTAGTTAACCAACAGAAGCTTGGTTAACGCTACAAACTTACAAAAATCTTTTGGTAATTGAGTGATCTTGGTTAGCACTAGGTCCATCCAACTTTCCTTCATTACCCAAGTGAACTCAGTTAACACTCACTTTCTACAACTTTTCCTTTGACACCTGAGTGAACTCGATAGACACTACCTTATGAACTAAGCAAACATAGGAATGCTTAGTAGACACTAAGAACTTTCTTCACTACCTGAGTGAGCTCGACATATACTGATTGCAAATGATATGAAATTTTTGTAACATCAAAGACAACACACAATAAACTAGTTGTATCCAACATTAGGGTTTAAGGTTTTAAGCTAAGTGTTTAGGGTTTTGGGTACAAATTTAGGGTTTAGGGTTTAAGGATTAGAGTTTATGAATTAGGGTTTAGCTTATAGGTTTAGGGATTAGGATATACGATTTAAAGTTTATGATAGCAAGTTAAGTTTTAGAGTTTGGGATTAAAATTTTATGGTTTAGGGTTTGGGGTAAACATTTGAAAATTTTTAATATAGGTTTTAGAGTTTTGGGATACAAGTTTAGATTTTAGGGTTTAGAAATTAGCATTACACTTTAGGGTTTACACTTCAACTTTTAGGGATTAGTATATAGAATTTTGTGTTCAAGTAACTAAATTGATCAACTGATCAATAAGAGATGGCCAAAATTTCATAAAAAGACATTGTGAGATTATCGATCACAAAATTAGAAAACACTTCACTCAAAATGAAATATAATCTCATAAAAAGACATTCTGAGGTTACATATCATTGAATCGGTCAAACTTCACTTTGAATCACTTAAAATATTATTATTACAAGTGATTATGAGGTTAGAAGTTTCTAATTGATCAAACTTTGACTATTAATTAGCTACAACCTCATCTGATGTTATTCTAAAGCTGCAAATCATCAAATTGGTCAATCATTCAATCAAAAGTAGCTATGATCTCATAACAAACTATTATGAGGAAAATTCAATGGTCAAATGTTAAATCATTGAACTGATCAACCGTTAAATCAAAGCCAACCAAAATTTCATACCAAGTCATGTCAACACTTCACTCATAATTATCTCACATCTCATAACAAGTCATTCTAGAGTTGCAAATCATTAAATAAATCAACTCTACAGTCATAGCCAACTAGAATCTCATAACAGGCCATTTTTTGGTTACATATCATCAAATTGGTCAACCCTTCACTTAGAATCAACTTGAATGTCATTTTTACAAGCCATTGTGAGGTTAGAAGCTACCAAATTAGTCAAACTTTAATTACAAATTGGCTACAAATCATTGAACAAGTTAACCCTTTATTCACAATCAGCTCAAACCTCAAAGCAAGTCATTCTAGAGTTACAAATGACAAAATTAATCAACTGTACATTCATAACAAAATAAAATCTCAGAACAAGCCATTCTAAAGTTAGAAAGAAAACATGATCTTAAACTCTGCCATTTTGTATAAATTTGTATAGTGACTCATAACTTAGGAAAATCCAATAATTGAATCAAAAGTGTTTAGGGATTAGGGTTTATGGTTTATGATTTAGTTTTATTGTTTAGGGTTTAGGGTTTAAGAATTTGGGTTTAAGGTTTATAGTTTAGGGTTTAGGGTGTAATAATTAGGGTTTGAGGTTTAGGGTTTAGGGTTTAAGGATTAGAGTTTAGGGTTTAAGAATTAGGGTTTAGGGAATAAGGTTTAGGGTTATAGGATTAGTGTTTATAGTTTAAGGTTTGGGCTTTATAATTTAGCTTTTATGATTTAACATTTAGATTCAAGTTTAAGGATGATGGTTTATGGTTTAGAGTTTTGGGTTACAACTATAGGCTTTATTGTAAAGACTTTAGGGATTATAGTATAAGATTTAGGCTTTAAGGTTACAAGTTTAGTTTTTATGGTTTAGGGTTATGCTTTATGATTTATAGTGTACACTTTAGCATTTAGGGTTCAAATTATTAGGTTTAGGGTTTATGATTTACAATTCAAGGTATAGGAATTATGATTTAGGTTTTATGTTTTAGGGTTTAGAGTTTACAGATTAGGGTTTAGGGTTTATGAATTAGGGTCTAAGGATTAGGGTTTAGGATTTAGGGCTTAAGGTTATAAGATTAGGATTTAGGGTTTAATATTTATGGTTATAGTTTAGGGTTTGGGGTTACACATTTTGGGTTTAGTGTTTAAGGTTTCAAGTTTAGTATTTATCATTTAGGTTATGCAATTTAATGTTACACTTTAGGGTTTAGGGTATAGGGTTACAAGGTTATGGCTTGGTGTTTAGGGTTTAAGGTTTAGGGTATAGGATTAATGACTTAGGGTTTAGGGTATAGGGTTTATTTTTTAGACTTCAATATTTATAGTTTGAGATATTGGATTTAAGATTTATGTTTATGTTTTAGGGTTTAAGTTTTTAAGGATTAGTGTTTAGGGTTTAGGGGTTTAAGGTTTAGTGTTTAAGGTTATATGTTTAGGGATTAGGATTTCAAGTCTAGAGTAATATATTTAGTTTTTAGGATTTAGGGTTTAAGGTTTAGGTTTTTGGGTTTAGAGTTTGGGATTAAAAGTTTAGGGTTTAACGTAAAGGCTTGATGATTTTTAGTATAAGGTTTAGATTTTTAGTATACAAGTTTAGGTTTTAGGGTTTAGGGTTTAGAATTTAATATTACACTTTAGGGTTTACACTTTATCTTTTAGGAATTAGGATATAGGGTTATGGGTTTAGGTTGTTAAATTGTTCAACTATTCAATTAGAGATGACCAAATTTTCATAAGTCATTTTGAGATTATAGATAACTAAATCAATAACCCATCACTCATAATGAAATACAATCTCATAATAAGCCATTCTGAGTTTACATATCATTGAATTGGTGAATCGTTCACTTAGAATCTCCTAAAATATTATTATTATAAACCATTATGAGGTTACAAGTTGCCAAATCGATCAAACTCTGACTATTAATTGGCTATAATCTCATCTCAAGTCGTCTTGAAGCTACAAATCATCAAATCAGGTATACGTTCAATCAAAATTAGGTACGATCTCATAGTAAACTATTATGTGGAAAATTCAATGCTAGAATAAAACTTTATGGTCTCTACACCAAACCCATTTCCTATAACTCCATTATAGATCATTGTACCGATCAACCGTTAAATCAAAGCTAACTAAAAGTTCATACCAAGTCATTCTAAGGTTATAGATTACTAAATTTTTCAACCCTTTGATCAAAATGAGCTATAATCTAACAATAAGCTATTATGAGGTTACATATCATCGAATTAGTCAACCCTTCACTTGCAATTAACTAAAATGTTATTACAAGGCACTCTCAGATTAGAAGTTTTAAAATTGTTGAAACTTTGACTGTAAATTAGCTACAACTCATTACTTGTCATTCTAAAGCTATAGATCACTAAATGGATCAACTATTCAATTAGAATGAGGTATGATCTCATAACAAACCATTTTGAGGTTATAGATCAATGAACATGTCAACCCTTCACTCATAATTAGCTCAAATCTCATCATAAAACATTCTAAAGATATAAATCACTAATTTAATCACCTCTACACTCATAGCCAACTAGAATCTCATAATAGGCCATTGTAAGGTTAGAAAGAAAATGCAATCTTAAACTTTTCTACTTTGTATAAACCTATACATACAAACTCATAATGTTTATATCAGAACTTGGTTATTAAATCTATCTGTTGATTTTGGTCATATTTCACCCCCCAACAACATATCAAAAACTTAGGTAAATTCAACTATGTGTTGTGATGTGGAGCCTAATCAGACTCATAAGTTTATTCAGTGTAGTTTTCTCCCCATATTATTTTTATGGAGGATTGGGGGTAGCACCCCCAAGATGGGGTCAAGGGACAGCACCCTTGTAGGGTCCTAGGGAAACACCCCAAGTGCACTCCTTGTCATAGTACAGTATGGGGTCAAGGGGCAACATCCCCATGGGGGTTTTTTGGGGTAGTGCCCCCAAAGCCAAAAATGACCTTATATTATAAAAGGCATCGACTACTATTTTTTCGCATTGGACGACTTATTCTAGCTTGAATTTTGTAAGTGGCAATATCTTGTATAAAAAGGGTTAGGGTAAAGGATTTCATAATTTAATGGTGATATTGTATCCTCTTGCAGTGGCATCGAGTTGTAAGGGATTGAAAATTGTAATCAAGTTGTAATCATTGGATAATAATAATATTGGACTTGTTGTTGGTGGACATAGCCTAGGTACTGGGTGAACTATGTTAAATCTTGGTGTCTTGTGTTCTCTTTTATGTGGTCTACTATTTTTAGGTATTGGTTATATTTGCATGTAACTATTATTTATGTTTGAGATTTAATCCTAACACTATGGAATCAAAAGTTATAGTCCATTATAGATTATTGAACTGATCAACTATTCAATTAGAGTTAGCCAATATTTCATAGTAATTCATTTAGAGGATACAAATCACTGAATTAATCAATCTTTCACTCAGAATGAGCTACAATCTCACAACAAGCCATTTTGTGGTTACATATCATCAAATTGATCAACCCTTCACTTGGAATCAACCCAAATGTTATTACAAGCCATTATGAGGTTAGAAGTTTCTAAATCAGTCAAACTTTGACTATGAATTGGCTACAAATCATCGAACAAGTCAACCCTTCACTCACAATCAACTCATTTATCAAAGCAAGTCATTCTATATTTATAAATCACCAAATCGGTCAACTCTATACTCATAAAAAACTAGAATCTCATTACAAGCCATCTTAAGGTTAGAAAGAAAGTATAATCTTAAACTCTACCATTATGTATAGATCTATACACCAAGACTCATAACTTTTGAAACAAAACTTGGTTCTTAAATTTGGCCATTAATTGTGGGCACATTTTGACTCCCAACAATATATTCGAAACTTAGGAAAATCGAACTATGGAATTAAAAGTTATGGTTTAGGGATTAGGGTATATGGTTTAAGGTTTATGATTTAAGGTTTATGGTTTACGGTTTATGGTTATAGGATTAGGGTTTAGGGTTTAGTATTTATGGTTTAGGGTTTAGGGTTTAGGGTTAGATAGTTAGAGTTTAGGGTTTATGGTTTAAGGTTTCAAGTTTAGTATTTAGCATTTATGGTATAGAATTTAGGGTTAGACTTTAGCATTTAGGGTTAACATTTTAGAATTTTAGGTTAAGGGTTACAATTTAGTTTTTAGGGTTTAAGATTTAGGTCTACAAGTTTAGGGTTTAGGGTATAGGATTAATTGATTAGGGTTTAGGGTTTATGTTTTAGAGTTTAAAATTTATAGTTTAGGGTATAATTATAGGTTTTATATTTTAGGGTTTAGATTTTTTAGGATTAGTGTTTAGGATTTAAGGTTTAGGGTTTAGGGTTTAACAATTAAGATTTAATATTTATAATTTAGGGTTTATCAATTAAGGTTTAGGGTTTAAAAATTAGGGTTTAGGGTTTAAGTTTAGGGTTTAAGGATTTAGGGTTTAAGTTTTAGGTTTTAAGGTTTAGGGTTTAGGGTTTAGGGGTTTAGGGTATAGGGTAAGTATTTTGAGTTTAGTGTTTAGGGTTACATGTTTATAGATTTATGATTTAAGTTTAGAATAATAGATTTAAGGTTTAGAGTTTGGGATTAAAATTTAGGGTTTAGGGTTTAGGGTAAATGCTTGATGGTTTTCAGTATAGGATTTAGAGTTTTAGGATATAAGTTTAGGTTTTAGGGTTTAGGTTAAAGGGTTTAGGGTTTAGAATTTTGCATTATGCTTTAGGTTTTACACTTCAACTTTTATGGATTAGGATATAGAGTTTTGGGTTTAGGTCACTAAATTGATCAAACATTCAATTAGAGATGGCACAATTTTCATGAAAAGTTATTTTGAGATTATAGATCACTGAATCTATAAACATTTCACTCAAAGTGAAATATAATCTCATAACAAGCCATTTTGAGGTTACATATCAAAGAATCAGTCAACCCTTCACTTAGAATCATCTAAAATATTACTATTAAAAGCCATTATGAGGTTAGAAGTTGCCAAATTAGTCAAACTTTGACTATTAATTAGCTACAATCTCATCTGAAGTCATTTTGAATCTATAAATCACCAAATTGGTCAACTATTCAATCAAACTTAGTTAAGATCTCATAACAAACTATTATGAGGAAAATTCAATGGTGGAACCAAATGTCGTGGTCTCTACACTAAACCCATTTTCTACAACTCCATTATAGATCACTAAACTGATCAATCATTAAATCAAAGCAAATTAAAATTTTATACCAAGTCATTCTAAGGTTACAAATCATCAAATTGGTCAACCTTTTGATCAAAATGAGCTACAATCTAACAAGGCATTCTGAGGTTACATATCATCAAATCGATCAACCCTTTACTCATAATTGACTAAAATGTTATAACAAGCCATTGTAAGGTTAGAAGTTGCCAAATCACTAAAAATTTGTCTATGAATCAACTACATTCTCATCACAAGTTATTATGTAGTTGTACAACATTGAATCAGTCAACTATTCAATCAGAATGAGGTACGATCTCATAAAAAGCCATTCTGAGGTTACAAATCACTAAACATGTCAAACCTTCACTCAAAATTAGCTCAAATATCATAACAATTCATTCTAGAGTTACAAATCACTGAAACAATCAACTCTACACTCATAGCCAACTAGAATCTCATAACAAGCCATTCTAAGGTTAGAAAGAAAATGCAATCTTAAACTTTTCCACTTAATATAGAGTTGTACATGCAGACTCACAAGCTTTGAATTAAAACTTGGTTATTAAATCTATCTATTGATTTTGGTCATATTTCACCCCCAACAACATATCAAAAACTTAGGTAAATCCAACTATGGAATAAAAGTTATGGTCTCTACACTGAGAGCCATTTTTCTTTGACTCCATTATAGATCAATGAATTGATCAACCATTCAATCAAAGCCAGCCAACATTTTCACAGCAACTCATTTTGAGGACACAAATCATTGAATTGATCAATCTTTCACTCAAAATGAGCTACAATCTCATAACAATCCATTCTGTAGTTACATATCATTGAATTGGTGAACCGTTTACTAAGAATCAACACAAATATTATTACAAAACATTGTGAGGTTAGAAGTTGCCAAATTAAACAAAATTTGACTATGAATCAGCTATAAATCACTAAACATGTCAACCCTTCACTCATAATCAGCTCAAATCTCAAAGCCAGACATTTTAGAGTTACAAATCACCAAATCAATCAACTCTACACTAACAACAAACTAGAATCACATAACAAACCATTTTAAGGTTAGAAAGAAAACACAATCTTAAACTCTACAATTCTATATAGACCTTTACATTGAGACTCAAAACTCTTGAACCAAAACTTGGTTCTTAAATTTGACTATTAATTTTGGGCACATTTTGACACCCAACAACATATCTAAAACTTAAGAAAATCCAATGATGGAATCAAAAGTTATGGTTTAGGGATTAGGGTTTATGGTTTACAATTTAGGTTTATTTTTAGGTTTTAGGGAATAATAATTAGGGTTTAGGGTTTATAGTTTAGGGTTCAGGGCTTAATAATTAGGGTTTAAGGTTTAGAATTTAGGGTTTAGGGTTTAGGGTCTAAGAATTAGGGTTTAGTCCTAAGGTTTAGGGTTTAGGGTTTAAGGATTAGGGTTTAGGGTTTAGGGTTTAGAGTTTATGGATTAGAATTTAGAGTTGTAGGGTTAGGTTTTAGGATTCAAGGATTGGGGTTTATAATTTAATGTTTATGATTTAAGGTTTAAAATTAGGTGTAAGGTTTATATTTTGTGGTTTAGAGTTTTGGGTTAAAACATTAGGGTTTAGGGTAAAGACTTTAGGGATTACAGTATAGGGTTTAGGGTTTAAGGTTACAATTTTAGTGTTTATGGTTTAAGGTTATGCCTTAGGGTTTAGGGTCACTTTATCATTTAGGGTTTAAAGTATAAGGTGGAGGGTTTATTATTTACAATTAATGGTATAGGAATTATGATTTAGGTTTTATGTTTTAGGGTTTATAATTTAAGGATTAGGGTTTAGATTTTAGGGCTTAGGGTTTAGTGTTTATGGTTTAGGGTTTAGGGTTACAAGGTTAGGGTTTAGGGTTTAAGGTTCCAGGATTAAGGTTTTAAGTTTAGTATTTATCATTTAGGGTATAGAATTTGAGGTTTATAGTTTATGTTTTAGCATTTTAGGTTTAGGGTATAGGGTTGCAAGGTTATAGTTTAGCATTTGGGGTTTAGGGTTTAGGTCTACATGTTTATGGTTTAGGGTATAGGATTAATAGATTAGGGTTTAGAGTATAGGGTTTATGTTTTAGAGTTTACAATTTATAGTTTAGGTTTGTAAAGATTAGTGTTTACGATTTAAGGCTTAGAGTTTAGGCTTCTAATATTAAGGTTTACTATTTACGGTTTAGGGTTTAGGTTTAGGGTTTATGATTTAGGATTTAAGTATTAGGTTTTAGGATTTAGGGTTCAAGGTTTTAAGTTAAATGTTTAGGGTACAAAATTTAGGGTTACACTTTAGGGTTTAGGGTTTAAGGATTAGAGTTTAAAAATTAGGGTTTAGGTTAGAAGTTTTGGGATTAGCATTTGTGATTTGTGGTTTAGAATAATAGGTATAAGGTTTAGAGTTTGGGATTAAAAGTTTAAGGTTTAGGGTTTAGGGTAAAGGCTTGACAATTTTTAGTATAGGGTTTTAAAGTGTTAGGATACAAGTTTAGGTTTTATGGTTTAGGATTTAAGGTTTAGAATTTTGCTTTAAGCTTTAGGGTTTACACTTAAAATTTTAGGGATCAAGATATAGGGTTTTGGGTTTAGGTCACTAAATTGATCAATCTTTCAATCAAGATGGCCAAATTTTCATAAAAAGTCATTCTAACATTACAAATCACCAAATCAGTAAACCCTTCACTAAGAATGAAATATAATCTCATAACAAGCCATTCTAAAGTTACATATCATTGAATCAGTCAACCCTTCACTTGGAATCACCTAAAATATTATTATTACAAACAATTATGAGGTTACAAGTTGCCAAATTGGTCAAACTTTGACTTTTAATTATTTACAATCTTATCTCAAGTCATTCTAAAGCTACAAATCATTTAATTGGTCAACTATTCAATCAAAATTAGGTTTGATCTCATAACAAACTATTATGGATAGAATTCAATGATGGAATCAAATGGTTATGGTCTCTACACCAAACCCATTGTCTGTAACTCCATTATAGATCACTGAATTGATCAACCATTACATCAAAGACAACCAAAATGTCATACCAAATATTCTGATGTTACAAATCACTGAATTGGTTAACCCTTTGATCAAAATGAGTTATAATATAACAACAAGCCATTTGGAGTTTACATATCAATCAACCCTTCACTCAAAATTGACTAAAATGTTATTACAAGCCACTTTAAGGTTAGAAGTTATCAAACTACTAAAACTCTAAAAATGAATTAGCTCCAATCTCATCACATATTATTCTGAAGCTAGATCACCAAACCTGTCAACTGTTCAGTCAGAATGAGGTACAGTGTCATAACAAACCATTTTGAGGTTACAGATCACTGAACATGTTTACCCTTCACTCAAAATTAGCTCAAGTCTCATAACAAGTCATTTTAGAGTTACAAATTATTGAAACAATCAGCTCTACACTCATAGCCAGCTAGAATCTCATAATAGGCAATTCCAAGATTAGAAAGAAAACATGATCTTAAACTTTTTCGCTCTGTATAGACTTATACATGCAGACTCATAATTTTGAATCAAAACTTGGTTATTAAATCTACCATTTGATTTTTTTCATATTTCACCTACCAAAAACATATCAAAAACTTAGGTAAATCCAAATATGGAATCAAAAGTTATGGTCTCTACACCAAGACCCATTTTTCTGTGACTCTATTATAGATCCTTGAACTAGTCAACCCTTTAATAAGAACCAACCAAATTTTCATATCAATTCATTCCAAGGATACAAAGCACCCAATTGATCATTCATTCACTTAGTATAAGCTACAATCTCAAAATAATTCATTCTATGGTTACATATCATTGAATTGGTCAATCATTCACTCAGAATCAACTTAAATGTTATTACAAGCCATTCTGATGTTATAAATTATCAAATTGGTCAAATTTTGACTATGAACCCACCACAAATCACTAAACAAGTCAACCCTTCACTCACAATCAGCTCAAACTTTAAAGCAAGTCATTCGAGAGATACAAATCACTGAATCAATCAACTCCACACTAATAACAAACTAGAATCTCAAAATATAAAACATAAAAACCTAAATCATAAATTCTATATCCTAAATTGTAAATCATAAACCCTAAACCTTACTTTAAACCCCAAATCCAAAGTGCAAACCCTAAACTCTAAACCATAAACTTGTAACTTGTAACCCTATACCCTAAACCCTATACTATAATCCTTGAAGTCTTTACCCTAAACCCTAAAGTTGTAGCCCAA
This sequence comes from Cupressus sempervirens, assembly GCA_028749045.1. NCBI lineage: Eukaryota > Viridiplantae > Streptophyta > Pinopsida > Cupressales > Cupressaceae > Cupressus > Cupressus sempervirens. The sequence goes on along the minus strand of CM053791.1, from coordinate 359,324,366 downwards.
AACTCTAAACCAAAAACCATAAAGCTTAAACATGATTCTAAACATTAAATCATAAACCCTCAATTATAAACCCCAATCCTTGAACCCTAAACCCTAATCCTATAACCATAAATTCTAATCCCTAAATCCTAAAACCTAAAACCTAAATCTTAAGCCCTAAATCCTAATCCTAATCCTAAAACCCTAAACCCTAATTCTTAAACCCTAAATCCTAAACCCTAATCATTAAGCCCTAAACCTTAAACCCTAATTCTTAAACCCTAAACCCTAAACTATAAACCTTAAACCCTAATTCTAAAACTCTAGACAATAAACCCAAATTGTAAACCATAAACCCAAATTCTTAAACCATAACTTTTGATTCCATTTTTGAATTTTCCCAATTTTTAAATATGTTGTTGCGGGTCAAAATGTGCTCAAAATTAATGGTCAAATTTAAGAACCAAGTATTAATTCAAAAGTTCTGAGTTTGAATGTACAGGTCTATACAGAATGGCAAAGTTTAAGATTGTGTTTTTTTTGTAACCTTAGAATGGCTTATTTGGAGATTCTAGTTTGTTATTAGGGTGGAGTTGATTGATTCAGTGATTTGTATCTCTCAAATGACTTGCTTTGAAATTTGAGCCGATTGTGAGTGAAGGGTTGACTTGTTTAGTGATTTGTGGTGGATTCATAGTCAAAGTTTGAATTTATATAGGTTTATGGATTAGAATTTATGATTTAAGTTCTATGGTTTTAGGTTTTATAGTTTAAGGATTAGGGTTTAGGGTTTAGAGATTAGGAATTAGGGTTTAGGGTTTAGAGATTAGGAATTAGGGTTTAGGGTTTAGTATTTATGGTTTAGGGTTACCTATTTTTAGTTTAGGGTTTAGCATTAGATCTTTAGGGTTTAGAGTTTAAGGCTTCAAGTTAGTATTTAGCATGTAGGGTATAGAATTTAGGGTTAAGGGTTTATGTTTAAGCATGTTAGGTTTAGGGTATAGGGTTACAAGGTTACAATTTAGTGTTTATGGATTAGGTCTATAGTTTTAAGGTTTAGGGTATAGGATTAATGAATTATGGTTTAGGGTATAGGATTTATGTTTTAAAGTTTAAAATTTATAGTTTAGGGTATTGGATTTAAGATTTAGGTTTTATGTTTTACCTTTTAGGTCTTTAAGGATTAGTGTTAAGGATTTAAGGTTTAAGCTTTACTGTTTAGGGTTTAGGGCTTAACTATTAAGGTTTATTGTTTATAGTTTAGGGTTTAACTATTAAGGTTTACTATTTATGATTTAGGGTTTAAGAATTAGGGTTTAGGGTTTGGGTTTATTTCTAGGGTTTAGGGTACTTACTAGGTTTTAGGATTTAGGGTTTAAGGTTTAGGTTTAAAGTTTAGGGTTTGCAGTTGACGATTTACAGTTTAGGGGTTTAGGATTTAGAGCTTAGTGTTTAGAGTTATCTTTTTAGAGTTTAGAATTTAAGGTTTAGAATAATATATTTAGGCCTTAGGGTTTATGGTTTAGGGTTGAAGGTTTCAAGTTAAGTGTTTAGGGTACACAATTTAGGGTTACACTTTAGGGTTTATGGTTTAAGTATTAGAGTTTAAGATTTAGGGTTTAGGTTACAGGTTTATGGATTAGAATTTATGATTATTTTAAGGTTTAGAATAATAGGTTTAAGGTTTAGAGTTTGGAATTAGAAATTTAGTGTTTAAGGTTTAGGGTAAAGGCTTTAGAGTTTTAGGTTCTAAGTTTATATTTTAGGGTTTAGGGTTTAGAATTTAGAATTTAGGGTTTTTCCTTAGGGTTTACACTTCATTTTTTAGGGATTAGGATATAGGGTTTTGAGTTTAGGATGCTAAATTGATCAACCATTCAATCAGAGACTACCAAATTTTCATCAAAAGTCATTCAGAGATTATAGATCACTAAATTGATAAATGCGAAGCACTCAAAATGAAATACAATCTCATAACAAACCATTCTAAGGTTAAATATGATCTAATTAGTCAACCCTTCACTTAGAATCACCTAAAATGTTATTAATAGCCATTTTGAGGTTAGAAGTTGCCAAATCGGTTAGACTATGACTATTAATCAACTACAATCTGACCACAAGTCATTCTAAATTTCAAATCACCAAATTGGTCAACCATTCAATCAAAATTAGCTACAATCTAAAAACAAGCCATTCTGATGTTACATATCATCAAATCAGTCAACCCTTCACTTGGAATTGACTAAAATGTTTTTACAAGCTATTCTAAGGTTAGAATTTATCAAATTGCTCAAACTTTGACTATGAATCAACTACAATCTAATCACAAGTCATTATGAAGCTATAGATCACCGAATTAGTCAACAATTCAATCAAAATGAGGTATAATATCATAAAAAACCATTATGAGGTTACAAATAATCGAACATGTCAACTATTCACTCATAATTAGCTAAAATCTCATAGCCAATCATTCTAGAGTTACAAATCATGAATCAGTACATGTAGACTCATAACTTTTGAATTAGAACTTGGTTATAAAATTTGACAGTTGATTTTGGTCACATTTCACCCCCAATAATATATATAAAACTTAGGCAAATCCAACTATGAAATCAAAATTTATGGTCTCTACACTAAGACCTATTTTTCTTTAACTCCATTATAGATGACTAAACTAATCAACCATTCAATCAAAACGGTCAAAAATTTCATACCAAGTCATTTTGAGGTTACAAATCAATAAATCAATCAACTCTTTACTCAAAATGAGGTCCAATTTCATAACAAGCCATTCTGACATTACATATTATCGAATTGGTCAACCTTTCACTCGAATTAATTTAAATGTTATTACAACTCCTTCTGAGGTTAAAAGTTGTAGATCATTGAATCAATTAACAATACAATCAAAATTATGTATGATTTGATAAAAAACCATTATGAGGTTACAAATCATCAAACAAGTCAACCATTTACTCACAATTAGCTCAAATCTCATAACAAGTCATTCTAGAGTTAAAATCACCAGGTCAGTCAACTCTAAACTCATAACCAACTAAATCTCATAACAAGCAATTCTAAGGTTAGAAAGAAAACCAATCTTAAACTCTGTCATTCTATATGCACCTAACATGAAGATTGATAACTTTTGAATTAGAACTTGGTTCTTTTATTTGCTTGATTTTGGGTGCATTTTACCCCCTAACAACATATCTAAAATTTAGGAAAATCCATCAGTGGAATCAAAACTTATAGTCTCTACACCAAGACCAAAATTTTTGTAACTCTATTATAGATCAGTAAAGTGATCAATCATTCAATTAGACCCAACTAAAATTTCATAGCAAGTCATTCTGAGGTTACAAATCAACAAATCAGTCAACCCTTTCACTTAGAATGAGTTACAATCTTATAGCAAGCCACTCTTAGGTTACGTATCATTCATTCAGTTAACCTTTCACTTAGAATCAACTAAGATGTTCTTATAAGCCATTCTAAGGTTAGAAGTTGCCAAATCAACCAAAGTTTGACTATGAATCGACTACAATCTCATTAGAAGTTATTTTGAAGCTACTAATCACCAAATTGGTCAATTGTTTAATCACAATCAGGCGCAATCTCATAACAAAGCATTATGAGGTTATAGATCAGTGAATAACTTAACCCTTCACTCACAATTAGCTCAAATCTCATAACGAGACATTCTAGAGTTACAAATTATCATATTAGTCAATTCTACACTTGTAGCCATTCTAATGTTAGAAAGAAAACATGATCTTAAACTTCGTCATTCTATATAGACCTCTACACAAAGACTCATAACTTTTAAATTGGAACTTGCTTCTTAAATCTTACCATTGACTTTGGACACATTTTTTCCCCCAACAACATATCCAAAACTTTGGACAATCCAAAAGTGGAATCAAAAGTTATGTTCTCTACACTGAGAGCCATTTTTTTGTGACTCCATTATAGATTGTTGAACTCATCAACTTTTCAATTAGAGCTGCCCCAAATTTCATAGCAAGTCATTCTAAGGTTTTTAATCATCAAATTGGTCAACCCTTTGCTTAGAATGAGGTATAATCTCATAATAAGCTATTCTGATGTTACATATTATTGAATTGGTCAACCCTTCACTCATAATCAACTAAAATATTATTAGAAGCCATTTTGAGGTTAGAAGTTGCCAAATTGGTTAAACTTTGACTATAAATCACCTATAATCTCATCACAAGTTGTTCTAAAGCTGCAACTCATTGAGTTGGTCAACCGTTCAATTAGAATGAGGTATAATCTCATAACAAACCATTTTGAGTTTATAGATCACCAAACATGTCAACTCTTCACTCATAATTAGCTCAAATCTCATAACAAGTCATTCTAGAGTCACAAATCACTGAATTAGACAACTCTACACTCATAACCAACTAGAATTTCATAACATGCCATTCTAAGGTTTGAAAAAAAATACTATCTTAAACTCTATCATTCTATAAAAGCCTCTACATGGAGATTCATAACTTTTGAATCAGAACTTGGTTCTTAAATCTTACTTGTTATTTTGGACAAATTTTGTCTCCCAACAACATATCTAAAATGTAGGAAAATTCAACTATAGAAATGAAAGGTTATGGTCTCAACATCGAGATAAATTTTGCTAAACTAACCATCTATTTAATTAGGGCTGGCCAAAATTTCATAGCATGTCATTTTGAGGTTACATATCACTAAATCAGTCAACCCTTCACTCAAAATGAGCTACAATATTATAGCAAGCCATTATGAGGTAACATATTGTCAAATCAGTCAACCCTTTACTCATAATTAACAAAAATGTTATTATAAGCCATTCTAAGGTTAGAAGTTACCAAATTATTCAAACTTTGACTATGAATTAGCTAAAATCTCATAACAAGTCATTTTGAAGTTGCAGATTACTAAATCGGTCAACCATTTAATTGGAATTAGGATAAAATCTCATATCAAACCATTTTATGGAATAATTCAACCCTTCACTTATAATTAGTTCAAATCTCATAACAAGTCATTCTAGAATTACAAATCATAGAATCAGTCAACCCTACACTCATAACCAACTAGAATATCATAACATTTGAATTAGAACTTAGTTCTTAAATTTGACCATTGATTTTGGGCTCATTTTACCCCCCAACAACATGTCAAAAACTTAGAAAAATCCAACAATGGAATCAAAAGTTATGGTCTCTACACTGAGACCCATTTTTTTGTGGCTCCATTATAGATCCCTGAAGTAATCAATTGTTCAATCAAAGATAGCCAAAATTTCATAGTAAGTCATTATGAGGGTATAAATCATTGAATTGCTCAACCCTTCACTCAGAATGAGTTACAAATCATTTTGAGGTTACATATCATTGCAATGGTGAACCTTTTACTTAGAATCAACTAAAATGTTATTAAAAGATAATATGAGGTTAGAAGTTATTGAATTAGTCAAAATTTGACTATCAATTGGCTACAATCTCATCACAAGTTTCTTTGAAGTTGTAGATTATCGAACCAGCCAATCATTTGGTCAAAATTAGGTACAATATCATAAAAAACCATTTTGAGGTTACAAATCACCAAACAAGTCAAACTTTTAGTAATAATACCCTCAAATCTCATAATAAGTCATTCTAGAGTTACAAATCACAAAATCAATCAACTCTACACTCATAACCAACTAGAATCTCATAATAGACCATTCTAAGGTGAGAAAGAAAATACTATCTTAATCTTTGCATTCTATATAGACTTGTACATAAAGTCTCATAATTTTTTGAATCAAAACTTGGTTCTTAAATTTGGCCATTGATCTTGTGCACGTTTTGGCCCCCAACAACATATCTAAAAGTTAGGAAAATCCAATAATGGAATCAAAAGTTATGGTCTCTATACCGAGACTAGTTTTTCTGTGATTCTATTATAGATTGTTGAACTAATTATCTGTATAATAAGAACCAACCAAAATTTCATAGTAAGTCATTTTGAGGTTATAGATCACCAAATCTATCAACCCTTTGCTCAAAAGGAGGTAAAATCTCATAAAAAGTCATTTTGAGGTTACATATTATTGAATCAGTCAACCCTTCACTCAAAATCAACTAAAATGTTATTAAAAACCATTATGAGGTTAGAAGTTGACAAATTAGTCAAACTTTAACTATGAATCAGCTACAATCTCATGACAAGTCATTGTAAAGTTGTAGATCGCTGAATTAATCTACCATTCAATCAAAATTATGTACAATCTCATAACAAACCATTCTGAGATTACAGATCACCAAACTAGTCAACCCTTCACTCACAATTATCTCAAATCTCATAACAAGTCATTCTAGAGTTAAAAATCACCAAATCAGATAACTATAGACTCTTAACCAACTAGAAGTTCATTTTGTATAGAACTATACATGAAGATGTGTAACTTTTGAAATGAATCTTAGTTCTAAAATATGACACAGGCAAGAAGGATGAATAACCAGGGCCAAAGGCTCACCCAGCTATCCAAACCACCTTGCAAGAGTAAACACAATGAAAGCAAACACAATTGGATAGCAACCAAAGGAGGAGAAGAGGGGAATACTTTTATTGATTCATCAAAATATCTTCATACATGCCCAGGTGTGAGGCCTTCTAGGTTAGGGCCAATTACACTACATTCACATTCAAAGATCTAATAGAAAATTCACACTTTCAGTTCTACTCCCTAAAAACTTTCCTCCTTCCCAAAAACTTACTTAGCTTCTAAGCCTAAACTCTCTATTTATACTTGCCAAAATGGCTTACAGAACATTCTAGAACATTACATAAGAGGAGGGCTGACCCAAAAATAGTCTGGACTCATCCCAAGAAAAGATCTTAACATAAATGTCGTGAATGAAATAAATCTTGCAAGTTGACTCACAAAAATCACGTTCAAATACTGGCACTTGGCATACACTGAGTAACTCGGCACCTGAAGAGTGCTACAGTAACTCGTCACCTAAACAGTGTGACAGGAACTTGGACCTAAAGAGTGTTACAGTAACTCAACACCTGAAGAGTGCAACAGGAACTCAGCACCTGAAGAGTGCAACAGGAACTCGGCACCTGAAGAGTGCGATAGGAGCTCGGCACCTGAAGAGTGCTACAGTAACTTGGCACTTGAAGAGTGTGATAGGAACTCGACACCTGAAGAGTGCGATAGGAGCTCGACACCTGAAGAGTGTGACAAGAGCTCGGCACCTGAAGAGTGCTACAGTAACTTGAAACCAATTGCAAAAGAAGTAAAAAAAAGAGTAGGATAACAAGGCAACCCAAGATGCTCCTACATCAAACAACTGGAGTTGGAAGAAATGATTCTCCTAAATCATTGAGATGTCCCAACCTAAGATGAATCCAATTCAAATTGAGAGATCCATGAAGCATCTTCAATAGGTTTGTTCTTCCACTTCACCAAATATTCATAGTACTCTTTTCCTCTTGTACGCTTGCCAACTCTTTGATCCAATATCTATTCAACTTCCTCAATTTTTTTCTTAGGATAATCATTTGGTATAACAACTTCATCCTCTGACTCATGATACTTATACAAATCAAAAATGTTAAATATGGGAGATATATCCATGTCATCAAGTAACTCAACTTCATAAGCATTACCACTATCAAACTTCTTCAGGATCTTACAAAGTCCAAATTTCTTCATCTTCAACTTGCTATATGTTCCAACTGGGAATTTTCCTTTCTTTAGATGAACCATCACCTCATCACCAACTTGAAAATCATGGTGTCTTCTAGACTGATCAGTATTCTCCTTATACTTCTGATTACTTTGTTCCAACCTCAACTTCACTTATTTATGCAAGGACTCCACAAAGTTAGCAAATTCTTCTCTTGTAGCGCTTTTCTTTTCTTCACCAACAACATCTCTCAAATCTGATATACCTCTAGGATGCATTACAGTAACAATCTCAAAAGGTTTCTTCCCTGTACTCCTATTTATAGAATTATTATATGCAAATTTAGCTTGTGCCAATACCATCTCCCAATTACTCAGCTTATCCCCAACTAAACATCTCAGCAAATTACCCAAGCTTCTATTCACAACCTCCATCTGTCCATCTGTCTGTGGATGGAATGTAGAACTAAACTTCAATTAAGTACCCATCTTCTTCCACAAAGTCTTCCAAAAATAACCAACAAACTTACTGTCTTTATTTGAAATAATGCTTCTTGGTAATCCATGCAATCTCACAATCTCTTTAAAGAAAAGTTCAGCAACATGCTCTGCATCTGATGTCTTCTTACATGGTATGAAATGAGTCATCTTAGAAAATCTATCCACTATAACAAATATGGAATCATACCCCTTCATTGTTTTAGGCAATCCAAGAACAAAATCCATACTGATATAAATCCAAGGTTTCTCAAGAACAATAATAGGTGTATACAAACCAGTATTTTGACTCACTCCCTTTGCAACTTGACAAAACACACAACTCTTTATAAATTTCTAAAAATCCTTATACATTTGTGGCCAATAATATTTCTCTTTTAGCAAACTCAATGTTTTATCAATTCCAAAATGTCCAGCTAATCCACCACTATGTTTTTCCTTAATCAAATTCAACCTCATAGGACCTCTAGGAATAGACAACTGAATACCTTTGAACAACATACTTTCTTGAATGAAATACTCATCATACTTACTTATGTGATCTATAAGATTTGGTGCTCTGCACTCTCTCCACACCTCAAAAAATCCAGGATCAACATCATACAACTCTTTCATCTCATCAAAACCAAGAATTTCAACCTTCATTTTAGTTAGCAAAGAACGTCTTCTACTCAATGCATCAACAACTTTGTTAGTAACTCCACTCTTATGCTTGATCACAAATGTGAAACTCTACAAATATTCAACCCACTTCATATGTCTTTGATTCAATTTATGTTGACTTCCCAAGTATTGTAAAGCTTTATGGTCAGTGTATAACACAAACTCCTTAGGCATCAAATAATGTCTCCATTTCTTCAATGCTTGAACAATGGCATAGAATTCTTGATCATACACAAAATATTTCCTTTTAGCATCATTCAACTTTTCACTAAAGAAAGCAATAGGTTTACCTTCTTGACTTAACACAGCTCCTATTGCATTACCACTTGCATCACATTCAACTTGAAATAATTTGTTGAAATCAAGTAAAGCCAATATAGGTAATTCAACAACCTTTTGTTTCAAAGTCTCAAAACTCTTATCAGCTCCATGCATCCACTTGAATTCTTTTTTATCTCCCCTCATTGTTTCAGTCATAGCATTACAAACAACACTGAAATTCTTTATAAACTTTCTGTAAAAACTAGCCAAACCATGAAATGATCTTACCTCACTTACATTCTCAGGTGTAGGCCATTCCAAAATTTCTTTAACCTTTTTAGGATCCATCTTCAAAACATCAGCTAAAATCACAAACCCCAAATACAGAATCTCTTCTTGCATAAAAGAACACTTTTCAGATTAATCATCAACTTTTCCTCTTTCAACCTCTGCAATACTTGCCTAATATGCTCAAGATGTTCTTCCTTAGTCTTACTAAATATCAGAATATCATCCAAATAAACGATCACAAACTTACCCAAGAATCTTTTCAGAACTTCATTCATCAACCTCATGAAAGTACTAGGTGCATTAGTCAAACCAAAAGGCATAACCAACCATTCATACAAACCATCTTTTGTCTTGAAAGCAGTCTTCCATTCATCACCTTCTCTGATTCCAATCTGATGATAGCCACTCTTCAAATCAATCTTGGTAAAATACTTTCTTCCACTCAAACAATCCATTATGTCATCCATTCTTGGCATAGGAAACCTATATTTCACTGTTATCTTGTTAATGGATTTGGAATCAGTACACATTCTCCATTCTCCATTCTTTTTAGGTGATAATACAATAGGTACAGCACATGGACTCAAGCTTTCTCTGATCAAACCTTTCTGCAATAGTTCATGCACTTGTCTGTTAAGTTCTTCATTCTCTGCAAGTGTCAATCTATATGGTGCTTTGTTTGGAAAACTAGCTCCAGGGATCAGGTCCATATAATCACTTATACTTCTAACTGGAGGTAAACCATTAGGAATATCTTCACCAATAATGCCTTTATAATAATTCAGCAACTCTGTAATTTCTCCTGGCACTTGGTCAATACTACCATCTGTCACTCGATCACCACTGACTGGCACTCGGTTAACATTGTTTTCTAGCACTCGGTCTCCATTGACAAAACTTGGTTTTCTTGGAATTATAGCAAAACAAACTTGATTCTTTTTTACTTCTTTTCCAAATTGTTTCCCATTAACCATGCAAATTTTTATAGCAGTACAATTAACCTCATCTGGAACTTCAATCAAAGGCAACAATGTTTGTTTCTTCCCATTTACCCAAAGAGTATATTGATTCAATATTCCATCATGTACAACATATCTATCATATTGCCAAGGTCTACCCAACAAAATATGACAACAATCCATGGGCATAATATCACACAAAACTTCATCAACATAATGTTCAATTTTGAATTTCACAAGGCATTTCTCACTTACCGATATCTTATGCTCATCTTTGATCCATGAAACATGATAAGGTTTGGGATGTTTCAGCCTCTACAACTGCAACTTTGTAACCAGCTCTTTTGATGCCAGATTTGTAGAACTTCCACTGTCAATGATCACTTTACAATATTTTCCAACCATCTTACATCTTGTCTTGAAAAGACTTCTCCTTAGAATAGGTTCCTCATTACCTCCCTTATTACATAAGGTTCTTCTCACCATCAAATTTTCTCCAGCCTCAAGTCCACTTGGTGAACCCTCATCATCTTCTTGTATCACAGCATTTCTATTACCTCTTCTACTTTAAAAGGATCTACATTTAAAATATCTATGTCCCTCTTTACCACATCTAAAACAATTACCATAAAATCCACCTCTAGAATAAGAATTACCTCTTCCTCCATAAGAATTAGTGCCTCCTCGATAAGAATTATCACTTTTCCATTTAGTCTTGCCTTTGTCATCATTCTTCCATTCATATCTACCTTTATCCTACATAGAATTTTTAGATCTACCACTTTCTCCATAAGATCTACCTCTGCCTCTCTGGAATCTACCACCTCTACCTCTTTGTCTTTGTTCATGCTTCTTTGTCAAGATCTCCTCATCTTTCAAGGCATATTGATATACTTCTTCTACACTTTCCAACTTCACAAAACTTATTTCATCTTGTATTCCAAATCTTAATCCATTAATGTACCTTGCAATTTTCTCAACATCATCATCCACATGTCTAGATCTGATGTCTAGTCTATAGAATTTCTCAGTATACTCTTTCACGGTCATGTCTTTTTGTTTCAAATTTTGCATCTTTCTTAACAAGCTAACTTGGTAATTAGCAGGAAGGAATTTGTTCTTTACCTTGTTCACCATCTTTGGCCAAGTTCTGATCTTCTCCTTTCCTCTCCTTTGTCTATCAGTTTGCAAGTGTTCCCACCATAATGATGCATGACCTTTCAACCTAGTGACTACAATCTTCACCTTTCTATTATCAGGAGTGTTTTCATACTCAAAGAACTTCTCCATATCAGAGATCCAATCTAGCACAGAATTGGTATCCAATTTTCCATCATAAGGAACAACTTCTACAGTAGGATTTGAATTTGCTCTAGACAATATTCTCAACAATCTTGCTTCATCTTGGTCTTCTTTAGGTTTTGGATTATGGTTTAGTGCTACTGCTTCATCATTACTTACATCATCAAGATGTGCTCCTCTCCTTTAGGCTATCTCCACAACATCTAATCTGGCTGCAATTTGTCTCAACTGATCCAATATAACATTATCAACATTATTTCCTCTACCACAAACCATCTTTACAAATCAGGTTCCTACAAGATCGTAACCCTCTGCAAGTTATAGGTCAAATCTATAGATCTGCCACCCTACAACCAAATCCAAATTAGGGTTCTACACGATCCAATCTCTACAAGGATGAACTTGTCTCTAATACCAACTAACATAGGCAAGAAGGATGAATAACCAGGGCCAAAGGCTCACCCAGCTATCCAAACTACCCTGCAAGAGTAAACACAATGGAAGCAAACACAAGTGAACAGCAACCAAAGGAGGAGAAGAGGGAAATACTTTTATTGATTCATCAAAATATCTTCATACATGCCCAGCTATGAGGCCTTCTAGGTTACGACCAATTACAATACATTCACATTCAAAGATCCAACAAGAAATTTTCACTTTCAGTTCTTCTCCCTCAAAAATTTCCTCCTTCTCAAAAACTTACTTAGCTTCTAAGCCTAAACTCTCTATTTATACTCACCAAAATGGCTTACAGAACATTCTAGAACATTACATAAGAGGAGGGTTGACCCAAAAATAGTTTGGACTCATCCCAAGAAAAGATCTTAACATAAATGTCGTGAATGAAATAAATCCTGCAAATCAGCTCGCAAAAATCACGTCCAAATACTGGCACTCGATATATACTAAGTAACTCAGCACCTGAAGAGTGCGACACGAACTCAACACCTGAAGAGTGCTACAATAACTCGGCACCTGAAGAGTGCAACAAGAACTCGGCACCTGAAGATGTGATAGGAGCTTGACACCTGAAGAGTGCTATAGTAACTCAACACCTAAAGAGTGCAATAGAAACTCAACACCTAAAGAGTGTGACAGGAGCTCGGTCCTGAAGAGTGCAACAAGAGCTCAGCACCTGAAGAGTGTGACAGGAGCTCATCACCTAAAGAGTGCTACAGTAACTCGACACCAACTGCAAAAGAAGAAAAAAAAAGAGCAGGATAACAAGGCAACCCAGGATGCTCCTGCATCAAAATATGACCCTTGATGTTGGGTACATTTTTCCCCTTAAAAGCATATCTGAAACTTAGGAAAACCCAATGGTGGAATCAAAAGTTATAGTCTCTACATCAAGACCCATTTTTTGTGACTCTATTATAGATTGGTTAACTAATCATCCATTTAATCAGAGGCAACCAAAATTTTATAACAAGTCATTTTGATGTTATAGATCACTGAAATGGTCAACCCTTTGTTCAAAAGGAGATGTGATCTCATAAAAAGCCATTATTAGGTAACATATCTATGAATTGGTCAACCCTTCACTCAGAATCAACTAAAATATTATTACAAGTCATTCTAAGGTTAGAAGTGACCAAATTGGCAAAACTTTGACTATGAAATGGCTACATTCTCATCATAACTTGTTTTGAAGTTGTACACCACCAAATTAATTAACCATTCAATTAGAATTAGGTATGATCTCATAACAAACTGATTTTCTTTATAGTAGTGAAAATAGATCAATTATCAAGTATACTAGATTCATAGATGCATACTATGAAATGATTTAGTTTTAAAATTATGTATGTTTATCATATTTTTTAGTATATATAAATTTATAATGCATATATATAGACACACACATATGAATCCTCCATGGATCATTATTGGGACAAAAATCTTGAATCCACAGATTTGATTCATGTACCCGAATCGGATTCATTTCACAAACCAATAACTAAATGGGCCATAGTCACCTAAATCCATATCTTGGATAAAATTTCCAAAATAATAGGATTGGAATCCATAAGACTAACTTGACATATGTCATTTTCCTTGAGCAACTAAACCAAATTCTTAGCGATAATCTAGAAGGGTAGTATTATTGTCCAAAGGTATAAAACCCAAAGGTGTCTCATATAGTGGTTAGTTAGTATTACCACTAAGAAATAAGAAAGAAGAAAATAAGGTATTATTTCTGCCCAAAAGATATAAATTAGTATCTATCTAAAAAGAGGAAATCAGATCTTCAGTAGAATGGCAACTTTGTAATTACCCCATATGGTTGAATGAGTAATTTACACAAAATATCTAAACATGTATCTTATTTGTAATTCCTTCATCAAAAGTATACCTCTTGACTTGTAATCATATTTATCAATGATTTGTAGTTAACTAATTCATTTCTGATTCACTTACACATCACTAACTTTTTGGTGGCCAAATACAAAAAGCTAAAGAGCATATATAGAATAGGTTATGTTATAGGAATTGATGCATGCAAGAGGAAGAGTCTCAAAAAAAATTGTCATAGAATATGAATCAACAACCAAAAAAATTTAAAAAATCATGAGTAGATTATGCAACATGTGCACACTACACTAAGGATTCCAATGAATATGAAGTTTCTTTAGTGGTAGGACTTCAATAAGAAGTTTTGAAAACAAAAGCAATATTTAATCAACCAAAATACTATCTAATATAGTGTACATTTAAAAACCATAAAATTCCATAATGTGCTTCAATATTAGACACCAGACATCCTATCAACTTTTCTTAAGCCTCTCATAAACATGAATCCTTTCTCTCCTTACTAATTTTGTTCAAACAAATGGTTTTATTAAGAGTATTTTGAAAGATACCATAGTGCAATTTGTACAAGAGACCAAATCAATTTTTAAACATAACACTTATCAAAAAATAAAATGAACATTTAATAAATAGAAGAACATAAAATTACCTCTTTGGTAGTCTACAATTACAAATTACTGGCCCTCGGTAGATTATGCCACTTATCTTGAAATCTAGTAAAATAATTGTTAACAATAAATAAATTAATTAAAAAGAAAAAAGAAACAATATTAGTACCATATGGTTTTTCTTTTTTCATTAGCCACCTTGAGATCAATAGAAGTGCAATATGTAGATGGAGAGAATGCAACTTTCTTAATATCTTCCCACTTTCCAACACCATAATGAGAATCACCCTCTACTAGCTTCATCATGTCACATAGTGTCAAGAGGTAATGATGTTTTCTTTGAATTGCACCTTTCTCTATTGGGACTATTGGAACATATTCTTCTTCTAGCAAGTGAGAGTTCAAGTACTTTGAGTCACAATGTTTCTCTATTGCATCTTAATAAATAGTGGCTCTTCAATCTCTACTATTTGATGCACCTAACAAAGATGCAAAAATTTTAATGCTAAACAGATAGGAGAATTTTCAAATGAAATATGATTACATTCAATAGACACAAAGAATGCATATAAAAATTAATAATGGTGAAATATTCTATCCCAACATGACACCCAATTGACATTGTTCATATTAAAATTAAATCTTAGATACTCTCTTGCAAAGAGTTCTATGCTGAGACCAAAAATCTAGATACAAAACTAATATAAAGCTTAAGATTTGTTTTAGATTTAGTAGCCAAATCATATACTTCACCAATGGAGGATTTGAACTTGTCAAGAGTCCATGCTAATGTTATTGTGAACTACAATAATCAAATCAAATTGATTAAAATTTAATTTACATTCCATGGAAAATCTGAAGGGGAAAATATACCTTCCCTACCTTCAAGGCATATTTTATATTTTATTTATCCTCTTGATACTTCAAACATACATCAAATTCAAAGTTAGATTTCATCAAAGGAAGGAACCATGCATTTCATTGATTAACAATGATTTAACTTGACAGTAAAAGTGCAATTAACTTCTATAATAAAATAATTGAGCAATTTCTAACTTCAATACCTACTTTTCCACCTCTTCTGCAACATCTTCAAAAAAATCCTTAGATGTTGAACCAGATGTGTTTGAAGCCATGGCTAGATAAGTAGGATGGTCCTTGACCCTAAAGAGAAAGATAAAGTTCTTACATAGCACATAGTCTCATAAAAAAACTTAATTAAAACTCAATTTGGAGTAATGATTATTAATGGGTACATTGAAGTGATCCTGAATCAGATCAATCCTTTTCATCTTTGCAATGCATTTTTTCATATGCAAGTCCTTAGAGAGATCCCTAATGTATTACACAATCCTTCTTCTTAAAGCTTTGTAATGTTAACTTTCTCAATAGGAGATTCTATGGTGTAGTTGAATAATGGTCTCGCAACTATTGTTGTATCTACTATTCCCATGTGGATTATATTGTATAATATTCTTTTGATCATGTGGCATTTGACATTCATTAAGGATATGATCAAGAAAATTGGCTCCTTTGTTAAGTTGGATTCATATTTAATGGCTTCACTTTGCAGATACACTAGGGTTTATGCCATCATCAAAATCTCAAGCCTGGTGCAACATTCTGTTCTTATGATTTATCCATTCCTCAAATGGCACTTGAAATGTCATGCCCAACTACGAGGAAAAAACACACAAATTTTTTTGAATAATAATTAATAATTAAACATGCTCTAAGATTTAACTGAATTAAAAGCTTTAACCCAACTATATATATGTATATATATTAAAAAGAAACAAATGAACATCTAAAATGACCATTAATATTAAACTAACCAAATTGCATTGACAAAATAATTAAATAAAACTATACTAAATCATTTAATATGACAAAAATTTAAATACATAAAATAAAACAAACTACCTAACTTAATCTAAACTAACATCTAAAATTAACTTATTAAAAAACATACTAACTACAATTAACTAAAAGTAACCATAAACTAACTAACATTAAAATAACTAATTACTAATCTCTACAATTAACTTTAATTAATATTAAAATTAAACTCAACAAACACTATTTACTGTCATAAGGATTCTACATTAATTCTTTAAATGAATTAAATAAACCCACTAACTTAACTTAAACATGGAAAATTAACTTTTCTAATTTCATTCCCATATTAAATCAATTCTAATATGATATTATTCAATTATTAAAAATAATTATTAGTCAAATACTATTCTAACACAAACTTACAATGATTTCCAATATTAACTTATACTAATTACAACTTAATTAAAAGCGAACACCAAACTACAATTAAATTTAATTAAACAAATTTATAATAGCCAATATCATAATTATATTAATTAAGTAAAATTTAAAACATAAAAATTAAATTTCCAATTTAAAAAAAAACTATCTAATATTCTTAAACTTAACATCTAAAACTAAGACACTAAATTAGTCTATATTAGCACTAACCATAATTCAATAAATAAATAAATATATATATATATATATATATATATATATATATATATATATATATATATATATATATATATATATATATATATCAATTTACTTGCAAAACATAAATCTCAACTAACACCCACTTTTTCTTAAAAACAAAAAAAAAACTTTATATAAAATTACTTATTGATTAATAATTAAAATATATACAATTTAAAACTAATTAGTTATTTTTATAAATTTCATCTATCACCAAACTACATTATAAAACTAACAACTAACAACTAACTAAGCAAAACCAAATATAAACTCAACTAAGCTAAAAATAAAACTAAACAATAAATAAATAATAAAGTTACTTAACAAATAACATTACTAACTTAAGTTCTTCCCAACTCTATAAAACTTTAACATGCAGCCCACATCAACCCATGGCACTAAAAAGGAAGTATAACCACCAAGCACCCCACATGGCTCTCTGTCCAAAGTTTTCCCCACCCTACACTCTAACCGAGGTTAAGGAAGAACGCAGCTCAAGGGATTATGAAGAAGTATGCCTAGCAGAAGGGAAGGTAAAAAGGTAATGAAAGGAGTTTTAAATCTCCATTTATAACCAAACCTTCATACCCCCAAAATCTCCCTTCATTTAATTGGTCAACATGTCCCTCCTTTCACATGGTCCAAGGAAGATAAATTGTTGGCTGGAAGAAATTCACAACCAAGGAGATGGAGAATTAATGGTCCCATGTCAAATCATGCATATGGATAGATAGGATATAGGGAAGAGGGGTAAGAATTAATATTGGGAGTTATGTTTAAAAGAAAAGTAGATGCATTAAAGATATATTTTTTTAGTCATTTTAATATATTTACTTTCTTAAATGATTTCTTTTTTTTCTTAAATAATTAGAGAATATTCTCTGTTTGTGATAAGGCATTTAAATCTTTTGCCATACAAAAACCAGAGACTATTTTTGCTCTTGGAAATATTTTTTTTTTACTATGTGTAAAATTTTCTAATCAAATTATTTATATAGCAAAGGAGTTTAATATTTTATTTTTAAAAAATTAGATTTGCTAATTACATGGAAAACAAGGAGATTATGTATATATGCATATATATTTTTTCTAAGTATGAATTTCATTTTGAAACTTGCATAATTTTCCAAGGCTTATATGATCTTACTCCTTCCCAATTAAATTTACTAAAATACTTAATTATACCAAGGGATACAATAATGTGTTTTAAGAACAATGTAAGATTTGTTTTATCTCCTAATAAGCACGAATCCAAATCAAGTTCCCAACATAACATAAATTTTGTCTTAACATTTTTGAAAAGTGAATTCTTTTGTATAATTGAACATAATTATTTATCTCATTTTGATATTCATTTTTATAACTAAAAAGAAAAATACGAAAAATCTAAAGAGAAGTGATATTACTCAATCATTATTTTATTGACGACCTGATTCAAAGGCTCAGCCAGGAAAGAATTAGGAAGAAAACTCGGCTTCGTTGCCAATTACAACAAAGTTTAAAATACAAATTACATAGGATATCAATCCCAAATTTCAACAATTTAATTGAATTTTCTTCATGATCCCCATCAAGGGATTTATAATATTTTTTGCAACATATTTCTAGAACCATGGATAGAACAGAATCCTGATCAGGTGACAACAAGCATGACCAAGAAACATTCAACCATGCATATTCACACAAGCTTTTCACAAAAGGATTCACAATGAATCAAAACTAGTGAAAGGTGGATTCTTCCAACCAGGAGAAGTCAAGCACAACACCAAACAGATGCCCAATTGGGGCTATAAATCAAGAACTTTCGTTCTTCCATTTCAACATACCATAATCATACAAGGTTTGTACTGACATGTAGGGGCCCATAACACCCTACCCTTTCTCCCTCTTCTCATCCTAAGAAGAGACTCTACACTGGTTGGAGTTCGACTAAACAGACCTTTCCCAAAATTGGTCACTTCTGCCCTCTCCAAGGGTGAGTAATACCAAAACACCCCATGCAATAAAAATCTCAAAATTGCAAACATAAACATGAAAGGAAATCATCCAAAAATAACATGGTTTTCAAAGCTTCCCAACATACCCACAAACATGCAAACATTGAAACAACAACAAGGTAGCAAAAGCATGAAACAAACATGGAAATTGAACAAGGGAGATGAGAATTCCAACCTTCACAAAGAGGTAATGGCAATGAACAAGTTTGAGTAGAGTTTCCTTCTCCTTGCTTCAATCTTCAAGAACTCCTCTCTAAATGTAGAGATTGGGTAACAACCTCAACTAGTCCAATGAAGGCCTCTAAATAAGCCTCCAACTCAACCACCCAAAAGGAGCAATAACTACTTCCACCCACTAGCAATTCTAGAAACTCCTAACTCAACCTACACTATGGTTAAACCCTAAGTGGAGATGAGGTGAGGTAACTCAAGATAACCATGGTCAATTTTCGCACAAAGGCAAAAAGAGACTTTTTGAGTGACCTCAAAAGTCAATAAAAGGGGCTTAGGAGTTGGAAAAGACCCCTAACCCATACCCATACCCTTTGGGTATAATTATATCATGTTTTAAAGCCTTAGGAATAGGTTTAGAGCCAAAAAAAGGCTAGAAAATAATTAGGACCAACTAACAACTGTAACAAAGTAGATTAAGCACTAATCTAGATTAGGGATGACTAACCTTGATTAAGAACCAATTAGCAAACTGACACTAACTTAAACCAACTTGGGTCCAAAGGTTACACAACTAACCCTAACTAGCACGCTAAAGAGCACAACCAATTCACGAGTGTCAAGTGACACTAAAGAACATAGTTATGAACATTAACATTTACTGATCATGGAAAGATACATACATACATCTCACAATACAATACTTGAATTACGAACAATAGGTTTCCAAAATTAACACATAGAGATCAGTTTTGTTCCTCTGTTGGTTTCCTCGGCTAAAATATCTGCACACTCATTGCACACATTAGTAGTCCCGTAAAATCACATGTACATATATACATATCAGAAATTCACATAAATTGAAACATACATCAATCAGGGTTTCTTGCATCCTACTTATATCCTTCATCATAAAGATTCCAAAATTAATGTGTTAATCCTACATTTTACTTAATTCATCAACATACATATACATAAAACATTAAATGACATACATCAAATATCTGAAAGTAACATCACACACCATGAAATAATATAATATGTTCTAAGTATTAGATGATGTCTCGACATCTCGAGTCGTGAGTGTCAAAAAGATAAAATAACAACTAAGGCTACGAAGGGTCGGGGTGAGGCCTCACATGAACCCAATTCTTAATTTATGAAGGCCTTCCTTTTAGATATTTTTGTTGTCACATGAAGTAGTCTTAGTCTTTTTTTGTCATTATGTTGGGAATGACCCACATTTGACAATTTGCCTCTCCAAAAAAATCTTTTAACTACCTCATCTTTTGTTGTCAAAATTAGAAGGTTGTTCATAGGTATTTTATTTGCATAAAATTGAGTTACAAAAGTCTTGATTACTTGAAGAATGTGAGATAACTACAACAAATAGAAAAGATTTGTTAGTTGGTCTAAAATTCATCATGTCTCTACTCTTGGAAATGTTGTACTCCTGACCTCTTTTTGTACACACAATAGGCATTAGGTCCATTTGCATGGAACCAAAAAAATATCCTTATGATGACAATTTGTTTCCTCTTAGCATGCAGAATAGGATTAGGTGAGAACTAGGGATCTTCATAAGTTTTTATCTAGGGTTGGTTGTCCATTAGTTCCACTAGGTAGGTAGCTACACAATTGGGATTATGTTCATTCCTGTAAACCACTAGGATGTCATTAGAGTTGGTGGGATAGAAGGTCCATTATTTTAGTAGACCTAATAAGTTTTATCAAGAACTAGGGATCCTTGCATGTCCTTCCCTTAAGGAAACACCAACATTTTCCACTAATTCACATATCCCAAAGGGTCATGTCAATACACTTTGACTTAACTTTTCTATACCAAATGTAGGTCACAATTGTAATTTCTAAAGGCTAGGTCTTTTTCTTGATAAATGGCAAGCAATATGTAGTGATATTATTTCTTCCCAAAAGTTATCAACTATTTAAATGCTAAATCTTGAATAATTGGAGTAGAGAGTTTAGTTTTTCATGGTATTTTTTTCTTGTAAATAGTTCCCAATTTTGTAGTGCATCATTGTCTAATCTACTCCCCATAACTCCCTTCATGGTCTCATTCTCAAAGTGTGAATGGGATTCATTTCCAAAATTCTTTATACACCCACATATGCTCCAAAATTATAATAGAAAAAGCATTTATTTTGAACCTACTATTTATAGAATTGGTAAGAAAAGATAAACATCAAATCTAATAAAATAAATTCTTTACGTAGAGGAATTATTACAAAAAACAATGTCAAGGGGATAAATTCATTTAGTAAACTTGGTGTTGGTTCATAAAGGAATCAAAATAGAAAGAATGAGAGTGGTGATCTTTTTTTTAATCCATACATGTTTATTTTCTCAAATCATAAATTAAATTCAAAATAGATGGGACAAATGACATTATATTGAAAGCTCACTTATTTACTCACAAACAACCTATAAAATAGAAAAAAAAGAAGCCTTTTGAACATTGATTATGGTGGTCTGGTATTCAAACCCTTCTTAAGGTATTGACAACCCTTAACTAATATGAACTACCCAGTTTTGGTTCAATACATGTTTTAAGATTTGATATGGTTTGTTGATTTCCTGCTAGGAATCTAATCTATCATTTAGAGCCATCATGAAAAAAATAATTGAAGAGGAAGATACCTCTACTTTTTCAATTGTGCCATATTTGGCAAAGATTTTAGCGATCTCCTCATTGGTACAGGTCCTAGGGATATTACCCACATATAGTTTCCATTCAAACTCTTATTTGTTCTTGCCAGATACTGAGGCCTCCTAAATTTTAACTTGTGTTGTGATTTTGAGGACCTTCTTATGATTTAATGTAGATAAAGGATGAAAATGAGATGTAGTTGGGATTGAAGTAAATGACAAATGAGAACCATAAATAAATTTGGGAATTAAAAATTGTTGAGACATGGGTGTGAGTAGAAGTGATAGGGGTTATGGATAAGTATGTAGCTACCATTTTACATTTGTTGGAGGCTCTAGATATTGGAAAATGATTTTATATCCACTTAATTAGACACTACATGATAACTAGGTCAATTTCCTTAGAATTAGTTGGACTGCATTGGAAACAAACTCAATCAAAGAACCAAAATTGAGAGGGTGAATAACCCCTAGATTAATTAGCTGAGGATATAGATTGTAAAGTGTTCCTAATAAAGCTTAAATTCATCTTCTCATGAGGAAAAATTCACATTCCTTAAAGCTATGATAATGAACTTTATCTAGTCTTCAAAATTTGATAGGCTTTAAACACAACTAAAGTCTCTTCAAAAAAGGAGAATATCTTTTGCTTTCCCACTACATACAAGCCTACAATAGTTATATGAAATCAATTATCACTAAAGGATATTGGCATGGTAAATTAAATTTGAAATGATAGCCCTTAAAGTCCACAATTAAATAATTAAAATATTATTTAAATTATAGCTTTGTGGACATATTCAAACTTCTTTGCAAACTAACACTTTCATTCTTAAAAGGCTATTAAATATTGGAAAGAATATCTGACTAAATGAACTCCAAAATCAACACTTAAGAGAGAACCAGGTTAGTTAATGACACTAGAGAGTGGCCAATCACCAATTTTGAACGATTCTTCTCGAAAGGGTAGCATTTGTATTTTGTTTAGTCATAGTTTGGATAATTATATTGAAAAAAGTGATTTGTTATTTTTCTTCATAGTTTTTTATGATTTTTTAGGTTTTGTACCTCTTGGTGGTTAGCTTTTGAAAAAATTGGGAGGTCAACTTGCATCTTTAATAGCAAATTGTACTCACAATGGTTGTTGTTAAATCAATTGTAGCACACTTATAGTTGGAGAATTATGGTCAAGCAAGATATTTCATAGATGAAAATAAATACATTCTGAGGGATGAAAAGAAGGAGAAAGAGATTGGTTTTAGCATGACTACTTCCTTCGCAATTGCACAACAAAATCCTTTTTTTACCTTAGTTTATAATTACTAAATTACTGAGATTATCCTATTCATTTTAACAAAAATGTAAGAACATATAATGGATCTTAATGTTTGCTTGGCTCTTTTAAATGTTAAATAGTTTGTTAGCATTGAAAATTTTATATTTTCTTGAGGTTCCTTTAGAGGTAGAATTCTTTGTGATTGTGTTTTAAAGCTTTCCTCTTGTTTCTTTTAAATGTTGGAGCTCATTTTTTGGTATCTGGGTGTATGTTTGCAATGTTCCCCAACTCATCTTTATTTACTCTTGCTATAGTAACTGTCTACCTCTAGATTCTTATTAATCTACTTTTGGTTGTTCATGGATAGTAATTAATTTTTTTGTTTCTATTCTTTTGAATTCTACCTCTTTGTTCAGGGAAAATAAGTATTTGTCACCCCTAGTACAAAGCCTAAGCAAGAATCAATTATATATATGGTAAATGTAGTAAATAGCCAAGTGAGCCTTTATATCTCATTTCTTATTTCCTTTTATCCTTGACAAAAATTGAAGAATTGTCTAATTTGTGTATAGATTGACACAAATAAAGGATGGTAAGTGGATTTAAATAATTGCAACTATGGATACAAGTAGGAACTAAAAGAGAGGATAAGATAATAACAAGATTACATCATGTAACTCTATAAGCTAGAGCTATAAGTTTTAAAATGAATGTAGGATGGATAGTTCATAAGACATTCTTCAAAATTGAAGTATTTTTTTGGTAGGCTACAAGTTCCCATTCAAATGATGGACATACTTAAACATGAAGTTAGTCAAAAAAGAAAGAATAAGAACTAAATTAATGTATATAGGTCAGTGGTACTCAAATGTTACAAGTTAGATTGGTAAATTGGCAATGCAAAATTAGCTACAATTTAGAATATGAAACATAGTTGGGTTTCATAATTATGATAAAAGAATTTCTTTTGGTTTATCTACACTGAATTGAACATGTTGGGTAAATTATCAATTTTAAGTGGTGGTTGTATTTAGATTAATGTTATTCTAATGATCTTAGTCATCACTACTGTGCATATCCTCTACCTAACAACTAAAATAAAATAATCATCTTTAATACATACTATTTTTTTGTTAGCAATTGGTAAATTTGTACAAAGTTCTACTCAAAACCTTACACAATAAGCTTCCATGACTAAATTTGCATAAAATTAATGAAAATTGATTTATTGGACAAAAATTGGAAACACAAAAGACATGGGGTTAAAAAAAAACCTGAAAATGAATATGTCAATTGAGCAAGAAAATGACAAATACTTACAAATCCAAATTTGGTGATGATATTATAGGTAAAACCAACAACTAAGTCTACAGAATGTAGAACAATGACCCATGAAGCCCTCTTTATATAGCAAGCTAGGGCAACAAACATTAACAGTGACTAGCTCAATGGCAAATTGCAAGAAAAATCTCAAAACCACCTTCATGCCCTACAAGCACATATGTGGCCTATATATAAGTGATAGGGTAATAACCAAAAAAAAATCCACACAAGTGTTTGAGGATACAACAACCAACCAAGGAGGTTGGGAGTAATGGACAAACATGACTGATCCCATTGTCTTCCACCCCTAAGTCACACTTGTAGCTATAGATGGAAAAAACAAGTGGAGATAGTTGAGAAAAGGTACACCTTCAATGTAAAAATATCATCTAAAATGTCCACAACATTTTGATAATAGAATGTTGTGAATTGAGTTTGACTACACCCTACTACTTCTAGCCAAACCATTGATAATGCCACTTGGAAAAGAATATAGTCAAGAATAATGTTCATGATTGAAGATGGACATATTACACTAATTATAAGGCCAATTAGGTTCAATGGAAATATATAGAAAATATCCTATAGACTTTCTATTATTTGTTGTTGGATATCTCTCATTACCCTTACAAAATTATCTACAAGAGGACTCATTTGACCAATGTTTTTTACTACTCTAAGCTCAAACACACCCCTTAGATGAGAGCCATACACAATTTGAAAAGGACTAAGTCCTGTACTCCTATTTATAGAATCATTGTAGGAGAATTCTACTTAAGGTAGAATAATATCCCATACAACACCACAGTCTTTGGTAAGGCACCTAATTGAGGTATAGAATTTAGGGTTACACTTTAGGGCTTAGGGTTTACACTTTCATATTAAGGGTTTTGGATATAGAGTTACAAGGTTAGGGTTTAGGGTTTAGGTTTAGGATTAGTGGTTTAGGTTTTAGGGTTTAGGAATTAGGGTTTGAAGTTTAAGGTTTAGGGTTTAGGGTTACAGGTTTAGGGATTAGGATTTAGGGTTATAGGACTAGGGTTTAGGGATCAAGGAATGGGTTTTATGATTTATGATTTAATGTTTAGAATAATAAGTTTAAGGTTTATTGTTAATGGTTTAGAGTTTAGGTTACAAGTTAAGGTTTAGGGTTTAGCATTTAGGGTTTATAGTATAGGGTTTGAGGTTTAAGGTTACAATTTTAGGGTTTAGGATTTAGGGTATCAAATGTAGGGTTATGCTTTAGTATTTTTGAATTACAATTCAGCTTTTAGGGTTTAGGGTATAGGGTATAGGATTTAGGGTTTATGATTTATAGTTTAGGGCATAGGATTTATGATATATGTTTTATGTTTTAGGGTTTATAGTTTAATAATTAAGGTTTGGGGTTTACAATTTATGGTTTAGGGTTTAAGATTTAGGGTTTAGGGTTTAGGGTTTAAGGATTAGGTTTTAGGGTTTAGGGTTTAGGGATTAGGATTAGGGTTATGGACTAGGGTTCAAGATTCAAGTAATGGGGTTTATGATTTAGGATTTATGGTTTATGGTTTATGTTTTAAAGTTTAGGGTTACAAGTTTAGGGTTTAGGGTTTAGGGTAAAGGCTTTAGGGTTTATAGTATAGGGTTTAGTGTTTACAATTTATCTTTTAGGGTATAGGGTATAAGGATTATGATTTATAGTTTAGGGTATAGAATTTATGATTTGGGCTTTATGTTTTAAGGTTTACAGTTTAAAAATTAGGGTTTAAGTTTAGATTTTAAGGTTTAGAGGTTTTGGTTTAAGGTTTATAGTTTAGGGCTTAAGAATTAGGGTTTAGGGTTTTAGGGTTATAGTATTGATTTTTTAGGGTTTAGGGATTAGGCTTTATAGTTTATGATTTAGGTTTATTATTTAGGGTTTAAGTTTTAGGATTTAGGGTATATAGTAATAGGATTAGGTTTTAGGGTAATAGGTTTAGGGAATTAAGGTTTTGGGTTTATTGTTTAGGGTTTAGGGTTTAGGTCTACAGGTCTAGGGTTTATGTTTTAGGTTTCAGGGTTTAAGGATTAGGGTTTAGGGTATAGGGTTTAAAGTTTAGGGTTAAGGGTTAAGGGTTTAAGATTGATAGCTTAGGGTTTATGGTTTAAGAATTAGGGTTTAAGGTTTAGGGTTTAGGGTTTAGGATTTAGGATTTAAGGATTGGTGTTTATGGTTTAGGATTTAGGATTATAGGAATAGGGTTTAGAGTTTAGGGTTGAAGGATTAGGGTTTATGATTTAAGGTTTAGAATAACAACTTTAAGGTTTATGGTTTGTGGTTTAGAGTTTAGGATTACAAATTTAGGGTTTTGGGGCTTTAGGGCAGTATAGGGTTTAAGGTTTTAGGTAACAAGTTTAGGGTTTAGGGTTTAGTGTGTAGAATTTATGATTATGCTTTAGGATTTATAGTTTAGTTTTTAGGGATTAGGGTTTTGGGTTTTGGGTTAAGGGTTTGTAATTTATAGTTTAGGGTATAAGATTTGCAATTTATGTTTTATGTTTTAGGGTTTACACTTTAAGTCTTAGGGTTTTGGGTTTTGGGTTTAAGGTTTGAAGTTTAGTGTTTAGGGTTCAAGGATTGTGGTTTATAATTTATTGTTTATGATTTAATGTTCAAAATGATAGGTTTAGGGTTTATGGTTTGTGGTTTAGAGTTCTTGGTTACAAATTTAGGGTTTAGGGTAAAGACTTTAATTTGGGAATTAAAGCATAGGGTTTAAGGTTACAAGTTTAGGGTCTATGGTTTAGGGTTTAATCTTTAGCATTTATGGTTTAAAGTATAAGATTTAGGGTATAGAAATTATGATTTAGGTTTTAAGTTTTAGGGTTTAGGGTTTATTGGTTTAAGGATTAGGGTTTATACTTTATGGTTTATGGTTTATGGTTTATGGTTTAAGGTTTAAGGTTTAGGGTTTAGGGATTAAGAATTAGGGTGTTAGGTTTAAGTTTTAGGGATTAGGGATTAGGGTTTAGGGTAAAGTATTTATGGTTGATGATTTATTGTTGTTTTTTATGCTTCAAGGTTATGAGTTCAAGGTTTAGGTTTTGGCTTTTAGGGTTTAGGTCTTAGAATTTAGGGTTACTCTTTAGGGTTTAGTGTTTAAAGTTTAGGGTATAGGGTTACAGGGTTAGGGTTTTGAGTTTAGAATTAATGGTTCAGGGTTTAGGGTTAGAAGTTAAGTCTTTAAGGTTTAAGGTTTAGGGTTAGATGTTTAGGGTTTAGGGTTTAAGGTTTCAAGTTGAGTATTTAGCATTTAGGGTATAGAATTTAGGGTTACATTTTAGGGTTTAGGTTTTACACTTTAGAATTTTAGGTTTAGGGTATAAGGTTACAAGGTTATAGTTTAATGTTTAGGGTTTAGGGTATAGGATTAACATATTAGGGTTTAGGGTATAGGTTTATGTTTTAGAGTTTTCAATTTATAAATTAGGGTACTGGATTTTTTATTTAGGTTTTATGTTATAGGGTTTAGAGTTTTAAGGATTATGGTTTAGGATTAATGGTTTATGGTTTATGGTTTAGTATTTAGGGTTTAAGGATTAGGTGTTAGGAAATATGGTTTAAGGTTTAGGTTATAGGTTTATGGATTATGATTTAGGGTTATAGGATTAGGGTTTATGGTTTAGGGTTTAAGGTGTCAAGTTTAGTGTTTACAATTTAGGGTTAAACTTTAGGGATTAGGGTTTAGGTTATAAGGTTATAGGGTTTGGATTTAGGGTTTAGGGTTTAGGGTTTAGGGTATAGGATTAATAGATTATAGTTTAGGTTATAGGATTTATGTTTTAGAGTTTACAATTTATGACTTAGGGTTTAGGTTTTAGGGTTTAAGGATTAGGATGTCATATTTAAGGTTTATGGTTTAAAAACTAGGGTTACAAGTTTAGGGTTTAAGGATTAGTGTTTAGGGTTTGGGGTTTAAAGTTTTAGATTTTAGGGTTTAGGGGTTTAGGGGTTAGGGGTTAGGGTTTAGAGTTATGTATTTAGGGATTAGGATTTAAGGTATTATATAATAGATTTAGGGATTAGCATTTAGGGTTTAATGTTTTGAGTTTAGTGTTTACAGTATATAATTTAGGGTTTAGGTTTTAAGGTTTAATTTAGGTTTTAGAGTTTAGGGCTATAGGTTTAGGGATTAGGATTTAGGGTTATAGAATTAAGGTTCAGGGTTTAAGGTTTATGGGTTTAGGCTTTATGAAAAATGGTTTAATAATTAGGGTTTAGAGTTTAAGGTTTATGGTTTAGGGTTTAGGATTTAGGATTTAAGGTTTTGGTTTTAGGGTTTAGGGTTACATGTTTAGGGATTAGCATTTAACATTTAAAATAAAATATTTAGGGCTTAGGTTTTAAGGTTTCAAGTTTAGTGTTTAAGGTTTAGGGTATAGAATTTAGGATTACACTTTAGGGTTTAGGGTTTAAGGATCATGGTTTAAGAATTAGGGTTTAGGTTACAATTTTAGGGATTTGGATTTATAATTTATGATTTATGATTTAAGGCTTAGACTAATAGGTTTAAAGTTTAGTGCTTAGGATTAAAAATTTAGGCTTTAGGGTTTAGGGATTACAATATAGGGTCTAGAGTTTTAGGTTGTAAGTTTAAGTTTTAGGGTTTAGGTTACATAACAAGCTATTCTAAAGGTTACTTATCATCAAATTGATCAACGCTTCACTCAAAATTAGCTAAAATGTTATTACAAGCCATTAGGTGGTAAGAAGTTCCCAAATTGGTCAAAATTTGACCATTAATCAGCTACAATCTCATCACAAGTCATTCTAGAGCTTTAGATCACCAAATTGGTCAACCATTTAATAAAAATTAGGTACAATCTCATAACAAACTATTATGAGGTTACATATCACTAAATAAGTTAATCCTTCACTCACAATTAGATCAAGTCTCATAACAAATCATTTAGAGTTACAAATCACCAAAGTAGTCAACTGTACACTCATAACCAACTAGTCTTATAAGAGGCAATTCTAAGGTTAGAAAGAAAACATGATCTTAAAATATACCATTTTCTATAGACTTGTACACAAAGACTCATAAATTTTAAATTGAAAATTGGTTCTTAAATCTAACTATTGATTTTGGTCATATTTTGCCCCCTAATAACATACTTGAAACTTAGGAAAATCCAATGGTGGAATCAAAAGTTATGGTCTCTACACCAAGACCTAGTTTTTTGTAACTCCATTATAGATCACTGAACTAATAAAAAATTTAATCAAATCTAACTAAAATTTTATACCAATTCATTGTGAGGTTAAAAATAATTGAATTAGTCAACCCTTTGAACTACAATCTCACAACAAGTCATTTTGAGGTTACATATCATCAAATCGATCAACCCTTTAATCAAAATCAACTAAAATATCATTACAAGCCATTCTAAGGTTAGAAGTTGTCAAATCACTCTCAAACTTTGACTATGAATTAGCCACAATCTCATCACAAGTTGTTCTAAAGTTGTAGATTACTGAATCAGTCAATAGTTCCATTAGAATGAGGTATGGTCTCAAAGCAAACCATTCAGAGGTTACAGATCACTGAACATGTCAACCCTTCACTCATAATTATCTCAAATCTCACAATGTAAGTCATTCTAGAGTTACAAATCACTAGATCAATCTACTCTATATTCATAGAAAACTATAATCTCATAATAGGCAATTCTAAGGTCATAAAGAAGACACTATCTTAAACTCTGCCATTCTATATAAACCTATACATGTAGACTCATAAATTTTGAATCAAAAAATAGTTATTAAATTTGACCATTGATTTTCATCACATTTGACCCCTCAATAACATATCTATTATAGGTTGGTGAATTGATCAACCATTTAATCAAAGCTAACCAAAATTTCATAGAAATTCATTTTGAGGATACAGATCACCAAATTAGTCAACCCTTTTATTCATAATGAGCTACAATCTGACAACAAGCCATTTTGAGGTTACATATCATCAAATCAGTTAACCCTTCACTTAGAATAAACTAAAATTTTATTACAAGCCATTACAAGGTTAGAAGTTACCAAATCAGTCAAACTTTGACTATGAATCTGCTAAAATCTTATCAAAAGTCATTTTGAAGTTTTAGTCGATCAACTGTTCAATCAAAATTAGGTACAATCTCATAATAAACATTTCAAGGTTAGAAATCAGTGAACAAGCCAACCCTTCACTCACAATCAACTCAAATTTCAAAGTAAGTCATTCTAGAGTTAAAAATAATTGAATCCATCAATCTACACTCATAACAAACAAGAATATCATAACGAGCCATTCTAAGGTTACAAAGAAAACATGATCTTAAAATCTTCCATTATGTATGGAGTTGTACGCAAAGGCTCATAACTTTTGAATCAAAACTAGGTTCTTAAATTTGATGATTTATTTTGGGGACATTTTAACCCCCAATAACATATCTAAAACTTAAGAAAATCTAATGGTGGTATCAAAAATTATGTCTAGACCCAGAGCCCTTTTTCTATGACTCTATTATAGATCACTGAGTTGATCAATTATTTAATTAGAGCCATCCAATATTTCATTCCAAGTCATTATGAGGTTACAAATCAATGAATTGGTCAACTCTTTGCTCAAAATGAGGTATAATTTCATAACAAATCATTCTGAGGTTCATATTATCAAATCAGTCAATCTTTCACTCGAACCAATTAAAATGTTATTACAAGCCATTATAAGGTTAGAAGTTGTCAAGTTGGTCAAACTTTGACTAGGAATCAGCTACAATTTCATCACAACTCATTCTAAAGCTAGAGATCACCGAATCAGTCAATAGGTCAATCAAGAATTATGTACAATTTCATAAAAAACCATTCTAAGGTTACAAATCACTAAACAAGTCAACCCTTCAATCACAATTAGCTCAAATCTTATAATAAGTCATTCTAGAGTTAAAAATCACCAAATTATTTAACTCTAAACTCATAACCAACTAGAATCTCATAACAAGAAATTCTAAGGTTAGAAAGAAAACATGATCTTAAACTTTTCCATTCTATATACACCTGTACCTGGAGACTCATAACTTTTGAATATAACTTGGTTCTTAAATTTGATCCTTCATTTTGGACTCATTTTTCCCCCCAACACGATATCAAAAACTTAGGAAATTCCAACAATGAAATCAAAAGTTATGGTCTCTACACTGAGAGCCACTTTTCTATGACTCCATTATAGATTGCTAAATTGACCATCTGTTCAATTAGAGTTGGCCAATAACAAGTCATTCTAATGTTACAAATCATCAAATCAATCAACCCTTTGTTTATAATAAGCTACAATCTCATAACAAGCAATTTTGAGGTTGCATATCATCAAATCGGTTAAACCTTCACTCAGGATCAACTAAAATCTTATTACAAGCCATTATGAGGTTAGAAGTTTCCAAATTGGTCAAAATTATACTTAACAACCATTTTTTTCCCTAATCCCTTCAAGTATACACTCCCCTAATAGGTAGCATATTGAGGTTGCATCCCTTTTAGAATATATATCAAGATAGTGTTCAATTCTAGTAACCATATTCATCATAATCAATAGATCCACACCCTTCTTTGTATTTTGGGCTATCAACTAGGTATTATATCATCAAGAGAATCACTAAGTTTGATACCACCTCTCGGTTATCAACACCCTTCTTTGTACTTTAGGTTATCAGCTAGGTGTGAGGTCATTGAGAGAATCACTAAGTTTGATACCACCACTTAGTTATCACACATCTAGTTGGGTATTGGTTTATTCCTAACTCTTGTTTTTTACCTAAATATTAGTACTATTTTTCTAGTATTTTAATATTTTTATTTAAGGTAGACCGAAAATAACATATCCAAATTGCTCATAATTTAGTGTTGAATGGTGTACAAGGTGATGCATTATGGAGCTTTCCCTCACCTCTAGGATGTCTACATAACTGTGTCCATGGGAACAAACCCCTAATGCTTCTCACTATAACAAATATGTATGTAGTTCTACTTTCCAATTGTTTTCATGTAACTACTATGGGAATAGAAACTTTTGGAGCTTTTATCTATCCCAATAGTTATTCATTTTCAAATACCCACTCTTTCTTAACTTTTCTTTAAAAAATTCATTTAAAAAAAATATATTTATGTATCTATCTATCTATACATAATGGTGATCAAACCATTCATGCTAGAGATCCATTTGACAATCGCGATGGGCATAAATCCTTCAAATGGGATAGGTAATATAATGCTCTAATTAGAGACTTATATTAAGTAATATTTAATTGCCCTAAGATAATAGAGTCTACACTCCTATAATAGTAGTTCCTTGATGTTGCCATCTTTAAGAGGATATATAGATAAATTTTTGAAGTCTTGTAATAATTTTCATCATCGTTAATAAATCAAAACCGTTCCTCCATTCCTTGGATTTCAAGCTATCATCCAGGTTTGAGATCATAGAGAATATTACTAAGCTCGATATGACCTCTCACTTTTTCAGTATCTACTCAGGTATCAATACCTTCTTTAGAAATGTTTTTTATTTAAAATTTACATGTGGATAGGTAATATAATGCTCTAGCTAGAGACTTATACTAAACATTAGTTTTCTTCCCTAAGCCCTTGGAATCTACACTCCCTTAATAGTAGTAGTACACAAAGGTTTTTGTCCTTTTTAGGATATATCAATATATTTCTTAATTCTTCTAATCATATTTATCGAAATTAATAGATCCACATGCTTCCTTGGATTTTGGGCTATCAGCCAAGTGTAAGATCCTTGAAAGAATTACCAAGTTCGATACAATCTCTCAATTATTAGGCATCAAGTCTTGTATCCATCTATCCATGTACATAATAGTCATAAATTATAATCTTATCAATACTAAGTTCATCCTGTCATTTGACCACGTGTAACCTTTAAGAGATATTGCTAATAATAATTAGTTTAATAGTGAAAATAAAAATAAATAAAAGCTAAGATACAAAAATTTAGTTAAGGAAATGATAATTAAAATTTGCATATTAATTTAATATAAAACATACTCTTTGTATACTTTGTACAAATAATCTTGAAGGGAATTGATTGACTCTTCGGCCTAAGGCCTCAAGTAATCAAGCAAACTAAATCAAGATTTCTGCCAAGTGCACAAATAATACACTTTATATTTACATTATATTAAGAATTTAGTTATTACTCCCTTCACTTAAGTAATTAATATCACATTTATTTATTATATTTTCTTAAAAAATTATCCTCCATGAGTGTCATCCTCAACTTTCCAACATTCTAGGGAAAAAGCTCCTCGCTAGGCTTCCTCGACACATTGCTTCAAAATGATTTTTTTTAATAGTTATAGAAATTGAAGATGTATTAAAGTCTCTTTTACTAGCCTAAAGGTTAACCATATTACCTGACATAAAGTTGCCTCTATTGAATCTACTGAGAGATTAAGGTATAATGGATTATATAACATTGTTATAATGATAAGTACTATGTTTGAGAGTTATAGTGTAAGGAATAACCCTTTGACTAATGCAAGATACCATCTTTAGTTTTTTCTTTTAAGTTTTCATTTGTTTATATATTTACATATCCCTCTATATGTACATAACAATCATCAAACCATTTACATTATGAATCGCGATGGGCATGCATCTTTCAAGTAAGATAGATAATATAATGCTTTGTGTTGGTGGTGTAGGAGAACCTACATGAAGGGTTTTTTTATATTTTTTATTCCATTTCCACATCTACGTGTGTCCATCATACATTAGGATAGATCATGTTATTCATATTTGATAGGTTGTGTTCATGTCTTCTAGTCTTTTAATTGTATATAGTTATAATAAAGGCTTATTTTGTAAGGCACTTAGATGATTTGGCACACCCATATGCCATCATGTTCATGTTTTCAACTAGCCTACAAGCATGTAATGAGTTCATTT
This sequence comes from Cupressus sempervirens, assembly GCA_028749045.1. Lineage (NCBI taxonomy): Eukaryota > Viridiplantae > Streptophyta > Pinopsida > Cupressales > Cupressaceae > Cupressus > Cupressus sempervirens. The sequence goes on along the minus strand of CM053791.1, from coordinate 359,289,881 downwards.
AATTAAATATTAGGATCATCTAAGTATTTTTATAGGATCCACACAAATAAAAAATTCATGGTAGTTTAATATTTCTTGCATAATACAAAGTTGCACAATATGATGAAAACCAAGAGAAGAAGATGGCTGATTTAGATATTGTATCTAAAAGAGGAGAAAATTTTATTATGAGAAGAACACTTTTTAAGGTACCTATTACTATGGATCCACCACAAAGGAAGACCATCTTTAGAATTTCTTGCAAATTAGGAGGTAAGGTATGTAAAGTCATTATTGACTCGAGATCTACTAAAAATTTAGTTTCTCTTGAGATGGTTTGGAAGTTAAACCTTAGGAGATTACCTTATCCTTTTCCCTATGAGGTTTCATGGCTAACAAAGGGTCAATGCCACCTATTGTTTGGTAGGCCTTGGCAATATGATTTGTAGGCACAACATGATGGGTTGCTTAATGTATATACCATCAAGAAGGATGGAAAGGTGATTAGATTGATTCCATTTACTAATCATGAAGAAATGGAAGAGAAAAAAGAGAGGGGATCCAAAATTATGATGGTTGATGAGCCTTGTTTTCTTTTGATACCTAAACCACAAACACAAGGATCAACTAAAAATGACAAGAAGAAGGCTGAAACAAAGAAGGTAATTCCTAGTGAAATGAAAGCACTTTTGGATAAGTATGAAGGTTTTATTTCATAAGGTATGCCAAAGTCTTTACCACCTATACAAGACATTATTCATTACATTGATTTTATTCTAGGAGCTAGTTTACCAAACAAGGCTAGATACAAGATGACATATCAACAAAATGAGGAGATTGCTAGACAAGTAAAGGATTTGCTAGATTGTAGTTTAATTGCCAAAAGTTTAAGTCCATGTATTGTACATTCTATTTTGGTACCCAAGAAGGAAGTATATGAAGGTTGTACACTAATTCAAGAGCCATTAGTAATATTACAATTAGATATAGCTTTCCAATGCCAAGAATTGAAGATTTTCTTGATTGCTTGGGAGTGCAAATTATTTCTCCAAGATTGACTTAAAGAGTGGGCACCATCAAATAAGGATAAGGGCTAGAGATGAGTGGAAGACTATGTTCAAAACTAATGATGGATTTTATGTTGGAACATAATGCCCTTTGGACACTCTAATGCTCCTAGTACCTTTATGAGACTTATTAATAAAGTCCTCAAAGACTTCAATGGTAATTTCATCATAGTATATTTGGTTGATACATTAATTTTCCAAAAGAAAAAGGAAGAACACCTAAAACACATTGAAATGGTTTTGAAAAGATGTCATGAGGAGAAATTGGTGATAAACTTGGAAAAGTGCATGTTCATGCAAAATGAACTAACATATCTTGGCTTTGTGATCACCCAAGGTAGCTTGAAGATGGATAAAGATAAAGTGCTATACTATCTTGGCCACCTCCTAAAATACTTGGAGATGTTAGAATATTTTATGATCTTACTACATTTAATAGGAAATTCATAAGAAATTTTAGTCGTATATGTGCTCATATGTTAGAAACTATTAAAGGTGGAAAGAAGTGACAGTTTGCGTGGATTCAATCAGCTAATGAAGCTTTTGGATTACTTAAGAAAAAGGTTAGTGAGAAGCCAATTATTTTTTTACCTAATTTTAACAAAGTTTTCCAAGTAGAGTGTGATGCTAGCAAGGTTTCTATAGGGGTTGTTCTTAATCAAGAAGGAAAATTAACTGCTTTCTCAAATTAAAAGATAAATGAAGCCAAGAAGAAATACTCTTCATATGACTTAAAAATTTATGCGTTGGTTCAAGCCATCAAAAGGTGGAGACATTACTTATTATTGAATGATTTTGTTGTGGATATAGATAACCAAGCACTTAGTTTCCTGAATACCCAAGACAAGTTAAGTCATAGGCATATAAAATGGGTGGAGTCTTTGTAGGCCTATAACTTCACCATCAAGCACAAGAAGGGTATAGAAAAAAAGTTAGCTAATGCTCTTAGCAGAAGGAAAATGACTATCTCTCAAATTCAACTTGAAAGTGTAGCAATTGAAGTACTAAAGGACACGTATGTACTAGATCTAGATTTTGGTGAAATCTACAAGGTATGTATGGAGTTTGGTGATTGATACCATGTTGATTTTTCTAATTTTTTTATATAAGAAAGAATTATTTTCAAAGGAGGGAAAATATGTGTACCTAGGCATTCTATGAGTTCAAATATTATAAAAGAGAAGCATAGTGGAATAACGGGTGGATATTTTGGTTTGGATAAAACCTTAGAATTGGCTTAAACTTTAGGTTGATGTTAGAAGCTTTGTGGAAACATGTATGAATTGTCAAAGTACTAAAGGGAGAACTACAAATGTAGGGCTCTTTAACTTTTTCCAATACCATCTAGGCCATGGGAAAGCATAAAAATGGGTTTTGTAATGGGTTTGACAAGAATAGAAAGAGGGCATGATAGTGTGTTTGTTGTAGTGGATAGGTTTAGAAAAATGGCTCACTTCTTACCATGTAAATCAACCAATGATGCTTCCCATATAGTAGATCTCTTTTTCAAAGAAGTCATAAAGATTCATGGGATACCTCTCAATATAGTTTTAGATAGGGATGTGAAGTTTATGGGACACTTTTGGAGGAATTTACGGAGGAAACTTGGAACTAATTTATCATTTTCATCATCCAATCACCCTCAAACTGATGGGAAAATAGAGGTAGTTAATAGAACATTGGAAAATTTATTGAGATCACTCACAAGGAAATGTGGAGGAAAGTGGGATGCAATGATACCCAAAGCTGAATTTGCATATAATGACTCCATCAATAGGAGTATAGGAAAGTCACCATTTCAAGCGGTTTTTGGAATTTGTCCTAGAGGGATCTTGGAGTTAAGAGACACGAGTTCACAAGAAAAAGTTAGTGCTCAATTAGAGGAGTTTTCTACAACCATAAATGAGATCCATGATGAAGTCAAATCACAGCTCCAAAAAACCTATAAAATGTATAAGAAGTATGCATATTAGAAAAGGAGGCACTTAGAATTTGAAGTTGGAGACTTAGTGTGGGCTAATCTCAAGAAGGAGAGGCTACCAAAAGGTAAACATACCAAGCTCATGTTGAGAAAACTAGGTCCTTTCCAAATAGTGAAGAAGTTTGGAACCAATGCTTATGAGATTCAATTGACACCTAAGATTGGAATGTCTCCCATCTTCACCATAATAGACCTCACACCATTCAAAGTAGCCAATGAAAGATTTGATACAGGGCATATTTTTATGCAGAAGACATCAAAGATCTACCATTGAAGGAGGCAAAAAATCTAAAGAAGATACTTGACACCAAATTAGTGAAGAAGACAATAGGAAAGGAGTACAAGAAGTACTTGGTAAAAATTAAAGGTTATTCTGATGTAGATGCTATATGGATGACATAGGAATAGATAAAGAAGAAGGGTACCACTCCGCAAGAGCTCATCTCAAGTGGGTTTTAGATAAATTTTCTCATGATGTATGGTGTAAGAGCACCTACATGAATAATTTTTTAATTTTTAATTCCATTTCCACATGTACATATGTCCATCATACACTAGGATAGATCATGTTATTCATATTTGATAGGTTGTGTTCATGTCATCTATTATTTTAATTGCATTTAGATATAATGAAGGCTTATTTTGTAAGGTACTTACATGATTTGGCACACCTATAACCCATCACTTTCAAGTTTTCAATTAGCATATAAGCATGTAATTAGTTCATTTAATTTGATATTAAGATCACCTAAGTGTTTTACAGGGGCCACACAAATAGAAATGCATGCTAGTTTAATATTGCTTGCATAATACAAAGTTGCACTTTTTACAGCTGGAAAATTCTAGAAATTTTAAAAGTCTAAGACTCTTTTAAATACACAAGAGCTCAAAAATCCAAGAGTTATGTGTATATATGATGTTTTTGTCAAATTATATAAAAATTCAAATATATGAACAACAAAAAAGGTTTTTTGGACAAGTTTGGATATAGACACAAGAGAGAATTTCTGATTTTTGAAAAAACATTTTCCACTATCTGGTTCCACTATTCTAAAGGGTCCCTACTATTCTAACGAGGTTCATCCTTGTGTTCCTACATTGTCTAATGGACCTAGTCATGTGGACACATCAGTGAGTGTTCCAATGTCAAGTAGCTCTCCCTCAACCCCTTTGCCAAGGGGATCTCGACATAGCATTAGGATGTGTTATTGATAGAGATTTCATAAACATTGATCATGTTTCCCCTACTATTCTATGGCATTGTTACGTTTGGATGTGGTATGGTTGGATCACTCCTTTTGGATGTGCTACTGAGAAGGGTAAGGGGTAGCATAGGGATGGTTTTGGCCATGTCTATGCATGACCTATTTAAGGTCTAAAACTTATATGGTTAAAAATATATTTGAATTACCTTTCCAAAAAATCTAGTTGAAGGTTCTAACTTTTTTGTATATAGGGGAAAACTAATATTTACTAAATAGTGGTTAAAATTCTGGGTATTATTCTTCATGTTTCTTTTTTTTGTTTCTAGATTTTTCACGTGTGTGTGTGAAAGGATAAGGGCATGAATCCTTTATCAATGTTTAAGGGGTTAAAATATATTTCAAATGAATAAGGTTTGAAGTCTTGAGATGTCAGTATCTATGAGGAATGATAAAATCTTTGACATAAGGTTTGAATTTTCTTGAAAAACAAGGCTTTTGCAAAGAAATTTGTTTATCTCCTCTTACATCCAACCAAATAAAATTTCCTTTTGGATTTAAGAAGCTTGGGAAGTATAATTGAAGGTTCTAAAATTCATTTTTATGCTTGGATTGAAATTTTTTATTGTAGAGAGCCCTAGTGGGTAGATTCACTTATTTGCTTGCATTGAATTTTGATATCTCTACATCATTTGGTTAATTATTTGTTTTCCTTAATTCCTTAGTTTATACCTTAACTCTTAATGTGAATAGTGATGGAAAAAAAAGTAGTTAGCAATAGAATGGGTCAATATAGTGATCTATCACAAATCAACTCCCATACTTCTCATATAATCCATGAAATGCATATGAACTAATACATAAAAAATAGGGGAATAAAGTAAGTGTAATGAAGAAAGTAAAGCTTACAATCTACCAAAATGAGAGAAACAAAACCAAGTTTATTTTACATCTTTTAGTTTTAATTTACACTGAATTCATCCAAATTCCCATACCTAAAGTAGATAAACAACAAAATCAAATTGTAGACCTAGATTCTCACAAGTAGTCCTAGCTACAAGGGTTTTCTCACAAAATAATTTACTGATCTTATTCATTTCACAAAAGGTTACATATATAGGCCTTATTAGAATGGCTAGTTACACTTGATGATTACATCATAGATAATATCTGAACAAAGGATGCTAAAAATAAGTCTTGTCTGGGTCATCATCCATTACAAAGTCTAAGCCTATAGAGAAAATGCCAAAAATGGCTACAATAGAGAAATTGAGAAAGAAGAGAAGGTGAAATTTTTCTTAGAGCATCAAACTTTCTTTAGAGTCATAGCCTTAGCTATATATGCTTTCATTTCATTAGTTATATTGTTCAATTCATTAACACATAAAATCACAATTTTATCAGCTTGAATCATCCTGTAATCATGCATCTCTATCAATTCTTTCACTCTAGAAATCTTTGGTTGAATTTTTTATGATGTAAACTTGGGTAGAATCTACCATTAAAAGCTCTTGGATATTTGACACCTAGAAGTTGGCTGGATTGGTGACTTCTTCTACAAAAATGCTAGGAATTTGGCCTTCATTCACTCAATGTCTACCAATTGACCATTTTTGGTTACATATGATTCTATATGTAGGACCTTCAAATATTCAAAAATATTTTCCATGACCTTCTACACTAGATCATGCACATCCTTAAGCTCATTTGTAGATCTTGCAGAGATTTCCACTATAAATTTTAATAATTGCTTCCAATCAAGCAATGGTTCTTGACCTATTTTGAGAATCCCATGGGTCATGGTGATGTTAGTCTTCATATCAATTACTTCTTTAAATGAGGCCAATTATTCTATCGAGTTCTCTAATGCCTTGTGCATTGTAGTTTGATGACTAGACACTACTCTTCACTTATTGGTATCTAACAACATGTTTCGAAGGTTCTCAATGAGGGGAGGACCTTGGGCCTTCATTTGATCAATCCATAAGAAACCAATTTGACCAAATTGTCTCTCCTATTGTAGCTTCAAATGAAATTTCTTGTTTTCCTCTACACTTGGTTCAAATGTACTTGTTGAGGTACTTCTAAGTGTAGCTTTGATGTAGTCCATAATTCTTTATTTGAGGCCTTGAGAAACTATTTCTTTTCCTTTAATTCTTCTAGTCTATCCTCTATCCTTTCATTGGTTGATTTCCATATATTAACCATGGAATCATGCATAGGAATAACAATGTAAACCATTTTGATATGTAAATCATTGGTAGTGAGCTCATGAAACTTGCCTTCTTTTTGAGGTTCTACTATTTCCATTAGCATATGACTAGTAGAGGGATCAGTGGCCAATGTTTCTATAGAATTTTTCTTCTTCATCTTCTTATAATGTGGATGAGAAGATGTTGCTTGCAACTTCCTATAATGTTGGTCTTTAGATGGAGAAACTTCCTCATACCTTCACTTTTTTTTGATCAATGGTCTCCTCCAACCAAGATTTAGTTGAAAGGACATTGATTATAGACTGAAGAGCTCTAGAGTTAAAGAGCTTGCTTGCCACTAAGGGTGTTTCCTTGCTTTGAGTGGTAGTGGGGAAAGAAATCACATTAGTAAGCTGAGATGCATCTATTCTTTATTGGCATGAATGCTGATGTTATGGGGGAGCATTGTAGAACATTGATATGATGTATTTATAACTGTGTTTGTCATTGATGACAACATAGTAATAAGTTTCTAAAAGAAAAAGAGAGAATCAAATTGTGATTTATGTTTTGAGAACATTATATTACTTATTTGATGATGTGTAGTTACTAGTGCACACTACATTGTGTATTTGTTACAAGGGTAGGTGCACAAAACCTAATGTGACAATGTACATAAGATATGGTTGATCTATAGAGAACCATATGTAAATAGAGTATTAGGAAAGTAGTTCCTATTGTATGATTGCTATAGTTTATTACAATTGTGGTGAAGGGTTGCATAGTGAACTGGAGATAGCATATTGATCATTGATGATGTCAAAGAGTGTGCATGTACAGAAGTCACACGTGTGAAAGTTTGTGTATAACTATGAGCCAAAAGCATTAATTAAATGTGTATTTCATTTAATTAATGTGTGGAAATTTGACTCAAGGATTTATTATTGAGTATGGTATAAAGGAAAGATATTTTCTATGTTTTACATATAGAGAGTAGAGAAGAATTACAAATTACTAAGTAGCAAAGCAATAGAAAAGAAGAGTAACTTACCTATGCATGTAAGTGACCTTAAGGGTTATTGTTACTAAGTTTAGAGTTCCATAGCTAATTGAATTATCTAAAGGTGAAGGATTCTAATGTAATGGATAGAGGAGGAAGTTAAAGCTTGTTACACACCTATTATTCTAAAAGGAATAGTACTGAGGTCAATTGGATAGTGGGTTCATTGATCTGATCATGAAGCTATTTGGATAGTGGGTTCAACTACCTTCCACAACTCCTAATGGGGTTGGAATCTCCTAACAAGGACTCTTTGTACTAGATTTTTTAATAGACTCCTAATAGGGTCTATCCTCTAGCAAGGAATATTCATATTAGTACATTATTTTGTGGGTATCATTTCCACCAGGGTTTTCCCTCTGATCAAGGGTTTCCGTAGTCAACATATCTAGTGTAATTGTTTATGTGCATCTCTTTATGGTTGTTGTTTACTTTGGTTGAATGGTAAAGATTAATTAAGATGATAAATATTTTAAATTTTCATATAACTAATTCATCCCCCCTCTTAGTTATATTGATGGACTATTATTTCTAACAATTGGTATCAAAGCATTAGATCCTTGAAGAAAAAGTTTAACAACTTTGGGAGATCCATGGTGAATTTGTTTAGGAAGGAAAGTCTAAGATTTGATGGCACAAATTATGATTGCTAGAAGGATAAAATTAAGACTCATCTTTTGTGCATGGGTCCAAGATATTGGCTTGTAACCAAGGCATCTAAAAACATTGTGGAAGAAGACAATCTTAAAAGTTGTACCGAGGAGCAAAGAGAAGTATTTATGTGCAACATAAGGACAAGAGAAGCAAAATTGTCATCTCTACCTAAAAGTGAGTATAGCCAATTAAAAAAAACTCAAAACATCTCATGAAATTTGGAAAACCTTAGAAGCTAATTATGAGGGAGATACACATGCAAAAAGAGTTAGATTACAAAATTTGCATTCAGATTTCAAGATGCTAGAATGATGGAAGATGGATCTATAAGAAGCTATACTGGTATAATATCTTATATTGTTGCAGGAATCACCTCTCTTGGTGGAAATAAATCTGATGATGAAGTAATATGGAAGATCTTGAAAATTCTAACACCACCTTTCAAAATAATAACATAGATGATTCAGGTGATGATACCCTATACTACTAATTTCACCAAAGAAATATTGCTTGGTAGATTGGAAGCAACAAAACTCAATCTGAAAAATCTAGAGAATTAGCAAAAGTTGAGACAAAATTTACTGCATTAAATATTAAACCTGGTCTGGCAAGGAACACAAAAGCGCAAGGAGACATTGCTAGTAGTAGCAAGTCTATTGAGGAAAAGATCAGGGAGGAGTGGCTCTTCTTGTGGAAAGAGAAAAAGATGGTAAGAATATCTTTAAATGTTCAACATGTAATGAATATGGTCATTATGCATCTAAGTTTCCTAAAAGAGAAAGAAAGTATAAGGGAAGATTCAAATCTAGAAGACTTAGAAATTGTTTATATGCTAATGAAGAAGAAGAAGAAGAAGAATCTAATAAAAAAAAGTGAAGATGAACTAGGATTCATAGCTATAAAGGATGATGATCTTGAAAGAGAGATCGGAGAAGAAAGCACATTGATTTCACAAGTTGAAAGGAAAGATTGGATCATTGATAGTGGTTGTTCACATCACATGATTGATGATATGAGAAAATCTGTCAAATTTTGAAGCCATGATGGAGGAATTGTCAGAGTAGGGAACAATGAAACCTATCACATTGTAGGAATTGGATCTATCACAATTGATGGTAAAACAAATACTAATGATGTTTATTTTGTTGATGGACTGAAACATAACTTGTTAAGTGTTGGACAACTTATGAACAAAGGTTACCAATTACATTTTGGTAATGACACATGCATCATCAAGGACAAGAAATGAAAATTTCTTAGTATTGGCACAAGAACTAGAGGTAATGTATTTCAATTAAACACCACTAAAATAACATGTTTAGTAGCTTAAGTTGACAACAATTGTTATGACATAGAAGATTTTTTCACATAAAGTTTGATAACATTCTAAAAGCTAGTAATACACTTGTTGTGAGATATTTAACTAAGATCACTAAGCCCACTGATATTATTTGTAAGGAATGTATCTTGGCTAAGTAGAAGAAAGTTTCATTTCCTGGCAAGTAGTTTGGTACTACACAAAAGCTAGAATTGGTTCATATAGATTTGAGTGGTCCCGCAAGAACAAGAGTATTCTATGGAGAGAGGTATTTTATGATTTTTGTTGATGATTTTACCAAAATGATGCAAATATTTTTTCTTTAAAAAAAATTAGAGGCATTTAAAAAAATTAGGATATTTAAGAATAAAGTAGAGAATGAATGTGGAGTTAAAATCAAGAGCTTAAGATCTGACAATGGAGGAGAATTCACTTCTAAAGATTCCAATATCTATTGTGAAGAACATGGAATCAGGAGACAACTATCTTCACCTCATTCACCTAATCAAAATGGGATTGCTAAAAGAATAAATAGATCAATTGTTGAAGCAACAAGAGCTATGTTATTTGAGAATGATCTACCAAAGAATTTTTGGAGAGAATCAGTCAATACAATAGTATACACATTAAATAGAGTATAGATTAGAAAAGGTATGGAGAAAACACCTTATGAGTTATGCTTTGGTTACTCACCATTAGTCAAATATTTTAGAATATTTGAAAGCAAATGCTACATCAAAAGAGATGATGATATTGGTAAGTGTGATCCAAGGAGCAATGAAGGTATGCTTCTTAGCCATTCATTAAAATGTAAAGCTTACAAATGTTTTAACTATAGAACAAAAACTATAGTAGAGTGTGCAAATGTAAGAATAGATGAAAAGTTTGACACTAAAGAGAAGATGATGGATTATAACTTTGATGAAGATAATTATTTTGAGATGACCAAAAAAATGTAATGAATTATTTCTCAAGACTAATAATAACTTGCAGAATAATGTACAAACTGAAGAAGTAAGAGAAGAATAAAGCATAGTACCTAAAATAAGAGTTGAAGTAGTAGCTCCTATGTTAGTTTGTGGTGACTAATTAGGAAAGTACTGTACATACTTCATAAATAAAAGAATAACAAAGTCTAGGGTGGTTTGATCCAATGAGAGCCCCATGTGGTAGTGGTATTGCTATAGGATCAATCTCCAAGTGGGAGATTATTTTTTAGTGTGGAGCATGATCAGTCCCTAAGTGGGAGATTGTTAGTTTGTGGTGACTGATCAAGAAAGTAATGTACATACTTCATAAAAATTTTTGGTTCATGGCTGACATTGTAGCCAACACATGGCTAACATGTTGTGACCCTAAAGTGGCATAAAATACTTGTATAAAAGGGCTTAGGGTTAAGTATTTTCATTATGTTGTGATGTGAAATTGCTTCTTGCGGCGGTATTGAGTTGTAAGGGATTACATATTATAATCAAGTTGTAATCACTGGATTGTAATAATATCAGACTTGCATTTTGGTGGATGTAGCCCAGGGATTGGGTGAATCACATTAAATCTTGGTGCCTTGTGTTCATTTTTGTGTGATCTATTATTTTTTGTTATTGGTTATATTTGCATGTAATTGTTATTTCTATCCATGGTTTAATATTAACAAGTGCTATCAGAGCCTAGTTGTTTTTTTGTTATCCTCTGTAGGAAAGTTTCATGATTTAGTGGGAGTCTCACAGTTGAGTGGGAGAGATGGTAGACGAGGGTAAACTAAGGGTTGATAGGTTTAATGGGCAGATTTTCCAATTATGAAAGATGCAAATGGAAGACTATTTGTATCAGAAGAATTTATGGAAGCCATTGGAAGGAAAAGCCAAGAATCAAGGATCTATGTCAAATGATGAAGAGATATTTTGGATAGAAAGGCACTTGGAAGCATTCGGTTATGCCTGGCACCATCAATGGCATTTAATATTACAAAAGTGAAGATGATAGAAGAGTTGATGAAAACCCTAGTGACACTATATGAAAAGCCCTCTGCTTCAAACAAGGTATTTCTCATGAAGCATTTATTTAATATGAAAATGGCAGAAGGTGGATCTATTACAGATCATTTAAATGAGTTTAATACTATTACTAGTCAGTTATCCTCTGTGGGTATCAATTTTGATGAAGAAATAAGAGCTCTCTTGATTTTTGTTCTTTGCCTGAAAGCTGGAATGGCTTGGTAATGGCTGCGAGTAATTATGTTCTTGGATCTAGTACCCTAAAATATGATGATGTGATCGATATTTTTTTAAGTGAGAAAACTTGTAGGAAATCCTCAGGTGGATCTACATTAAGAAGTGCTTTGAATGCACAAAGCAATGGAAGAATGACTGAAAGAGGAAGTAACTCTGGAAATCATGGGAAATCAAGAGGAAAGTCAAAGGGGTAGAGGTCTCAATTGAGAGGACCAAATGACTGCTAGTGCTATGGGAAACTAGGTCATAAAAAGTAAGATTGTTGGAATTGAAAGAAAAATGAAGGAGATAAATTAGATGGAGACAAGGAGGCAAATGTGATAAGTAACAAATCCAAAGAGGATGCTTTTCTTTTGTCTTTAGAAAGTGTTGATGATTCATGGATTTTAGATTCTGGTGCTTCATTTCATGCTACACCTCATAGAGGTTATTTCATTGATTATGTCCAAGGGAATTTTGGGCTTGTTTATTCAAGGGATAATGAACCTTGTTAGATTTTTGGAAAGTGAAAAACTAAGATTAAGTTGCAGAATGGGAATCATTGGCTACTACATGAGATAAGACATGTTCCAAGGATGAGCAGGAATTTAATTTTAGCAGGGTAACTCGGTGATGAGGGTTGTGTCATTACTTTTAATGATAAAAATTGGAAGGCTTCAAAAGGTTCCCTTATAATAGAAAAAAGTGTGAAAGTAGGCACCTTATATCTTTGTACAGGTGATATTGTTCCTTCTACTTTGATTATTTCAGAGAAAAATGAATGTTCAGGAACAATTACTGCAGTTGAGCAGGGAGAACAAATAGCTACTATAGATTCTAATACAACACTATGGCACAACAGACTTGGGTACATGAGTGAGAAAGGTATGAAAGTACTTCATTCAAAGAAAGTTTTACCAAGTCTAAAATGTGTTAATATGGATTTCTATAAAAGTTGTGTGTATGGAAAATAAAAGAGAGTGAGTTTTTTAAAGATTGGGAAGGAAAACAAAAAAGAGAAATTAGAGCTTGTGCATACAGATGTATGGGGACTGGCTCAGGTATCTTCCCTTGGTGGGTCTCATTATTATGTTACATTTATTGATGATGTAACTAGAAAAGTATGGGTTTATTTCCTTAGATAGAAATTTGATGTATTTCAAACTTTTAAGAAATGAAAATGCTTGGTTGAAAATGAGACTGGTAAGAAATTAAAATGTCTTAGATCTGATAATGTTGGTGAGTATAGCAGTCATGAATTTGAACATTATTGCTCCACTAATGGTATTCATTGACAAAAAACTATTCCAAGGACTCCACAAGAAAATGGAGTGGTTGAATGCATGAATAGGACTATAATGGAGCACATAAGGAGCATGAGGTTATTTGCTAGGTTGCCCTTACACATGTGGGTAGAGGTTGTCAATACTACTATATATTTGATTAATAGAGGTCCCTCTACTCCTTTGGGTTGTGGTATTCTAGAGGAGGCATGGATTGGTAAGAAGGTGAGTTATTCTTTTCTCAAGACCTTCAGTTGTGAAGCTTTTTCTCATATAGACTCTAAAAATAGAACCAAGCTAGAAGCTAAATCAAAGAAATGTGTCTTTGTTGGATATGACATTAATGAATTTTGGTTATAGGCTTTTGAATTTTGAAAATCATAAAATTTTAAGAAGCTGAGATGTCATATTCAATGAGAAAGTGTTGTACAAAGATCTATTGTAGAAACATGAGAAGAAAGAAGATGATTATGTAGTGCTAGATGATACTCCAAAAGTTGATGTTCTAGCCATTCCTCATGATGTGCAACAACCGCAACAACAAATACCACATACACCAGTGAATGTTACACAATCAACAAGACAAATTAGACTTCCACAAAGATTTTCTCCCTCTTTGTATTCTATTTTACTTACTAATGCTGGTGAACCTAAAATTTATGATGAAGTTGTGTAGGTGGATACTAAGATTCAGTGGGAGTCTGCAATGAAAGATGAAATGGACTCTTTGCTGAAGAATGAGACATGGGATTTGTGCAAGTTACCTGTAGGTAAAAGAGCTTTATAAAATAAGTGGGTTTATAGGTTGAAAGAAGAGGAAGGAGGTAAGAAAATATTTAAAGCTAGGTTAGTTGTAAAAGGATTTGCACGAAAAAATGGAATTGATTTTTATGAGATATTTTCTCCTGTTGTTAAAATGACTTCTATCTGTACTATTTTAAGTTTTATGGCTACTGAAGATTTGCATTTAGAGTAGCTTGATGTTAAAACAACTTTCCTTCATGGTGATTTGGATGAAGAAATATATATGGCTTAGCCACAGGGTTTTGAGGTCAAAGGTAAGGAGAACTTACTGTGAAAATTGAAGAAAAGTTTATATGGCTTGAAGCAAGCACCTCGGAAATGTTATCTAAAATTTGATAGTTTTATGCATGAGTATGGATATTATAGGAGTCATTCAAATTATTTTGTTTATTTTAAGAGGTTGGATGATGATAGCTACATTATTTTATGTTTATATGTTGATGATATGCTTGTAGCTAGGTCTAACATGGATCATATTAAGGGGCTAAAATGCCAGTTAGCACATGCATTTGCTATGAAGGATTTGGGGGCAGCAACAAAATCTTTGGTATGAAGATTTGCAAAGATGGGAAGAACAGAACATTGATGCTATCTTAGGCTGATTATGTTGAGAAGGTGTTGTAATGTTTCTCTATGGAGAATGCTAAAGTTGTCAGCACACCTTTACTTGGTCATTTGAAGTTGACTAAGGAGATGTGTCCCAAGACACAAGAAGAGGAGGATAAGATGTCCAAGATACCCTATGCTTCAACTGTAGGAAGCTTGATGTATGCTATGGTATGCACTAGGCCAGATATTGCACATGTATTGGGAGTTTTTAGTAGGTATATGAGTCATCTAGGAATTGAACATTGGAATGTAGTCAAATGGATTCTCAGATATTTGAGAGGAACATCCAATAACTATTTACACTTTGGGGGCTCTACTACTAATTTAAAAGGCTATGTTGACTCAAATTTGGTAGGGGATATTGATACCAGGTGGAGTACTATAAGTTACATCTTTACTGTTGGTGGGATAGCCGTGAGCTGGGTTTCTAGGTTACAAAAGGTTAATGCTTTATCCACTACAGAGGTAGAGTATGTAGCTGCTACAAAGGCAGCCAAGAAGATCATATGGCTTTAGTTCTTCTTACAAGAATTGGGACATCCTTAGAGGGATAATTATTTGTTCACAGAAAGTCAAAGTGCCATTCATCTTGCAAAGAATTCAGCTCTGCATTCAAAGACCAAACACGTACAATTGTGGTACCATTTCATTCAATTAGTTTGGAGGATGGAAAATTAAAGCTGGAGAAGATACATACCAATGATAATCTAGCAGATATGTTGACAAAGGTTACTTAACAAGAGAGAAGTTGAACTCCTCTTTAGCTTCGATTGGTCTTCTAGATTGAATATGAATAAAAGAACAATAGAGTCTAGGGTGGTTTGATCTAGTGGGAGCCCCATGTGGTAGTGGTATTGCTACAAGATCAGTCTTCAAGTGAGAGATTGTTATTTAGTGTGGAGCCTGATCAGTCCCCAAGTGGGAGATTATTAGTTTGTGGTGACTGATCAAGAAAGTACATATGGTCATGGCCGACATTGTAGCTAACATATGGTCGACATGTTGTAACCCTAAAGAGGCATAGAATACTTGTATAAAAGATCTTAGGGTTAGGTATTTTCATTATGTTATGATACAAAATTGCTTCTTGCAGTAGTATTGAGCTATAAGGGATTATAGATTGTAATCAAGTTGTAATCACTAGATTGTAATAATATGGGACTTGCAGTTTGGTGGACGTAGCCCAAGGATTGGGTGAACCACATTAAATCTTGGTGCCTTGTATTTATTTTTGTGTGATATATTATTTTTTGTTATTGGTTATAATTGCATGTAATTTTTATTTCTATCCATGGTTTAATCCTAACATCCTACCCCAAATAAGAATGTGATAAGAAATCATCCTACTGATCAGATAATAGGAAGTAAAGAAAAAGGAGTAATGATAAGAAGCAAAATCAATGAAAAACTATGCCTAATATCTCAAGTAGAACTAAAATGCATAGATGAAGCAATCAAGGATGATCATTGGATAAAAGAAATGGAGGAAGAACTTCAACATATAATTAAAAATGACACATGGGAATTAGTTCCTAAACCCAAGGATAAAAATGTGATTGGTACAAAATGAGTATTTAGAAATAAAATGAATGAATAAGGAGAAGTAATAAGAAACAAAGCAAGACTAGTCTTCAAAGGCTACTCTCAACAAGAAGGAATTAACTATGAAGAAACATATGCACCTATAGCAAGAATGGAAGTAGTCATAATGTTCTTGGCATATGCAGCAAAAAAAAATTTCAACGTATATCAGATGGATGTTAAGTCAGCATTCTTGAATGGAGAACTTCAAGAAGAAGTTTACATTGAGCAACCAGAACATTTTCCTTTGACAAAAGAGAAGGATATGGTGTTTAGATTAAAGAAAGCCTTGTATGGATTAAAGCAAGCACCTAGAACTTGGTATGCAAGGTTGGATAAATACCTAACAAAAATTGGATTTGCTAAATAAACAACATATAGCAACTTATACTTGAAAGAAAGTAAAAAATGGTTTGTTGATAACCATTATATTTGTTGATTATATCATTTTTGGGGGAAATGAGCCAATAATAAATTCTCAGAAGATATGAAGAATGAATCTGAGATGAGCATGATAGGAGAAATAAAAATTTTCTTAAGATTGAAAATTGTTCAAAACAAAGAAGGAATCTTTATTTCTCAAACCAAGTATTTGAAAGATTTTCTAAAAATATTTGGACTAGAAAATTGTAAACCTATTGCAACTCCTATGGTAACTGGTCACAAGTTATCAAGTAAAGATGAGTTACCTACTATTGAACAAAAGAAGAATAGATCTATGATTAGAGGATTGCAGTATCTGGCTCATAGTAGACCAAAAGGGGAGATTCTTAGCAATGTTGATGCTATGGGGGAGCATTGTAGAACATTGATATAATGTATTTATAACTAACTATGTTTGTCATTGATGACAATATAGTAATAAATTTGTAAAAGACTGACAGAGTAGCAGACAGTGATTTTTGTATTGAGAACATTATATTTCTTATATGATGATGTGTAGTTACTAATGCATACTAAATTATGTATTTGTTACAAGGGCAAGCGTGCAGAACCTAATGTGACAATGTAAAAAAGATATGGTTGATCTACAGAGAACTATATGGAAATATAGTATTAGGAAAGTAGTCCCTATTGTATGATTGTTGTAGTTCATTACAATTGTAGTGAAGGGTTATGTAGTGAACTAGAGATAGCATATTGACCATTGATGATGTCAAAGAGTGTGCATGTATGGAAGTCACACATGTGAAAGTTTGTGTATAACTATGAGTTGACAACATTAATTAAATGCATATATTTCATTTAATTAAAGTGTGGAAAGCTAACTCAAGGATTTATTATTGAGCATGGTATAAATGAAAGATGTTTTCCATGTTTTACATATAGAGAATAGAGAAGAGTTGTGAATTACTGAGCAAAAAAGCAATACAAAAGTAGAGTAACTTACCTATGCACATAAGTGACCTTTAGGGTTATTAATACCAAGTTTAGAGTTTTAGATCTCATTGCATTATCTAAAGGTGAAGGAGTCTAATGTACTGGACAGAGGAAGTTGAAAAATCTTGTTACACATCTATTATTCTGAGGGAAATAGTACCAAGGTTAATTGGACAATGGGTTCATTGATCTAATCCTAAAGTTGTTTGAACAATGGGTTTAGTTGCCTTCCATAACTCCTAATAGGGTTGGAATCTCCTAACAGGGATTCAAAGTCTCCTAACAGGGACTCTTTATATTAAATGTTTTAATATACTCCTAATAGGGTCTATCCTTTAACAAGGAATATTCATATTAGTACATCATTTTATGGACATCATTCCCACTAGGGTTTTCCCTATGATCAAGGGTTTCCCTAGTCAACATATCTAGTGTAATTGCTTATGTGCATCTCTTCATGGTTGTTGTTTACTTTGGTTGAATGGTCTAGATTGTTTAAGAGGATAAATGTTATAAATTATCATATAACTAATTCACCCCCCCAGTTATATTGGTGGACTATTGTTTCTAATATTATTGACCATCCATAGGATTGTTATTACCATCAAGGTTGATGACATGCATAAGGGAGGAAGGCTTGGTCACTGATTTCTCCTACTCCTTTTCTTTGTTGTTCTCCTTATCCCCAACCTTTCCTATGTCTGATAAAGATCCTTCTCCACAAGTTGGGGTAATCTTGACATTCTTTTGTAGAGGTTGATCTTATCCTCTACCAATGACTGGGTTGGACCCACTGATGTTGAGGTGGCAGTTGTTGTAGATGTAGCTATTGTTGTTTGAGAAACTTTGGAAGCTACTCCACTAGTAGAGCTTGTAATCCCCATTTTTTCTTTCTTTCTTTGGTCCATTGCACCCATTTCTCTTTCCTCTTGATGATCCCATGCATTACAACCTCCATTGTGTCGACAATAGGACCTTTAGGTAGAGTTGACACAATGAGAGTCTTCTTGATTTTCTTGTAGGATGAGGGATGATAAGAAACATTAATAGTCATTATACATTTTAATTTCATCAATTATTAGCCTAGACCAATACCTCTCCCTAGTTTTTTATTCATCATAACATCCAACCCAATAATCTTTAATGTTTGGAACATGCCAATGAGCATATCCCAGCTTTAGATGATCCCTCACAAAGTTGATTGGATCATATTAAGGTCTAACCACTTCATAATCAACTAGCTTGATTTTTCCTTGAAATTTTTTTAACTAGGTTCTGAGCATTAGATCTAGAAGTACAAGAGTAAGGTCCAACCACTATAGGGAAGGAAATCTCAATTGTCTTCTTTACATTAGAACACAAGGTGTTTACTTCTAATATTTGTCAACATAATTTGACAAGAACAACCTTGTCCTCAAGATACCTTAGGGAGTCTTTTGGGGAATCCATAAAAATCACCAATCCTTAATTAGGAGAAGGTCAAGAATTAGATGAAAGAGCACCCAAACTGGCCCATAGCCAAAATGGCTTTAGGTGAAAACCTTCACTTGGGGCAACCTTGTGATTCTTGGCATAATCTCATCATGAAGGCATCATTGAGTTTCAAATATTCTTCAAAGCTCCTTTGTAGCTAAAGGTGGGGGTAGAACTCATATACCCTTATATTCTCATCATAATATTCAATACTAGGAAGAACTAACCAGAGGTGATGTGTAGCTAAAGCATATATCAAATATGAGGATATATAAAAATGCTCAAAATCCTTAGCTAAATTTAACCATGAGGCAAGATCATCACATATTATTTGAGCCCAATTGAATTATAGTCCTTCAGCACATATGGCTTACACCAAGAAGAAGAGATGCTCAATAAATTCAAGAAGAATCGATGCTTAATAAAGTCTAGGATTTCTTCCTTTCCTTTCAATCTCAGTAATAGTGCCAAGATGTCAACAATCTCTCTTTTCAAATTGGTTCCAAAAAGAGTTCTTGGAATTTTCCTTTTTTTGGAATGAGGTGTCTAGAACTAGGTTCTCTACATATCTTCTCTTCTTAGGGTCCTCTTTTTGTTGAACATAGATGTAGAGGATGAGAAGTCAATGTCATAGTATTCTTCCTTCACTAGCACACCAAATGTAGATTGTATCAATACCTTATTTATTAAGAGAAGAATAGACTGATCAGGTAGTGAGATTTTCTTTCTCTTAGGATTATATCTCTTGATACATTCTCTCACTAACTCTGGCACTTGCATAGCCATGGGAAATTTGATGGCTTCTACCAATCCACTTTTTTTTAGCTTCAGGGTTATTGGGTGGATGGGCTGAGAATTAAGCCTTCAGTGGAGATCACCTAAGTCATAAAATTTGAATGAAGTATCTATCAATTTCTATAGTTCACTTTCTAAGCCAATTTTCCAAACATTCTTGATGCTCTGATAGTGATTTTGTTACAATCTCATAAAGGGGACAAATTCTTGATAAATAGTTGATTATGTTATGTGATGGATTTAATGCTATGGTTATTTACTTCATTCCTATGTTGTTATGCTTTATGCAAACCTGAGTGATGTAAATAGATTATTTTAATATAATTAAATAAATGGTTAAATTAGGCGATTTAATGCATTTATTGCTTTGGCTATGTTATTATATGCAATTTCACTTGATTGTGTTGTTTAGTGTGCAAGATTTATATCCCTAGCAGTGGCACATGGAGTTGGTGATTCAGCTATTCATATTTTACCAATGTTGTCCCTATATGGTTGATGTATCCTTATTTTAATTGTTTAATTAAACCTTTCGATGATTATTAAATCTGAACTCATTTGCATTAAGTGATTAGACTAGTAAGCGTGTCTGTGCATTTAGAGGTTCACATTGTTGCAAAAGTTGTTAAGGAAATTTCTGTGTTTTTGGGTTTTTGGGCTTTTAATTGATTTATTTTAATTTATGGTAGCTTTGCCATAGATGAATTCCTATTTCTAGGAATAGCCTATTTTTACTTGGGTCGATTCGAGGTTTAACTAGATTGGCTAGTTATTTGCCTAATCAATTATTCACTCGAAAAGTGAATAAGTATCCAAAAAAGAATTTAATTCCAAACTTCTCACTTTTAAATTAGAAAGTTGGAGAGTAAAATCCAAAATCCTCTTCATGAGGATTTATTATTTTGTTCATTGTGGGAGCTATGGGCATGGGATTTTCGCGAGGTTGAGCTCGTTGGATCTAGCTCAAAGATCCTCGGAATAAGGATTCAATACAAGCCTAGAGAAACCATAACAACAGGTATAAAATCACTCAACTGAACACAACATTAAGAGTATGAATGTGACATACATCCCAATGCAAAAATATAAGTACAATAAAAGTTTGACCAACATCCAAATGGATGATCTAGGTCCATGACCCAACTCATGCCAAGAAAACTTGAGAAAACAAGGTGGCACACAAAATGAGGTAAAAACCTTGAATTTTGGAAAAACTTCAAAATTAAAACCCATTTGGCCTTTGGGTACAAAAACTCCAAAAATCCAAAAATAATCAAGTTCAAACACCATATGCAAAAATGACCAGCATAATGATGCAAAACCCTAAACCCTCAACTTGAAAAATAGAGAAATGCTCATACTCAACCAACTGGGTAGAACTAGAAAACAAAAATGGAGGGGCACAATCTCACCTGGGGAACAAGGAGTAACTCTTTTGCACTTTTGGAGTCGTTGATCGATGTTCTGAGTACCCTATTTTTGAGTAGAGGCCAATTCAATCATGTCATATCATATTTATGGCCATTGGAGAAGTCTAACTCTTCATGTTATTCATAATGGAAGAGTTATCTAGTCTTCATAATCTACTAGGTACTTTTTGGAGTTTGTGCTTGGGTTTGCGTGTTTCCTATTGCACCAACCCACCCTCATGACATGAAGTGTGGTTTGTGAGCATTCCTTGTTTGAGGATGATGTTGCCTTGTTTTTTGGGAGTGACTCTGTTCTTTGATGAGTCTAGATTCTCCTTTTTGGATGTTGTCTTTGGCACATCTCTATATCTTTTTCTCTCTTGTGAGAGTAGGCTAGCATGGTTATACCACTAGCTCAGTTAGTGTTTTCAAGTGAGTATGTTGATGGTTGGTGGAATTGTGAGTTCCCTAACACATCTTGGGTTGAATTAGTATAGAGGTTGAGAGAGAGACTCCCTCTCAGTCCTAATACTCTATATCTCTTCTCCCTAAGCTTGTTTCTTCAAGGAGATGGTCTCAGTCAAATTTTCTCATTGGCCATTGACTTGATACTAAAGATTGAGTTTAGCAGTAGGTTGGGTGTGGTATTCTCAGCATGGTGCTAGAGGGAGATGGTATCGTTGGACACATGTTACCATCTTATGAGTTGGTATGCAGACATTATATGATTGTGTCCACTGACAAAAGTCTTCACAACTTTGTGGAAAGGTGATATCTTGTCTAGTTGGGTTGTGTAACCCTAGTTCCCAGTGGTAGTTGAGCTTTTGTACCTTGGAGAGGCATTGTGCTCCTATGCTTGGTGGTGAGTAGTCTTTTGGAGTGTGTAATTTTGTTGGTAAACCATCATCCTCTTTGTTCAAAGGGTGAGTTACATGGATTCAAGGATGTTCATGTGTGACATGATAGTATTTGTGAGAATTTGGGATGGTAATTCCCCATGATTCCAACTCTTTTGGGAGTGCGTAGTGTGTTGACCATTTTTTTGTCATGTGGTAGGTGCATGTTGTAGTTGGGCACCTATTGATGAGGTAGAGTGACTTTTTCCAAACCTTGTATTGTTGACTTTATGGCTAGATGGGTTTCTCCTAGCACATATAAGGTTCTGTTGGAGGGCCTTGTATCAGTGTGACACCTATTCTATTGTGGTTGACCTATTTAGGGGTTGATGTGATGGTATGTGTATGTTGGAGTGATTTGGGTTTGACTTGTGGTGAGTTTCTTGAGTCATCCTTATTGCTCGATTTTGATTTTGCTCCTAGCATGTTGGGTTTCTATTCTTGGATGGTCGGCTTTCAGAAGTAAGCCTAGTCTTTGGGGGATGATGTAGTGCCTCTCCCATTTGACTTCTATAAGTCATCCTAATGGACACAACCTTGTTGATCTTTTGTTGAGATGGGATCATGATTGTGACCATGAGTGGTCTACACCGTTAAGGTGTTTGGATTTATGTTTTGATATCAATTGCTTTGATTATGCTTTTAACTAATTTATGAGATTATGATATGATTTATAATTCACTGAGGTTTGTGCCAATGGTTACCAGGATCAATGTGGTATCATGAGGTTGTTCTGTGATTACCCTTAGATGTATGCAGAGATTGCACTAGGTACTATTACCATGCTACACTAGACTAGGTTCTTGTAGCAGTGGTTAGTCATGTTTATGATTGTGTTTGCTTATGTGTTTTAAGTGCCTTTTCATGTTGTTTAAACAACCATTATTAAATTCTTTAATGATTATAAATGGGTTATCCAAGTTGGATTCATTGTTTATGTGTCGTAGATATTTACTTGTTATTTTTTGATATGAGAGATATTTTATTACTTATGTTATGCTTCACTTTTGAGATGACTTGAGGGTCAGATGTTATACCTTGATTTTAGTAACATAGATGTTAGACTACTATACTGTTCAGTTGATCATATTGCATGATGATGCCATTTTGAGATGACAATGTGTTTTATGATGATATCTAGTTATCCGGTATTTGGACATATCTCTGATTATGTTATGTGATGGATTTAATGGTATGGTTATTTACTTCATTCCTATGTTGTTATGCTTTATGTGAACATGATTGATGTAAATAGATTGTTTTAATATAATTGAATAAATGGTTAGATTAGGTGATTTAATGCATTTATTGCTTCGGCTATGTTATTATATGCAATTGCACTTGATCGTGTTGTTTAGTGTGCATGATTTATATCTCTGATAGTGGCACATGGAGTTAGTGATTCAGTTATTCATATTTTACCAATGTCATCCATGTATGGTCGATGTATCCTTATTTTAATTATTTAATTAAACCTTTTGGTGATTATTAAATCTAAACTTATTTGCATTATGTGATTAGACTAGTAAGCATGTCTATGCATTTAGAGATTCGCATTGTCACGAAAGTTGTTAAGGAAATTTTTGTGTTTTTCAGTTTTTCGGCTTTTAATTGATTTATTTTAATTTCTGGCAGCTTTTCCATAGATGAATTCCTATTTCTAGGAATAGCCTATTTTTGTTTGGGTCAATTTGGAGTTTAACTAGGTTGGCTGGTTATTTTTCCTAATCAATTATTCACTCAAAAAGTGAATAAGTATCCAAAAAGGAATTTAACTTTGGACTTCTCGCTTTGAAATTAGAAAGTTGGAGAGTAAAACCCAAAATCCTCTTCATGAAGATTTACTATTTTGTTCATTGTGAGCTATGGGCATGGGATCGTCATGAGGTTGAGCTCATTGGATCCAGCTCGAGGAAACCTTAGATTACCACAATTTTTAGCTACTTCTACAGGCTATTTATTTTATGGTTCATATTCTTGTTTTCCCCTTTTGGCTATGAGGTAGGGCTTTCCTATTTTATTGTTTCAGCTCCATTTTTGCTTCTATTTTTGGTAGCCATTTGTTTGGAGGTTGATAGTGTTCCCCTCTATTTCTATATGCTAGTTCTACCTAATTGGTCGGGTATGACCATTTCTCTATTTTTCAAGTTGAGGGTTTGGGGTTTTGCACTATTATGCTGACCATTTTTGCATACGATGTACGGACTTGATTATTTTTGGATTTTCATATTTTTGTACCCAAAGGCCAAATGGGTTTTAATTTTGAAGTTTTTCCAAAATTTGGAGTTTTTACCTCGTTTCGCATACTGCCCTTTTTTCTTGGGTTTTATTGGCATGAATTGGGTCATGGACCTAGATCATCTATTTGGATGTCAATCAAACCTTTATTGTACTTTTATGTTTGCATTGGGATGCATGTCGCATTCACACTCCCAACGTTGTGTTTGGTTGAGTGATTTTATACATGTTGTTATGGTTTCTCTTGGCTTGTATTGAATCCTTATTCCAAGGATCTCTAGGCGGGGCATTACACACATTTACAGAGAGTGGAAAATATGTTTTCAAAAGAAATTTTGAAAAATTAAAAAAAATACAGTAACAAGTTACCGAGCTATAGCAATAAACATCAGTCAAAACTGAGTTGAAGTTTAAGATTGTTGACTAAGGGAGTTTTAACTTGTAATTTTGAAGATTTAGATTTTTGGTATGATAAGTGTTTTTGTCACTAATGCCAAAGGGGGAGATTATTGACATGAAGGTCAATTTTTCTATTAGTGACTTAACACTTAGTCAACTGGTTTCAGTTGCTACCAAGCTAAATAGTCAAATTGTAATTCACATCAAGCTTCATAATATTTACCAAACATTTGAAATAGTTTACAATATTGCCCAAGCACAGTAGAGTCTATCGAGCTTTCTAGTACAAGTAATGAAGATCTTAGTGTTAACTAAGCTCTGTAATGTTAACCAAGTGAATTCAGTGTTGACTAAGCTCATAGTGTTAACCAAGTGAATTTAGTGTTGACGAAGCACCACAGTGTCAAATAAGTGATTCAATATCTACCGAGTTTCTCAGTGTTCATCAAGTCATAAAGTGTTGACTGAATTCCTACTACTTGATGTGATTGGTATGGACTGAGCTTCAACATCAACCGAGTACCATAGTCTTTCAAGTGTTGACAGTGTTTCTTGAGTATCAAAACATCACCAAGTTGTCTTTAGAACCCAAGTTACAGTAATGGGCTGACTTTGTGAATTATGTTGAAGTAGATGAGGCTACAAGAAGTATAAGGAATTACAAAGACTTATCTATCATAGTCAAGTGATCATTATAATTCAAGGAATCTCATTCAACAAATCAAAGTTGCAGATCAAAGATCAATTATTGGTTCATCATAACAAGTGCATCTTTCAAATCTTCTAACAAGGTGGACTTAATAGTCTTATTCCAAATCTCCTAATAGAGTGCATACTTCATTGTATGTTTTTAAATCATTTAAAAAGGTAGACCTAATAGTGTTTATTTCTCCTAATAGGGTTGACAACTAGAAGTGGTCCATTGTAAGCCTTAACTAAAAAACTTTATACTACAACCATAAAGCTTGTGGGTATCATCCCCACCCCAATTTTACTTTCTATTTTGGAATTTTTCTAGGTTACCATATCTGGTGTCAAAGTTTTATGAATGTTTTATTATCTCCAATCTTTCATGCATGCAACTAGATCAGATTATGTGGTGATGGTTTAATTGGTGAACTAATTTTAAAATTATATTCATTCTTGATTCACCCCTCCCCTCCCAGTCACCCAGTCTATATTACATTTCCAAAAAACTAACCCTTGATGGATCTAAGAAAAAGAAGAAAAGAAAATATGTAACAAGCAATAGTAGATCTCTTGATGACCTTGATAAACTTAAAGCATTATTGGCAAGAACGGTTCCTAGTGGAAAAGGAAAATACAAAGCTAAACTTCCTATTATCTATTTTACATGTAAAAAGGTTGGTCATATTGTAGCTAGATGCTCTGATCGACATGAAAAAGATGAAAGGAAATATTTCAAGTACAAAGGAAGGATAGATAATAGAAGTGGCAGAGACAAAAGAGACTACAAAGAAAAAGGTAAGAAATATTTCTATATTGCTAAAGTGGATGGTTCTGATAGTAATTTTGATGATCATGTGAAGTTGTTTGTAGTGCCTACCCCTAAGTTACATTTTTGCTATCATTGTTGAACTCTTTTAGGCTAGTTTTATGCTTGATTACTAGTAGTATATTTTTGAGATCCATATGTAGTCACCGTGGCTGGAGCTTCCTTGTCTACATTTACTTTCATTCTTTTTATGTATCTATCATTTAATAGATGGTTATACTTTATGATGGATGTCTATATCTTTCATGATGGATGGATGTATCATGTATGGTGGATGGTTTCATTTATTTTATTGTACTTTGTATCATAGATCCAAGGAGGAGGATGTATTTCTATTTCTACATAGGTATATATTCTTTTAAGCCTTTCATACCTTGTGACATGTATAGTTGATGATTGAGCATTCTGAATTTAATTTGCCAAGAGGCATTCAGAACAAATGTATATTAAATGGACATTGGATTTTATAATTATTCTTTCATATGGATGTGGTATTTGATGGACTTAGTATTAATTAAATTTAAATTTGATTCAATGTCATGGGATCCTTAAGGAATGTAACCTATTATGTATGCTCTAGTTGATCGTATATTATTGCTTCCACTATTATGTGTTTGATGTGAATGATTTATCTTTCTTGTTTCAAAAAAAATGTTTGGAAAACTTAGTAAAACTTTAGGTTATTTCTTTTGGGTCCCTTGGTGGGGCCTTACATTGTTTGTGTTTCAATGAAAGATGATTCTGATGAAGATGAGAAAATTGCATCAATATCACATGTGAGTAAGAATGATAGATGGATAATTGATAGTGTTTTCCCACATCATATGACTAGTGATACAAGCAAGTTTGATAGGATAGAACACTATAATGGAAGTAATGTTAAGTTTGTTAATGATGCACCATGTTATGTGAAAGGTAAAGGACCAATTAAATCGAATGAAAAGATTAAGTGTAACAATGCATATTGGGTTGACGGTTTGAAATATAACTTTTGGAGTGTAGCACAATTGATAAACTCGAGCTATAGAGTTGACTTCCCCCAAGACAAGAAGGAAAATATATATGATGCTATTGGTGAAATAGTTGGAAGTGGAGAGAAAATAAGAAGTAACTTGTTCTATCTAGACATATCTATTACTTGTCTATTTGTGAATGTGAAGATGTTTGGTTATAGCATAAGAGGTCACATCATGCCAATTTGATAACTTAGTAAGCATTAGTAAAATGAAAAGAGTTGGAGGGTTACCAAGACTAAGAAAACTAATTAAAGTGATGTGTAAACAATTTCAAATGGATAAAATGAAAAAGTCTAGTTTCAAGAGCAAGACATATTCATCTAACAAGATTTTGGAGTTTGTTCATACTAAATTATGTCATCCTATTGGAATAAAGAGCTATTATGGTGATACATACTTTATTCTATTTGTTGATGATTTTTTAGGAATGATGATTGTAATGTTTCTTAAGGAAAAATTTGATGCATTTCAAATGTTTAAGTGGTATCTTGCTAGAGTTGAGAAAGAAACAAGAGACTGAAATGTCTGAGATCATATAGAAGTGGTGAATTCATTTCAAATGAGTTCAACATATTTTGCAATGATGAAGGAACTAGGAGGCAAATGAGTGCACTAAGGACACTACCAAAAAATGGTATAGTTAAGAGAAGGAATAGATCAATTATGGATTGCACAAGAACATTGATGATAGAGAAGGATGTTTCATAGAAGTACTAGATAGAGGTTGTAAGAACTATAGTCTATACTCTAAACTAAGTTCAAGTGAAGAAAGGAACAAACAAAACACCTTTTTAACTTTGGTATGGATATGCACCAAATGTGAATTATTATAAAGCCTTTGGAAGCAAATTTTATATATTGAAAGATGCAACAAAAGGTAAAATTGATGTTAAAAGTGATGAAGGCATATTTCTAGGTTATTTCACTAAGAGAAAAGCTTATCAGTGTTTAAATTCTAACACTAACAAAATTGTAGAAAGCGAAAATGTTAGAGTTGATGAATTTGCAATGAAAAATAAAGAAGAATGTAAGAAAGAACCTAAAGATTATAGAAAATTTAGCTATGTTTATGAAGGTAAAACTAACACCTTACCTAAACTAGAAAAGTTGGTTGTCAAGCATCAACAACTAGGCACTATCAAGATTCTATAGAAGAATTTTGTCAAGCATTAGTAGTCTTCCAAGAATTAGGCTATAGGAGCTAAGTCACAGATTGTGGCTACTAAAAAGTAGACAAAGGAAGCTAAGTTACAACTAAAGATACCAAGAGATATTGAACATGTAGAATCTAGTGAACAAGAAGAAGAAGAACCAAGAACTCAACATGTATTGGTAAAATATGTAAGTAGATATCATGTACCATATCAAATCATTGGAGATAGAGATTCAAGAGTCTTGAAAAGAAGAAGACTAAAAATTGCCACATGTTTATTATGTGAATTTGAGCTTAAATCTATAAAAGATTCTTTGGAGAATGAAGATTGGATCAAGGCAATAAATGGAGAAATTGAGGAGATTGAGAAGAATAAAATATGGACATTGGTAGCCAAACCAAAATTAAAAAATGTGATTTGAAATAAATAGGTGTTCAAAAAAAAGTTGAATGAGAAAGGTGAAGTCAGGAGAAACAAGACAAGACTGGTTTATAAGGGATATGCACAAGAGGAAGGGGTTGATGGAGAACTGTTTTCCCTAGTTGCAAGGTTAGAAGGAGTGAGAACGTTTCTTGCATATGTTTCTTATAAAGGATTTAAAGTGTACCAAATGGAATATAAAGAAGTCTATATTGACCAACCTGAAAGGATTTTTTGATCCAAACAAAAGGAATATGGTATGTAAGTTACACAAAGCTTTATATGGTTTAAAGAAATCTCGTAGAGCATGGTATGAAAGGTTACACAATTATTTGGTAAAAAATGGTTTTTCAAGAACTAATTACAATAGCAATTTGTATCTAAAAAGTGAAGTTGAAAATAAGATATTGTTAGCTGAAATCTTTATTTATGACATCATATTTAGAGGAAATGGCTTATTGAGAAAGTCATTTCCCGATCAAATGAAGAAGGAATTTGAAATGTCAATGTTTGGGGAGATTAAATTCTTTTTTTTTTTACAAGTTTATCATATGAACAAAGGTATTTCCATCACTCAATCAAAGTATATCATATAAATCTTGGAGAATTTTGGTATGGAAGACTCAAGCTAGTTGGAACACCAATGGTAACTGGACACGAATTGCCAAAGAATGATGATTTATTAATTCATATGAGATTTCATATGTAAATTAGGCTATTTAATATAAGTATATTTGGTATATAGATAGGTTATTTTATATTATAAATTAGTATCTTATATATTTAATATTATTGGATTTTCACATGGACTATAGAGTGCAATTGATATAAAAGCTAATGCTTATGCATTGGGTATCTTAATTTATTATTTATATACATCTAACATATTATCTCATTGGTATACTTTATTTCAACTACTTAATATCAAAGTCTATGTAAACCCATTCCATTCATATTTTATTTTATTATAAAAGCTACAATATTGAATGATAAACTTTGGACCCTTTCAGACATGTTCCTGTAGAAATGTCATATGAGTGACATGTTTGACATATCAAACCTATTGAGGGACATATTCTTAAGCAATTATTAAATGATAGTTAAATGTTAAATTGAATTTGATGATTATGATTACAACTAGATAACAAAAATGACACTCTTCAATGTGGAATAGTCTCATCATCAAACTATTGCCTAGATTGTTAATGTTAACTATAAACCTGTAATGTAAATACATTGTAGCTGTACACTCGAATTGTGTCACACTCTAAACCATTCTATCCAAACGATTCCATGAGTTCACAATGCTTGGATGCTGATTTAGAGCTCACTATCCACAAGTGCAAGAGAGTGTATTTCAAGTTCAAGGGCTCTCATATGAGCCTTAGAGATACTCTTCTTGCTAGTAAACCATGCAATGGGAGGTTCCAAAGACAAGATGCAAGAATTCAAATGTCCCAAGGAGTTCCTCAAGAATGCAATGCAACTAAAGATTAAACTAGAATGAATATGAAAAGTGGAGCTATGCTAAAACATGTATGAGAGTGTTACAATACCATTAATAAGCTATGTGAGATTAAGCTACATGTAAAAATGAAAGCTAAGCTAAGCTAGAATGCCATGATGCCATGGATGAGAGAATGTAGACAAGAAATAGAAGTTCTCCACAAAGCTCCAAAGAAACCTATTAGAAAACTTGCAGCATAACAATATTCAAAATGAGGATGGATCCTTTGAGGGGGAAAGCTCTCTCCCTTTTAAAGATGTACAGACGATGGAGATCAAGATGAAGATGGTGGATGATCAACGGTTGAATTCAAAAATAGGAGTGATCCATGTGCACACACAAGTCAACCAATAGAATATAAGTTGACTTGTCATATAAGACAAAAGTCACAAAGCCTTTTCTTTTAATTGCAAAATAGAAAAAGGACTTTATGTGTGCACTTTAAGTGGGTTAGAAGAATGGGGTCTTTTATTTAATTAAAAGGGGACATGTCCTTTTAATCAAATAATGAACTTAGGATAGTATAGTCAAACTATAGGTTATAATCAAATAAATTGATTATTAGCAATTTGGTCTAGGTAAATGATTAAATTAATTTAGTCAAAATGCTGAGAAGGGGGCTAATAGTCTAGATGACCATTTATAGGTGATTACATTTGCTCCTCTTTGACTAATGTGTGATTGATCTGGGAACACATTATGTAAAAGAAAATTGAAGCCAAGTAGGCGATGATAGATATAGATATCTAATTCCAAAGAATGAAATGCAGAAATAGATAGCAAGTCCTGAATGCACAGCCTGATAGCGGTAGTACTGAACATTAGGAAGATGATGTTAGGATCCAAAAAGAATTCTAACATCTGGCAAAGTGAATAGATCGAGAGCAAGTGATAAGGTCAAACAAATTCTCCTAAGAAATAGATAGTTGTAACAATTAGCAATGTAGTATTTCTACCCCCTCAGGATTAAAATCGAAATGAGGTAAGAGGAAGCAAAAAGTAGCTAGACATGAGAAAATCGAGATATAGCAATATTTGATATGATAGATAAATGATTAGAACCCAAGAATGACTATAAGAAACTGATAAAAAGCCCCATTTTGACCAAAGTTGACCGCGAAAGATAAATCATAAAAATTAGGTCAAATTGAGTAGAAAGAGGATTTAGATGTGAAAAGGTGAATAGAAGTAGATATGAAGCATAGAAATGATGAAGTCATGAAGAAATGAAGATGCCCCAGTGATAATTCAAAGATTAGACCTCAAATGGTCAGCTAACTGCTCAGAAGAAGGTAAAATTTTAAAATGCAATTTTGACCATCAAGATGAACTCTGATTTTGATTTTGATCTCGAAAATAAATCTAGGACGTCAAATTTATTTAAGAGGTCAAAAATTTATAAAATGTGATGATAAGATAGAAAAGAGATGAAGTGAAAGATTAAGAAGGTGAAAAGACATGAACAAGAAGAAAGTAAGGAAATATATGAAAGGAGTTAGCCAATATGTCCACAAAAAGATGAAGAGAGAGCTCTCCCCATATGCAAGAATATAGGATTAAGCTAGAAAAATGAACCTAAAATGCAAGCTAATATGAAAAGTGGTTTACCAGCAAGAAGCGCATAACATTTAGACTCTTAATTTCATCATTGAGCATTTATGAGGGACATCTTGAGATCATATAATTATCACTAGTATAACTATGAAAATATGACTATGATTGATATTATATAGGTATGTGGAAATCCAATCTAAGCATCATAGACATGTAAGTCAAGATAACTACGCGATTAGATTCCCTAAGTTTAATTTAGCAAGGTTACACCTGTATTAAGGCATAAGTGCCAGGATAAACCCTGAGTGTGGTCTTGCAAAATAGTCAAGGATGATACATTTGTAAGTCAATATGTTGAATAGGACCAGCATAAATGCTTACAGCACTATAGACAAACAAAAGTATACCCACAAACAGAAACCAAGAAAATATGTCCCATGCCCCAAGTCTTCTAGTCAATGACATCCTCGAAACACTATTAGGGAGGGAACACATGAAAAAGAAATCATCATAGACAATACACAAAGTAGATAAAAATCAGCATAGCTCAGTCATTTAAGTGTTAAAGTGTGTTTGTGCAAGTCACTCGGCCATTTCTTCAAGACTTGATTCTGATAGGGAGAAATATCGTGACATCGGAGATCGTAGGTAAACTATATGTAAAGTGTTGAAAAACACTTGATGTCAAAGTGGGTGGGGGTAGTGTTGAGAAACACTATTTTGTGAGTTGTCAAAGAAACCCTAATACACAAGAATACCTCAATAGGCTAAGTAGCTATGCCCCTGAGAACAGGAAAAGAAACAATTCCAAGCCAAGAAATGTGTAGCAAAGTGGGTGATTGAGACTGATAGACATAGGTGCAAGGGTTTCAAGTAGTGCCTATTTCTAGGTTTTCACCACTTGACAGATTTTTTCAGGAATTTTTTTCAATTTTTTTGTATTTTGTATTTTTTTTTTTTTTTTTGGTGATACATCAAAGCACTTATTGCTAGGTTTTCACTAAGATGATTATTTTTTCAGGACATTTTATGATTTTTAGGATTTTTTCAGCATCATATATGATTTTTTTTTGAATTTTTTAGAATAATCTAGAGATTACTAGTACTCAACCAAGACCACATTATTTTCCCCCAATGTCTAGCAAGGTGTAGGACATGATGGAGCAAAAATTTTGTGGATAGACAAAGATGGATAAGAAAGGAGTATGAAGCAAGTGAAAGTGATCCTCAAGAACTGACTCCTCAAGAGTACCCAAGCTAGGGAAAGAGGTGAATTAGTCATATGAAGCATATTTTGGATAAGAAATGGAAGTAATGAGAAAGATAGCATGTAGGATAAGCGGTGAAGCCAACAAGTGCGATAGCATGAAGTGTGTAGTCCAAAAGAGTAGACATGTCAAGAGACCTAGGAACCATTTTTTATTTATCATGATCAAGACCAATGGGTCAACTAGACAGGATAGTGATGGGATAGAGAAATAAGAATAAAGCTCAAGATAGAGGCTATGAGTGAATGGGAGAGCACAATAGAAAATCTCATGGATAAGATAGCCA
The DNA here is from genome assembly GCA_028749045.1 of Cupressus sempervirens. NCBI lineage: Eukaryota > Viridiplantae > Streptophyta > Pinopsida > Cupressales > Cupressaceae > Cupressus > Cupressus sempervirens. The sequence continues at coordinate 359,256,630 of CM053791.1, read as the reverse complement.
ATATGCAAAGATAGCTCAACATTGTCAAGATCAAAGAGAGAAGAGGGGATAGATGGATGATGGAAGAATTACGCATGATGCTTGTTTGCCAAGTTTTCATCATCGTACTTATCCAAGGTGCCACAAGAAGTAGTTTTCACCATAGGATAAATTTATTTCTCTTTACTTTTGCTACCAAAGTGCCACAAGAAGTGGTTTTCACCAAGGCACGTTTTCATTTTTTTCATTTTTTCTTTTTTTTCTATTTTTTTGAATTTTTAGAAAGAGCTCAAGCTTTGTCAATTTAGATAGTGCTCCTATAGGAAAGATAAGCCATGATAAGCTAAGAACATAGAAAGGTATGCTCAAAGATGTTGATAGGGTGATGAAAGGGAGATGATAGTAGGCATATATGAAGGATAAGGGTTCATGTCTTGAGAGAAATGAACAAGCAGGATAGCAAGTGTAAGTTTTAGAGGATTTCGTGAGGGTAGCTCAAATATTGGACAAGATCAACATTGACACACACCTTGAAGGGTATTGGAACAATGGAGGAATCATGGATGAAATAGCTTGAGGTTTAGAGCTATGAGGTGGTAGAAGAGATTTGGAAAAAAGTGGAGTGGAAGGCTTTGGAATATTTTTAGAAAGATTTTTGTAAGCAGATGGAATGGAAGCCTTTGGAAGCTTGAATGTCAACTTTGAAGTATTTTCAAAATTTAAGTCTTTTAAAAGAGGCTTGGGAATCCATATAGCTTTAGATTTTCCTCGTTCTTTGGGTGCTTGAGAGTGCATTTGTATAATGATGGATTTAGGAACCCATATTTTCTTTGGTTTAGCTCTTTGAGTAGTGGACCTTTGCGGTCTCTTTTGTGCATTCTCCTTCTTAGCATTCACATGTTGATTAGATGGGACATAGTGATCTTTCTTTTTCAATGGATTCTTATGTTTATTCTCACTTCCAAAGGACTTGGGATTTGTGGATGAATAAGGTTGATATGACTGGTTTAGATGTATAGATGGGTGAAAAGTCATCAAGGATGAGTGTCTTTGTTGATCTTGAGGTATGATGGGAGAGCTAGGGAATGAGCTAGGAGTGAATGTAGGATATGTAGGAACATAAGGCCCTAATATGGATGGAAGGTTTGAAGGCTTTAGCTTTGATGGATGAGGACCAAGGATAGATTTAGAAGATGCAAAGGGATAGTGGGAAGGGATATCCACATCTTTAGAATGAGCAACATGGTCAAAGCCATCAATAGACTCATAAGTACCTTTGATAGGAACAACATTTTTAATAGAAGCACTTGAAGCTTGAGCACAATTTTGAAGTGGATGTGGAGAAGTAGAAGATGAGGCGATGCTTTGATCTTGACAAGTAGCTTTGGATAGCATATGAAGAGAACTTTTCTCATAATTTTCAGTAAGCTCAAGGGAGATAATGGAATTGGTATCTTCATCATACTTGGGGGATGGACAAGATATAGGATATGGAGGGGAAAAATCTTGAAAGAGATGAAAGGGTGCTTGATCTTGATCTTTCTTGACATTTATAGCTTTTTCTTTTTGAGAGTCCTCTTGACATGGAACCACTTTTAAGGACAAGGGAGAATGAAGAGTGAATGGAGTAGTGCTTGGATTAGGCATAGTAGTGCATGAAGGTTGAGGATGTTTAGGATTAGTAGCATGGAAAAGGTTTGCAGCCAAATGAAGGTTAGCTTGAGTTTCTTTTAGAGGTAGCCCTTGGGGATAGGAATAGTGTACATGAAAAGCATTAGGTTATTTATTTGATAAAGGCATGTTGGAAAGCTTTGAAGTGTTGGGAGATGCATGAGTGTTGGAAGAAGTGGAGGTATCAAGGAAACCATCACTAGACATAGGTTCATTAATATGATCTTGCTCAAGAGAAGTATCCTCAACACATGAGTCACTAGAGGTTCCAATAATTCCATTATCAATAAGATCTTGGATTTTATGTTTTAGCTCAATGCAATCTGAAGTACTATGCTCATTATGTTGATGATAGGAACAATAGATATCCAAGAATGGGTTTCCATATGAGCTAGACTTAGGTAACATGATGATCTTATTGCCAAGAAGTTTTTGCAGAGTGTCATCATAAGAATATTCCAAGGGAGAAAAAGTTCTATTAGAAGTATGTCTAGAGTCCTTTTTTTTGTTTCTCAAGTGAATGGTATGTATCCATGTAGTCATCATTATCTTGGTCAAAGATAGGTCCATCATGAAATTTTAGCATAGGCTCAAAGAAGGTATCACTTGCTTGTTCTCTAAAGAGGTCTTTAGATCTAGAAGATGAAGACATTTGATGTCTTGAAGTAGAGCATGTAGACCTAGAAGAAGAGGATGACCTCAAAGAAGGTGGCTCACATGCATGTAAATACCTTAAGGAAGATTCATGTAATGATGCAATCTTCTCCTCTAACCTTCTCTCAAGTTTAGACTTCATTTTTGTCATGTGCTTAGATAGATGAAGGTAAGAAAGATCATTTATCTCTTCTAGTTCTTTGTATTGCGCATATAGATCTTGAAAATATTTAGTGAGATGGAGGATATCATGATCATCTAGATTTGGTTGAGGTTTGGTAGCACAAGATTTGAATTCCATAGTGATAGATAGATAGATAATAAAGCATGAAGGAGACTAGAGGAAGCTAATAAGGTGACACAAGATAACTTGATGTCCAAACTAGAGAGGTAGATTATTTACTTGCCAAGATAGTAGAGAGAGATTAAAGTGACTTGTCAAACAATATGTCCAAGAAACTTATGACATGAATGACTCAAGTCAATAGCTAGGAAAGATGCCCAAATAGCCAAATAAATAGAGCAAGCAAGGTGACAAGTGAACAACTTTCCCAACCCAAGAGTGTAGTCAAGAAATCAAGGTAACCATTTTAGCAAAAGGATAACTAGCAAGCCTGCATAGACCATGAAGATAGAAAGACCAAGAGAACCAAGACCAAAGAGTCACTTTAAGCATGTTCAAGAACTAGAGACATAGAAAATCAAAATCAAATGATGAGACTCCCCTTAGCAAGCAACACAAGAAAATGTTTACATTTGATGTTTTGACTTGGTTGACAAAGTTTGACAATAGTTGATAGCATAGAAAGTTTGATGTTCAAAAAAAATTTCTTTTAAAGCAAGATAGTGACACATGGAGTAGTCTTCAAACAATCAAGCAAGGGACAAATCAACCTTGCAAGATACAAGCACATTTGAGGTCTAAAAAGAAAGCCCTAGAATTATCATGTGTATGTTCAAAAGATTTTCACAAGTATACCACATTTGAGAACACATCAAGCAATATCTACCTAAAGGACATGGTTCATTACTCAACAACTTGGCCCATGCTTGATGCTCCTTCGCCTCACAGCAAGTGGTTTCCCACAAGAGATATTGGCTTTGTCATGGAAGTTCCATAAGCACAACCAAGGGAACACATATGGTGAGTGTAAAATCTTGGGGTGATCTGGGTAGTCCACTAGGATCGATCCTTGCACCAAGAAGATGAGCGGCTAAAAAAGGGTAGTTACTAACTTAGGGTGTTTAGATAGGGCTTCCGTTCATAGTGTTCCTCTTGCTCCCAATTATGGGAAACCTCACCTTGTGATGAGTAACCGATCTTGCAATCACAAGAGTACCTTAAGCATTCTTACCTAGTGATCTCCCTATGGTCAAAATCTCATAAGCGATCACACTAGGCAAGGATAAACACTATGTCTACCAAAGTTTTGTGTCCTTGATAGCCTTGAGTTTATAGTGGGTTGGAAGAGCTGGGTAATTTTCTTGTCCCCAGTTGAGTCGTTCCTCTCAGGTTGTCTGAGAGCAGGCCCTCTAAAGGATTCTAAACTACACAAAGAGTGGATCAACTTTTGGAAGTCAAGATTTCTGATTCACCACAAGGGTGAAGAGAAGACTCTCTTATTCCAATAATTTTCTCCTAAATACACCAAGAAGATTCAGTTGCCTCTTACTCTTGAAACCAAATGGTAACTCAAGATTTTTGATTCACCACAAGGGTGAAGAGCATACTCTCCTATCACTAAAAGATCTCAATTGTAAGTTTTAATGTGCCTAAAAATAAACAACTAGTATATGCCACACATGTAAAAGTAAAGAACAAAAAAAATTGGGTTTTTATGTGTTGGGAAGCCCTACAAACAATCATTAGTAGCCCTTGTGCATTTGAAGCTTTGACATGTGTTCTTTTTATGCAATGTTTCAATTTTTTTCATAAGGAAGGTAGCCTGCAATCACAACTTGTTAGCACCACAAGTTAGTGTAAAATAACATAAAATACTACAATAAAAAGTGGTTAGTTGACTCAAAAATCCAATTTATCTTCCAACCAAGTACATGCAAAGAAAGTGCAAGTTAATCACAAATGCTCTCATTTTTACTCTTTGATTTTGACCTAGTCAACAAGATTGGACTTGTTTGCTATTATTTCGGATCCAAAAAGAGAAATTCAAAGAATAGACCCCTACTAAAAACTAGAGATCTTTCCAAAAATGCAAGAAATTAAAAAAATTCTCCTCATTTGTGCCCTAGAGACCCATTTTTTCAAAACAAGCCAAATTTATCAAATCAAGTTTTTGATCCTTAATACAATCTCAAAAATCAAAACACAAAGAAATTACCCTCCTTATAATTCAAAAATATTTTTGAAAATGTAAGTTTTTCCAAAAAAAGACGTTGATTTGTGACCAGAAATGACTTTTTATGAAATATATATATATATATATATATATATATATATATATATATATTATAACTCATGCAAATCACCTCAAAATGCTTTGAAAATCGGACTGAGACATTTTGGACACATATTCAACCCTCAAAAAAAAATTCAGAACCAAACATCAAATGGTTTAAAAGATATGATCAAATCTTTAAACCAACTCTAAACCATTCTATCCAAACGATTCCATGAGTTGGAATGTTCGGATGTCGGCTTAGAGCTCCCTATCCACGGAGTGCAAGAAGCTAGTATTCAAGCATGAAGGCTCTAAAATTTATGGTGGGTGCCAAAAATGTACACTCAAATTGTGTCACGCTCTAAACCATTCTATCCAAACGATTCCATGAGTTGGAAATGCTTGGATGCCGGCTTAGAGCTCCCTATCCACGGAGTGCAAGAGATTATATTTCAAGAATGAGAAAGCTCTCAGATGAGCCTTAGAGATACTCTTCTTTCTAGTAAACCATGCAATGGGAGGTTCCAAAGACAAGATGCAAGAATGCAAATGTCTCAAGGAGTTCCTCAAGAATGCAATGCAAACTAAGCTAAGATGATAATGCAAAATGTAGCTATGCTAAAATATGTATGAGAGTGTTAAAATACCATTATTAAGCTATGTGAGATTAACCTACATGTAAAAATGAAAGCTAAGCTAATCTAGAATGCCATGATGCCATGGATGAGAGAATGTAGACAAGAAATAGAAGTTCTCCACAAAGCTCCAAAGAAATCTGTTAGAAAACTTGCAGCATAACAATATTCAAAATGAGGATGGATCCTTTGAGGGGGAAATCTCTCTCCCTTTTTAAAGATGTATGGATGGTGGAGATCAAGATGAAGATGGTGGATGATCAACGGTTGAATTTAAAAATAGGAGTGATGCATGTGCACACACAAGTCAACCAATAGAATATAAGTTGACTTGTCATATAAGATAAAAGTCACAAAGCCTTTTCTTTTAATTGCAAAATAGAAAAAAGACTTTATGTGTGCACTTTAAGTGGGTTAGAAGAATGGGGTCTTTTATTTAATTAAAAGGGGACATGTTCTTTTAATCAAATAATGAACTTAGGATAGTATAGTCAAACTATAGGTTATAATCAAATAAATTGATTATTAGCAATTTGGTCTAGGTAAATGATTAAATTAATTTAGTCAAAATGCTGAGAAGGGGGCTAATAGTCTAGATGACCATTTTTAGGTGATTATAGTAACATAGTCCTGCAACCTTAAAAACATGTAATACATTCATTTATTCATTGACCATAGTATGACTCATTCAATATTAGTATGTGTGCAACTCAGTTATAGACCCCCAAAAGAATTTGTTGGTGTGTTTTTGTCCTAATTTTTGGGCCTGACATGAATCCACATTTAATGCCCACCTAATCCTTGATGGATCTAAGAAATAGAAGAAAAGGAACTATGTAACAAGAAATAGTGGATTTCATGATGACCTTGATGAACTTGAAGTAGTGTTGGCAAGATGGCTTCCTAGAGAAAAAGGAAACTACAAAGGTAAAATTCCTATTATCTATTTTACATGTAACAAAGTTGGTCATATTATAGCTAGATGCCTTGGAGGAGATGAAAAAGATGAAAGGAAAGATTTCAAGTACAAAGGAAGGAGAGATGATAGAAAAGGTAAAAAATAATTCTATATTGTTGAAGTGGATGGTTCTAATAGTAATTTTGATGATCATGATGAAGAAGTCGTTTATGTTGCAATGAAAGATGATTCTGATGAAAATGAGAAAACTACATTGATCTCACATGTGAGTAAAAATGATAGATGGATAATCGATAGTGTTTTCCCACATCATATGACTAGTGATACAAAAATTTTGATAAGCTAGAACATTATAATGGAAGTAATGTTAAGTTTGGTAATGATGCACCATGTTATGTGAAAGGTAAAGGATCAATTAAACCAAACAAAAAGGTTAAGTGTGACAATTCATATTGGGTTGATGGTTTAAAATAAAACTTATTGACTATAGCAAAGTTGACAAGCTCGGGTTATAGAATTGATTTCCAGAACTAGAAGGAAAATACCTATGATGCTATTGGTGAACTTGTTGGAAGTGGAGAGAAAGTAAGAGATAACTTGTTCTATCTAGAGCTAGCTGAACATACTTGTCTATTTACACGTGTGAAGATGTTTGGTTATGGCATAAGAGGTCAGATCATGTCAATTTTGATAACTTAATTAGAATTAGTAAACTAAAAATAGTTAGAAGGTTACCAAGTCTAATAAAACTAATTAAAATTATGTGTAAAAAATGTCAAATGGATAAAATGACAAAGCTTAATTTTGAGAGCATGACATATTCATTTTATGAGATTTTGGATTTGATTCATACTAATTAATGTGGTCCTGTTGTAATAAAGAGCTATTATGATGATAAATAATTTGTTTTTTTTGTTGATGATTTTTCAAGAATGATGATTGTAATGTTTCTTAAGGAAAAATTTGATGCATTTCAAATGTTTAAGTGGTATCTTGCTAAAGTTGAGAAAGAAACATGTAAGAGACTGAAATGTTTGAGATCAGATAGAAGTGGTGAATTCATTTCAGATGAGTTCAACATATTCTGCAATGACAAAGGAATTAAGAGGTAAAATGAGTGCACCAAGGACACCACCAAAAAAATGGTATCACTGAGAGATGAAATAGATAATTATGGATTATGCAAGAACATTGATGATAGAGATGGATGTTTTATAGAAGTACCAAAGAGAGGATGTAAGAATTGTAGTCTATACTCTGAATTGGGTTGAAGTGAAGAAAGGAACAAACAAAACACCTTTTGAACTCTAGTATGGATATGCAGCAAATGTGAATTATTTTGAAGTCTTTGGAAGAAAATGTTATATGTTGAAAGATGCAAGAAAAGGTAAAATTGATGCTAAAAGTGATGAAGGTATATTTCTAGGTTATTCCACTAAGAGAAAAGCTTATAAGTGTTTAAATTATAACACTAAAAAAATTGTGGATAGTTCAAATTTTAGAGTTGATGAATTTGTAGAGAAAAATGAAGAAGAATGCAAGAAAGAACTTGAAGATTATAGAAATTTTGGCTATGTTTATGAAGGTAAACCTAACACCTTACCTAAACTAGAAAAGGTGGTTGTCAAGCATCAACAACCAAGCACTATCAAGGTTTTGTAGAAGAATTTTGTCGATCATTAGTAGTCTTTTGATAATTAGGCTATAGGAGCTAAGTCACAAACTATGACTGTTGAAAAATAGATAGAGGAGGCTAAGTTACAACTAGAGACACCAGGAGATATTGAACATGTATAATCTAGTGAACAACAAGAAGAAGAACCAAGAACTGAACTTGCATTGGAAAAATATGTAAGGAGACATCATGCACCATATCAAATCATTGGAGATAAAGATTTAGGAGTCATGAAATGAAGAAGACTAAATAATGTGACATGTTTATTATGTGAATTTGAGCCTAAATCTTTAAAAGATTCTTTTTTGAATGAAGATTAGATCAAGGCAATATATGAAGAAATTGAGCAGATTGAGAAGAATAGAATATGGACATAGGTAGCCAAAAAAATGACAAAAATTTGATTGGAACTAAGTAGGTGTTTAGAAATAAGCTAAATGAGAGGTGAAGTCAAAAGAAACAAGACAAGCAGTATTAATAAGGGATATGCACAAGAGGAAGGGGTTAACTATGGAGAATATTTTTCTCCAGTTGCAAGGTTAGAAGGAGTGAGAACTTTTCTTGCATATGTTTATTACAAAGGATTCAAAGTGTACTAAATGGATGTCAAATCTGCATTTTTTAATGGAATTCTAGAGGGAGAAGTCTACATTGAACAACCTAAAGGATTTGTTGATCCAAACAAAAGGAATATGGTATGTAAGTTACACAAAGATTTATATGGCTTAAAGAAATCTCATAGAGTATGGTATGAAAGGTTTACAATTATTAGGTAAAAATTGGTTTTGCAAGAACTAATGACAATAGAAATTTGTATCTAAAAAGTGAAGTTGAAAACAAGATATTGTTAGCTGAAATCTTTGTTGATGACATCATATTTGGAGGAAAGGATTCATTACTCAAGTCATTTTTTGATCAAATGAAAAAGGAGTTTGAAATGAATATGTTTGGAGCAATTAAATTCTTTTTTGGTTTACAAGTTTATTAGATGAACAAAGGTATTTTCATCACTCAATCAAAGTATATCATAGAAATCTTGAAGAATTTTGGTATGGAAGACTCAAGACTAGTTGGAAAACCAATGCTAACTGGACACAAATTGCCAAAGAATGATGATTCTATTAAGGTGAATTAAACATTGTACAGGTCTATGATTGGGAAACTATAATATATTGTATATAGAATACTTGATATTGCATTAGTTATCAATGATGTTTCTAGATTATCAACTAATCCTAGAGAGAATCATATGATGGAAGTAAAAAAGGATACTAAGATACTTGAAAGGAATAGAAGACCATGGCTTATGGTACAAGAGAAGTGAGAAATTTTAACTAAAATTTTATACAAATGTTGATTGGGCAGGATTTTTTGATGACATAATGAGTACAAGTGGAAAAGCTTTCTTCTTGGGTAGAAGAGTGATTTCATGGACAAGCAAGAAGTAGAACTGCATTTCACAATCTGCAGTAGAGGTTAAATATGTTGTGGCAATAATGAATTTTTCAAACATTGTATGGATCAAACAATTGTTGAAAGGTGTGAAGGAAGAAACCACTGAACCTATTGTGATTAATTTTGATAACACAAGTCCTATAAACATATCAAATAATCTTGTGATACTTACAAATACTAAGCATATTGAGATCAAGTATCATTACTTGAGAAAGTTGGTACAAGAAAAAGAAGTGAGACTATAATATGCAAACACAAAGGAACAATTAGCTAACATATTCACTAAAGCACTACATAAGGATGCTTTTGAGTATCTAAGATGGAAGTTAGGGGTCATACCCCTAGCTGAAGACAACTATGTAGAGATGTTGCATTCAATAAATCTGTAAGAATCAGAATATCATGAAAATTTTTGCAGGAGGTCACACTTTAAGAGTTTCCTAAAGGTGTGAAATAGAAGACATTGAACTATGAGTAGAAGAAGCTAGACAGAGTTTATGAAGAAATGACATTGGTGTATCAGTCAGAGAAGTGACATGAAGATGATTTTGTATGGTATGGCTTTGGCATTGTTGTCAAAGAAGGAGATGAAAGCATAAGTTACCATACAAGTATACAATAAGAGGTAGAGATATATAATTATCATAATAAAGAGGGAGATGAGTATGAGAAGATTAGAGAGAATGATTGTTGTCAAAGAGGTTGATAGAGAAGTGTATGTACTAAATTGATAGAGGAAGCATCTTAAGATTGATTGAATGATAATCATAATGAAACTAAGAAAGAGAGAAGTCAAACACAAAGAGAAAACAATATATAATGTTGAAGCTTTTTGGATTTCATGGTAACTAGTATAGTACCTCAGTTGATCCCACTAAGATACAAGAAATTGTAGACCAATTGACCCCTACTAATGTCTCAAAAGTGAGAACCTTTATGGGTTTGGATGGATATTATCAGAGGTTTTTGATGGGGTTTCCTAGGATTACTCACTCAATTACATCCCTATAAAGAAAAAAAAAAGCAATTTATTTGGTCAAAAAAGTGTGAAGCAACATTCCAATGCCTTAAAAAAAGTACCGATGCCCTAATTCTTATCGTACCTGATCCAGAAGGAAACTTTGTAGCATGTATTGATGACTTCTTAGAATGAATATGCACAATTCTCATGCAAGAAGGAAGAGTGATTGGTTATGAGTCTAGAAAATTAAAAGATCATGAACTGAACTTCCCCATCCATGACAAGAAATAGTTGTACATGCCTTGGTTAGATGGAGACATTTCCTCCTTGGGCATAAGTTTGAATTACATACAGATCATATGAGCTTGAAATAAATTTTCACTCAACCAAATTTGAATGCAAGGAAATGAAGGTGGATGGAATTCCTATGTGAATATAACTTTGATGTAAACTACATTCAGAGGAAAGAAAATGTTGTAGTAGATGCCCTTAGTAGCTGAGGGCATAAAGTCTCCTCCCTTCACCTCAATATTTACTTACACAACTATATTGCAAGGAATTCCTTCCAATAGGTGGTATCAAGAAGTTAAGTCAATAATAGATTCTAGAACGGACCTAGAAGGAAGGTTTGTTAGTTACCACTTAGAAAAAGATGGGTTTTTGAGACACCAAGGAAGAATATTCATACATGAGGAGCTTAGGGGGTCCATCTTATAAGAGGCACATAAATCACCATGCTTAGAACACCTGGTATTTAAGAAGATGCACCCAGATTTGTGATAGTTGTATTTCTAGGTAGGCCTCAAATGAGATATAGGTGATTTTGTAGCTAGATGCTTAGAATGCAAAAGGGTGAAGGAAAAACATCAACATCTTGTAGATCTCTTACAAGCCCACTCTATACCTAAATAGAAATGGGATGTTATCTCTATGTAATTCATAGTTAGGTTGTAATTGACACCTTGGAGACATGATGTTATGATGGTAGTAGTGGGTGAACTCTCAAAGCTAGCATATTTTATTCCCATTCAGTCTTCTTATACAACTAGTAAATTGGTTAGATTTTTCAATAAGGATGTGCTTTGACTTCATGGGATACCTAAAAATATTATTTCACATAGAGATCTCATATTCACCTCAGAGCTCTAGACATCACTCTAGAAGGATCTAGGTACACAGGTCAACTTCAAATTTAATCTATCACCCATAAACAGATGGAAAAATAGAAAGGATAAATCAGGTCTTGGAGGATATGCTTCATATGTATGTTATGAATAGACATAGTCATTGGGAGGATTACTTATATCGAGTGGAGTTTTCTTACAAAAATGGTTATCATAGTTCCTTTGGAATGACATCATTCCAAACCTTGTATAGGCAACCATGTCATACTCCCTTGAGTTGGGATCACCTTGAGAAAAAAATAAGTTTGGGGCCAAAAACTCTCCAAGACATGAAAACTTAGATACAGAGGATCAAGGGATATTTTGTGATAGAATAGGATACATAGAAGAAATATTTTGATGCTCATAGGACTAATAAGTAGTTTTCAATAGGTAGTAAGGTATTTTTGAGATCAAGGCCATGGAAGAGTCCAATCATATATGGAAGGGGATCTAAGTTAGAACCATAGTTTGTTAGACCATTTGAGATCTTGGAGAGGATTAGGTTGCCTATCATCTTGCCTTGTCACCTAGCCTCACTTGTATAATTGATGTTTTTTTATATGTGTGCTTAGAGATTACATTCCTAATATTTCTCATGTTTTCAATTAGCATTCCTTCTAGGTCATAGATGGATAGTTGTCTTTGGAGCTGATGCACATACTCTGGTAGAGAACCCTACACCTTAGGGTTTGTATCATGGAGCATGTTAGGGTTCAATGGGAACCCAATGATCAGTCCTTAGCCACCTAGGTTTATATTTAGAGATATAGGGCATCCTATCTATATTTATTTGTAGGCTTTTACGATAAAGCATAGTCCTATGGGAGGAGGATGCGGTGCCACCTTAGCAACTTGATTAGAGATTTGTTATGTAGTAGATTTATATTTTCATGTTAGTGATATGAGATTTGATGGTACTTGACATAAGATTATTAGAGATATGTTTCTTCTATACACATATACATACTTGTGTGTTTTTAATGAGGATTATTGGTTTCATGGAATTCTAACCTGATTGACCCACTTGATGCTTATAATATTGTATGATATATCATGAGATTGTATAGATATGTATGTACAATGGTTGGTGATGTAGGTGTGTACAAGAAAAAATACTAAGCCTCTATAACAATAAATCATCTGGAGATGGAACCATAATCCACGTAGGCACCATGAACCTAGAAGTCCTTGTGGGGGAGTTGGTAACCCAAATGTGGATCATGGGATGTTCATATTCTTGGTTTACTAATGCTTAAATTTTATCTTTATTGAATGTTAGTTGTACCTCTGAATATATATATGTTTACCTAAGTGTATATAGGTGTACATATATATGCCCGAGTGTGTGTGTGTGTGTGTGTGTGTGTGTGTGTGTGTGTGTGTGTGTGTGTGTGTGTGTGTGTGTGTGTGTGTGTGTGTGTGTGTGTGTGTGTGTGTGTGTGTGTGTGTATTTGTGTTGTGAGTACAATTGTGTTAAATGTAAATTATTGTGTAAATAAATTGCAAATTGATCATGAAATAGAATAAAGAAAATAAAGAAGTATAAGTATAATAATAGATTCAAACCTTGAACCTACCACTATCACAAGTTCAAGTAGATCAACTTACCTACATAACTCTTCAAGATTTATAACATAAGCTTGGAACCTAAACATAATCTAAATTAGACTAGTATGACAAAAGGTCCCAAGGATTTGAACCCTTGACCCTTGAAGGAGTTGACAAGAACTTAACCAATACACTATTAAGAATCTTTAAGAATAAAACTTAGGATCACTTTGATAACTTTAAACTAATGAGAATATTAAATATTTTGCAACAAAAAATATTAAGTTGGTTTAATTAATATTGGAAACCTTGGTTAAGGGAGTTTTTTTAATTGATACAACCAATGCAACCATCTTAACACCCTATAAATAAAGAGACTCCTAGTAGTTAAAAGATGAAGGAAAAGGAGGCCAAAACTATAATCAAAACCTTAATATATAAAATTTACACTTATACACCTAAGAGTAGGAAGCTTGAGAATTCAAGAAGGAAGAAGAATGGATCAAACTTGCTAGAAAATTTGAAGGATCAGGAGGCTTGAGGATCATATAATCTATTAATCCACTTAAAGATCAAAAAAATAAGTAGTCCAATCATTTCTCCCATAATTAATGGATCTATAAGAATCATTGCAATTAAGAATGAAATTTTTATTGTGTGTGTGTGAACCTACTTGTAATATCTACATCTTAATCCTATTTTTTGTGGAAGTATATAAATTTTGTATTTCTTTCATATGTTTCCTTGAATCTAGAGGTGGGGGGGCTTTGAGTCTAAAGTAGGTTAGCTAGGGATAGAATTCCTTGAATGGGAAGAGCGATGGGGTCTTGGTGTAGGGGTTCAATCTAGATGAACCCTTACATGCTCAAAATTTTAGAATTCCATCCATATCATCCTTCTTTATATTTTTTGAGATTTTTGGTATAAATTAAGAGTTATACTTAACTGATGTGTAGTACTGCATAATCCCTACTATCTACTTTTTTCTATCTTTTGTAAACATATGTACCCATCTATTGAATAAATATGAATTTATGTTGAATGTATGCATCAAAATACAAATGCACCACTCTATTAAACATATGCATAGTTATAAAAAGCAAGAACTATCAAAACATAAGTGAGTCTTTTCTACACTTATGTGTTGTTGTGCAAGGTGGATGCACCAACACTTGTGTAGCTATAATGAACACATGCACCATTATGCTTAGTAAATGTGCAAGTTTTACAAAAGCACAACTTTAGTGAACATGCATTTAGGAATAAGGAATTTATGCACAATTTTGTGGATTCTAGTCAATTTGTTAAATATTTTCTTTAAAAATTATTTAATGATTTTGTCATGTATGTCTTACACTTTCTGTGTTTGGATTTGAGGCACATTATTATTTGTGAATGCAACCTTTCTTGGGCCTATAAGGCATGCTATGATCTTTTTTTAGTAGGGTAGAAACCCTAAGTGAGTGTTTCACCATAGGTGCTAGGGCCCATAACTGGGCTACCTGGGATCCAATATGTTAGAGGTTAGATCCTTGCATAGACTAACTCCAAATACAAGTGGTTAATAAGTGAAAACATATATTAAAAATTAATTGGGTTTGAGTTGGGTTTCACACACTTTAAGAAATATAGTTATGGGGGTATTTTTGGAATACTTAGGGAAGCGACATCCTATGTAACTTAAAGGTCCCTAACCCAAGTAGTTGATCCCAACATTACTCGATCATTCCTATCCTTGTTGGAGTACTCAGGGAAAAGGCATTATGTGTGGTAGGATGACCTTAAGCCCATGTGGATGATCCCACACCTTATGAAGGTACAATAAGACTCACCTAGATATGGTCACAACCCTCACTCTTGTCTTGTTGTCTTGGTTTCCCTGTGGTTATATAGATCTTTCATATTAAGACCTCTTTTGGGAGTAAGCCCTAGATTGTGTCTTGGCTTGTTCAATCATGGTTTTGTCTCCTAGCTTAGGGGGTAGTTCTTTAGGTTCCACATGGTTGGGTGAAAAAACTTGAGGCTTGTTTGAAGTTTAGCAATGGAGTTCTTCCCTGAAGATGCTCTCGATCATATTATAATTGATGTAAAATTTAATCTAGCATTTTGTAACATGAGGAGTATTAGTGAAATTCAAGGAAATCTATGTTAAGGGATAGCTAGATAGGATGGAGGAATGAATAATGAGATTTGTATTATGTAGGATTGTTATCGATCTCTTGTAAACTCAATTTTCAGAGAACTTAATTGTGAAAATTTCTTAGAAGATATGGTTAATGTTATGTGTTTATTTATGCAATGAAAACCATGTTTTATATTAAAATTAAAGTCTTTGTTAATTTGGGAATCATGTTATTATTGTCATTATGAGTACTTCATTAATGTAGGTTATACTTCAAGAACTTTCCAACTAATGTATAGTAATTTAGACTTGTACACTTGATTTGTGTCACACTCTAAACCCTTCTATCCAAACAATTCCATGAGTTCGGAATACTTGGATGCCGGCTTAGAGCTCCCTATCCATGGAGTGCAAGAGAGTGTATTTCAAGTTCAAGGGCTCTCAGATGAGTCTTAGAGATACTCTTCTTGCTAGTAAACCATGCAATGGGAGGTTCCAAAGACAAGATGCAAGAATGCAAATGTCCCAAGGAGTTCCTCAAGGATGCAATGCAAATGAAAATTAACATAAAATGAGATGCAAAGTGGAGCTATGCTAAAACATGTATGAGAGTGTTACAATACAAATATTAAGCTATGTGAGATAGATTATTGCAAAATAGAAGCTAAACTAACATGCAACATGAATCTAAGCTAAAATGCTATGGTATGAGAGAATGTAGACAAGAAATAGAAGTTCTCCACAAAGCTTCAAAGAAACTTGTTAGAAAATCTGTAGCATAACAATATTCAAAATGAGGATGGATTGAGGGGGAAAGCTCTCTCCCTTTTAAAGATGTATGGATGGTAGAGATCAAGATGAAGATGGTGGATGATCAACGGTGGAATTCAAAAAGAGGACTGATCCATGTGCACACACAAGTCAACCAATAGAATATAAGTTGACTTGTCATATAAGACAAAAGTCACAAAGCCTTTTCTTTTAATTGCAAAATAGAAAAAGGACTTTATGTGTGCACTTTAAGTGGATTAGAAGAATGGGGTCTTTTATTTAATTAAAATGGGACATGTTATTTTAATCAAATAATGAACTTATGATAGCATAGTCAAACTATAGGTTATAATCAAATAAATTGACTATTAGCAATTTGGCTTAGGTAAGTGATTAAATTAATTTAGCCAAAATGTTGAAAAGGGGGCTAATAGTCTAGATGACCATTGTTAGGTGATTACATTTTCCCCTCTTTGACTAATGCATGATCGATATTGGAACACATTATGTCAAAGAAAATCGAAGCCAAGTAGGTGATGATAGATATAGATGTCTAATTCCGAAGAGTGAAATGCAGAAATAGATAGCAAGTCCTGAATACGCAGCCTGATAGCAGTAGTACTAACCACTAGGAAGAGATTATGTCAAAATTCAAGAAGAATACTAACACTTACAAAAGGGGATAGAGTGAGAGCAAGTGAGAAGATCAAACAAATGCTCCTAAGCAGTGATAGAGTATTTCTGCCCCCTCGGGATCGAAATTGAAATGAGGTAAGGGGATGCAAAAACTGGCTAGAAATGATAAAATTAGAATATAGCAATGTCCAAGATGATAGATAGATGATTAGAATCAAAGAATGACTATATAAAAAAATTGATAAAATGCCCCAGTTTGACTAGAGTTGACCTTGAAGGATATAGCATAAAAATAAGGTTGAAATGAGTAGAAAGGTGATTTTAGATATGAAATAGTGAATTTAAGTAGATGTGAAGTATGGAAATGATGAAGACATGAAGAAATGAAGATGCCCCAGTGATGATTCAGAGATTAGACCTCAAAAGGTCAGCTAACTGCTTAGAAGAAAGTATAATTTTAAAAGACAATTTTGACCATCAAGATGAACTCGAATTTGGATTTCGATCCTAAAAATGAATCTAGGACATCAAAATTATTTAAGAGGTCAAAACTTTATATAATGTGATGACAAGATAGAAAAGAGATGAAGCGAAAGATTAAGAAGGTGAAAAGACATGAACAAGAAGAAAGTAAAGAAATATATGAAAGGAGTTAGCTGATATGTCCACAAAAAGATGAAGAGAGAGCTCTCCCCATATGCAAGAATGCAAGACTAAGCTAGAAAATGAACCTAAAATGCAAGCTAATATGCAAAGTCGTTTACCAGCAAGAAGCGCATAACATTTAGACTCTTAATTTCATCATTGAGCATTTATTAGGGACATCATGAGATCATACAACCATCACTAGTATAACTATGAGGATATGAATATGATCAATATCAGATAGGTATGTGGAAATCCAATCTAAGCATCAGAGACATGTAAGTCAAGATAACTACGTGATTAGATTCCCTAAGTTTAATTTAGCAAGATTACACCTATATCAAGGCATAAGTGCCAGGATAAACCCTAAGTGCGATCTTGCAAAATAGTCAAGGATGATACATTTGTAAGTCAACGTGTTGAATACGACCAGCATAAATGCTTACAACAATATAGACAAACAAAGTATACCCACAAGCAAAAATTAAGAAGACATGCCCCATGCCCGCAGTCTTCTAGTCAATGACATCCTCGAAAGACTATTAGGGAGGGAACACATGGCAAAGAAATCATCATAGACAACGTAGAAAGTAGATAAATATCAGCATAGCTCAGTCATTTAAATGTTAAAGTGTGTGTGTGTAAGTCACTTGGCCATTTCTTCCAGACTTGATTCTGATAGTGAGAAATATCGCGACATCGGAGATCGTAGGTAAACTATCTGTAAAGTGTTGAAAAACACTTGATGTCAAAGTGGGGGAAGTGTTGAGAAACACTATTTTGTGAGTTGTCAAAGAAACCCTAATGCACAAGAATACCTCAATAGGCTAAGTAGCTATGCCCTCGAGATGAGAACAAGAAACAATTCCAAGCTAGGAAATGTGTAGTGAAATGGATGATTGAGATTGATAGACATAGATGCAAGGGTTTCAAGTAGTGCCTGTTTCTAGATTTTCACCACTCGACAGATTTTTTCAGGACTTTTTTCAATTTTTTTGTATTTTTTTATTTTTTATTTTTTTGGTGATACATCAAAGCACCTATTGCTAGGTTTTCACTAAGATGATCATTTTTTTCAGGACATTTTTTTATTTTTAGGATTTTTCAGCATCATATATGATTTTTTGGATTTTTTAGAATAATTTAGAGATTACTAGTTCTCGAGCAAGATCACATCATTTTCTCCTAATGTCTAGCAAGGTATAGGACATGATGGAGAAACAAGCTAGTGGATAAGCAATAATTCATAAGAAAGGAATGTGAAGCAAGTGAAAGTGATCCTCATGAACTGGCTCTTCAAGAGTACCCAAGCTAGGGAAAGAGGTGAAATAGTCATATGAAGCATATTTTGGATAAGCAATGGAAGTAATGAGAAAGATAGCATGTAGGATAAGCAATGAAGCCAACAAGTGAGATAGCATGAAGTGTGTAGTCCAAAAGTGTAGCCATGTCAAGAGACCTATGAGAACCATGTTTCGTTTATTATGATCAAGACCAAGGGGTCAACTAGATAGTATAGCAATGGGATAGAGCAATAAGAATAAAGCTCAAGATAGAGGCTATGAGTGAATGGGAGAGCACAAATAGAGAATCTCATGGATAAGATAGCCAATATGCAAAGATAGCTCAAAATTTTCAAGATCAAAGAGAGAAGAGGGGATAGATGGATGATGGAAGAATTACGCATGATGCCTGTTTGCCAAGTTTTCATCATGGTACTTATCCAAGGTTCCACAAGAAGTAGTTTTCACCATAGGATAAATTTATTTCTCTTTACTTTTGCTACCAAGGTGCCACAAGAAGTGGTTTTCACCAAGGCACATTTTCAATTTTTTTCATTTTTTTAAATTTTTTCTTCTTCTTTTTTTTTTGAATTTTTAGAAAGAGTTGAAGCTGTTTGAATGTAGATAATGCTCCTATAGAAAAGATAAGTCATGATAAGCCAAGACCATAGAAAGGTATGCTCAAAGATGTTGATAGGGTGATGAAAGAGAAATGGTAGTAGGAAGAGTATATGGAGGATAAGAGTTCATGTATAGAAAGTAAGTGTAAGCTTTAGAGGATTTCATGAGGGTAGCTGAAATATTGGACAAGATCACCATTGACACACACCTTGAAGGGTATTGGAACGATGAAGGAATCATGGATGAAGTAGCTTGAGGTTTAGATGTATGAGGTGGTAGAAGAGATTTGGAAAAAAGTGGAGTGGAAGGCTTTGGAATATTTTTAGAAAGAGTTTTGGAAGAAGATGGAATGGAAGCCTTTGGGAGCCTGAATGTCAAATTTGAAGTATTTTCAATATTCAAGTCTTTTAAAACAGACTTGGGAATCCATATAGCTTTAGATTTTCCTTTGGATACTTCAAAACACATTTCTTCAATAATGGGTTTAGGAACCCATATTTTCTTTGATTTAGCTTTTTTAATAGTGGACCTTTGCAGTCTCTTTTGTTCTTTCTCCTTCTTAGCATTCACATGTCGATTAGATGGGACATAGTGATCTTTCTTTTTCAATGGATTCTTATGTTTATTCTCACTTCCAAAGGACTTGGGATTTGTGGATGAATAAGGTTGATATGACTGGTTTAGATGTATAGATGGGTGAAAAGTCATCAAGGATGAGTGTCTTTGTTGATCTTGAGGTATGATGGGAGAGCTAGGGAATGAGCTAGGAGTGAATGTAGGAGATGTAGGAACATAAGGCCCCAATATGGATGGAAGGTTTGAAGGCTTTAGCTTTGATGGATGAGGACCAAGGATAGATTTAGAAGATGCAAAGGGATAGTGGGAAGGGATATCAACATCTTTAGAATGAGCAACATGGTCAAAGCCATCAATAGACTCATAAGTACCTTTGATAGGAACAACATTTTTAATAGAAGCACTTGAAGCTTGAGCACAATTTTGAAGTGGATGTGGAGAAGTAGAAGATGAGGCGATGCTTTGATCTTGACAAGTAGCTTTGGATAGCATATGAAGAGAACTTTTCTCATAATTTTCAGTAAGCTCAAGGGAGATAATGAAGGTGGTATCTTCATAATACTTGGGGGGTGGACAAGATATAGGATATGGAGGGGAAAAATCTTGAAAGAGATGAAATGGTGCTTGATCTTGATCTTTCTTGACATTTATAGCTTTTTCTTTTTGAGAGTCCTCTTGACATGGAACCGCTTCTAAGGACAAGGGAGAATGAAGAGTGAATGGAGTAGTGCTTGGATTAGGCATAGTAGTGCATGAAGGTTGAGGATGTTTAGGATTAGTAGCATGGAAAAGGTTTGCAGCCAAATGAAGGTTAGCTTGAGTTTCTTTTAGAGGTATCCCTTGAGGATACACGTAGTCAATGTGGAAAGCATTAGGTTCTTTATTTGATGGAGGCATGTTGGAAAGATTTGAAGTGTTGGGAGATGCATGAGTGTTGGAAGAAGTGGAAGGTGTAATAGTGCCACTACTAGACATAGGTTCATTAATGTAATCTTGCTCAAGAAAAGTATCCTTAGCACCAATAATCAATTTTTTTTCATAAGGATGGCAACCTATAATCACAACTTGTTAGCACCAATAGTTAGTGTGAAATAACATAAAAATCTGCAATAAAAAGTGGTGAGTTGCCTCAAAAATCCAATTTATCTTCCAATCAAGTGCATGCAAAGAAAGTGCAAGTTAATCACAAATGCTCTCATTTTTACTCTTTGATTTTGACCTAGTCAACAAGATTGGACTTGTTTGCTATGATTTTGTATCCAAAAATAAAAATGAAAAGAAGAGACCCCTATTAAAAATTAGAGAGCTTTCCAAAAATGTAAGAAATTTAAAAAAATCTCTTCATTTGTGCTCTAGAGATCAATTTTGTCAAAATAGGCCAAATTTATCAAATCAAGTTTTTGATCCTTAATACGACCTCAAAATTCAAAACACAAATAAAGAACCCCCATTAGAATTGAAAATTCTTTTTGAAAATGTAAGTTTTTTTAAAAAAATCGCTGATCTGTGATCAGAAATGGTTTTTATGAAAAACATAGAAAAACTCATAACTCTCAAAAATCACGTCAAAATGCTCTGAAAATTGGACTGAGATATTTTGAGCATATACCCAACCTGAAAAAAAAAATTCAGAACCAAACTCCAAGCGTTTTAAAAGATATGATCAAATCTTTAAACCAACTAAGTTTTTGGCCTTCAAACCAATTTACTTATGGGTTGGCCTTAAAACCAAAGTGATAATTCTACAAAAGCATTTGATTAGATCCAATATGCTGTTGTAAAAAACCAGAGATGAAAAATAAAAGCAAATGAAGCTATAAACTTGATTCAAGCCCCACGATGGGCGCTAAAAATGTACACTTGATTTGTGTCACACTCTAAACCCTTCTACCCAAACAATTCCATGAGTTTGGAATGCTTGGATGCCGGCTTAGAGCTCCCTATCCATGGAGTGCAAGAGAGTGTATTTCAAGTTCAAGGGCTCTCAGATGAGTCTTAGAGATACTCTTCTTGCTAGTAAACCATGCAATGGGAGGTTCCAAAGACAAGATGCAAGAATGCAAATGTTCCAAGGAGTTCCTCAAGGATGCAATGCAAATGAAAATTAAGCTAGAATGAGATGCAAAGTGGAGCTATGCTAAAACATGTATGAGAGTGTTACAATACAAATATTAAGCTATGTGAGATAGATTATTGCAAAATAGAAGCTAAACTAACATGCAACATGAATTTAAGCTAAAATGCTATGGTATGAGAGAATGTAGACAAGAAATAGAAGTTCTCCACAAAGCTCCAAAGAAACCTGTTAGAAAACCTGCAGCATAACAATATTCAAAATGAGGATGGATTGAGGGGGAAAGATCTCTCCCTTTTAGATATTTATGGACAGAAAAGATCAAGATGAAGATGGTGGATGATCAATGGTGGAATTCAAAAAGAGGAGTGATCCATGTGCACACACAAGTCAACCAATAGAATATAAGTTGACTTGTCATATAAGACAAAAGTCACAAAGCCTTTTCTTTTAATTGCAAAATAGAAAAAGGACTTTATGTGTGCACTTTAAGTGGGTTAGAAGAATGGGGTCTTTTATTTAATTAAAAGGGGACATGTTCTTTTAATCAAATAATGAACTTATGATAGCATAGTCAAACTATAGGTTATAATCAAATAAATTGATTATTAGCAATTTGGCTTAGGTAAATGATTAAATTAATTTAGCCAAAATGTTGAAAATGGGGCTAATAGTCTAGATGACCATTTTTAGGTGATTACAAGACTTAGTCCTGCCAAGCTCTCTAGTGGGGCATTACATGATATTTCTCCACTAACAAGATGACTAAATGACTAGTTCATATGATAAAACTTAAAAATGAGCTTTAAAACATGAAAAGATAAGGAAAAATTATGAAAACAATCAAATTTTGAATTGAAAGGAAGGTTACTAGTCACTTACTAGTGTTGGGTACATCCTCAAGTGGTTGTGTTTCCTCTATAGCTCAAATCTATGCTTCTCCATGAGAACTACCATTTTGACTCAAAGAAGGGTTATAAAAAGTCAACTATTTGAAGTGAATTAAAAATGACCCTTTGGGCCTTATATAGGTTTTGAACTAATTTTAAAAACTTCTATGATTTTCACAAAAATTACGACCTACCTAATTTGATAGTCATGAGTTTATTTTTTAGATGGAAATCAAAATCTGATGGTGTTAAATAACTTAAAATCATGATTTCAAATTTTTAGGACTGAGATGGTTGAATTCTTATGTAATCTATCATTATGACATGTAATTGATCTAGGGACAACATCAAACCCAAATTTATTAAATTTTGAACTTCATCACAAAAAGTCAACTTTGGTCAAACAAGGTCAAACCTAATTAACTAGGGTATAACAATACTGCAAAATCATATATAATTAGTTATAATCATTCCTAGATCATTTTTTATCACCATCTTCTATTAAAATATCTTAAACATCATCTTGTCATATCACCTTCACTCCCAAGGGGGCAGAATGATTACATCATCAAATCGTCATTCATCAAACTGATCAATCTATCAACCCAATCAAAATTCAATGTCCTCATTGATAATGTAACTTCGTCACTAGGGGTATCTTAGTTTCATCAAAATCCATATCAAGCTAAGTACACTTTGATCTTTTTATAATTCTCTCAATGTCATCAAAATCCATATCAAGTTAAGGATTTGTCTACCTTTTTAAACTAGTGGTTTCATCAAGATCCATATAAATTTACTTTAATTTTCATCTCAATCAAATCTATAGTATCATATCGGGCTCATTAGGACCCATATTAATATGATATTATCTTATCAATGAGGTTATTATCTTTATCAAGACCCACATCAAGTCAACTATCTCAATCAATTTGTGATGTTAATCAATTTCATCATACCCATATCAAATTGGTTGTTTCATCATTATCCTTGGATAGATTTTTAATTTCATCACAATCCATATCAAACTAAATATTCTAATATATAATCAACTAATCTTTGTTTGATCAAGTTTAAGGTCAGCTCTATCCTCCCAATCAATTGATCTTCATCTAAACAAGATTACAATCAATTTTATCCCCAATCTCTTCCAAAGTAGCTTCATTAATCCATATCAAGTTGTCTTATATAAAATTATTTGAGTACATGCATTGCTCGCAGATCAATTCAAAGAGGAGCAAATGCAATCACCTAAAATTGGTACTCTAAACCAGACACCCCTAATCTAAAATATCAATTAAAATCATGAAAGTGCCAACCAAAAGGCAATCAATACCTATCAATTTTTTGATCTAAGTATCAAATTGCATAAATCATCAACATTTTCAATAATCATCAAAAATTAATTAATTCATAAATATCAACATTAATTGACAATTTAGTCATCCTAAATCAATTAATTTTATTTTTGTCCTATCACATTAATTAAACTAGACTTATGTTCCAATTATACATCAAAAAGAAATTAATTTGATTTAATTTAATTAAATCTCTAAAAATATAAATTATTAAATTAAATAGTTATGAATTGAGAAAATCTAATTAATTGAGATAAATATTCAATTATCTTCTCAAATATCCTAAAATTGATAAAACAAGATAAAAATAAAATTTGAGTGAAAAGCTATGTTAAATAAATAAGAGAAATAATGTTGTTAACTCAACTATTCATAAATAAAAAAGGCAAGTTGATTGAATTGTGCATAAACTCTAAGAAGGCATAAGCTTTTAAGCGAGCTTTATAAATCAAATGGATTAGTTAACTCCCTTATCCTCTAAAATTTATCAAAATCAAAAAAGTAAATTGTGCTTCCACCTCCCAAGGTATCTGATCAACAAGAGGTGCATGGTTTCAAACTCATATGTAACTCAACCTTTATACTTATAAATCCAAGGCTCCAATCCTTTATTTTTCATGTGCAATCAAAGAGTTAAGTTATCATGTTGAATTTTCTCTAGAGATATTGTGCATCACTTTTGAAGAAATTGTTTTATTGAGTTCATTTAGATTAATATCACGTCATAGATCATTGTTGTTCATTTAGATTAATTTCATCCTATTATTGTATCAAAAATGCAAAAAAAGAAGAAGAATATCTTGCATCCATATTAAATCCTTATTGCTACTAGTATCTATAGTCATTGAAAAGGATTTAAAAATTTGAGAGCATTCATACTCACATTAGATATGAGGCAATAGGTTGTCTTGCTTGGTTAATCATATTTATTTCATTGATTATCTAATTGATCTAACCATTCATTAATGACTTATTGAAGTATTGTATTAATTATTGTACTTTTTTATAAATACCTCCAGTACTAGGATCCCCACCATCACCTTAATCTGCAGGTTATGCTCTACACTCAAAACGTTGCATTCTAATGGCATGTGCATTGTTGTCATTTCTTTTTTATGTAAAACAACTACAATCAGGTATTGGAACCTTGTGTTTTCCCACTCAAGACTCTTAGGTGTTCAACCATAGCTTCATAGCCTTGTTTGAAGGAAATATTTATGTCATATTTTGTAGGTCCTCTATTGATTTAGATCCCTACATTTTTGCGTAATATCATGAATTTGTCTTCTATATTTGTGTGATAATAATATTTTTTTGCAATTTATTTTTTAGTGTAATATTTCATTTATTAACACTTACAATTCATGTGGAAAGCTTTATATAACCACCAAAGCCAAGTTTATGTTTCTTATTTTTTTTAGACATTTTATGTTTCCTTCGATATGTCAGGAACCCAATGAAATGGTTGAAATATAATATATTATGTAAAAATAAAACTAATTTCTATATAATTACATTGTTAATAGTATCACATACCTGAACCATGGACGAATGATGTCTATCCCTTTCTCTCTTCATTTTTCTCCTTTCCATCTAACACCAACTCCATCTACTCCCTTTCTATAATCATGGGGAGACACTCATCATTTTGGTTCTTCTCTAAATGTGACCTATATTGGCCCTCACATACTTTAGATATGTGCCATCTTTCTAAAGGAACTTAGTTTTTTTTAATGTGTTCCTTTTGAAAAATACAAGTGGTTTATGAGTTCATCTTTGAAATATTGATTTTGTACATTCCACTATGTACATATCATAGGTCCAAATATCTCCAATGTAATATCATTTAGTTTTATTAAAAACATCATTGTCTACAAAAAAATCATAGGATTATTTGTTAAAAAAGAGTGTTTAGTAAGTAAATAAAAATGTTCCTATATATAATGTTAATTTAAAGTACTTATAACCAATTGTATCTTTATGAGAATGAAATCATCAATTGCCACAAATTTCTCACACTATTAATATGAGAAGATCTATGAAGTGTTGCTAAAATACTACCAATAATGACATACACATCTACATCTACATCTACATCTACATATATATCTACATTTATAGGCACAAGCCCTCTTGTACCCTCTTACATGTTCTCATTGACATATCTATAGGCATGTGTAGTACTTGATGTCTACATGCTACATGTTGCTAAAATTTTAGTCAGCAATATCGGTGAAGATGATGGGGTCAAGAAGTTGTTGTATGCACAATAGCATGGCTAGAACCTAAAGTACCATAAATGTTACATTACATATATGCACAATAATATGTTAATAGAAGGATATGAACATATGAATATATGAGGTGGTATATGTACAAGAACATGACTAACATCCAAAGGAACTTAAAACATCTTGATCATCATGGGTAGGTGCAACATCATGAGAAGGAAACAAAACCCACAAAAATAACACATCTTTTAGTTCAAACATAATAAAATATTAAATATATACCATTAATGGACTTATTTTACAACTAAATACTTCATGACATCTTACATCAAATGTTTTGTAATCTCTCATTCAACAATTTCACCTTCTCTTTTACCCTTTCTTGTTTTCTAATCTTTTGACCTCTAGTTTAACTCCCTCTTTTATACCCATTACATGTCTCCCTTTCCTCATCATTTCCCTTTCTTGAGGAATACATATCTAATAATACCTATTTGGTGTAACCTACACTCTATCAAATGACATAGATAGTTGGTAGAGGGCTGATTGTTATCATGAGGAAAATGGTGATAAATTAGATTACGTATTCAAGTCTAATGCTAACTATAGTGTTTTCAATTTAAAGTGGTCTTCTTCTTCTTCTTGCATCCAAGGTTTAATAATTTTTATACTAATTATCATAGAGAGGCTAATGATATTTGTTATGGATACAAATATTGACTCTACTTCATATATGAGGGTCATGAAAGTGGGTTAAACTATACCATGTTGATGTCAAAGTAGTTTATGTGAGAAAGAAATGGAAGGTAAAGAGATAGAAATAATTTAATGAAGAGTTTCTATAAAGAGAAAGAAATAAAATAATGAAGGCTTTTTTAGGGTGTATTGACTTATCTTGCTGATCCATGAGAAGAATTATCACCTTGCCTTTGTTGAGATTATGTGGGATCCTTGCCAAAGGGATTTTGGATGTCTTTACTCAATTAACTATTTCTACCAAAGTGAATGAGAAACATACTAAATTACACCACTGATTTGAAGCACCATTTTCTTGAATCAGTAGATAACCATTTAAATTAGGTAGTCTTGCCAATTCAAAAAGTATATATCATTAGACATTGCAATAATATGATGCTTCTAGATGTATATGGATTTACACTAGTACATTTGGCAATTGTTTTTCTACCAAAATTTTTGACCAAATCTATGAATCCTTCTTTTTTTTGTTTTCATTCCCATGTTGGTCAAAAATAAAAATTATATGCCTGCTTTGGTCAAAATTTTGACCCACTTAAGTTTTCCCAAGTTGAAAATGTCCTAAGTTTTCCCTAGTTGGTCAAAATTTTGACCAACTTGGGTCATAACTATTGGAATAATCAAATGGGAAGAATACTTCTGAGAGGGGGGGTGAATTAGAAGTATCACACTTTAACCGTAAAAACTTTTAACTAAAAATAAATTGCATGCATGTAAACATATCAATTAAGCATAAAGTAAACACATGCATCAAAACACATAACACGAAATTTGGTAACCCAAAAACCCTCCAAAATGAGAAGGTAAAACTAGGATGGGAATGATACCCACAAAATCACTGTAGCAATAATGTTTGACCACTTTTGATGGTCTACCCTATTAAAGGCTTTACAGTGTATCAATAGTGACTTGTTTAAAGGATTTACAAACACTTTACATGAAGTGTCACCCTATTAAAGGATTTTATCACCTTTTCAAAGGATCTACAACCTAGTTGTTAAGCTAACCTATCAACATAGGATTTTCCTTCTAATACAATTGCTAGAGAGTATTAGACTAATAAACCTAATAGCTTACAATCCTTGATTGCTGAATTCAGGCACTTGATCTGCTCTCTCTAATCTTGATCCTCTGAGATCTTATATCTATTTGATGCGCTTGCTCTATCTTGATCAACTAAATATTGCAATGTTACTTTGTTCCTATAAATCTTTTCACACTTCCCTCTAAATTTTGCTATAGTTTACCCTTAAACTGCTCTCATCCATGTATACAATGGGGTTTCATCCTCTTTTTAAATATTTTGAAGACTTAGGGTTAGATATGAATCTATGATTCATATTAAATCTTTATTTCCTAATCATTCCTTGCACTTTTCTTATTGGTTGCATGGCTTCTCCATTTTTCTTATTGGCTACATGTTGATTGCATAGGTAAATGAAAATATTTGATCTTATCTTTTAATCCCTTCATGATTCATCCAAAAATGGTTTACATCTGAGTTTATGAAGGCACAAACTCATATGTTGATCCTATGTTACTTGGTACATACTAGATTACTGGTGCTCAGCTCATATAGAAAATTGGCTCACTCGGCACTTATAGAAATTTTGGCTTGCTTGGCACATGTAGTATTCTAGCTTTCTTGGCATCAATAGTGACTTGGAACATATAGATCACTCAGCACCTGTATCATGCTTGACACATGAATTCACTCGGCACCTATTAGAATTCTAGCTCGACACATACTATAGCCTTGCATATACAGTGTACTTGGCTTCTATGTGAAAGTTGGTTAAGTGTGTTGACACTCAATTGTTAAAACCATTCTGAGACCAAAAATAACAAAGAAAAATCGAGCTTATAATTATATCATATCATGAAAAAAGAATGTTATTTCATTCTCACATTGGGTATCATGGAAATTTATGGCTAATTTGAGGGCTCATTTTGTAGTGGTCAGGTAATACTAGGGCTCATTTTGTAGTGATCGATCACTGGAGGAAGATAAAAAAATTTTGCATCACAAACTAAACCAAGAGGAAGAGAGCTCCAAACTAAGACTTTTTCCATTCAAAGTTGATTGAACAAGAAAACTTATGTTGAAGCAAATCTCCTACTCTCGACACACCTTTCTTCTTATTGCCACGTATATAGCAGATGGCAACTAAAGACATGAGGAAGATGTTAGTTGGGCAAAGGAAAATGGATAATATGAGGTCTAAACTAAAAGCTCCATCGAACTGGAGAAGGAATCAAGATGGGCTTGTCAAAGGATTATAGATGGGCTTCTCAAATAAGTGATATTATAAGGGATCCAACTTCTACTACCTGGGGTGCCTTTTTCCCCTACCTCTTGTTTGCCTACAATGTCCATAGCATTACCGATGACAAAGTCTCATTTGTTAGGTGTGTTTTCTTTGCATCTTAGCTAGTGATGGAAAGTGTAATTGTAGAGAAATTGAATTTTATGTTTAATTTCTACGATGTCGTTCAATTGAATTGAAGTTGTTTTTCATGTTTTAAGGAGAATAATCTTAATGGTAATGTTTTAAGCCCAAACTAGGTCTTCTAGTGGATTGTGAAAAAACTCATGTTTAGGGCACAGAGATTCCCAGTTGTGGTTAGAGAAGTGTGTGTAAAACTCTTAATGAATTCATCAAATATTTGAACCAACACATTGAGATCCAATTTTTAAGGATAAATATTGTAAGCTTTTCACAATGCTTTAAATTTCTAAAGTACTTCCATCAACACCTACTGACAATATGAAAGGTCAAGTATATCTCCAATGAAAAACCTACATAGTCAAAATTGAAATTGAATTCCTTTTCAATTTCTCTAGAGTTGTTCAACTGAATTGAAGTTTTTTGGTTTGCTTTCAGTTTAGGAAGAATGATTTTAGTAGTAACATTTTAAGCCCTAATCAGGTCTTTTAGAACATTTTAGGAATCTAAGATTCATGATTCTGGTTAGAGAAATGGGGTTGTAAACCCTTAATAAGTTTGTTAAATTTGTGAACCAATAGGTTGAGATCTAAGGCTAAAACTTTGTTAACTTTCACAATGCTTCAGATTTCTATAAGTATTCCATCAACACCTACAAACAATTTTTAGTGTGATATGAAATGGCAAGCCCATCAATAACTAAATTATCCAATGAAAAAATGCACAATTTAACCTTGAGGTTATCTTATTATAGCTTTGTTGGTATTTTTGAATATTTTTCATTACCATATTTTAATAATTTTACATGTACCATAGATACAACAATAGTTAAATGATTGCTTACATTTCCATGAGGTATGGGTATGTCATTTTTCACATCAATTTGATTGTTATGTATATAGGTTTCTGGATTTTGACCATGGATAATCAAGTTCATCAATACTTGAAATACCAATGAAAAACATACACAATCCGACACATAGGTTATCTTATAGCCTTGGTAATATTTTTGAACTTTTTCATTATGTTCCTTCCAATCGCATTCATGCTACTCCAATTGCATTTAAAAGTCACAAATCACATTCATGCTACCAAAACAATGCCATCTCATCTCTGGTGCCTTCTCACTTGTCATTTAATAATCCTATCAATTTTGAGGCATTTGCATCGGGAAAAGTTTTGTGCTTTCATCCTTGTACTTCCATTATATGCCCATTGCCACTTTGATGTCAATAATTTTGTTGGGTAGACATTATGTGATTGATGTTATGGTAGGTGCATGTTTGGGGGTGCTAGAAGCTTTACTTGTTCATAATTTTCTCTCTATTTCAAAAAGGGTTTCAGAAACTTCGTATTTCTGGGTCATGAGCAATGCTTTTAAACATTAGAAATATTTACCCTATTCTTTTTGTATGGACTCTAATACAGGAATTCAATGTCTTCTCTCATTTTAACTCGGAGTAAAAAATTTTGACATCAAACATATTTGTCTTATTCTTTCTGTAAGGTTTGAAGGTAGGAATTTGATATATTCTCTGGTTTGAATTTGGAAGATAAAATATGTAGACATCAAAGATGTTTACCTTATCTTTTCTGCAAGGATTTTATATTGGAATTTAATTTCTTCTCTTTTTTGAATTTGAAGTGTAAAATTTGTGTACATCAAAACATATTTACCTAAACTAGGACCATATATAATACTTTCGTACATGGAACATATTCTATGTATTTTTACATGCAGACTTGAAGCCAAATAGTCAATGCAGGCAATTATTATTTGTCTGTTATCTCTTTGTTCTCATTACTTTGTAAGTTGTTATATTGAAGGAAAATTGATTATCTAAGTCTACATAATAAGTAAAGTATCACTTGTTTGTATCCTATTAGAGAACCTAGAATGTTTGGGTGTTTGTAAATAAGATCACATGCACATACATAGAACAATTGTAGAAATGTGAATGCACATGATACCCACACACATTAGGTAATTAATTATAGTCATATCATGCCATGTATGCTACATGTTCTATTTTTTTTTACTAAAGCACAAAATTCTAGAAACAAAAAATGCTAATGCCTTTAAGTTTAGACACTTAATTGATAGATCAATTGTTGGGTTAATTTTACTATCTATAATCTGCCCTCACATTCTGGAAGCAATAATGCAAATAGTATAAGATGATCAACTAATTTGAGGAGGCTAAGGTCAACATTGAAAGGGATTATGGTTGTGTTCTTAGGCACTAATGGGACTTATTAGATAGTAAAAAGAATGAGTGGTAGGAAATATCTAAGTATGTTGATATTTTGATGATGTCATCATGATATCATCATCCTCATTTTATGCTCTTAATAATATAACAAGTTTTAAAATAATGTATAAATATAATATGTGGTTAATATGAACCATATATTATTATGATTATTATTTTATTAAAAAAAAGGAGATATCTATTGTTATTTGTTAAGGGATTGGTTTATTTTGTACGGCTTAAAATTATAAAAGCCAAAAAGGGAGGTTATTTACTTGGATATGATTTTGGATGGGTTATTATATTTTGGATATTATAATGTAAGTTCAAAATTATAAGGGCCATTCTTTTCAAGGATAGTAGTAAAATTGGGAGATTTAGGTTATTTGGTTATTTTGAATAAGAAAAATAGTAATTATATTGGTTATATGATTTTAAGCCAAATATAGCCAATATCAAGTATAAAAGGGGAATTATTTTCCTTTGAGAGACAGGCCTAGAGAGGAGAAAACTCTAAGGAGAAAATTCTTGTAAGAAGAGAGAGAGTATTCTTATTTCTTAAATTCTTGGAGAGTTATTTTACTCTTGATAAAGAGTTTTGGGGAAGTCAAAGTTTTTCTTGTAAGTAAGCTAAGTGGTCTCTTGAGAGATAAAAACTTGGTGAGTTCCTTGAGAAAGTTTTCATGACTTTTAAAGTCATTTTTGTAAAGGCTTAATGCCCATTGAGAGAATTGGAGTTGTATTGCTTAGCATTATAAAAAGTGACGAAGAAGCTAGGCATGAACATGTTGGTAGCAAGTTCCTGTTATCGTAGTATGGAAGCAGGAAATAAATTGTAACTCCATGGAAGACCATAGTGATGTATGAGTTTTACATCATAATAATGGCATCGCTTTTGTGAGTTTGTAGATCCGAAGATGTAGCCAAAGTCTAGTACAATCCAAAATCAAATCAATTGTCTCTTGTTCTTTCTAATGCATGTTTTGTCTACTTAGTTATTTTCCACATTTCTAAGTATTATTTGCTTAGTTCACAAGCAATGTCAGTTATGATCTTTCTATTATATCTATATCCTAATGAATCTTGAAATTCTAAGTGATTCATTAAAAGGAGTTTACAGATCATCACCTTTAAATATTATTTTTTGAGGAGGGAAGTATGCAATCTATGTTGTCAAGGAGGAACATAAGAGGGGCACAATTGCCATTGCATCTGTCAACATACCTCTGACATAAAGAGACCTTGTGAAATCCAATGGTATGGCTTGGGCATAAAAAAAATTGGCCACTAAATCATTGGCTTTGTCATGTGTTTGTAGAGTCATTAACCCTTACTTTGTATTATTTTTACCTACAATAGTAGTGGCCTTCATCTTTACATTATGACAATTCTCTCCAATTGATATATTGCAATAGTCATGTTGATCAATAGATTGCAATGTTTTGGATGAATGTTTCTTACTCTAAGTAGTAGTAGTAATTTTTCTATTCCTCCAACTTAACCTTTCTATTTCAACCTATTGTTCCAATTTTATATCTATAAATTTGGCATAACCAATATCTATTGCCCCTATATTTTACTCTTACTGATGGCTAAATCCATGGGAAGTTAAAGCTAGGGTTTTGGGGGGTTGAAAGGGATTTTTGTAAACTTTTGAAGAGAGGATGAAATGCATGCAAAGAAATTTGTGAAGTTCCAATAGAACCTAAGTTTGGGTTTTCAGAATGAGAAGAAAGGTATATTATGTTAGCTTCATTTTTTTACTTATTTCATTCACATTGTCATCACTGCTTCTAGTGCTTATTTTGTTGTGCTAAACAAACTAACATTCCTTAATGCAGTTAAACTAGTTGATGTCTTCTAAGATTCTTTGAATATTTTAGCTTTAGGTTTTATAGTTGTTTGTAACCAGTGATAAACTCTTTCAATTAATTGTGATACATATCTTTTGAAGATTTGCTCAAAATTTCAAGTTTTAACACAAGCAACTAGTCTACCAGTTTTTATTTTGAAGTTTCAATTGTTTAATACATGGAGTTTGTTTCACATGGGGAGACATTCCCACCCCTCAAACCCTTGTCTATAGGCTATAAGTCTAATCCCTAAACAATACCACAAATCCCACACCCCTTTGCAATCCAATCTACATTGGCCACTTTTTTATTTTAAAATGTTGAATTATTATTACTTTATTACATTACATGGGACACCTGGCCATCACTATTGAGAGACATCTGAGATGCCCCTGGTGGCCTTGGGGACATCCAAGCATCCCTTATGTTTTTGAAATTTCTCAAATACTATCATGTGTCCCAAAAATTTCATGTTTTCAGTAGATGAGGGCAAATGACAAGAGGATGCATCTATGTAACAAAAGATGACTATTATTAATATTCTACCCATTTTAAGTGAGACTTTTATTGATTTTTTCCTTATTACAGTGTTATAATAACAAGTGCTTCTATTGTGTGGTATTTTGAATTCACTCCATTAATGCAACTATTAGTATGTGATCTTTGTTATCACTGGAAACTATCTAGATAGCTTACAAATTTGCAACAGATTCTATTTCACAATGTCTTTTTGGTAAGACACAACTTGGGTTGGTTTCAATATTCATTCCCAAGAGTGACATTTACTTTAAAAACTAAGAGGTTTGGGGAAATTGTATTGAGTTCCATTGTGCTACTAAGTAGAATTGTGGCTGAAATTACTAGTGTATATTTTTATAGGTTTGAATCAAAAAAGGTTGTGTAATAAATCACCACTGCTGCATTGGAAAAAATTGAAGGACATCATTCAATTATAGAGCTCTAGAAAACTAAGGACCATACAAGGTAGAATTGTGGCTGAAATTACCAGTGTATGTTTTTATATGTTTAAAACAAAAAAAGGTTGTGTGATAAATCACCACCACTGTAGTAGAAAAAATTAAAGGCCATCATCTAATTATAGAGCTCTAGAAAACTAAGGACCATACAAGCCTTCAATCCAAAGGTTTATGTTAATCCTTCATTCTCATTTGATCATATGATAAATGATGGGTATTTGTAACTTAATAAGGAAGTTGGAAAGTTTGCACCATGTCATTCTGGATGATTTCCAAGAACAACATTCTGCTATAAGATTTCTATTTATGAAATTACCCTAACAAAGTATTAATGAAAATAGAATTCAAATAAAATATTTTGTGGATATCTACTGAACTTCAAGACAAAAAATTTATCCAAGCTATGCAACAGAAAATTGGTACTTTTGCATGTAATTAGTTAAGAACTTATATATTCGATTGGCTAATAAATATGTATGAAATATTTTGATATATTCATAACCACTTGCTAGAAAATATTAGAAAGGTACAACTATAAACATATTGAGTAAATTTGGGAATTATTTCATGCAGTTTCTAGCAAATTTGACAATTTTTGCACAAAACAAAGATTATTTTCCCAAAACTGCCATATTTCAAATGGATGGATGAAATGAATGGCAAAAGAATGCAGAACGAAAAGAAGAGAACAGAAAACACTTGAAAGTTTAAATTTGAAATCAAACACCTAACAAATCTACTATAAACCTGCAAACACAAACACACTAACAAGCTAAAATCTCTACAACTCTAGAGCACAAATACAATCTCTAAATGAGATTGCCCTCTGTAAAGATATTTCATCATTGGCTTCCCTAGCTAAGAAGGAGTGTTAAAGCATGTAGCTTCAGTGTTAAAGCATGCAGCTTCCCTAGAATATTTTATTAAGTTAAAAATATTTGTAATCAAAAATTTAGTTTGTTGATCAATTTATACACAAGTTTCTTGATTTATACATAATCATTAATATATCATTGTTGTTTGTTATTATATATTGCTTCTTGTTTTACTCTGCTCTATGTTATTATAATATTGTTGGTGCTCAGATTGAGTTGCTTGTCATTATACTTTGGAATGACTAGGAACCTGCATTCAATACGATGTCCCTTGTATGTACGACATAGAGACTATTATTTCTATATCTCGACCGTGTGATGGTCTTGTAGAAATTGATTTAGCTTGTGTTCATATTGGTTTGGATCACTTAATGTTTATTCAAGAGGTACATAATATGGTGTTCAGTTTGGCAGATTGAAGACTCTGCAGTGTTTGTAAAGTTATTTATGTTGGTCTTTTGTGAGGTAGTTTGTGGAAATTTCCATAAGATGTTTTATACAGTTAATCAAACCTTCTAATGTGAATTTTGCTTGTACCAATCAATTTTAGTTCTCTCAAGGGCTTCAAAATTCACACCCATTGAGGTTTTTAGAGCAATGCTAACCACTCTTGGGAAATTAGATTGTATCTTTAGTTATACCTGCACATTTTCTAAATGGCTATATTCATTCTATGCAACAAAGCTATAAATACATTTGAAATTGTTGGGCTATTCTCCAGCATGTTTATTATCACTTTGGTGTAGCAGTTACTATATTTTCCAATCAAAAATTAATATTTCTTAATGTCTTTTGGAAGGCTTTGTGGAACCTTTTAGGCTATCAATTGAGCTTCATTTCTCTTTCTAATTCACAAAATTGACGGCGATTAGCTATTACTTTGATTTGGTCTATCCAGATTTATCATAATAAAATATAGCAGTACATGTCATCATGTTTAGTTACAATAGAGTTGTCTATGTTTCTGCAGCTCACTCTATTTGAGGTTTTGTATGGATGTTGATCTCTTTTTCTTATGAGTTTTTGGAAGCTCCTTTCTCAACTTCCTCATTTCATCTATAACCAAGGAGCATGACTTGTTTGTCCAACATTTGGCTAAAATCCATGCACAGGTTAATGTTACATTACTGAAGACTCCAACTAAATACAAAGACCTCTTTAAAACGTATCCAATCTCTTCACATTTTCATATTGGCAAGTGCGGTTCTACTTGACAAAACAAATTTTGAAATAATTGTTAAGAATGAATATAATATGCATTTTTTTGATATTATTATGCATCAGGTTTGGAGACAATGCTTTTGGATTGGGCCTTCCTTCTCAACTTGGTATACATTGAGGTTGATATATTTGGTTCCATAGCACATTTGTACTATTAGCCTGGTTTTTTAGACTGGCCATTTAAATCTTACAGAGGAGTCCATACAGTTGGTATGTATATATCATATGCAAAGAAATATATTTTACCTTTTAGATTGAATACAATGTTACAGTAGTTATGTTCAGGATGCGCTTGACTAATTTATTTGCAATATGAGCAATTGTATAGGGTCAGTATTGTGTTCATATCAGAATCTCAATTCATTTTCATTTGCATTATGCAAATGTATTAAAATGTGTGTGTGAATTGAGACATAATTTAAATCTTAAATCATCTATCTGTTGTAATAGAGTTAGTGGCATTCGATCTTCATATATTTGTGATACTAAGGACAGTTTTGATATTTAACATTATGATTCTACATTATTTGAATCTTACATTGAAAAAAGGAATGGGTAGGTAATTTGTTAATATTCTAGAGTTATTTTAGAGGTAAATAATACAAGAGATAACTTAAAAGACATACTTATAGATTTGATCTATCTGATAACACACATTTAGCAGAAGAAACAGATTTTACCTTTCGGATTGAATACAGTGTTACAGTAGTTAACTTCAGGATGTAATCTACTAATTTAGTTGTAGTATTGAGTACATTTATAGAGGCCTTGAGTTTTGTACCAAGAAGTGGATATTTCCATTGTCATTGTAATTACTAATTTCCATTAGTTGTGTAAAACTATTTCTTTTTCTATTCATGTAATATTAGATATTGATTAGCAAATGGTCCTAAAGTATATCATGTGTGTTTTATTCCACAATACATAAGCAAAAATTTTAACCTTATTGATGATGAAACCATTGTCTAGGTTGTCAACAAAATATTGCAATTTTGAATTTCATCTACATTGCTTAAAGTTACATCTGTTTTCACTTTCTTTAAGACACTAATTTGGGAAACAGGTCTAAATGACTAAAATGCATTTGGATATTAGGTTATTTTTGATGCATGGAGAGTCTTCATAATTATTTTAGAAGAATTATATTGTAAAAAGATTAATTATCTTTGTAATTTAATAAATTGGATCAAGCATGTAAGTTTGACACCTTTCTAAGTG
Organism: Cupressus sempervirens; assembly: GCA_028749045.1. Lineage (NCBI taxonomy): Eukaryota > Viridiplantae > Streptophyta > Pinopsida > Cupressales > Cupressaceae > Cupressus > Cupressus sempervirens. The sequence goes on along the minus strand of CM053791.1, from coordinate 359,218,762 downwards.
CATATATTATAGGTCTGGGTCCTCTAAATCCAGGCAATGGCAACATGCTTCTTATAGGCACTAAATCAAGTAACCCCTTATATCCAATTCAAATGCCAAATTCTAAAGGAAAGCTAGAAAAAAAAATGTCAAAGATGTTAAAGGATCTGAACATGAGCAACAAATCAATGCTGGCTATCAAGAATCTATACCTCAGACACTAGAATTACTAGAGCAAAAATTTTTGGATGAGATTATGAAGTTGTCAAAAGAGTAAAATGATGTAGAGGATGAAGAAAACATCAGACACCAAGAGGTTTGTAATTATTTTTTCTCCATTTCTTATAAATTCTCAAGTAGTACCAACAAACTTTTCTCAAAATGCCTTTTTCCCCTTCAACTCTACTACAATTTTTTTTGGCATCTAAAATGGTTTGGAATGGATGATGGAATCTATTTTTAGTAGTTGAGGGTTGAGTATGGTGCGGGGACACACAGAAGAATCCAATAAAAATGATCTTTTTATTAGAGTTGGGCTTTATTTTTATTTTTTTGCCTTATCATGCCCATCCTTTTGTAGTGCCACTGCTTCTAGGACATTTTTTTTGTAAAATTCTTGATAATAGACAATGGGGTTGATGGTTTTGACATTTCTCCAAGTCCTTGGAATAACCTTGCTACTATGATGTATCTAGTGAGATTTTGTTTTGGTCTCTCATTTGTTTATGTCGTTGTTGGAATTTGATCAATAACCATATTTGATTCTAATATGTAAAACTATTGGACTTTTTTAGGTAAGTTCAACCTTTCCATTATTCCTTGTGTTGCTGGAGATCAGTTGGTTGAACTAGAAAAGGACCTACCTCAAAATGTAATTAAATTGATAAAGACATACCAATTGGTACCATTTATGGCATGAGTAAGTATTGTGTTTGTGAGGCCTCACCCCGACCCATCGTACCATAGTGATACATTACTATTATTTTGATATTCACGACTCGAGATGTCAAGACATTATCTGGTGCTTAGAACATACTATATTATTTCATGTTGTGTGATGTTACTTTTAGATATATTTGATGTTTTTCATTTAATGTTTCATACATGTTGATGAAATCACTAAATGTAGGATTGAGACTTTGATTTAAGAGATTTTAAATGGTTAAGAATTAAGCAGGATGAAGAAACCCTTATTGATGTATGTGTCAATTTATGTGGATTTCTGATACGTATACATATATGTACATGTGATTTTATGGTACTACTGATGTGTGCAATGAGTGTGTAGATATTTAGTCAAGAAAACCTTATGGAGGAACAAAATTGATCTCTATGTGATAATTTTGGAAACCTTATTGTTTGTAATTCAAGTATTGTATTGTGAGATGTATGTATGTATCTTTCTATGTTTAGTGAATGTTAGTGTTCATAACTATGTTCTTTTAGTGTCGCTTGACACTCGTAAATTGTTTATGTTCTTCAGTGTGCTATTTAGGGTTAGTTGTATAACCTTTGGACCCAAGTTGGTTTAAGTTAGTGTCAGTTTGTTAATTGGTTCTTAATCGAGTTTAGTCATCCCTAATTCGGATTAGTGCTTAATCTGCATTGTTAAAGTTGTTAGATGGTTCTATTTTATTCTTAGCTTTTTTTTGGCTCTAAACCTATTTCCTAAAGCTTAAAACATGAAATAATTTTACCCAAAGGGTATGGGTATGGGTTAGGGGTCTTTTCCAACCCCTAAGCCCCTTTTATTGACTTTTGAGGTCACTCAAAAAGTCTCTTTTTCCCTTTGTGCGAAAATTGACCATGGCTACCATGAGTTGCCTCACCCCACCTCCATTTAGTGTTTAACCATAGTGTGGGTTGAGTTAGGAGCTTCTAGATTTGTAGGTGGGTGGGTGAAGTTATTGATCCCTTTGGTGGTTGAGTTTGAGGCTTATTTAGAGGCCCTTCTTGGACTAGTAGAGGTTGTTACCCAATCTCTACATTTAGAGAGGAGTCTTGGAAGATTGGAGCAAGGAAGGGAGAAGCTTTACTCAAACTTGTTCATTGCCATTACCTCTTTGTGAAGGTAGGAATTCTCATCTCCCTTGTGTAGATTTTCATGTTTGTTTCATGCTTATGCTACCTTGTTGTTATGTGAATGTTTGTATGATTGTGGGTATGTTGGGAAGATTTGAAAACCATGTTATTTTGGATGATTTCATTTCATGTTTATGTTTGCAATTTTGAGATTTTTTTTCTTGCATGGGTGTTTTGGTATTACTCGCCCTTGGATAGGGTAGAAGTGACCAATTTTGGGAAAGGTCTGTTTAGTTGGACTCCAACCAGTGTAGAGTCTCTTCTCAGGATGAGAAGAGGGAGAGAGGCTAGGGTGTTATGGGCCCCTACCCATTAGCACAAACCTCGTATGAGTATGGCATATTTAAATGGAAGAATGGAAGTTCTTGGTTAATAGCCCCGGTTGGGCATCTGATTTGGTGTTGTGCTTGACTTCTCCTATTGGAAGAATCCACCTTTCCCTAGTATTGATTCATTGTGTGTCATATCGTGAAAACCTTGTATGAATATGCATGTTTGAATTGTTCTTGGTCATGCTTTTGGTCACCTAATCAGATTTTGTTCCCTCCATGGTTTTAGAAATGGATTGCAGAAACTGTTATGAATCCCCTTGATGAGGGTCATGTAGAAAATTCAATTAATTTTTTGTTATTTGGGATTGATATCCTATGTAATTTACTTTTCAAACTTTGTTGTAATGGCAACGAAGCTAGGTTTTTTTCCTGGTTCTTTCCCAACTGAGCCTTTGAATCAGGTTTGCCAATAAAATTGGTGTTTGAGTATAATTGGTTATCATGTGGTTTAATCGTGATTTAAATTTAGATGGATGCATATTAAAAATAGGATGGAATTGATGTTGATTTAATTTGGCAAAATTTCAAGTTTTCTTTTATGTTGAAAACAAAAATTATGATCATGTATGTAGATTCAGTTTTCATGATTACTAGAATCAAACAATTATTGAACAAAACAAATAATTCAAATTCTTGGCATGTTAAGGTTGTAACAAGTCTTTATAGATTTTCTTTAAAAATAAATAATGACAAAAGTCGAATTATTCCAATTTAAGTCATATAGGAGATCAAATGATTATGGTATCAATATTTTAAATCTATTCAAAAAAAAATTTACACCTTAAAATATAGACCAAAAAAAAATACATATACACATCACTTGTAAATCTATACTTAGAAAAATTTTGACAAAAATGTGCTCCAAGAGGGTAAAACTCTCTGCCTTTTGTATGGGAGAAGCAATTAAATGATTTTGGGCAATAGAGAATCTTTTAAAGATTCCTTTTATATTCTGTTTCAAAAAATATATTTATAATTTAATCAATTTTTAAATAAATATACAATCCTAAAATAGGCTATGCATTTTTTTTATTTTAAAAAAAAAAAAAAACCCTAAATATCCAAGTCTTACCTAATTAACTTTTGGCCTTAACTTCTCCTTGGTAGGCGTCAGTCTTGGTTGTTTTTTTTTTTTTTTTTTTAAAGTTATAAAGCAAAGTCAATTGTATTTATGGGGGGGGTGATGTCACCCTACCCCCATGTCCCATCTCCCATCCTCTCCTTCTCATTTTAGGCGCTCACCTCATGATGGGACGGGAATTATATATTGTTTTGTTTTGAAAAAAAAAATGCATTTACACTTTGTCCTTTGTCCATATTACCTCCCTAGCTATTGGTTACCACCTCACCTGGTACGCTTCCACTTGGGCTTGCGCGACTTGCCGCCCACGCAAGATTAGGGGGCTCAACCTGCCATGCGCAGGCCTTGGGTAGTACATGCGCAGGCCTAGGGTGTAGGTGGGGCTTAGGGAGGGGGTAGTGTAGAGTAGGGAGTAGGAGGGGAGTAGGCTGTTGAGTAGATAGATGTCAGTTTGTTATTTTGTTTTAGTTTAGTTTGTTAGTTTATTTTTCTTGTTTGTTAGTTGTTGATTATTTTAGTCATAAGTTTGATGTTAGTTAGGTTAGTATATGATGATAGTTAGTTTTTTGATAAATTTATTTATTAATAGTTTTAGTTGTAAGTTGTTTTTAGTAGTTAGTTTTATTAATTTAAATTGTAAATTGTTTTAGATTTAGCAAGTTAGTATTTAAGTTAGTTTAATTTATTAAAGTTGTAAGTTAGATAATGTTTTGTTATTTGTTAATTATTAATAATTTTTAGTTAATTGTTAAAGAGGTTTGATTTATTGTCCATTGTTTTAAGTAATTGTTTTTTTTAATTTTATTATGTATTTAGTAGTAAATTTGTTTTATACATTCAAAAGTTTTCATAAAATTTTTGTGGGCTATTATCCTGTTGATTACGTGAGTATATGATAAATTAATGGAAAATTGTTAAAACTGATTTCTTTATCAACTAGTCAGATTTAAGTGTAATTTACATTGTTAATATCTTCATAAACGTTTTATTCTAAAGAGCATTATGGATTAAGTTTAAAATTGAAATTTGAGTAAAACTAAATAAGTATCTATATTTAGGCTTCGATAGATGTTTAAATTCTTTTATTAGTTCTTGATTTGATATACTCAGATTGATTTAAAATGAACTCATTTAAAATATTATTTAAATATTTTTTCATATATTGTTATAGAGGAAATTTAAATCTATTATTTTAAGATTAATATAAAACAATATAGACGTCGATATCAATCTAATAACAAGAGCTTCAAAATCTTAACGATGTATTCATCCACTATAATTTTTAACTTAAGATGAATCATAGTGAACCTTCACTCCTCTTACAAGAGATCAAATTTAAACTTAGAGCTTTTGAATTATGAGTATAAAAAAATATATATATTGTGTGTTTTTGCCCTTGTAGTTTGGGCATGACAGTGTTATTCAATATTCTTTTCTACATTTGCATAACACTGAATTGGGTGAATCAAGATCTCTGTCTATGGAAGCATCATCGTCAATGACACAATATTTTATGTGGGCTAGTTGAGAAAAATTTTCCTTCTACAAAATTCAATTAGTGGTCAATCATATCATCCTTATAGGTTGCATCCATCAAGTTTATATATATATATATATATATATATATATATATATAAACACTAACATGCCTCATCTCTGGCATTCCTTGACATGCAAGTGGAGTTCATATTTTATGTTTTATATATTCCTTTATTTTATAATCAAGTTAGGTTATCCCTCATTTGATATCTTTAGTTAGCTCTATTGGTATTTGATCTCTTATGATCTATATATAGCTTTCCATGTCCATCATTGTTGTAGAACACAAGGAAAATAAATAATCATAGCTCATTTATATAGTACATGTACATCTAATTTTCTAGAGTCTAGGATTCCTTAGTTTGTTATTTTTGTCTCAGGGGGCTCAATCTTGATTTTCTTTTTCTTCCTTTCTTGAAATAACTTTAAATGGAACATGGTGTAGATTGTTTTCTGTTGTGCACTTTTCTATTTATGGAAAGCTTTCTTTGTCATTTTTATTGTCCCAACTCTTAAGTGACTTTGCATACATGTTGCACTCTGACATATTGTCTTTTAAGATAATTATATGCAAAAAGGAGTTAAATGTGTTGTAATCTTCTATATTTGAGCATTTCTCATACTGTTGTGAATATTTTTTACTATGTGTTCTTTGTTGCAAGATTATAAATTTGAGGCATACTCCAGTGATTAATAAACTCATAAACATGGAATTTGGATACTTACATTTGAGCATACAATTCAAACCCTTCAATTCTTTTAAAGAAGCTCAATAAAATTCAAAATATATGAGAAAATATAATCATCTAATCGTAAAAAAAATTTAAAAATCCAATTCATATAAGTAGAATAGTAGGAGACAGAGTCATCCACCTTGACCACAAGGAGAGCATATTTTTCTCATCCAAAAGTAGAAACAAAAATAATACATTAAAATAGTACAACCCCTTTGAAGAAGCTTTTTAAGATGTTGTTCCTTGAACTCCAACCTACACCCACGATGACACAAAATATGTTGGGGTTGTTTGTTTTAGAGGCCTACCAAATTAGAACATCCACCCCACACAATAAAACCTTTCTATCATGGAAGATCTTCATGTGAAACCTTGATGCTAGACGAGGGCTCACCATTAGACCAAGTTCAGAATCGCTGAACAAACACGTTCTCTAGTATTTTTCTCAAATTATCTTTGCTTTCCTTTAAATACATCCATGCAAAAAGAGATTTTGTTCAACTCTTATAAGTTTTTGTTTTGAGATTATCAACAAAAAATTGACATGAAGGAAAAGCTATACATTGGATGCTTCAAACAACCATCAATCTCAAATATATCAATACCAGATATGAAAGTTCTATGGAGTTCAATTTATTGTGATTTATGACCCCTTGTTGAATTTATTGTAGGCAATGGAGAGAAGGGAAAATTTATCTATTCATGTTCCACATATAGCATATGACTTGAAAGGGAATGTAGCTGATAAGAAAAGAATAGGGGGATGGAAGGCATCACCTTTCATTATAGGTATAGTAGACTAGCACATTATGAATTCAAAGCAATGCTTGGTTTCAAGTAACGTCTACAATTTCATTTTTTATTATTATTTATTCATTTGTTAAGTGTTAAGCATTATGCTTGAGTAGACTTGTGTCAAGTAACATCTATAGTTTCATTTATCATTATTATTTATTCATTTGTTAAGTGTTATGTTTGAGTAGACTTGACACAAGATTTTTCAAATAAGAGACTTATAATTTACCGTTGTGTCTTGTTTTTATGTAGAAAATTAAACAAATGATAGTAAATTTAATCTTTTTGTGTGGATAAATAGTTTAGCACTTCCTCAACAACATAATCTTTATATTGTCTCTCATTTTTTGAGTTTTGAATTGTGATTTAATTACTTTGAATGTGTTGTCATTCTATACAATTTTAATGGCCCTGTCCTCTAAATGTGTTTTTACTCAAATTAGATGAAATGATACTGATGTGATACTTTGCAATGAATGAGGTGGTTGAAAGGCTTGCATACTATTTAGTTACTGTGAATATGTTCTCATATGTGATAATAGAGATGCATGAGAGTGTACCAAATGCTACTAATTTTGTTATAGATTGGATAGGCGTTGCTTTTGTGCTCACACTACTTGGAGCCTTCCTTGTTGATGCATATTTGGGATGCTATCCTATTTCCTAGTATCAAATCATATTAAAAAAAATATCAAAAATGGCTTATTTTCAAATCATATAAAATATTTTGTCAGAAAGGGTCTATACAAGTGCTAGTAAGTTAAACTAAGTTACACAATATAATTATCCTAAAGTGTTAACTAGAGTACACTAATTAATTTGCACCAAATAGTAGATGTGCTTAATCCTTAACAAATAGTAGATACTCCAACCATCATTAAAATAGTCCTTAATATTTAAGACCATTGATGAGCATTAACGAACAACTAGAATCCTTTTGTTGATGTATGGGATTAAAAAACACTTCAGCAACCTTGAACACTTTGAGCCATAAGAAATATTTCAACTAAGAAGGTGGTAAATGTTGCTTGTAAGTCAGCTTAGATCCTACTTTGTACTCTACTACAACCTAGAATCTTATATGGATTAGCATTGCTTTTAAAGTGATGCTTCAAATTAGTTGATTCTCCTGCAATAGTGATCCTAAAACTTATTAATATTCATTTTAGGGCTTCTAAACCTCATGGAACTATATCCCTGCTCTTCTATAATTATTAGAAGTTATGCTCATGCTCCACTAATTACACTACAGTACTATATTATGTTGAAAGACTCGAATCATCTTCATGGATACTTTAGCCAAACATAATATTTTCAAACTTGATGAAGGTTGACGGATTGAAGTTACTCCATACATGAAATTTAGAACTCAAATCCTAAGGAACTAAATTCTAGAACTTGGTACCACCAGATCTTGGTATGGACCATCCCATGCTAGGTCCATTAACAGTGAGCTTGGTCATCAAATCTATGGATTGGTCTACAAAACCTAGGTAGAAACCCAACACACTCTGACTAACACTCAATGGAAGAACCCATGAGGAATTTGGGACATTTTTTCTTTAAAAAATTGTCTTTTTTATCAACTCAACCCCCTAGCCCTAAAATTAACAAATAGGCCAATAAATTTTGAAAAGTTTTTTCTTTACTATTAATCCAACTACTCATTCTAAATTCAAACCTAATAGGCATTGAATCTGTTTCTCATCCCACAACTTCTATATTTCTATTTCACATGTTGTTGAATTGCTCTAAGGGTGAAGCTTGTCTGAGGTAAGTCAATTGTATGCTTGTACTCATTTTCATCTTCAGTTTTACCTTGAGATGTTTTTTTTTTTTTTTCCATGATGGAAACCTTCTCTCTAAATGAAAGAGTTGAGCAAGACTTATTAGAAACTAAAACAAGAAATGGGTTTTTTTTTTTTTTGCAGCAAATAGATGCATTGCCAATTCACTTGAAACTAGGGATGGATGTAAAGTTGTGTTTAAGAAAAACCCACAAAGAAGAAAGTGCAAGGCCAAAAGAAGCAACCAACAACCTATTTCCTCTTAGGGATGTACATGTAATAGTTAAAGAGGATGCAATGTTACCCCTAATTGGACATTGAAGAATTGTCCAGTCCATAGCCCTTAAATCAACAATGTTGACCAAGTCAAGATTAGAAACCTTATTCAACATGCTTTCACTTATTTTTTCTGCTTTGACTTCTACATGAAGACTCACATAGGGGATAGGATCCCACAACAAAGATGAAGACCTTCGATTTGTACTGCAAGTTAATCAATGACGAAGCAAACAATGAAGAAGTGCCCTCTCCACATCCCTTACAACCATAATGTTGACCTCATGGAGATTAGAAACCTTATATTAATTGGTGGCTTTGACCCCAAAAAATTTAGTTACATCTACATCACTCACATAATTGATGGTGCCCTATACATAAATGTCCATTTGTTCCATGTTGTATCAGGTAATTGTTTCTTATCCAAGCCATTTAATTTACAACCTTTTAAATCTCTACAAAGATAAAGTTGGAGTGGAGAATTTTTCTTCTCAAAGGTGTCCTCTAATTATAAAGCATCCATTCCTTTATCTATTGAACTATATATGTCTTGTTTGTTGAATAGATAATGGAATGGACACTTTACAATCAGAGGACACCTTTGAGAAGCAAAATTTTCCTACTCCAACTTTACCTTTGCAAAGATTTAAAAGGTTGTAAATTAAATGGCTTGGATAAGAAACAATTGCTTGATATAGCATTAAAAAAATTGACCAAACATTGGTGAAAATTTTGACCAATTCTTGATAGTTTTCTACCAAGACTTGGTCAAAATTTCCACCAATTATAAAATAATTTGGACCAAACATTGGTGGAAATTTCAACCAATTCTTGATAGTTTTCTACCAAGATTTGGTCAAAATTTCCACCAATTATTAAAACAAATTGACCAAACATTGGTGGAAATTTCGACCAATACTTGATAGTTTTCTACCAAGAATTGGTCAAAATTTCCACCAATTCTAAAAAAAATTGACCAAACATTGGTGGAAATTTTGACCAATAATGACAAATCAAAGCTAGCAAAAATTAAAAAATTTCAACAAATGTATTGGTCAAAATTTTGACAAGAAAAATTCCCACGAGCTGCTTGGTCAAAATTTTGACCAAAATTTGTCAAAAATTGAGTTCAAATTTACTAGTGTTAGGATAGAATATTTATGTATGGATGAATTATGGTTGTTTTTTGTATATTTAAATGATATGATTTATTTATTTAGTTATGCATTCTACATAAAATAATTATTTGGGATTAGGCCTATGTAAATGTATGATGATTGAAAATGATTCTATATGAATATTATGATGCAATTAAATGTGATGTATAATCATATTAAGAGTGATACATGCATTGGCCACATATATTTGAATTGAAGAAAGATCATAATGACTTCAGAGGATCTAAAGAACCTATCAAAATTCTTGGGGTAAGAGTTACAACATCCAACTAAACTTAGGCCATGGTGATAGATCTCAAGGATTATTTGGCCTTAGTAACACACCACCCTTCATCAACCTTAAATGAACAATGATAGTCAACATAAACTTATCAATATATTTCATAACACAAGAATCTTTCCTTGAGTTATCTTGCTACAATTCCTCATTTCTCATTGAATTTCATATATTTAGTCCATATTGTTGATCCCATAAGTATCATTGGTATGAAGATTGTGAAATGTTGTTATCATTGATTGACAACTGGTCAAATAAGAGAAGGATTTTTTTACAAGGTAACATTTCATCTAGTAGAAGAATGAACCGGTATGCATACACACATGTATGTATATTGATATAGTCTATGCCACCATTGGATGTGAAACATTGAGAGAATAACTAGAATGAATGTGATAGGAGAAAAGAGAAAAATAGAATAAGTAGGAAAGGACAAGGGCACATAGGCTCACAAACTGGAAAGACTATTAGTCTAGACCCTAGGAGTAGGGTTATAGGTTTTCTATAAACAACTAGGATATTTACAATTTGAAATCAAATGGGATTTTTGGTTATGGGTATCTATGCCCTTAAACCATAGAGTGCATATAGGAACTCATACTTCACTATTGGATTGGTAGGGTTTTAAGAAGAATATTGCTTGAAGAGTAATAGCATAGAGTTGTTCAAAGGACAAGCTAGAAAAAGAAAGCAGTTGCAAAGGGAAGTGATACAATAGACATGCCAATTTGAACAATAAAGGTAGAAGGTGAGTATGAGAGATCTCACAAAGTAATAAAGAGGGAATAGGAAGATTTTCAAGCATACACAATGAAGATCTATAAGCAAAAAAAATGTTATGCTTTGCATCTATTTGTAGCTCTTAACAAGGAAGCTTCATTAGTAAGCTTTTATAAATCCTCTAACAAGCTATCTCTCATAAAGAGATTTGTAAATCCTCTAACTAGGTAGCTTTTGCAAGTTCTTTTAACCCTACCAAGTTATGTACATTCATAATAGTATGTGTTTCTAGAAGAAGTGGTTGTAGCTCTTAATTAGGCAACCCTTTACATGCATTATAAGGGCTAGTGGGTATATTATCCACACTTTGGTTTTCATTATCTCATCAAGGGTTTCCACATAAAAATATTTGTGTCATTTGATGAACTCTTTTACACTTGATTTTACATACTTTTATCTTACTACATTTATTGTAGTTCTAGCAGTTAAGTGGTTGTTATTTAGCTTGGTGAGAATGACAAAGAGTAAAAATGATTTGATTATTTGCACTGATTCACCCCCCGCCCCCACCTTAATATCTGTTGGTACAAATAATTGGTATTAGAGTTGAGACCCTAGTAGAAAAAATCCTGACATCTTAAGGGAAGATCTGGTGGTAGTGTTTAGATTGGTAACTTATAGATTACAAATGCATCTTGATGAAGCACATGACACACTGAAAACTTGGAGAAAAAACTTAGGAAGTCTTTGTCCAAAAGAAAGAAATTAATGAAAAAGATAAGAAAGAGTCAAGAGGTCATATAATATTTTGAAGAACATAGTGGTTCTGGGGAGTTAGAAGAAGGCATATTTGACCAAATAATTGAAAATAATAAGTTGAAAGAAACTATATCTTGGATGAGAAGAGAAAAAGAAGAGTTGACAAGAGAGGTGAGAAACTCCCAAGATGAGTGAGATAATGACATCTCAACTAGAGATGAAACTAAGGCAGTGATCAAAAGAAAAAACACTCAGAGAAATGAGGAGAGTAATCATCCTTAAATGGAATAGGTCACACAATTTACTAATAAAGTTCTCAAGCCAATTGAAGAGCTTAGGAGTACAAATGAAATAAAAGAAAAGTTAAGAAATTTTAATGAGAGGTTAGAGAAAATAGGTCAGTAAATAAGCACCCAAATACAACAAAAAAAAAAAGCATAACTGGTCTTGGTTTTAGAAGGTGATAGAAATATTGAAGAAGGTAAAACAGGAGAAAAGAACCTAAAAAAGGGTAAAAAGCACATTTTTCAAAAGGTAAGATAATTGCTAAACCCACCTATTATTAGTATCATAAGAAAGGACTCACATCTAGCATTTGTTGGTTTAAGAAGATAACACATGTTAAGAAATGTACCTTTGATGGGTACTCCATACACCACAATAGTGCATATCTCATTTTAATGAGAAGAGAATAGATGGGTGTTGCTACTATTGAAAAAAGTATGGACATACAGCAAAGAACTATAGAGAAAGATAAAGATGTAACCACTCTTCTCCAAAGGCAATGAGTCCCACTGGGAGGGACATGTTTCCTACATTGATCTACACAACCTATGGGAATGGTGGACATCTAGAAACACAATATAGTCTAAGGATGAATCAAAGGGAAAAAATGGATCATGAAAAGGTATCAGAGTGATGTACTATAAATGACACAAAAGTGGTCATCTTGCAAGATATTGTAGAAGCAATAGACGAACAAGAAATAAGTCCCTAGTTGACAAAGATAAGATCAAAACAATGAAGCAACATTAGAAAGACTTTTCCAAAAAGTGGACAAATAAGAGCAAAGTGGTAGAGGTGATTAAGTCTAGTGAGGCTAACATCTCATTGGTCATTGGTGAGACCTCATTGGTAAACTAAGCTCACAGAGCTTAGAGGGGTTAGAAAAGAAAAGAAAAAATCACAAAACCAATCCCCTAGTCTAAACTAGCAAGTCACATGGTGGAGAGTAGCAATGCTAATGAGATTATTCCATTGATAAGCAAGCACAAGTTGATGGTCACATAACAAAAGCTAAAAAGTGGTCATTGCAAGGCAAATCAAAAGCATTGATAACTTATGTCTTGTAGTAGGTGAAGCTTTTTATAACTATTGAAAACCTAATCTTACAATTATATGACATAAATAGCCACATTGAAAGTCATTTATAACTTTGAAAGATTAAAATAATTCATGATTTTAAAATTGCAAAACCTTAAGACCTTAGAGTGAATTTGTGAAAGAATTGATTACAAGCAAAATATCACATAATCTAGCAAAATGAAAAATCAAGAGATATGCAAGGAAATAATGGCTAAAGAAATGAACAAGGTCAATCAAATCATAATAGATAAAGTATCCTAATTATGAGGGCACAATATTCAAAGGAAAGGACATAGAAGATGAATCAGGATTATCATCTCTCTATGATGATATTTTTCTTATAGTGTTGTGATGTGGAGTCCAATAAACTTGGATGTTTATTCAACATTGTTTTCTCCCCATATTATTTCTATGGGTGTTTGGGGGTAGTGCCCGCAAGACAGGGTCAAGGGGTAGTGCCCTTGTAGGGTCCTTAGGCAACATGGGATCGAGGGGCAAAGCCCCAGTGATGGTGGTTTTGGGGGGTAGCACCCCCAAAACAAAAAAAATTCCTTTTATTGTAAAAGGCATCAACTGTTATTTTTCCTATTGGATGGCTTATTCTAGACCTAATTTTCTAACTGAAAAAAATTTTTATAAAAAGGCTTAGGGTTAGGGATTTCACAATGTAATTGTGATATTGTAGCTTCTTACAATAGTTTGAGCTGTAAGGGATTGTAGATTGTAATCACTAGATAATAATAATATTGGACTTGTTGTTGGTGGATGTAGCCCAGGGATTGGGTGAACCACATTAAATCTTAGTGTCTTGTGTTCTCTTCTATGTGATCTACTATTTTATAATATTGGTTATGTAACTATTATTTCTATCTACGGTTAATCATAACAAGTGGTATAAGAGCTAGACGATTGTCTTTTTTTTTAGCCAGACTATCGCCCTTTTTTTAGTGATCCTCTATAGGAAAGTCTCATGGTTGAGTGGGACTGATGGCAGATGAGGGAAAGCTAAATGTGGAGAAGTCTAATGGGCAAAACTTTTAGTTATGAAAGATGAAAATGGAGGACTATCTTTATTAGAAGGATTTATGGAAGTCGTTGGAAGGAAAATCTAAGAAATAGGGAACTATGATAGATGAGGACTGCAAGATTTTAGATAGGAAGGCACTAGGAAGCATTTGACTATGCTTGGGACCATTGGTGATATTTAACATTACAAAAGCAAAGAGGATGAAAGAGTTGATGGAAACCCTAGCAAAACAATATGAAAAGCCCTTCACTTCAAATATGGTATTTCTCATGAAGCATTTATTTGATATGAAGATGATAGAAGGTGAATCTATTACAAATCATTTAAATGAGCTTAATAATATTACTAGTCATTTATCTTCTATGGGTATTAATTTTAATGAATAAATTAAGGCTCTCTTCATTTTGTGTTCTTTGCTTGAAAGCTAGAATCACTTGGTAATGGTTGTGAGTAATTTTATTTTTGGATCTAATACCCTAAAATTTGGTGATGTGATTGGTGTTATTTTGAGTGAGGAAACTATTAGGAAAACCTCAAGTGGATCTACATCATAAAGTGCTTTGAATGCATAAAGCAGAGGCATAACAAATGAGAGAGGAAACAATTCTGAAAATCATGGGAAATCAAGAGGAAAGTCAAAGGGGAAGAGGTCTCAATCTAGAGGACCAAGAGATTGTTGGTATTGTGGTAAACTAGGGCATAAGAAGAAAGATTATTGAACTTGAAAGAACAATGGAGGAGATAAACCAGAAGGGAACAAGGAGAAAATGTGGTAAGTAACAAGTCCGATTAGGATGCTTTGCTTCTAACTTTAGAAAGTGTTGATGATTCATGGGTTTTAGATTCCGGTGCTTCATTTCATGCTACACCTTATAGAGGTTATTTTATTGTTTATGTCCATGGGGATTTTGGGTTTGTTTATTTGGGAGATAATGAACCTTGTTAGATTGTTGGAAAGAGAGAAAAGTTAAGACTAAGTTGTAGAATGGGAATCATTGGCTACCACATGAGGTAAGACATGTTCCAAGGTTGAGTAGGAATTTAATTTCAACAAGGCAACTCGGTGATGCGGGTTGTGTAGTTTACTTTAATGATAAAAATTGGAAGGTTTCAAATGGTTCCCTTATAGTAGCAAAAGGTGTGAAATTAGGCACCTTATATCTTTGTACAAGTCATATTGTTCCTTCTACTTTGATTGTTTTAGAGAAAAATAAATGTTCACAAACAATTGTTGTAGTTGAGCAGGGAGAACAAACAATTACTATAGATTCTAATACAACACTATGGCACAATAGACTTGGGAACATGAGTGAGAAAGGTATGCAAGTACTTCATTCAAAACAAGTTTTATTAGGTCTGAAATGTGTTAATATTGATTTATGTAAAAGTTGTGTGAATGAAAAACAAAAGAGAGTGAGTTTTGTGAAGACTAGGAAGGAAAAGAAAAGTGAGAGATTAGAGCTTGTGCATACATATGTACATGGGTAATAGCTTAGCTATCATCCCTTGGTGGCTCTCATTATTATGTTGCATTCATTGATGCTACAACTAGAAAAGTTTGGGTTTATTTCCTTAGACAAAAATCTGATGTATTTCAAACTTTTAAGAAATTGAAATGCTTGGTTGAGAATGAGATTGGTAAAAAGCTAAAATGTCTCAGATTTGATAATGGTGGTGATTATTGCAGTCATGAATTTTAAAATTATTGCTCCACTAATGGTATTCATAGATAGAAAATTGTTCGAAGGACTCCACAAGAAAATCGAGAGGCTAAATGCATGAACATGACTATAATGGAGCGTGCAAGGAGCATGATGTTACAAGCAAGGTTTCCCTTAAACATGTGGGTAGAGGTTGTTAATACTATTGTATATTTTATTAATATAGGTCCCTCTACTCCTTTGGACTATGGTATTCTAGAGGAAGCATGGACTAGTAAGAAGGTGAGTTATTATTTTCTCAAAACCTTCGGTTGTGAAGTATTTGCTCATATAGATTCTAAAAATAGAACCAAACTGGAAGCTAAGTTAAAGAAATGTGTATTTGTTGGGTATGGCATTGATAAATTGGGTTATAGGCTTTAGTATTTTGAAAATCATAAAATTGTAAGAAGTAGGGATGTCATATTCAATGAGAAAGTGTTGTACAAAGATCTATTATAGCAACATGAAAAGAAAGAAGATGATTATGTAGTGTTGGATGATACTCCAAAAGATGATGTTCTAGCAATTCCTCATGATCTACAACAACTAGAACAACAAATACCACACACACCAAAGCTTAGTAGACCTCTAGAAATATTTTCTCCCTCTTTGTATTCTATTTTACTTACTAATACCGATGAACCTAAATGTTATGATGAAGTTGTGCAGGTGGATACTAAGATTCAGTAGGAGTCTACAATGATAGATGAAATGAACTCCTTGCTGAAAAATAGGACTTGGGATTTATGCATGTTGCCTACAAGTAAACGATTTTTACAGAATAAATGGGTTTATAGGTTGAAATAGGATGGAGGTAAGAAAATATTTAAAGCCAAGTTAGTTGTAAAAGGATTTTCATAGAAAAAAGGCATTGATTTTGATGAGATATTCTCTCCTATTGTAAAAATGACTTCTACTTTTACTATTTTAAGTATTATGACTATTGAAAATTTTCATTTGGATAGCTTGATGTTAAAAAAACCTTCCTTCATGGTGATTTGGATGAAGAGATATAGATGGCACAACCACAGGGATTTGAGGTCAAAGGTAAGGAGAACTTAGTGTGTAGATTGAAGAATAGTTTATATGGCTTGAAGTAAGCACCTCGGTAATGGTATCTAAAATTTGATAGTTTTATGCATGAGCATGGACATAGTAGGTGTCATTTAGATCATTATGTTTATTTTAAGAGGTCTGATGAGGACAACTATATTATTTAATATTTATATGTTGATGATATGCTTGTAGCTAGGTCTAACATGGATCACATTAAGGGGATAAAATTGCAGTGAGCACATGCATTTGCTATGAAGGATTTAGGGGCAGCAAAAAAATCCTCAGTATGAAGATTTGTAGAGATAGGAAAAACAAGAAATTGACATTATCTGAGCTAAGTTGATTATATTGCAAAGGTGTTGCAACATTTCTCTATGGAGAATATTAAAGTTTTCAACGCACCTTTACCTAGTCACTAGAAGTTGACTAAGGAGATGTATCCCACAACACATGAAGAGGAGGATAATATGTCCAAGGTATCCTATACTTTAGATATAGGAAGATGTATGTTATGGTATGTACAAGGCCAGATATTGCACATGCAGTGGGAATTATTAGTAGGTATATGAGTCATCTAGGAATTGAGCATTGGAATGCAGTTAAATGGATTCTCAAATATTTGAGAGGAACATCTAGTAAGTGTCCACATTTTGGGGGATCTACTACTAGTTTACAGGGCTATGTTGACTTTGATTTGGTAGGGGATATTGATACTAGGTAGAGGACTACATGTTATGTATTTACTATTGGTGGGGCAGTAATAAGTTGGGTTTCTTGATTACAAAAGGTTAATGTTTTATGCACTACAGAGGTAGAGTATGTTGCTGCTACAAAGGCAACCAAGGAGATGATATGGCTTCAATTATTAATGGAAGAGTTGGGACATCTACAAAAGGATAATTATTTATTCATAGATAGCCAGAGTTCCATTCATCTTGCAAAGAATTCAGCTTTGCATTCAAGGACAAAACACATATAGTTGTGGTACCATTTCATTCGATTAGTTTTGGATGATGGATAGTTAAAGATGGACAAGATACATACAGATGATAATCTAGTAGATATGTTTACCAAGGTAGTAATAAGGGACAAGCTAAACTCCTCTTCAATATTGGTTGGTCTTCTAGATTGAATAGAATAAAAGAGAAATAGAGTCCAGGGTGGTTTGATATTCCAGTGGGAGCTACAAGTTTAGTAGTGCTATGATTAGTCTCCAAGGGAGGTTATTGTTGTGGGGTTTGATTAGTCTCCAAGTGGGAGATTGTTGTGATGTGGTCTAGCCTAATCAGCCTTGAAGGTTTATTTAGTGTAGTTTTCTCCCCATATTATGTCTACGAGGGTTTGGGGGCAACGCTCCTATGGGGTCCTAGGGCAATGCCCCAGTGCATTCCCTATCATGATAGAGGGTGGGGTTAAGGGACAATGCCCCTATCGGGTTTTTTGAGGGCAATGCCCCCAAAGCCAAAAATTCCTTTATATTGTAAAAAATGTCAACTGCTATTTTTCCATTCTAGCCCTAATTTTGTAAGTGGAAAAAGCTTGTATAAAAAGGCTTAGGGTTAGGGATTTCATAATGTAATTGTGACATTGTAGCTTCTTGTGGTAGCATTGAGTTGTAAGGGATTGTGGATTATAATCACTAGATAATAATCATATTGGAATTATTGTTGGTGGACATAGCTCAAGAATTGGGTGAACCATGTTAAATCTTGGTGTCTTGTTTTCTCTTCTGTGCAATCTATTATTTTCTGATATTGGTTATACTTGCATGTAACTATTATTTCTATCTAAGGTTAATCTTAACATATAGAATATGTAATTGCATACCTAGATGTTGACGTACAAGAACTAGGTCATAAGGTAATATGTGAATTGTATACCTCATTGTACTTAGAAGGATTTCAAAAAGATGAACATAAGGAGCCAGAGAATTCTACTCTAAACAAAGTGATAGATGTACTTGGTTTCTTCCATGAAAAATGAATAAGATTTTTTGTAAGCCAATTCCATGAACAATATATGTGGCTAAAATACACTCTACAAAATTACAAATACCCTAGTACAAAACATAACTAGATTCAATGCGACTAAAATTGATCTATCTATAAATGTTATATCAATAAAATAAGCAACTACTATCACAAAAGGGCAACTAACTTAGGATGTAATGGGATGTACAGTGAACAAGATTCTAGATTTGAAGATAAGATTTGTGGCCATGGTAATGGGATACAAACTATGTCACTCTAGTAGGGAAAACCAAATACCTAGCAACTTAGTTTATGGAGCATTTCAAACCATTCACCATAATTCATTGATTGATCTATGCAGACCTACATTGATAGGTGATGGTAAATCTAGGTAAAAGCATGAATGATCATAAATATCAAACTCTAATATTTGGTTTAGTACTAGTTTGCATGTTTTTCTATCTTAAGGGAGATGTCCTAGGGTCCCCACTCTACAAGTGGAGAGAAGACCAAGTTGTAACCACACAAATAAATGAGCTCTATTGGAAATTAGAAGGCAAAGTAAATGCCTTGCTATGATTTTTTCAAGAACTTCTAGAAGGAAATGCACCAATGAGAAGGATTCCCACAAGTCTAGTGGAAAACTATAAGATTGAAATATGTTTTCTTGCAATAAAAATTAAGTGCATCATTTGTGCAATTCAACCAAGAACCCATTGGTTGACACCTTTTGGATATGATGTTGGAGAAGAAGAAGAAAATTCATACATATGAGGGTTATTGGCAATGGAAGAAAGGTCAATTTTTCCAAGGTTCGGCACCCATATAGAAACATGAAATAGACTTCTCGTAGAGAAGAAGAAAGTTGAAGAAAGAACCCTACATATGGTAACAAGAAGCCAAGCCTTGAGACCATCATAGAAAGCATTGGTTGAAGTAATGAGTACAGAGGAAATAAAAGTTGAACTCATAAGGAAATCCCAACACAAGTCTTAAGAATAGATGGAGGAGAAAGGATCACCACTGACTCAACTAGAGAAAGACTTATGGCATGCCCAAATCTAATGGACAAAATACACACTAAACACACCAAAAATTGTTCTAAAAAAATAGGTTTGACTAGGTTGAATTGTAACTACATTGTTAACTATGTTGATAATCAAATTTAAAAAATTCAATGTGAATGAAAATACTTCTTTTGGTTATACATGTGTAACTTGTTTTCGATTTTCAAATCCATAATCACGAAGTTTACTATCTAAAAGTTTCATTTGATCATCTAAGTTTTCTAAAGTTTATCAAGTTTCCATCTACACACAAGGGATGTAGTTTGTAGTTGATGCAAGTCAATGTTCATTATTACTAATTTAATTTCATTCATAACTTCAAATAATATTTATATTTCACAATTCTTCAACAAAGATCACCATATCTGATATCACTTTAACCATCATTTGTTTCTCATAATAATTTACATATATGTGTGTGTGTGTGTGTGTGTGTGTGTGTTTTACATTATTAAAAATATATAAATTATACATTATTTATTGGTCATAAATAAAATATTAATTAAATACATTTTGTTTGTTGCATTTATTAAATTATTATTTTTTTTTAAAATTAAACTTTTAAATCATTCTAAAAATAAATATAATTAATTTTTTTTAAATATTAAATGAAAAATATTATAAATGGCATATATATTAAATTATATATATTATATATTATAATATATATATATATATATATATATTATAATAGATATTATTAACTAAACATAATTAATAACAAAATATATGAAAAAAACAAATTACTCCCTATCCGCTCCTTGTACCACTTCACCATGGAGGTGGGAATCCCCGTCGCCCATTCAGATTCCATGGGGAGACTTTGGTCCCGCATAAAATTTAAAATAAATTTTTAATTATCCTCCATTCAATGGATGTCAATGGTTGGAAGAGGGAGTTTGGGGTATAAATGTGATTAGGTATGTTAGAGGTGGGCCCCACACGAGGGCGCTATCTATGCAAGGGCCAAGATATTAATTAATTTAAAAATTACCTATAACATTTTTATGAAATTTAATTTATTAAAAACACAAACAAATTGATTATGTAGGTGCATTTTGGCCCCTCCATAGCCAAAACCCCACACAGGTATCCCTCTGTGCATAATACTTTTTAAATTAATTTCCTTAGTCGTTTTATATTATTTGATGGGGTTTGTTTAAGAAATATGTTAAATAATAAATATATTTATTTATTTACAATTAACTCTTAATCCATTTATACAGGGTAACAATAAGTTCTATTTATAAAAAACTTTATTAGTTTATTATAAATACATATATGCAAGTGATTAATTATGAATTCTCAATTAATTCTTAACTCCTTTATTCTAATAGGGTGTTTGAATATTTGTTTGAGACTTTTTGATAGAGTACCTTTAGGAGTTATTTGAGTTTTTAAAAAAATATTGCATTGGATTAATTTTGTCAAGCCCTTACAAAAGAAAAAGACTTCAGGTCTCTTTTGTTATTTTTACATTTTCACTTGTAAACTCTATGCATTTTACTAAAAACTCTATGCATTTTACTAATCCATTTTAGTCTTCAACTTGTAGATTTTAAAGCTAAGTGATGAAATAATCTAATGCACTATATAATATACCACCAGCATTAATAATGAATTTAGTTATTCATTTTGAAGTAGAGGCTTAAAAAAAAATTAACTTGAAATAAAACTTATTGAAATAAGATAAATATTTTTTTCATACTTTATTTTCACTCTATCACAATCTAATTTATAGAATTGTGTGTGATTTCAAATCAACAATTCTACTATTTGCTAAAATTTAAACAATATATGATCTATCATTCATTTTCATTCTAGAATTTACTTATGAATTCAGTATCAAATAAGTTAGTTTTCTTTGAACAATTGAAAATATATTGCAACCAATCTCTCACAAATACCACTCTCATCTCATTACAATGTACACAATGAATTTTAAGGAATCATTCAAAATGAAGTACATTTACAACATTGAATTTAATTCAAATTTTACAATTCCATTTGGAAACATTTTATCAAATCACAATGTCAACAATGAGGATCAATATATGATCTTTTACAATACAGTAATTTAAGAAAACTTCATGATTCTTCATCTTGAAAACTCCAACATAGTTTACAACCTTCCAAGTTTCTTCGTCAACATATATCCACATTAAAGAAAACCTAATGAAATCATAAATGAAACCATGGAAGCTCATCTCCCAACCTAGGTCTCTGCGAGACCAACCACCAAGCTTGGAGAACCAAGACAAACCAGGTAACATACAAGCACAAACTCACAAAACAACATTTATAGAATACAACATTGAACTCTCATTTTAAGCTTATACAATAGGTTACCATATCAAACCAATAAGAAGGATGAAGGTGTTCCTAAACCGTAAGGAGAAGCCAAATCTAGAAATCAAATTGCCTTCACAAGGCATACAAAACAATTACCATTTATCACAAGAATTCTCCCATTATCACCCTCAAGTGCAAAACATTGTATTGCCACATGAATCCCATACTTCATGCTTGTCAGGCTCTTCCTTCCAAGAAAGAGACTCTGAACTTAGGGAAATGACCAACTAACCCCCTCACCCAAAGGCCACTACTTCCCTCCCAAGGGTGAGTGATGTCCTTCCACACCCATGAACAACATGCTTACAAAACTCAAAATGGAAAAGAAATAAAAGTAAATCAAGCATACCCAATAAAACAAAACATGAACAATTTTATAATACACATATGCATACACATCAATTTATTGCTACATTTACAAAATGAAAAAAACTATAACCATGATATTTCTTCCATGAAAAAGCTCACCAACCTTGATCCAAAGCTATGGAAAATGAACAACTTGAGAAGAGCCCTCTATCCTTTCTTGTTTGACAATCTCCAAAACCTATAGATCTCTAAAATTAGAGAGTGGGTGACAACCACTCTATTTTCAAATTCCATTATAATAGGCATCTAAACTGCTACTTTAACTCTCATCATGAATGAGAGCAACCACTTTTACTCTGCCTAAGTTTCCCTACTTGACTAAAAATCCAATTAAGTGAAGATATGGTGGAAAGTTGGTTAAGACTTCTTCATTTTTCACAACACTTGATAAATAGGATTTTAAAAGGGCTAGAAAAGTGATTTAAGCATGAGTAAAGCAAAAATTAAAGCACTAACATATAGTACTAAGATGTAGGTAAGTTTTACTAAAAGAACACTTTAGGACTCTTATAAACCCCTCTAAAGTCACCCTAAACTTAGAATTTCATTTAATTGAAACCTCAACATGACAACACTATGCAACTAGATTTAACTTAAGCATTTGTAATTGGTGTAAACTAAGGTTAAGTGTATTTTTCCAATGTTTCAATTTGACTTGCCACTTATATACATAACATTACAAATTCCAAGTGACGCTATAAAATATAATGTACAATACGAGTGGCAAATCAATTTTCACAAAATGAATCTAATCTAAAATATTCATCACATTACATTCACGAAGTAAAATACAAAACAACGAGGTTAAGATCTCTTCATTATATCTAACCTTAGTATTCTCATTTGATACAAAGGTTTAGTCTTGGTTCTCTGATTTCACCATGGTTATTTCCTACATACTTAAACCGCATATCAATGGTCCAAGATGAATAAATCACATACACAACATACATCCTAAATCAAATTCTACATTCATAACTAAATCACCACTTATACCTTTTCTCAATCAATTTTCAAATAATATTTTCCATTTCTAAACCAATTTGCATCATCAAACTAAACATGATATAATTCATCTAACATTTATAGAAAAGCATGATTTCATTACAATCAATTAAATAAGAAAATAGCTGCATGAATATAATTAATCATCAATCATCATAATAATTCCTAATCATCATAGATATCATATAGTAATCATCACATGGTATCCAATAGTTTGAATAACTGTACCAAATAAGTCTACAATATAATAGGGTCTCAAAATATAAAATGTCCAAAATGAAAATAAATAGTTGTGTTATAATGGGTTGGGGTGAGG
The DNA here is from genome assembly GCA_028749045.1 of Cupressus sempervirens. Classification (NCBI taxonomy): domain Eukaryota; kingdom Viridiplantae; phylum Streptophyta; class Pinopsida; order Cupressales; family Cupressaceae; genus Cupressus; species Cupressus sempervirens. Next base: position 359,194,993 of record CM053791.1, on the reverse strand, counting down.
CCTGACATCCTCCCCCTCTAAGCATGAATATCCTCCTAGATTTCATCAAAGAGGTATAGGTATTGTGACCTCATTTGAGATGCATGCTTCGATGAAGTCATGACCTCATTATAACAATCCCAATAGACTCTAACCTAGTCTAGCTCTCTACCTCAAAGTGCTAGGGTTCATCAGCCCAAATGTGAATGGGATCCAATGTTAGTTGCCCATCCAACTCCACCTACAAAGCATCCCAATAAATAATGTGAGACTCATCATTAACATACTTTCTCAATACTAAAACATGAAACATATCATAGATGTGTGGAAAGCTAGGTGACAAGACTAAATGGTAGGAAATAGGTCCTATCCTCTCCAATATTTCAAATTTTCCAAAAATTTGAGACACCAACTTAGAATATTTTCCAAAATAGATTGGACTCTCATGTAGACACACTCTTATAAAAACTCTATCACCAACCATGTACTCCATATCAACCCTCTTTGCATCTACATACTTCTTATGCCTATCTTGAGCCTCTCTAAGACACTATCTAATAAAATCTACTTGTCACTCCATATCCCTAACCAACTATAGTCCAATAGACACTCTATCATCAATCATATTCCAACACAAAGGAGTCATGCAAAGTCTACTGTAGAGGGCCTAGTAAGGTGGCATACCTATAGAAGAATGATGCCCATTGTTATAGGAAAACTCCACAAGATAAAGATACTATTTCCACTTGATTTGGTGATCCATAACATACATCCGTAACATATCCTTCAAAAGTTGATTGACTCTCTAGGTCTATCCATCTGCCAAAGGGTGATATGTTATACTAAAATTAAGAGTAGTACCCAAAGTTGTTTGAAGCTCTTTCCAAAATGATAATGTGAACAAATAGTCTCTATTAGAAATGATCTTATGAGTAATTCCACAAATTTTGACAATATCTTGCAAGGATGCCTAAGAAACTATTGGTGTTGTGAAAGTGGTATGAATAGGTAAAAAGTGTGCAACTCTGGTCAACGTATCAACTATCACCAAGATAGTGTCATCATGGCAAGAAGACATAGAAGTCCATCAATAAAATCCATAGAAATTACATCCCACTTCCACTTATGTATCTCATGTGATTGCCAGAGTCCACCTAGATGACTATATTTTTCCTTCACTCTCTGGCACTCTAGGCATCTAGATAACATACTGGCAATCTTTAATCACATGCCTAGCCATTGATACAACTATCTAAAATCTATATGCAACATCTTAACCCTTGGATACACTACATATGGTGCTCAATGAGCCTCTAATACAATAAACTCACACAAATCACCAGTAGAAGGTACAATATAAATGTGTCCTCTATGACCTAAAAACCCATCAGACTCCAAGGAATAATCTGTGTACTTCCCTTCTAGGGACCTCTAAGAATGAATTATCTAAAAAAGTTTTATGTATAACTAATCAACAGGAAAATATCACAATATACAATCTCTCAAACCTATGCTAGTAGTCATGGATGATAGCTCATATCACCTCCTAGTGTCTACAACTACATTTTCCTTCCTATTGATTTAATGAACATAAAAATCATGCTTGCATAAGAAATCCATCCATCTTCTCTATCTAGCATTAAGGTTTGACTAAGAAAAGATATACCATAAGCTCTGATGGTCTGAATGAAACTCAAAATGGTGACCAAAGAGAAAGTGTCACCATCTCAGTAAAGCATGAACCATTGTTGTGAGTTCTAGGTCATGAGTAGGATAATTAATTTCATTAGTCTTTAGCTTCCTAGACTCCTATGTTATAACTTGACCATTCTACATAAGGACTTCTCCTATTCCATCCAAAGAAGTATTTTTGCACAAAATAATTCCCTGATGGGTTAGGTACTGCAAGAATTTGTGCACTAGTGAGAGCTCTCTTGAGCTCTTAAAAATATCTCTCACACTTCTATGTCCACTAAAACTTCTTTCCCCTCCTCTAAAGATATGTGATAGGATTATCCAATCTATAAAATCCCATAAAAAAGTGTCTGTAGTAACTTGCTAACCCCATAAAAACCCTCACCTCAATAATACTGGTAGATTCATGCCAATCTATAATGGCTTTAATCTTTGAGGGGTATACTAAAATTCCATCACCTCTGATAATGTGAACTAAATAATGAATCTCAAATCTATGGAAATCATACTTCTTTAAGCTTCCATACAATTGAGTCTCCCTGAATAGCTACAATAATGTCTCAAGTGCTCCTTACGCTCCTTCTCACTATGAGAATAAAATAAAATATCATCAAGGAACACCACCATAAAATTATCCAAAAATGTATGGAATAACCCATTCATGAAACTCATGAATACATTTGGAGCATTTTTCAGACCAAAAGGTACTATAGTGAACTTGTAGTGACCATACCTCGTGTGAAAAAGAAATCTTGTGGATATCACTCTCCACAATCCTTAACTAGTGATAACCTGACCTAAGATATATCTTTGAGAAAATATGAGCACCCTTCAGCATTTCAAATAGATCATCAATCCTAAGAATTGGGTATCAATTTTTAATGTTTACTTTGTTAAGCTTTTGATAATCAATACACAACCTAAGTGATCCATCCTTCTTCTTTATAAAAATCACTAGTGCACACCAAGATGACACACTAGGATGAATGTGTTCTTTTTCAAAGAGATATTCCAACTAAATCTTGAGCTCATTAATCTCATGATTGGTCATCTTGTATGGTGCTCTAGATATAGGCTTATCTCTTGACACAAGATCAATGTGAAAATCAACTACTCTAAGTGGAGGCATTTCAGGGAAATTTGAGGGAAACACATCCATAATCTCCTGAAATATAGGAAAATCATCTAGAGAAGTCTCCTTCTCAAAATTCCCATCTTTGTCACTAATAGTGATGAAAAATAACTGACATATTTTTTGCATACACCATTTATGTTGCATAGTGGATATCATATAAAGAGATATAGATCTTTGTACTGTAGAAATCATTGTGGGAGTACCATGACTATCCACACATTCTACCCTTTTCTATCAACAATCCATCTTTGCATTATGGGCATAAAGCCAATCTATGCTAAGAACTACAGCATATGTACCTAAAGAGGTAATGCAAAGATCAACCATGGTAGTCATGTCTCTAATTTGAAACTCACAACCATGGACCAAATAATTAATTGGCACTCTAGCTCTTGAGGCTAACTCTACCTCCCAAGTGACATCATGTCTAACTGCCACTAACCTATAATGTTCCACCACGAATGAAGATATAAAGGAATTTGTAGCTCCCAAATCAAATAGAATAGAAACTCTACTATAGTGTAACATACCTATGGCCTCAATAACTATGGCCTAGTGCTCTTACTAGCATTTATAAACCACTATAAAACAAACCTAAAAATCTAATGTAAAATGATGTTGGAGGCAATTATAACTCAAGATCTAGGCTAAAATTTGCAAGCCAAATAAAGCCCAAAAAAATTTCAGCAATCTATCAGGGGTAAAATAATGCTTCAGGGGAAAAATTGGCCTTTAGAGGTGAAAATCTCCTCTAATAATAGTGTTTGATGTTGATTCTATTTTCAAATTTTTTTCTAAATGTAAAAAGGTTACTCTAATCCACAACTTGTTCATCAAATTAGGATCTAAATCCTGCAAAACAAAGAGATTGTTTATTTGTTGTTGGAGGGCAGGGGATATTACCTCAACTTCGAACCCTAGTTTAGGAATTAACTTTGAATTGGAATAATTGAAATATAATTATAGCAAATAGTAGTGATATATCTAACATGAAGTAACGTAAACCTATGAACATGCTCTTAAATATGGAATGTAATCAAGCATGTGGATGTAATAGCTTTTACTCAACTTTAAACCCTAAAAAGGAAATCAAAGTGAAACCAAAACCTTCTTTATTGTGTGTGCTCAAAGTTTGTCTTTGTAGATGTTGAAAGAAGATTTTGAAAAAAGGACCTTGAATGTATGAAGGCAAATCTTGAATATGTAATAGAATATTTAGCATAAAATCCTTGATCTTCAATAGAGGAAGCTTTAATGAATGCTTGGGAAATTGAATGCTAGAGTGCTTGAAGACATGAATAATGGAAGAGAAATGGAGAAAATGGAAGGTTTTATACATATCTTAGAATTAACTAACTCTTGTAGGATGACCAACCTAGAAGTTAACACCCAAACATCCCAGAACACGGGACTCAAAAAGGGGAGCCAAAATAGGGATTAATCAAGGGAATTTTTTTCCCACAATTGGTCCATCAAGGGAAAAATTCACCCCTAATTAATTAGAGGAAAACTTTACCCCTGATGATTAGGTGTACAAACCCCTAGGGCTCCAAAATAGGTCTAGAAATCTTGAAATCAAGTCCAGATTCTAAGGAGATCCCATTTCAGTGTGAGGAGAAGGTTCCAAGTAGATGGATGAATGAAGGTAATGACCTAAGAGAAATATATCCTACCTCAAGCTTAACACTATGAAATAGGATCTTTAAAGAGGATCTAATAGGTTTTGCCCCAATTCTACCTAGATGAAAGTATAAAAAATGAAAGAAGAAATGAAAGAGAGAAGGGGATTGATGATCCTACATTAAATAGATGCTAAACCTTTATTAAATTGAAGTTCTTCAAATTTAATATATTACATTTATCACCTACTTGAGTGAAAGTGTGGATCAACCCACACTTGTGGTAAAGGATAGAGAGAAGAAGAAGATGAAGAGGAGTCTGACGAATCTCAATGAGATAGTACATCATTTGATCAAAGAGAATGAGCCACCAAGACCAAGGATCCTTACTCCACATACATGCATGAGGGTGAAAACAAAAAAAAAACAAAAAAAAAGGAAAAAGAGGAAAAAGATGCAAGAAAATTTAGTGCTAAATAAGCCCAAATCAACTAATGACAAAAATTTTGACTGAAGAAAAATCTCTCCCACCAATATCATATTCGGTAAGCCATTGTAAGAGCATGAGTGATGACATAAAAAATGCAAGAGTAATATCATTGGTAACATAGCTTCTAGATCTATCTCTACTAGCATGAAAGTAAATAGAGATAAAAATAAAGTGATTACCTCACCTAGTAGAGTGTCCACCCTACTATGAATGACTAAGATATCTGATGCAAAAGGTGGCATTGAAATAGTCTAATGGAGTGGTAATCCACTAGTCAACTCACTAAAGCTCCACCCATAGATAAACATCCATTTTATCACCACAACATGGTCCTATGTAAAATATTTGTTACCCATGTATGGGACTTAGCAAATTGTGTTTGAATACATTACCTATATCAAGACTTATCAAGTTGTTACGTGTTACCCAAATATTATATTAATTAGCATATATGTATCTAGATACATCACCCATGAATGAGATTTAGAATATGTGTTTTTTTGTGCAAAATAAGGATGAAGTAACAATTCATATATTTTAAAATGACTAAGAAAGAATACCTAGCATCCAGGGCTAAAGTACTCTAATCCATGCTTAGAATCCATATTTTCTACCCCATGCAAAAAATAATGAACAAGGAGGGTATATATGCCCCCTCCCTATCATTATTATGCCAAATAGGCATGAGAAGGAAGAGAAAGAGGATAACTTCTTACACAACAAGGAGATATCCATTTATCATTAATGTAGACTATATTCATAGTGAAGAGTTGTGACTCTTATAATCTTCTACATTGACAATTGTAAAAAATATATGTCGCTTATGGAAAGAGGATCCTCAAAAAGAAGAAATCTTAGTAACAAGATGTCCACTTAATATGAGTGGTTGATTAAAATAATATCTCTAAGAAGAAGGGAAGAAGAATAAGAATGCACTTATTCAAATTCCCATATATATATATATATATATATATATATATATATATATATATATATATATATATATATATATATATATATATATATATGGGTGAAATACAGATCCTTAGATGAAGGCTTACAATCTCCAAACAAGGGAAAATTTGCATATTGAACAAATATTTAATTGATAAAGAAGAGTTTATGACCTAGGACATGCACCTCATACAAAAATGAGAATCCATAGTCAAGACACAATTCTTCATAAAGAAAAGAAAAATGTCACATAATGATCAAATTGCATGTAAGATTAAAGAAATTAGAGCCATAGAGAAGAGATAAATAATATACAAATGCTATTTTCAGCCCCCAAGCATAAGATAGGAAAGGAATTCCATAGTAGATTATATAACCAAATCTTGAAGAACATAAGAATAATTTATAAGCAACAATAGATAGTCATGTACAAAATGCCAACATCTAATGTCTGTCAAGAGAAATATAATACAATGCTATAGATAAAGACACACTCAATTATAGAATATAAGGATACTTTAGAAAGGAGAAATAAAAGGGAATATATAGATACCAATGTCGCATAAAATAATATAAATCTATAGAAAGATAAAGAAACAAGGCCCTTATAATTCTAGAGAACATCTCATAGAGATAAGGTATCATTCATAAAAATGAATGCAAGTGTAGAATAGATAGAAAAATATTCTTCTTGCATAAGATTTAGAGGAAACATTGATGTAGATAAAGAAGAAAGGATATCAAAAGGAAGGAAGGAAGAAACCTTGCCCCCCTAATGAAGGACAAGGAAAAGAAACCTATTGAGAGATTCCAAGGACATGCTATACAAGATAATGAGGAATATTCTACTATAGGTGGGAACAAAGACTAAGTCAAATCATGCAAAAATTGTAATACCTCAAGTATATAAGGAATAATACCCATTGGAGCCTTTTCTTTAACATATAATTGAAAATGAAAATAGTCAACAATGTTATGATCATCATTGTAACGAAAGGGACATGAATACACAAAAAGACAATCCTCAAGAGGCATAGGGTTTGTCTTCAATTCAATAACAACCATTTGAATATAACAATTCAAAGCCAAATCTTTACAAGTATCAAGATAATCAAAATCAAGATTAGGTAAGAGAAGATGAAGAATAGGTCACCTAGAATATTCTTGCACAATATCAAAAGGAGAATATCCAAGACCATGTTTATCCAACTTAGGAGACACGTGACTAAGATTTTTAAGACCCTGTATATTAATACCAAGTCCCAAGATAATGTAACCCTATTTAAAAACCATGTGATAACCTTTAAGATAATTATTTTTTAGATCTTCAATAGGAGGAGGTTTCTTACCAGTTTCATGCAAAACAGTAGTGTAATGAACAACATAAGGAGGAATAAAATGGGCCTTATAATTTCCCCTATTATGAGTAACAAGAGGAGAAACAAGTTCCTTAAGGAAAGTAGAAATATCCTCATCATGAACTAAAGTTGTATCCTAAACATATGTAGAAGAACTACTAGGAGATGAAGAAAGAGAAGGAGGAATAGTAGGGTTAGGAGGAGGATGAGGAGAAACCTCAACTAAAGTTCTCACATATTCCAAAGAGGTAATAAGCCAGCCATCCACATAAAGACCTAAGCACAATCTTGAAAGAGGAAAAAATGTATTCATTGACCTCATAATAGAATAACCAAGGAGAGTATGAAGAGCCATAAACACTATAAAATGCATAAAAATATCATAAACATCATAAGTGATATAAAGAGATGCAATTAATAGAATATTGAAAAAGATAACCATACAACAAAATATTTTCATGACACAAGATGTATGCAAACCAAGGAAGAAGATAAGCAAGAAAAATAGGAGGATGTAACACCAAGAAAATAAGGCACAAGTCAAGTTTACCAATTAATGTAGGGTAGGAAAAAAGAAGTAAGCTCACCCTGCATAAAATGAAAGAGGGAATACCAAGATCCACCCCTTTTGGTTAGATTAGGTTGATCCCAAAGGAAGTACCAACCTAATGACTAATGAAAAAAGAAGAGTGAATGAATTGGGTTTATTTCCCTCTCACCCTCACCTTAAGAGGATTTAGGTAAAAAATATGGAGATAAAGTAATGGTGAAATGAAAAGTATGAAGAGAGAGAGAGAGAGAGAGAGAGAGAGAGAGAGAGATAATACCTTATGGAAAACAAACCTAAAAATGTATTTTCGAATGATGTTGGAGGCTATTGTAACTTGAGATCTAGGATAAATTTTGCAAGAAGGATAAAACCTATAAAAAAATTGGTGATCTATCAAGGGAAAAATTGGTCATTAGGGGTGAAGTTTTACCCTAATGACAGTGTTCCATGTTGAATCTAATTTCATAGCTCTATTAAATAGTTAAATGTGTACTTTGATCCATAACCTATTCATCAAACTAGGATCCAAAACCTGCAAAATAATGAGATTTTTTATTTATTGTTGGTGGGGGAGGGGGAGTTTGCCTTAGTCAAACCCCAGTTTAGGAATTATTCTTGAAATAAAATAATTGAAATGGAATGATAGTAAGAAGTAGTGATAGCTCTAACATGAAGTAATGTAAATCTATGAATATGCTCTTAAATTTGGAATGTAATCAAGAATGTGGATGCAATAGGTTGAATCAACTCACTAGTACATTAGGCCTCCATTTTTTACCAACATTTTCAATCACAGGCCAATTTGGCTTGTTAAATTTTTTATTTTTTTAATATGATCCTTACAATGTTGAGATTTTGACAATAGTTAAGTTTCTCGTCAAAATTTTGACGTTGTTGGGTTCATATTTAAAAATAATAAAAGTGAAACATTTCATTTTGTTTTGCATGACACATTGTGACTAGGAGTTTGGGTCAAGATTAAGAGGAGAAATTGTGGTGAGAGGTAAGGGTTGATTGTATTTTCTAATTTATGTTCCTTTTTTGATGAAACTTTGTATGCTTGAAGAACACTATACCCCTTTATCACATTTGAGCAACACAAATTGTGGCACCAATCTTCTCGGGATGAATTCCTATCAGTACTAATTTGTAGCACAAACACAACCCCCTAGCACATCTTTACAACATGTTCATTCCATGGAATCCATGCATTCATTTAGTATACCCTCTGACCCTGAGCTAGATGTCGTGTAAACATGTACATGCACTATGTATGTACACCAAAATATATAAATATACATGCCCTAGTGTACAACCCTTTGCTCCTTCTCTTCACCCTTGAATTAGGCCAAGGATCATATTAATACACACACACATGCACAACCCAAATTGTATGTGTAATGAAACCCTAAAGAATGTTGTAATCCTTATCCTATTTGAGTAGCACAAATTGTGGCACCAATCTTCTCTGGATGACTTCCTGTCAGCACTAATTTGCAGCATAAATGTGACACATGGTACATATATGGTTTTTAATTTATTCTTACTGGAAGCTTATCACTTGTGTAGGTTTTATAGTTTGTCATCTCAAAAATTTGACATATGTGCTCAGTACTCTATCATATGTATTTTATAGAAACCCTAACACATGGCACATATATATAGTTTTCACATATTTCAACATGCTATCATTTGTGTTTCTATTTTGTTGTCTCATATATTTTGGCATTTGCAGATGTTATTTGTTTTTTATTAGGAAAATAGATTTTACAGGGATCCTGAAACCCATAGTTTTACAACAGAAAACAACTTAAAGCAGAAAAGACAGAAAAAAAGCTGCCTCAAAAGGCCAGAAACAAAAACACCTGAAGCCTGAGAAACAAAGGCCAGGAATAGAGCCTGGCGGGCAGACTAGTGTCCCTTCTTTTCCATTGCCTACAGGGTTTCTGCAGTGTCACTTTCCTTCTGGTTGGCCTCTTCCTCTTGGATCGTGGGGAGGAAATGCATCTGGTCCCCCTAACTTTCCTGGATTCTAGTCTCTTTCTAAGGATCTTCCCAGTTGGTTCTGTGCTCTGTACTCTACTCCACATTCCCCAAAAGACTGGCATTGGTCAGATAGTCCCCCAAATTAACAATTTTTTCGTTCAAGGTATGGAGGGTATCCACAATCTGTTTAGTCACAATCTGGTGGATGGAATCTAGCCTTTGGACCTTCTGCTCGAGTTGAGTGATTTTGTCCTCTTGATTGTCTCCGAGGTCCTGGCTTCTATCTTTTTCTTGGCTACCCACCTGGTCTTTACTATCTCTAGCCTCATGATCCTTGACATCCCCCCTGTTGTTGGTCTGGTTGGACCTATCCTTCAGAGTCTCAATTTCCTGAAAAAGCCACTTAATGGAGCAAAAATTGTCAATCAGGTTGTTCTTTGCATTGTTGAGAAAGTTGAAACCCATTTCACGAACATTGTCAGAGAGAACCAGAAGAGACGGGTCAAGGAGCTCGTCATAGTGGGTGCTACTGTCGAGATCCCCCAACACCTAGATTTTAGCAAGTTCTCTGACAATGCCCATACTGACCCTATCCACATTGAAATTGCTCTAGGCTGTTCTCTTATTTTTCTTGATGGCCTCCCCCCCCTTTTCAACCATGATTTCTATCATCTCTTCTAGGGGTGAAATGGGGACCTCTAGGGGGGAGGTGGGCGCAGTAGGGCTGGGGAGCAAATCGGCGTGGTCACTGAGATGATCATGGGTTGGGGTCTGGTCTAATTTTCTTTTCTTGGGGTTATCCTGGGTTGCAAAGGGGGTCACCTCCTTCTTGTCATTATCTTTCTCCTTGTCATCTTCCAACTCACTTTCCTTCTCTGCCACTGAATCTGCCTCCTCCGACTCTGTATCTGACTCACCACTAGACTCCTTAGGATGAGGGGAAGGGGGGTTAGGGGGAGGGCACCTGGGGCTCTTCCTGCTAGGGAAGCAGGGAGAGGGATTGGTTGTTGGCATTTTAGACTTGATAGATTTCACAACATGCACTTTCCATGAGTCTGAGTTGGCGGTGTCCTCCAAGGAGCCACCCAAAACCCCAATGGACTTGACTCTTGTCTGGGTTTCTAGAAACTCAAAAATGAGGAGCAGAAGACCTTTGTGAAGGGTGGGGTTCTTGACAGGACATTTCTTGTAACTCTCTATATTCTTAGTCATAGAAGTATAAATATAGAAAGGAAAGGAGATTTTCACTTTATGTCTAAAATGATTAAGCAGAACAAAATGATGGGTCCTGACTCTATCAAACCTGGGCTCCAAAGTGACATACTCTATGATGATCCTCAGAACATGCCCCCATATCTTCTTGATGGACTCAATGTCATAGTAGGTGTTAATCTTTACCAATTTGGTTTTCTCCTTGTCATTCTTGATGAAAGCGTTGACAGCATTGGTGGACATCTTCTTATCCCTGAAGAACCTCATGCCTTCCTGGTGTACACTCGAAAGTGTCCCACTCTAAACCATTCTATCCAAACAATTCCATGAGTTCGGAATGCTTGGATGCCGACTTAGAGCTCCCTATCCATGGAGTGCAAGAGAGTGTATTTCAAGTTCAAGGGCTCTCAGATGAGCCTTAGAGATACTATTCTTGCTAGTAAACCATGCAATGGGAGGTTCCAAAGACAAGATGCAAGAATGCAAATGTCCCAAGGAGTTCCTCAAGAATGCAATACAAATGAAAATTAAGCTAGAATGAGGTGCAAAGTGCAGCTATTCTAAGCATGGATGAGAGTGTTACAATACCATTATTAAGCTATGTGAGATTAAGCTACATGTAAAAATGAAAGCTAAGCTAAGCTAGAATGCCATGGATGAGAGAATGTAGACAAGAAAGAGAAGTTCTCCACAAAGCTCCAAAGAAACTTGTTAGAAAACCTGCATCATAACAATATTCAAAATGAGGATGGATTGAGGGGGAAAGCTCTCTCCCTTTTAAATATGTATGGATGGTGGAGATCAAGATGAAGATGGTGGATGATCAACAGTTGAATTTGAAAATAGGAGTGATCCATGTGCACACACAAGTCAACCAGTAGAATATAAGTTGACTTGTCATATAAGACAAAAGTCACAAAGCCTTTTCTTTTAATTGCAAAATAGAAAAAGGACTTTATGTGTGCACTTTAAGTGGGTTAGAAGAATGGGATCTTTTATTTAATTAAAAGGGGACATGTTCTTTTCATCAAATAATGAACTTAGGATAGCATAGTCAAACTATAGGTTATAATCAAATAAATTGATTATTAGCAATTTGGACTAGATAAATGATTAAATTAATTTAGCCAAAATGTTGAAAAGGGGGCAAATAGTCTAGATGACCATTTTTAGGTGATTACATTTTCCCCTCTTTGACTAATGTGTGATCGATCTGGGAACACATTATGTCAAAGAAAATCGAAGCCAAGTAGGCAATGCTAGATATAGATGTCTGATTCCAAAGAGTGAAATGCAAAAATAGATAACAAGTCCTGAATGCACAGCTTGATAGTGGTAGTACTGAACACTAGGAAGATGATGTTAGGATCTGAAAAGAACTCTAACACCTAGCAAAGCCAATAGATCGAGAGCAAGTGATAAGGTCAAACAAATGCTCCTAAGAAATAGATAGCTGTAACAATCAGCAATAGAGTATTTCTGCCCCCTCGGGATCGAAATCAAAATGAGGTAAGGGGACATAGAAACAAGCTAGATATGAGAAAATCGAGAATATAGCAATGTCCAAGATGAAAAATAGATGATTAGAGCCCATGAATGACTATAAAAAAACTGATAAAATGCCCCAGTTTCACTAGAGTTGACCTTGAAGGATATAGCATAAAAATTAGGCCGAAACAAGTAGAAAGGTGATTTTAGAAATGAAATAGTGAATTGAAGTAGATATGAAGTATGGAAATGATGAAGACATGAAGAAATGAAGATGCCCCAATGATTATTTAGAGATTAAACCTCAAAAGATCAGCTAACTGCTCAGAAGAAAGTAGAATTTTGACCATCAAGATGAACTTGAATTTGGATTTTGATCCCGAAAATGAATCTAGGACATTGAAATTATTTAAGAGGTCAAAAATTTATATAATGTGATGATAAGAGAGAAAAGAGATGAAGCGAAAGATTAAGAAGGTGAAAAGACATGAACAAGAAGAAAGTAAAGAAATATATAAAAGGCTTTAGCCGATATGTCTGCGAAAAGATGAAGAGAGAGCTTTCCCCATATGCAAGAATGCAAGACTAAGCTAGAAAATGAACCTAAAATGCAAGCTAATATGCAAAGTGGTTTACCAACAAGAAGTGCATAACATTTAGACTCTTAATTTCATCATTGAGCATTTATTAGGGACATCATGAGATCATACAACCATCACTAGTATAACTATAAGGATATGAATATGATCAATATTAGATAGTTATGTGGAAATCCAATCTAAGCATCAAAGACATGTAAGTCAAGATAACTACACAATTAGATTCCCTAAGTTTAATTTAGCAAGATTACACCTATATCAAGGCATAAGCGCCAGGATAAACCCTGAGTGCGGTCTTGCGAAACAGTCAAGGATGATACATTTATAAGTCAAAGTGTTGAATAGGACAAGCACGAATGCTTACAACACTATAGACAAAAAAAGTATACCCACAAGCAGAAATCAAGAAGACATGCCCCATGCCCCCAGTCTTCTAGTCAATGACATCCTTGAAAGACTATTAGGGAGGGAACACATGGAAAAGAAATCATTATAGACAGCACACAAAGTAGATAAAGATCAGCATAGCTAAGTCATATAAGTGTTAAAGTGTGTGTGTGTGTAATTCACTTGGCTATTTCTTCAAGACTTGATTCTGATAGTGAGAAATATTGGACATCGGAGACTGTAGATAAACTATCTGAAAAGTGTTGAAAAACACTTGATGTCAAGGTGGGGGAAGTGTTCAGAAACACTATTTTGTGAGTTGTCAAAGAAACCCTAATGCACAAGAATACCTCAATAGGCTAAGTAACTATGCCCCCGAGAAAAAAAAAAGAAACAATTCCAAGCTAGGAAATGTGTAGGAAAGCAGGTGATTGAGACTGATAGACATAGGTGCAAGGGTTTCAAGTAGTGCCTATTTCTAGGTTTTCACCACTTGACAAATTTTTTTTAGGACTTTTTCCAAAAAAAAAAAAAAAAATTGTATTTTTGTATTTTTTGATTTTTTTTGGTGATACATCAAAGAATCTATTGCAAGGTTTTCACTAAGATGATCATTTTTTCAGGACATTTTCTGATTTTTTGAATTTTTTCAGCATCATATATGATTTTTTGGATTTTTAAGAATAATTTAGAGATCACTAGTTCTCAAGCAAGATCACATCATTTTCTCCCAATGTCTAGCAAGGTATAGGATATGATGGAGCAACGAGCCAGTGGATAAGCAAAGATGGATGAAAAAGGAGTATGAAGCAAGTGAAAGTGATCCTCAAGGATTGACTCCTCAAGAGTACCCAAGCTAGGGAAAGAGGTGAAATAGTCATATGAAGCATATTTTGGATAAGCAATGGAAGTAATCAGAAAGATGGTATGTAGGATAAGCAATGAAGCCAACAAGTGAGATAGCATGAAGTGTGTAGTCCAAAAGAGTAGCCATGTCAAGAGACCTATGAGAACCATGTTTCATTTATTATGATCAAGACCAAGGGGTCAACTAGATAGGATAGTGATGGGATAGAGCAATAAAAATAAAGCTCAGGATGGAGGCTATCAAGGAATGAGAAAGCACAAATAGAGAATCTCATGGATAAGATAGCCAATATGCAAAGATAGCTCAACATTGTGAAGATCAAAGAGAGAAGAGGGGATAGATGGATGGTGGAAGAATTACACATGATGCCTGTTTGCCAGGTTTTCATCATGGTACTTATCCAAGGTACCACAAGATGTATTTTTCACCATAGGATGCATTTATTTCTCTTTACTTTTGCTACCAAGGTGCCACAAGAAGTGGTTTTCATCAAGGCACATTTTCATTTTTTTCATTTTTTCTAATTTTTCTTTTTTTTTTTTCAATTTTTAGAAAGAGCTCAAGCTTTTTGAATGTAGATAGTGCTCCTATAGGAAAGATAAGTCATGATAAGACAAGACCATAGAAAGGTATGCTCAAAGATGTTGATAGGGTGATGAAAGAGAAATGGTTGTAAGAAGAGTATATGCAGGATAAGAGTTCATGCATAGAAACGAGGTGTAAGCTTTAGAGGATTTCATTTGGGTAGCTAAAATATTGGACAAGATCAACATTGACACACACCTTTAAGGGTATTGGAACGATGGAGGAATCATGGATGAAATAGCTTTAGATTTAGATGTATGAGGTGGTAGAAAAGATTTGGAAAAAAGTGGAGTGGAAGGCTTTGGAATATTTTTAGGAAGCTTTTTGGAAGAAGATGGAATAGAAGCCTTTTGAAGCTTGAATGTCAACTTTGAAGTATTTTCAATATTCAAGTCTTCTAAAGAGACTTGGGAATCCACATGGATTTAGATTTTCCTTTGGATACTTCAAATTACATTTCTTCAATAATGGGTTTAGGAACCCAAATTTTCTTTGGTTTAGCTCTTTGAGTAGTGGACCTTTGCGGTCTCTTTTGTGCATTCTCCTTCTTAGCTTTCACATGTCGATTAGATGGGACATAGGGATCTTCATTTTTCAATGGATTCTTATGTTTTTTCTCAGTTCCAAAGGACTTAGGATTTGTGGATGAATAAGGCTGATATGATTGGTTTAGATGTATAGATGGGTGAAAAGTCATCAAGGATGAGTTTCTTTGTTGATCTTGAGGTATTATAGGAGAGCTAGGGAATGAGCTAGGAGTGAATGTAGGAAATGGAGGAACATAAGACCCCAAAATGGATCGAAGGTTTGAATGCTTTAGCTTAGATGGATAAGGACCAAGGATAGATTTAGAAGATGCAAAGGGATAGTGGGAAGGGATATCAACATCTTTAGAATGAGCAACATGGTCAAAGCCATCAATAGACTCATGAGTACCTTTGATAGGAACAAAAATTTTAATAGTAACACTTGAAGCTTGAGCACAACTTTGAAGTGGATGTGGAGAAGTAGAACATGAGGGGATGCTTTGATCTTGACAAGTAGCCTTGGATAGCATATGAAGAGAACTGTTCTCATAATTTTCAATAAGCTCAAGGGAGATAATGGAAGTGTTATCTTCATCATACCTAGGAGGTGGACAAGATATAGGATATGGAGGGGAAAAATCTTGAAAGAGATGAAAGGGTGTTTGATCTTGATCTTTCTTGACATTTATAGCTTTTTCTTTTTGAGAGTCCTCTTGACATGGAGCCACTTCTAAGGATAAGGGAGAATGAAGAGTGAATGGAGTAGTGCTTGGATTAGGCATAGTAGTGCATGAAGGTTGAGGATGTTTAGGATTGGTAGCATGGAAAAGGTTTGCAACCAAGTGAAGGTTAGCTTGAGTTTCTTTTAGAGGTAGCCCTTGAGGATACACATAGTCAATGTGAAAAGAATTAGGTTCCTTTTTTGATAGAGGCATGTTGGAAAGCTTTGAAGTGTTGGGAGATGCATGAGTGTTGGAAGAAGTGGAAGATGTAATGGAGCCACTACTAGACATAGGTTCATCAATGTAATCATGCTCAAGAGAAGTATCCTCAACACATGAGTCACTAGAGGTTCCAAGATCAACAATCTCATCATCAATGAGATCTTGGATTTTATGTTTCAGCTCTATACAATCAGAAGTAGCATGGTCCTTAGATTGATGATAGGCACAATAGGTATCCAAGAATGGATTTCCATAGGAGCTAGACTTTGGTAAAATGATGATCTTATTGCTAAGAAGTTTTTGCAAAGTGTCATCATAAGAATCTTCCAAGGGAGAAAAAGTTCTATTAGAAGTATGTCTAGGATCTTCTTGTTGTTTCTCAAGTGAATAGAATGCGTTCATGTTTTCATCATTATCTTCGTCAAAGATAGGTCCATCATGAAATTTTGGAATAGGCTCAAAGTAGGTATCACTTCCTTATCCTTTAAAGAGGTCTTTAGATCTAGAAGATGAAGACATTTGATGTCTTGAAGTAGAGCATGTAGACCTAGAAGAAGAGGATGACCTCAAATAAGGTGACTCACATGCATGTAAAGACCTTAAGGAAGATTCATGTAATGATGCAATCTTCTCCTCTAACCTTTTCTCAAGTTTAGACTTCATTTCCATCATGCGCTTAGCGAGACGAAGGTAAGAAAGATCATTTGTCTCTTCTAGTTCTTTGTATTGTGCATATAGATCTTGAAACTCTTTAGTGACATGGAGGATATCATGATCATCTAGATTCAGTTGAAGTTTGGTAGCACAAGTTTTAGATCCTATAGTTTTAGATGCAAAGCCAAGCATAAAAGAGCCTAGAAGATAACTTGATGTTGAAACTATAGGAGGTAGAGTGTTTACTTTCCAAGATAGTAGAGAGAGATTAAAGTGACTTGTCAAACAATATGTCCAAGAAACTTACGACATGAATGACTCAAGTCAATAGCTAGTCAAGATGCCCAAATAGCCAAATAAATAGAGCAAGCAAGGTGACAAGTGAACAAATTTCCCAACCCAAGAGTGTAGTCAAGAAATCAAGGTAACCATTTTAGCAAAAGGATAACTAGCAAGCATGCATAGACCATGAAGATAGAAAGACCAAGAGCGCCAAGACCAAATAGTCACTTTAAGCATGTTAAAGAACTAGAGACATAAAAAATAAAAATAAAATGATGAGACTCCCCTTAGAAAGCAACACAAAAAAAATGTTAAGACTTGATGTTTTGACTTGGCTGACAAAGTTTGACAATAGTTGATAGCATAGCAAGTTTGATGTTCAAAAGAAATTTCTTTCCAAGTAAGATAGTGAAACATGGAGTATTCTTCAAACAATCAAGAAAGGTACAAAGCAACCTTGCATGATACAAGCATATGTGAGGTCTTAAAAGAAAGTCGTATAACTATCATCATGTGTATGTTCTAAAGATTTCCACAAGTCTAGCACATTCGAGAACACATCAAGCAATATCTACCTAAAGGACATGGTTCATTACTCAACAACTTGGTCCATGCTTGAGCTCCTTTGCCTCACACCAAGTGGTTTCCCACAAGAGATATTGGCTTTGTCATGGAAGTGTCATAAGCACAACCAAGGGAATACATATGGTGAGTGTAAAATCTTGGGGTGATCTTGGTAGTCCACTAGGATCAATCCTTGCACCAAGAAGTTCAGCAGCTAAAAAAGGTAGTTACTAAATTAGGGTGTTTAGATAGGGCTTCCATTCATAGTGTTCCTCTTGCTCCCAATTACAGAACACCTCACCTTGCGATGAGTAACTGATCTTGCAACCACAAGAGTACCTTAAGCATTCTTGCCTAGTGATCTCCCTATGGTCGAAATCCCATAAGCGATCACACTAGGCGAAGAAAAACACTATGTCTACCAAGGTTTTGTGTCCTTGATAGCCTTGAGTTTATAGTGGGTTGGAAGAGCCAGGTAATCTGCTTGTCCCCACTTGGGTCGTTCCTCTCAAGTTGTCCGAGAGCAGGCCCTCTAAAGGATTCTAAACTACACAAACAGTGGATCAACTTTTGGAAGTCAAGATTTTTGATTCACCACAAGGGTGAAGAGCATACTCTCCTATTCCAATCATTTTCTCCCAAACATGCCAAGAAGATTCAGTTGCCTCTTACTCTTGAAACTAAATGGTAAGTCAAGATTTTTTATTCACCACAAGGGTGAAGAGCATACTCTCCTATCACCAAAAGATCCCAATTGTAAGTTTTAATGTGCCTAAAAATAAACAACTAGTATATACCACACACATAAAAGTAAAGAACAAGCAAAATTGAGTTTTTATGCATTGGGAAACCCTGCAAACAATCATTAGTAGCCCTTGTACATTTGAAGCTTTAACATGCGTTCTTTTTATGCAATGTTTCAATTTTTTTCATAAGGATGGCAACCTGTAATCACAACTTGTTAGCACCAAAAGTTAGTGTGAAATAACATAAAAATCTACAATAAAAAGTGGTTAGTTTCCTCAAAAATCCAATTTATCTTTCAACCAAGTTCATGCAAAGAAAGTGCAAGTTAATCACAAATTCTCTCATTTTTACTCTTTGATTTTGACCTAGTCAACAAGATTGGACTTGTTTGCTATGATTTCTGATCCAAAAATAGAAATGAAAAGAAGAGACCCCTACTAAAAATTAGAGATATTTCCAAAAATATAAGAAATTCAAAAAAATCTCTTCATTTGCTCCCTAGAGATCGATTTTGTCAAAATAGGCCAGATTTATCAAATCGAGTTTTTGACCCCTAATACAACCTCAAAAGTCAAAAAAAAAAGAGAGTACCCCTCTTAGAATTTAAAAAAAAATTTGAAAATGTAAGTTTTTTTAAAAAATATGCTGATTTGCGATCAGAAACAACTTTTTATGAAAAAAAAAAACAAAATCATAACTCCCGCAAATCACATCAAAATGATCTAAAAATTGGACTGAGATATTTTGAACACATAGAAAACTTGAAAAAAAAATTTCAGAACCAAACTCCAAGCGGTTTAAAAGATATGATCAAAGTTTTAAACCAACTAGATTTTTGACCTTCAAACCAATCTACTTATGGGTTGGCCTTAAAACCAAAGTGATAATTCTACAAAAGCAGTTGATTATATCCAATATGCTACTATAAAAAACCAAAAATAAGAAATAAAAACGAATGGAGCTAGAAACTTGATTTAGCCCCACGGTGGGCGCCAAAAATGTACACTTGAAAGTGTCCCACTCTAAACCATTCTATCCAAACGATTCCATGAGTTCGGAATGCTTGGATGCCGACTTAGAGCTCCCTATCCACGGAGTGAAAGAGAGTGTATTTCAAGTTCAAGGGCTCTTAGATGAGCCTTAGAGATACTCTTCTTGCTAGTAAACCATGCAATGGGAGGTTCCAAAGACAAGATGCAAGAATGCAAATGTCCCAAAGAGTTCCTCAAGAATGCAATGCAAATGAAAGTTAAGCTAGAATGAGGTGCAAAGTGCAGCTATTCTAAGCATGGATGAGAGTATTACAATACCATTATTAAGCTATGTGAGATTAAGCTACATGTAAAAATGAAATCTAAGCTAAGCTAGAATGCCATGGATGAGAGAATGTAGACAAGAAAGAGAAGTTCTCCACAAAGCTCCAAAGAAACCTATTAGAAAACCTGCATCATAACAATATTCAAAATGAGGATGGATTGAGGGGGAAATCTCTCTCCCTTTTAAAGATGTACGGATGGTGGAGATCAAGATGAAGATGATGGATGATCAACGGTTGAATTCAAAAATAGGAGTGATCCATGTGCACACACAAGTCAACCAATAGAATATAAGTTGACTTGTCATATAAGACAAAAGTCACAAAGCCTTTTCTTTTAATTGCAAAATAGAAAAAGGACTTTATGTGTGCACTTTAAGTGGGTTAGAAGAATGGGGTCTTTTATTTAATTAAAAGGGGACATGTTCTTTTCATCAAATAATGAACTTAGGATAGCATAGTCAAACTATAGGTTATAATCAAATAAATAAATTATTAGCAATTTGGTCTAGATAAATGATTAAATTAATTTAGCCAAAATGTTGAAAAGGGGGCTAATAGTCTAGATGACCATTTTCAGGTGATTACACCTGGGAGAAGCCTGTCGCCTCTGCAATGAGACCCTCTGTGATTTGGTGGGAGACACCATCAATTTTGACCTTTTTGTTGTGCCAAGTTTCAACCATAATCCTTGTAACCCTCGCGTCAAAACCATGAAGCTGGTTATGCCGCCCTTCTGGAGTTTTTTCCAAACCTTCCCTTTTTCTTTCCAGCTCTTTGTTTCTCCCCATGGCTCTCTTCTAATCCTTTCTCCCACCATTGCGATATTATGCCTCTCTAACCCTAAACCCTTAACAGAATTGTAGAGCTCAAAGATGAAAAAATTTCTAAGGATGAGAGCTTTAATGCGCGTGCTATTGGGTTTAACTCTGGCTTTCTTTTGCTTGTGTAATACATACACGTTATTATGAAATGGTGGGGATTTTGCATAACTCCAATTGATTCCCTTTTTAAAAGATGATTTAGCATGTCTCATCATCATAAAAGAGATTTTGAGTTGGTACCTTGAATTTTCTCCTTTTGCATGAGCTCCATAGCCACCGCCAGAAAATGATTATTGTTTCCCCACGTCATCACCGAATTGAATGTGACCACTGCATTTGCGAACCAATCAGCAACCACGTTAGCTTCACGGTAGACATGGTTGACATGGTAATTTTTAAATTTTCTCAAGTCCATTTTTAGGTCCTCAATTATGCTTTCAATGGTCCATGATGGTTTGGTTACTCCTAAAATACAATTTATTATATTTAGGGAGTCTCCTTCAAGCCACAATTGTTCAATCCCTGAGTCCAAGGCTAGCTTAACAGTGAGTCTGGCCGCACTAGCTTCAGCCAAATGGTTGGTTTGGTGACCAATAGGGGAGAAGATAGCAGAAATGCCGCCTCCCAAGTTGTTTCTTATGATTCCACCACATCCAGCGGGACCAAGGTTCCCCTTAGCCACCCCATCGAAATTGGCTTTATGCCAATTTTTGGGGGGGAAGGACCAAGTAGCCTGTTGTCTTCTTTTGATCCTATCTTCTTTCCTGGTCTTAATTTTCCCTCTCTCCTTTATGTTTCCATCTCTAGTTGTGGAATAGTTCTCTTTCATGAGGCCATCAATTTTCTCTGCTATAATACCCTTAGGAGCTTTTCTATCTCTGAATATCCTATTGTTGCGCTCCTTCCAGATTCCCTAGCAAAAGTGTGGGATAATCTAGGAACTCAAAATTTGGGAGTTCAAGCCTTTGTGGTTGCTACTCCACTGTATGAAGAATTCCTGGATACTAGCTGGTGGGCACCAATAGAAGTTCATATTGGAAGTCAGAAGACTCCACACTCTAGAGGAAAAGGGGCAGTGAATGAAAATGTGATTAATCATTTCCAGTTCATGCTTACAGAGGCAACATCTACTGGGAATAATTTGGCCTCTCTTGGCTAAATTATCCAAGGTAAGGATTTTGTCTTGCAAGAGGAGCCAAAATAAAATGTTGATTTTGGGTGTTAATCCAGGGGTCTAGGCCTTAACCCAAATAGGTTTCTCTCATGTGCCCACAAGGGAAAGATAGCCTGAGGCTACAGTATAATGGCCTCCAGAAGAGTCTCCCCAGACTAAGGCGTCACCTATCTAGTTGATGTTGATAGCATTCAAAGAGGCCATCAAATGCTCGAGATCCTGCGAAAGCTTCACCAGATTGTGCCATTCATTCCCATTTCTATAGTTCCTAACCAACATACCATATCTCCCTATTGCCTGATCAGCCCACCTACCAAATGAAGGATGGTTATTGAGAGGTTCCTGAAAAAGCCAGCTATCCTACCAAAAAAGGATTTTGTCTCCCATTCCAACTTTCCATTTGGCCCAAGATTTAGCAAGGGGAAGGGCCTTCAAGATACCATTCCAAATGTTAGAACCCAACGGCAGCTCGACCCCTTGGAAAATGGAGGAGAGAGATAGGCCTCCCAGGTACTTCTCAGCGAAGATGTCCCTCCAAACCCCTGTGCCTTGAAAGATGTGCCAAGGGAGTTTATCTAAGAGGGATTGATTAAGGTGAGAAATTTTCTTGATTCCAAGACCTCCCTGGCTTTTGGGCAAGCAAACCTGGTCCCAGGCAACTAGGTGGTATCTCTTGTGGTCATCAGTTCTAGTCCAGAGAAAGTCCCTCCGAATCCTCTCCATTCTGTCTGCAAACTTAACTAGAATCCCAAAGAGAATGAGGGCATAGGTTGGGAGGTTCTAGAGAATTGAGTTAACCAGGGTGCATTTACTTGCTTGACTAAGGGTGACCCCTTTCCAACCAGCAAGTTTCTTGATGAAGTTGTTGATAATGCTTGTCCAAAAGGAGTCCAGGGGTTTGGAGCCTAGAGGAAGCCCAAGCTGCCTACTTAGGATTAACATAAAAGTTAGTTTAATTGCAAAATCTTCAAATTGATTTCATATTTATGTATTTGTTATGATTTCTCTAATTTTACCTAACCTACAAATGTGAATATTACACTTGACATAGATAAAATTGGAAAAATACTAATGACATTGTGATTGTACATTTCCTTTGAACATTTAATTAAATATTATTTCTTTATTAAATCATTTTCTAGATACATAGATTAATCACCAATGGTTTATGAATGTCTAACTGAAAGCTAAGGGAGTATGCTCATTTTTTCAAGTGGCAAAATTAGAAACATATAAGGTGATTTACTTAACATTTACAAAAAGTCTTGGAAAGAATGTGTGTTTATGTATCTTAGAGAAAATCATATGGATAGAAGAGTATTCTATTCTCCCTAGTGGAGAATAATAAATCTAGACTCAAGCTATTACTTATCCTATTTACTAATTTAAACCTTGAGAGAGCCCATCAGTGAGGAAAAAATATCCCAAGAATGAATCAAGTGAGAATGAGTAGACACTTGATCTACCAACCCACTATAAAATGAAAACCTCCCAAGATCAAAGTCTCAGAGGACATATGTAGTTCTATCCTTAGTGTTTACACTATTGATTTACTTTTGATATTCATAGGGGTGAGCATCCCAAATCCTTCTTATAGGATTGATACCTTGAGTACTCGTAGGGTTGAGAGGCCTTCATCTTGCTTGCAAGACTATAGGGTATAGTTATGAATAAATTTTGTCATACAATAACTTATAGATTGTTTGCATTCCACACTTTATTTGAAAGTGCTAATCCTAAAAACTAATAGGGAAATGAAGTTTAATTTGTGACTCTTTAGTGGAGACTCTTCACTTCCTATTAGAAATCCTTCTAATTGTATGCATAATATTAAGTTATTTGAATTTGAATTGTATGGGCATTGTGTCAATTTAAATAAAAGTTTATCAATATACAAAAATCAATAATAATAAAATTATTTGTTTAAAGTGAACTGAGCTAATTAATGAACCAATATAAGTCCACACTACTGAATGAGCCTTTGATATCCAATATTGCAAATGCTCTAATATCTTCACTTGTCACAAGAATAATTTAGTCCCCTAACACTAATACCTAATTTCTTAAACTCTAAATTGATGCTACCATATGAATGTAAGGTTTAAAAATAATGAAAACCAAAAAATGGAGCAGAAATGAAAACAAAACAACAATAGACAACCTCTAGATAGCCAAATAGTATATACAATACAATATCGAGACCAACAATGATGAACAATCCAACAACCCCAAAGAATGAACGTATAAAATAGTGTAAATCTTCTGAATCCAAAAATGTAGATCCACTTGAAGTGGTAAATTGAATCCTGGGATCAATCTTGAATGGTAATATACTTTAGGAATAGTGATCAATTTTGAAGAAAGGACCTTGACCTCGTGCTTACCACTTTCTAAACCTTGAGATTGCAATGAATATGATATCTTAATAATCAATGAATTTGTGTTAGGATATAACAACTTGTGATCTTATAATAATAATTATTTAATTAAGATAAAATATTATAGCTAAGACTATACTAAAATCTTGAATAACAACAATATTACAAACTCAAATGTCAAGGCTAATTTTGATTCAATAAGTTTTCATGAAAGCCAATCATATGTCCTAGAGTCTTTTTCTTGGTATCACTATTACATTGAGAATTTGATTTCATTTCCTCTAAAGAACCAAGAGGTTTGATTTTATCTCAATGTATTTCAATACCAAGATGAGAAAGAAATAATGGTAGTTCCCCACATAGGTTATATTTTGAATGTTGTTTTCAGTGCACTAAATGAATTGTTGGGTATGTTCTTTAGGTTTTCAATTGAGACCTTATCCACAAAGTCATTTAAATATGAAGATTTAGGAGGAAAAGTTGTTGATTATGTAAATGATTACATGGTTGGACCTAACTATGATTTGGACATAGGAGTTTTGGGAAATAAAGGTCTCATAAGTTAACATACAATTGACTTTGAGTGATTTCTCTATTTTAATACAACAAAATAGAGCAATCGCTATTTTAGTTTACGTTATAGGTAGTGTATAATTTTTGGATTTTCCTTGTGTACTCCTTGTGAGTGACCTTAACTTTTATACTTTTGAACCCATTGACCTATTTGACGAGAAATCTTGCTTATGTTTCTTTACAAAATCCACAACTATCCTTGTGCCCATACTTGAAGGTGGCTAGTACAATATAGGATTAGGTATAACCTTCTCTATTCACAAAAAATAACTGAGAATTTTCTCATTATTGAACTCAAAATTGTTAAATTATTAAACTAGGGGGCTACACAATGGAAGATTTTGTTGAGTTGGGGGAATAAAAGGGAGACTAAAATTTAATCAATTGATTAAGTTATAAACTATTACCCCACCTAGATTTTCTAGGCATTCATTCATTTAGGATTCAACAATGAATATATATTTTGTCTCTTGTTGTGCCCTTGTGATCTATGTCTCTTAGTGATTTTTTTTAATGAAAACTTTTCTTATTATGTGTGTGTGTGTGTGTGTAATTTATTTCATTTTTTTAGATGACACCTTTACTACAGAGATAGTAATATTTAATTATTTTTTATTATATACAAGATACCAATAATGCTTATATGTTTATAGATATAAGTTTATAGCCCGGATATTTACCTGTGAAGAAAGTCCACGCCTAACAATATGAACCCAAAAAAAATAAGATGACATTTGCTAGATTGTGGTCTCAGTTCAAAAGAAAAGGTGATGGAAAATGCAATTGTCCGTGTAAAAAATGCAAGGGCTTAGAGAATCGATTAATTCTAATCACAACAGCTTAGAGACATTGTAGGCAACATGATCACAATGAAGGGGGAAAGAATTTTTGTCCTTTGGTGAATGTGGATTTCAAACTGGTGGAACATGGAGGTGTGAATATAAAAGAAGAAGGTAATTCTCCCATGGAAGAAGATGATCCTAAGGCAAAGAACACAATTGAAGATGTTGGTATTGGTGCAATTGATAATGTGCTAGAGAACAAGATTGAAGAAGATGTTACTAGCACAACTGATGAAGATGGTGAAGATGATGATAGTTGCACATCTAATGATGATGATGAAGAAAACCTCGATATACCTATAATTGAAAATTCATATAAGCCTTTGTACCAAGCCTCCCAAATAACACTTATCTCTGTTGTATTGTTGCTAGTAAACTTCAAGGTTATGAATGGTATATCCAATGTAGAAATATTACATATGCTAAGGTATAGTGTCATTTTTTCATCTTTTATGTTAGCGTACCATTAATGTTCTTTATATTAACAATATTTTTCCATAGGTTGATAGGTGAGTGTTTTTTACCATCATCAAACATTCTACCTCGCTCTTCTTGATAATTGTCAACCATTATGAAAGATATTGGAATGGAGTATCAAATAATACATGCATTTCCCAATGATCATATTATATATCATAAAAAACATGAATTTGCAATAGAATGCCCTGATTGTCACATTAGTAGATATCAATCAAATCAAATAACCAAAAAGGTGTCTCGCAAGGTTCTTCAGTACATTCTCATTATTCCACATTTGCAACAATTATTCAAGTGCACTAGCTTGGCACAATTTATGGATTACCATGCATGCAATAGAAGTCAAGATGAAATTATGCAAATGTTTGCAGATGATTCTACATTTAAGGACATAGAAGATAGGTGGCCACTATTTCAAGAAGAAAACCATAATCTAAAGCTTTCATTAGCATTAGATGGTGTCAATCCATTTGGAGAGATGAGATCTATTTACTTAGTCTAGCATGTTTTCGTTATTAATAATAAAATTCATCCTTGGATGTCTGTAAAGAGGGAGCACATAATATTGGAAATGATTGTACCAGGTATTTTTCCATTTAATAGTCATCTAAATTAATTTATAAACACAATATCAATATGGTCATAATAGTTATGTTTTGTTTATGTTCACTCAACTAGGTAAGTACCAAGTGAAAGATATGAATGTATATATTGAGACCCTTATTGATGAGTTTTTGGAGTTATGGAAGTGGGTCACTATGTATGACATCTCTAGACCAGTAGGTGAAAGACAATTTCAATTATGTCCAATGCTTGTATGGACAATACATGATGCCCCTGGGATAACGCATTTTTGTGCTATGTAAAATTGTTAACACATATTTTTGGTATGTAATAGTGCTAACACATTTTTGTTGTATGTTTAAGTTGTGTGTGATAATTGTAATTATGAATCTTCTACACATGTCATCCAATTATACACGATCTTGTAGGTCTTTAGACAAAGGAAAAATTGAATGCCCAATTTGTGGTCCAAAGATAAAATCTTGTCATTCAAAAAGTTTAGGAAAGTAGGTGTTCAATGAGCATAGGCACTTTCTCCACAAAAATCATAACTATCAAATTACTAAAAATATATTTTCAATGGGAAAGAAGAGAAAAAATCAAAGCCATGAAGAATGAAACCTCACATATGGAAGTTGGAATACAATAGAATGAATCATTGAGGTAATGCCATTACATCTTATGCAAGTTTTTGTATGAAATTTAAATTTGGATACTCTCTTTTGTTTAGTAATGATGTAATTTATGTTCATGAATGCCATCAAGGCATTGATGAGAAACTTCCAAAAGGACTTAAAAGCTATCCTAGATAGTTTAGTAGGTTGTCCTACTATGAGCACCTCCCAATCGTGCATTTGTTTGATGCTATAAATATTAGAAAGAATGTAATAGAGACACTATGGAAAATATTGGATGAAAGGTGTGACAAAGAAAAATTGGTCAAAATTTATAATGATGTTCATGAATCCAATCATGCATTGAAGTTTTTCATTGAATCAAATAGCAATGGAAACCAAATTAATAAAAGTGTCATTCCTTGGTTATTAACACAGTAACAAGTTGATGCCATATTTGAAGCCAAAACCTAAATTCCCCATATGATTTTCTACAAATAAGCAGTCTCATATCAAAGAAAGGTGATTTTGGGTGAAGGTTGAAAATGCATGATTCGCATACAAAGGTTAAGGTAGGTCATGTTCTTCTCTATTTACATCATGTATTTTTAATTATTTTATCTTAGAATATATTGAAAAGATCATTTTATTATTATTGCAGTATGTTCTACCTCTATCTCTCCCACACAAATTTGACAATATGAGTGTCAAACAAGTTATATATGATCTTAGAAAATACATGAGCTTATAAATGTTATTTGTTAGATTTATTGTATAGATATTATTTCTACATCCTACTCTTGTTTTTGTGTAATTTATTGTATTCTTTTTAAGGGTCTCATTAATATGTTTTTGCATGATGAATAACTTCTAGGTGGTTGTCATCTAAAGAAATTGATAAAAATTATATAAACCATTGGAAAAGAAAAATTCCTTAGCTTTTATATGAGATGAAAAAGTGTCTACATTCAACTTTTTTCAACTCACAAGAACACTACCTCATACATCTAGTTGAGGAGATTGAGTTGTGTGAACCTGTACCAATTAGGTCACTGTGGATGAATGAGAGACACTTGAAATTTTTGAAGGCCTCAGTTTGACAAAGAGCGCATCCTAAGGGTTCCATGGTGGAGGGATATATGGTGTACTAGAACATGGTGTACATTAGTGAATATTTTCCCAAGTTTACAAAAAAGATCCATGTAGATCACATTTGGGATCCCAACTCCATTAATAGTTTTAACTAGGAATACTTGATAGGGAAAGGTAGATTGAGGAAAGTGAGAGTAATTATAAGATGTTATTATAGTTAATTAATTCTTATCCATCATCAACATAAGTTGTTTCTAAGTGGTCTATTTATTTTATACAGTTGCTTATGAATGGGATGCACTTCATTTGTATATTGAAAATAATCTTGATTAGATGATGATATGGATTGAACAATCTCAACAAAATGGTCACTCATTAACATGGAAAAGTGTTGCTTTTTTGGTTGAAGAAGCTCATCGTAATGGAGATTCCAATGTTGAACCAATGGTAATTGGTCTAGTAAATAGTTTAATAGGTGGAAAGGTATGTATAAGTTAATCTATCATGACACATATACCTAATATCAACTCATGGATTGATGCATAATTTTGACATGTTCAAAAAATAATAGGTCAAGAACCACAAAGCTATGTACTACAATGGTCATAAATTTTGCATTAAAAAGTTGGATGACACGAAGAGAACTTGTGATTCTAGGATAGATGTAGTCTTTGAGGTCACTAATATTTCATCTAGAACTGACATGCATCCTCAATAATATGAAAATACATACTATGGCATTTTGGATGATATAATTGAGTGCAAGTTTTATTTCTTCAAAATATTTCTATTCATTGTCAAATGGTTTAGGCTATGACTAAATCAAAATGATCCTGATAGAATTGTTATTTAACATAATAATGGATTCACAATGATTAATAAAAGGTCATTTGAACCAGTTGGAAATGAACCCTATGTTTTTCGAAGCCAATGTGAGCAAGTGTTTTACTTTGGCATTCCATATCAACCATATTGGTCATTTTTTGTTAGATACAATCCAAGAGGAAGATCGGTAAAGTATAATGTGATTGAAAAAGAAATTATTGAAGAGGTGGAAGATGAAGTAGATGATGATGATGGTGAAGATAAAGAAGAAGAAGATAATGATGATGATGATGATGATGATGAAAAACATGTTCGTGATAATGGTGGTGATGATGGTGATGATGATGGTGGTGGTGGTGGTGGTGGTGGTGGCAATGATGATGGTGTTAGTGATGATCATGATGATGATGATGGTCATAGTGACAACGTCGATGATGATGGCAAATTCTAATGATGTTCATGATGATAAGATGGATGAAGAAGATGATCAATGACATGATCAATGGAAATATATTAGGTATGATCAATAAAATGTAAGAGGTATTGATATATTCATTGAAATTTTGTTTAAGTTGTTATAAGTTATCATTATTAATATATTATCATGATTAATGATAACAACATTGGTGATTTATGATACACATGTTACAAATATGTGTTATGGTGCTCGATTCTTGGTGTTGATTGCTTATAATATATTTTCGCAGAGGAAACAAATTAAAAAATATAAAATGATTATGATGTATGCATATTATTTATGTTATGTTCAATGTGATTTGTGGCATACGTATCATGTAATTTGTAACTAACTTAAGACAAATGATTTACATATACAAGAAACTATACCCCTTTGATGAGGATCCCACATAGTGATATGGATCAAGAGGTATAAGTTTATTACATGCTTTATTTCTCTTTACCTTCAACATTAACTTTAAGCCAAATTCATCAATATTAGCCTCATTTTATAGAAAAATATTTTGCTCCTTTAACTATATCTCTCATTTGATGGGATATAGGTACCACCAAACAAGTATCTATCATATTTGTCTTCCTCGAGTAAGGGAAATGTGGGAATAGAAGAGGATAATGAGACATGTAGTAGGTCTAAAAAGAGAAATGAACTCAATGTCAAAATATTAGAAGAAAAATCAATAAATGCATACAATTTTTCCTTTCTCAAGGGGGATCATGTTCTTATGATGATGAGACAAAAGGAAACATCAAGGTTCCCTTGAGGTACACACATCTTTAGAAATAATGGGTATGTTGGAAATACAATAGGAAAGTAAACTTTGAGAGTGGGGGGAGGGGGGAGTGAATCAACACTTAAAACTTTCAACCTCTAAAACTATTCACCACACATCCATCTCATAGTCTATGCATATAAACTAAAATACCAAATTAAGCATATACATATATAGCATGAAAGTAAATATTCAACACATGTATGACACAAGATATTTGGTTACCCAAAAATCCTCCAAGGAGAAGGTAAAACTGGGGTGGGAAAGACACCCACAAATCTTCACTACTAAAGTAATAAAGTGTATCCAATGAAGGTTACAATGTTTTATTATGAAACATGATCTACCCTGTGAAAGGTCGGCCCTGTTAAAGGCTTACAAGATTGTTAGATCTTACCATCTTAAAGGATTTAGAACAACTTGCTAAAAGTGTGCCTGGTAATAGAACTTTAACTTACAATGAAGTAAGTACCCTATTAAAGGATTTACAAGATCCTATTAGGACTACTCTATTAATAGATTTGATTGATTCGCCTGTTAAAATTCTTAGCAATGATCCTAAGATTAGCACTATATTGCTTGATGTCAAATCACCTCTAAATTGATGTGTACTTGACCCTTTCTAATCAAATGTACCTCTATTTCCCTCTATTTCCTTTTCTTTTTTCTCCTTCTAACTAATTTTTCAATGTAACTCAATTCATAACACCTTAATCACCATGAATGCTCTATTTGCATATGAAAACTCTATTAAATTCAACTTAGCATTCATTTCTTCCTATAAAATTTAGGGTTCATCTTCCTCAAGAAGACCTTAGTGATTTAGGGTTAGATATGAATCAATGATAGTGATTCACTCATATTGCCACTTAAACCTTCCCTTTTTATGATTGGATGCATGTCATGCATATGGATTCACAAATAAGATCTGTCCTTATCAACAAAGATTGTAAAACAATACTTAAGTTGGCCTAAAAATGGTTTACATAGTAGTTTGTGCCAATACAAACAACTATGTCAAAATTGTATTACTCAGCATCTGAAGTACCTGGTGCTCAACACTAACTCTAACTTCAATGATGTCACTTGGCATCTGAGTGACTTAGAATGCACTACTTTCTCAACACTTGAATCACTTGGCATATACTATCTGCTTGGCATCTGAGTGATTTGGCACTTGAGTAGCTGGGAACTCACTATTTACTTAGCATACACTAACTTATATGTTATGCTCGACATATGTTACTTATTTGATATGAACTAAGTAGATGACTTAAGTGTATAGACACTCATTAGTCAAAACCAATCTGAGATCAACAATCTCCCCCTCTGACATGAGTGTCAAAAACACTTGGTCATACATTAACGATCTTATTCTTATGAGCATAATGTAGATAACTACTATTCAGCTTCTATACCAAAAAAAAAAATCAAAATTTGGCAACACATGACTTATCAGCCATTCCTCAAAATTTCAATTTTATAACTCCCTCTGAGTTGATTGTTCTATGCTATACTTTGTATCTAAACCAAAATCTTTCTCCTACTAAGTAGATTGTCTATCTATTTAGCTTTTTCTCTATCTCCCTTATACTCTTTCTCATTATTACTCCCCCTTTGTCCTTACTCCCCCTATATCATTACTTCCCCCTTTTTTACGCTTATGTTAATGAGTTTATACACTAATAGTGTGTTTTTCCAAAAATGGTTTGTGGATCTCAAAGATAATCTTTAGAGTTGCATCCCAATTATCATAATGACTTAATTTGGATGGCCAGCTTGATATTGAGGTGTACTAAGTGTTCATGTGTAGAAATATGAGAGCCTTTCTTCATGGTATTTTCAGCATAGGCTAGTTCCTTGTGTAGTATCTCCATGTGTGGAGTCACTATCAACTAGATGCATATTAGTTTAGCCCTAATGTTGGCTTCATCCACATGTAATTTTGCTGACTGACTTTGGAAATGTAGGAGGGTGCTGAAATTTTTCTCACTTTGGGCTAGAGACTTTGGTAGAGTTATGCTAGATGTGTGCATAATCCTCTCCAAGTTTAGGGTATGACTCCTAACTTCCCTTTTGAAGAGTGTAGTATCATTCGGTTTGGTATACAAAGAGAAAATATTCTCTAGTGTCTTCTTCACAATTTCTATTTTGGTTGCTAATTCAACCTATGTCATTGCAATAGAACTTGATATATTTTCATCAACATAATGTTGGAAATTTCTCTCATACCATTCAAGTAATTTGACATTTGAATCTAGGTATGTGTCATTTAGCTTCTCCACTAAGCTAGTTAATTGTTCAATTATTGGCTTGTTTTATTTTGGAGCCGGTAGACTAAATGCATCAATAAAAATGTCTTTGATATCAATCAAATATTACTTCTACCTATGCTCCTGTCTAAGCAATTCATGATGCTTCTTCTTTTTTAGAGCTTCCTAGAGTATACCCATTTGTTCAATAATAATAGTTGCACAATCAAATTTGTGCAACTCAATTACTTCATCTAGGTTTACATCAACAAATGATATAACTTCAACTCCCTTGGATGTACTTGGACTTGGCCTTGAAGATTGTAATGGTGTGTCTTTTATGCTCGGCCTCTAAAGAACTTCAATAGGAGTGGTAGATTTTGGTAATGTTACCAATGTTTGTATTGCAATTTGCTACTCTAACTTTGTTGTCAAACTTTATTCTTTAGGTGTGTCCTTCTCTTCCTTTGTATTATCAATAACACCTTGATTATGTGTTGTAGGTGCAAGAGTATCTACCTAACCTTTTTGAATTTGATTCTCTTCATTCTTTTCTATCTCATCTTTTGGCTTTCCATCTTTCTCATCTTTATTATGTACACTTTCCTCTATAGTGACTTAGACTAAAGTACTTTGTGCCATTGTACTGATGGTAGGAGTAGTTGTCTCCTTCCTTTGATATACCACAAGGGGTAATGTAGGTTGTATCATAGAAAATTAAGAGAGGGGCAGTAGGTGTAACTTGTTTCTATACTTCATCCCCTGTAGATATCTTATTTTCCTTCTTAATCTCATCAACACTCACCAGTATAGGATTTTCACAAAGTTTAACTTGGGTAGTGGATTCTACTAGTATCTTTTTCAAATCATTCACTGTGGGGGGATTGATGTTTTAAGTGATAGAATTAGAAACATCCTTTATCTTTATAGTGTCATCTTCTTTTTTCACCTCATGTAATGGACTGGCACTCGATACTAGTGTATCTGGTATACTCTATTTTGTTGGCTACTCATCCTTAGTTGGTGCCTATGTGTCTATGTTCATATTTGTGCCTGCCTCAATTGTATCTTGTTTAATTCCTTCTTCTTTTTCTCCTTCTTTTTCTTCACCTACCTTAATAGGTTTCTACAATATTATCTAGGATGGTGTCAAACTATAGAGTGATTTCCACATCAAAGTGGTATTTTGTACAACATCCTCAATGTTATTCTATAATATATTGAATGCCTTATATTTTGGTACAAATTTTCTTTTATGTTCCTTAATGGCTTTTGACATTGCACCCTTACTTAGTTCTAGCATTATGTGGGCAAGTGTTGTTTCTCTTATTTATTTTTTAGTATTTAGGCAATGGTGCCACTTCTGCTCAACTCTCTCATACAAACTCTTGAGTATGGAATTGGCAAGTTCAAGAGGAGCCTTTTTAAATGTTTCCATCATGGCATATATTTCCTCTTCAACTTAATTCATTTTAATCTTCCCAATATTTTCAAACTCAATGTGAGAGAATCTAGATAAATCAGCATGATTTCTAATATTCTCACATAGATTATCTAAATCTAAAGAAGAATTGTGACTTACCACTTGAAACTAGTTATTTTCATCAAATTGAGTCTTCTCTTCATTAGATTCAGCTAGAGAAACATATTTTCTTCTCAGTCTCTTTTGAGATTCTTCATCTGTGCTAGCTTGACTAGCTCTTTTCTCCTTTGGCTTGGCTACTTCCTTAGCCTTTTGTGTAGTGGCCCTTGTGCTAGCCCTAGTTGTAGATATTTTAGGCTGAGTAGGTTTCACAACCTTCTTAGGTTTGTTTACTGTAGGTGCTTTAGCTTTTCTTTTCTTTTGTTTAGTAGCTATAGGTGCTTCACTGGCTTCTTCTCCCTCAGCACCTTCTACAATTTCTACTTCCTCTTCTTGTTGATCCTCTCCTTAACCTTGGGTTATGGAAAGTGGTGCTTGGGTAGGTGCAATCTCTTCTTCATCATCATCATCATCATCTTCATCTTCTTCTACCCCTTCACCAAATTTCTCTTTCAATTTCTTTACCATCTTATTCTTCTTTCTAATGACTGAAGTAGTCTTCAAGTCCATTATTATTTTTGACTTGGTCACATCATTGTTCCCAAAATTTGTAGCCTCCTTATCCACTTCTTTTGTGAGTAATGTTATTTTTTTAGAGGCTTCATCAATGTTGATTTCATATCCCAATGGTCTTAACCATGTAACTCTAGAAACTATTGCCTAGACATATGTATAATTAGTGTCAACTAGGAAGCAATCATCATCAAAATGTTTCTCCACTAATGAAACTAATATCCTTGATCTTGTCTTCATTGACTACTTAAAGGTTTCAAAGTATCTTGTCATGATTGACACAAAATTATCTCCTAGTTGCTCAATGAATTCACCTATTTTCACTATAATAGACTTATTTATCTTCCATGCAACTTTACCAAAAGTAGGAAATGTATTCTGTACATAAAATAATAAATTTTCATTGTGCACTTTTGGTCTTCCTTATGGATGCCAAATTCTCAGTCAATTATTGTAACTGCAACTCAACAAGATCATAAGCATGATCTTTCATCACTATTTTGTATCCCACATCAATTGCAATACATGCAACATTGTTAAGCCTGCTGGATTGATATAAATTATGTGCTATTATCCTTACTGCAAAATAAATTAAAGGATATGTGATTGTATCTATTGTCATCCCTCATTTATTCCATACAGCCCCTATATTCTTTTTAATTACCTTTTTTACTCTTCACAATATCTTTGGCTGATCTAGGTTTGGATACCCTGTAACCCTATGTACAATTTTCTTGGTGATTTTCTTTGATCCATTCTCTAACCAAATAGAATTATCATATATCCTGTACAAAACTATCTTTATCCATTCTGTCTTGAAGACATTGGGGAAATCTAGGGCATGGGTTAACCCTTCTCAACAATTTTGAATTCCTCCTTCAACACTCTATTTTCACACAATTTCCCATATGTCTACCTAATTTCCATGCCTCCTATGCTTCCAAACTTACATGTATAGCAAAATCTGACATCTTGGATCATTAAAACTTACAATGGTATGATTGACAATGCACTAGATGAATCTTGTTTATAAGCTATGTTAGGTATGGCTTTAAAATTAGGTTGTTTAATCTCATTACTTATCAATTACACATTCAAAACTTCCTTTCCCTCTAAAAAATTGGTTGCTAAAGAACTAGATGCTATTTCATAAAATTATGTTTTGCAAAAGTTCAAATTGCATAACTCAGCACTCAATAAATACCTTTACGATCTTGCAGTGATGGTGTCAGGTGACTGTTAAATCCATTTGCACAAGCTTAGAACAATTTCTTTGGTTTGTCTTTATCTCTTCATGCACTCCTTCAAATTCAAATAATGTCAAATGAGTAGAAATCAATCATATGGACTTCAAAACCTTCTAATTAATGCTTAGTGCTTATAAAACTATAAGCTCAGCTTCAATAAAATTTCAACTCACTTGGCTTTCATGAATTCTCCTTCCCACTTGACAACCACTACGATTTTGATCAACACTAACAACTTTGATAGCTTGGTATCAACTAATATTTCACTCAGTAACTATAGTGAAACTTTTTCATGCTCAGCAGCAACATGAAAACTAACAAAATTAAAAGATTTCTTCTTGATTCTTAACAACACTTTGCATCTTTCTTCATGCATATGTAATCCTTTCAGCACTAAATCCTTGGAATTGATGTAAAGTATATCATTTTAGATGTTATTCCTACTTACCTCTTGATTTCTTAATTAGAGGAGGTGTGATCACCTAACCCATTGTGTGAAGTGATCCCTTCTACACTTGATGTGTTGCAATCTTCCTTTCTCTTCCATGTCTTATTCATCTCATCTCTGACATTCTCAACATCTACCTTTCCTTTGCCTTTTTTGAACTCACTACTTGGTGCCTTTGATCTTGTTGGACAATTTCTACTTATGTGACCAATCTTTAAATAGCTAAAATATTGGTTTGACTCAACCATCTACTATAGTCACTTCTAAAATGTGTTCTTATGCAATTTTCAGCAACATGTCCATACTTTTGATAGTAGTGACAATGGTACCTTGTATAATAATCCCAATTATAAGAGTTTCCATTATGCCTTACCTTCTTCTACTTGTTTGATGACCATTTAGACTTAGATCTACACCCATATGCTCTATGTCCACACTTCTGATAGTTGTAGTAGTATCCTTCAAATCTTTGTGAGCTTGTGGTCTTGGTTCTACATTCATGTGCGTGGTGTCCTTGTTCATTACATTTATGGTAGTGACCCATGAATTTTTTCTTAGAATTTTGATTTGCAATCTTGCTCCTACAAACATTAGTAGTATGACCTATCTTGCCACAATTATGACAAGTAGGTTTGGATTTCTTACTTTTTTTACTTCTCTCTTTGCTACTTTTGGATGTTTCTCCTTCTTCAGTACTAGTGTATCCCAATCCAGAAGTATCACTATTGGATCTAGGGGATTTCATCAATTGTTCAAAGTATTTGATGGCTTCTCCTTTTCTCTCTTCAAATCATTTCTCAATTGTTCATTCTACAACTTCAGTGTTGTAATCTCAATATCCTTTTCATTTAGTTCATGATTTGAAGTCATCATTTGACTCAAGGTTTTCAATTGTATGTTAGCAATCCTAGTTACCTCTGATGTTTTCTCTTCTAGTTTTTTGGTCAAAATCCTTTTGTCATCTTCAATCATGATTTTTTCCTCTTTAGCTTTCATTTTCTACTTGGTCACTTCACATGGCAATACTGATTGGATCTCTTGTTCTCTCTTTAGATTTCTAACCACTTTAGATAGGGTTCCATTCTTTTCCATTAGATCTGCAACTGCTGCATCAAATTCATTAGAGTTTCTATTTGCAAATAATTCAATATTTTCAATCTCTTAGTAATGTGTGTCATTCTCTTGAATAGAAATTTCCTTCCTTCTCTTTAATGATTTCTTTAATTCATCTCTTGCTTCATTTAGCTAATGTAGAGCAAGTTGTATTTCAATTGTCTGATTCTCAATAGTATTTCCCAATTTGTATACTTCCATCTCCAAGATTTATCCTCAAAGCTACAAAGGTTTACTTTTAGAGAACTGAGCCCTGATATCAATTGTTGGAAATAAAATAGGGAAGTAAAATTTGAGAGGGGGGGTTGAATCAGCACTTAAAACTTTCAACCTCTAAAACTATCCTCCACATATCCATCTCATAATCTATTCATATAAACTAAAATACCAAATTAAGCATATACATCCATAGCATAAAATTAAATATTCAACACATGTATGACATAAGATATTTGGTTACCCATAAACCCTCCAAGGAGAAGGTAAAATTGGGGTGAGGATGACACCCACAAATCTTCACTACTATAGTAATAAAGTGTATCCAATGAAGGTTACAATGTTTGATCATGAAACATCATCTACCCTATGAAAGGTCTTCCCTGTTAAAGGCTTACAAGATTGTTAGATCTTACCTTGTTAAAGGATTTAGAACACCCTACTAAAAGTGTGCCTAGTAAGAGGACTTTAACTTACAATGAAGTAAGTGCCCTATTAAAGGATTTATAAGAGCTTGTTAGAACTATTCTGTTAAGAGATTTGACTGATTCACCTATTAAAATGTCTTAGCAATGATCTTGCAATTAGCACTCTATTGCTTGATGTCAAATCACCTCTAAATTGATGTGTACTTGATCCTTTCTAATTATATGTGCCTCTAATTCCTCTATTTCATTTCCTATGTTCTCCTTCTGATTGATTTGCAATGTAACTCAATTTATAACACCTTAATCACCATGAATTCTTTGTTTGTGTATGCAAACTCTCTTCAATTCAACTTAGCTTTCCTATCTTCCTATAAAGTTTATGGTTCATCTTCCTTAAAAAGACCTTAGTGATTTATGGTTATGTATGAATCAACGGTAGTGATTCACCCATATTGCCACTTAAACCTTCCCTTTTTCTAATTGGATGCATGTCATTCATATGGATTCACAAATAAGATTCATCCTTATCAACAAAGATCATAAAAAAATACTTAAGTCTGCCCAAAAATGGTTTACATAGTAGTTAGTGCCAATACAAAAAACTATGTTAAAACTGTATTACTCAGCATCTGAAGCCTCGATGCTCAACACTAACTGTAACTTCAATGTTGTCACTCAGCATCTAAGTGACTCAGCACTCACTATTTCTTCAGCATGCACTAACTTATATTTTATGCTCGACATATGTTATTTATTTGATATGAACTAAGTAGATGACTTAAGTTTATAAACACTCATTAGTCAAAACTAATCTGAGATCAATAGGGTACCAAAGGAATTACCTCCAATTAACACTAATTTTTGTGTTAACGAGTGGATATATCACATAGCCCCATCATCATTACATGGTTTGGGCCTATTTTTCATGGATGGCATAAAGCTCAGTTATAAAAAAGTCTTTGAATTGATGGAGTATGTAGGACCTTGTTATAACTATAATAATTGGATGCAGGTAGTTCAATAAATAAATAAATATGCATAGGTATGCATTGTCAAAAAATTATCTACAATGGAAAGAAAATGATCAAAGTAAAAGGCCTTCTACGTACATTGATGGAACATTGCAAGTTTTATAAATAGTACATGTCCTAGGTCAAATAATAAGTGACCCAATTGCATTTTTGAGGTGTGTGAGAGAAATCATGTTTTTGTATGTGTGATAAAATCAATAAGTGCAGGAGAAGAGCTATTAATAGATTATAATTTGAATTGCATAGATTTAAAGAAAGTTACTATCATGTAGCTTGTAAGTACTATATATATAATATTTAAACTAATTACTCCCAATTAATGACTCCAATTTTTAGTATACCATTTTATCAAGTTTTTTTGCTAAGTTAACTATTTCTTTCATTATTTTGATGTTTTTATATATATTCTTTGTCATAGGATGACATGGTTAATCCATTAGATGGCAAAGGTAGGGATGTTGCTCTCACCCCTTCTTCAGTGAAAGTAAACCTTTTGTATAAAAATTGGTGTGATTGTCATTTTACAAAATTTCATATTGTTATGTTCTTTTCCTTAAGGTTTTGGAGTTTTTTTGATTGTTTTACTGATGGTTTTGTCATAATTGTATGCTTAGGGACCAATTACACAAGGGAAATTACTCGTCGATATAGCTGCCATAGTATTATGAGATGATGACATCGCATATATTGCTAACATTGTAAGAATGTGTAAAAAGAGCCTAAAAACCATCAATCTATAAATTCTTGTACTTGTGATGGATCCAAATCCAACTCAAGGGAAAGATGCAACAAGAAATGAATTACATCAGAGAGCACATTGTCTGGAAGTAAGAAACAATGAATCTTTAGCTAGGACAATATTTCAATAAAGATTTATGTTTTATACTAATTTATAGATCATGAACCAAAATATGTATGTGTTCTTAAAGAATTTTTTGACATGTCACCAAGTTGTTGGAGTTGACAAGGGTACTAGTGTAGTTCCTATAGGTATGTGATTTCAATTTTCAACCATTAGAACGAAAATCATCAAAATCACTATATACCATGCTTATCTATTGTAGTTCATTAATAATCAAAACTCCACCACTATTTTCTAAATGATTATTATTGACAGTTTGATAAGAAAGGTGAAGTCTATTACTATTTTTCATGTTTTTGCAATCTATATTTAAAAAAGACAATAAATTCTATATATGATTTTTTTTAAGTTTCAAGGACTTCTATACACCTCCTTCAATAAGGCTAGCTAGCACTCTGAGATTGTTGACTATAGGATCAAAAACAAGGAACATGCAAACGTCCATGCCTACTACAACTAGAATTGGTAAATCCTTGTTTTGCAATATTTTGTTTTGTTTTACATATGATTTGACTTGTATTTTATTGTTCATTTGATCATAGTATTTCATTGATTAACTTTGTGCAATGATAGCTACACCTTCTCATAATGATACATAATGATACAATAGATGCTAGTACTAGTGATAATTTATCATCATTTCCTAGACCAACCTATGTTACTTCTACTAGATTGTTGGAGGCATCATTGTTGAGCTTCCAAGTACTTTAAAATTATAATTATTTAGAGTGTAATTGTAGTTTACTTATTCATAACCCATTTTTGACTAATGATCCCATGGTGATTTTGCAGGAAATAATGGTTTTTATGAAACTTTTTATGATTTAACATTGTAGATATTTGGGCCCACATTACATAAAAGGTACATATCTTCATATGATTGGTAGAATATTTTTTTGTTAATCCATTTGTTGTAATATATTCAAGGTACATAGCTTGAACTGATTTTTTTATGTAACCTTTTTTTTGTTAAAAGGTGTAGCTCATAAAATCTCTGAAGGATCTCTTTGGTCAAAACATTTTTAATAGACCTCAAATTCTTCAAAAAGTCAGGAAGCATCTAAAGACTGTGAGAGACCAATATAGAAGGGCTCTAAAGCTCAACCCAAAGTACAAGCATCCTCCTATGACTCTAGAGATGAAGTGGAATGAAATCATTAAAAGAATTAAACCACCACCTGAAAAAATAGGTATGTGGTAGTATTAATATAATTATGCACAAATTAGTGATCATTAAATTTATATAATATAACATATTTCTAACATATTTCAAAATTTACATATATAGGTTGTAGGACACATCAAAGGCTACACAAG
The DNA here is from genome assembly GCA_028749045.1 of Cupressus sempervirens. Taxonomy (NCBI): domain Eukaryota; kingdom Viridiplantae; phylum Streptophyta; class Pinopsida; order Cupressales; family Cupressaceae; genus Cupressus; species Cupressus sempervirens. The sequence continues at coordinate 359,153,436 of CM053791.1, read as the reverse complement.
CTAGAAATGATAAGGTTGGCCAACACCATCTTGGCTCTGGTGGATATATGAAACTTCATGCACAACTTGTAAGTAGCAGTAAATGAAATTTTGTCTCAATTTTTTAAATATAAAATTAAAAATAAGCAATACATTCAATATTGATGATATTATGTAAAAAATGTAGGGCTTTGAATTTAATATAGCACCCACAGAAGAGGATGAACAAATTGGCTTCAAGAAAGGCTATAAAGCAATGGTTTCCCACCACTGCATAGATTCTAGTGGCCAAGGAGGTGTAGAAGAGTCTGGTGCTTTGGTTCATACATAGGTAAATAGGCCTAATGAATAATAACTCAAATTGAGAACTTCATGAGAAATAATCTATTTGATGTTAATTTTGAACAATGATAACAATGCACATACTGTAGCCTTCTACTCTCAACACAGATCCTACACATTACAAAGGCCCTGATGTACATCACAGTGATAGAGGTATATATTAAATTTTTATCAATAATTAATTATTTAATTATTAATAAAATTTAACATATTAAATTGTAATTGGTGTAACCTTTATGTGAAATTTTTTTGATTATGTAGAACATCTTGGTGATTGAGTGGAGCATGATGTTAGTGTCAAGCATGTTGAGGTTGGGGCTAAACAAAATGTGATAGTAGATGATATGGCACTATCAGATAAAGAAAAACCCTTGTTATGTTCTTTAGATTAATGGAATACTTATAACATTTTAAATATATTTTGAATTAAACCCATTTATTGGTTATTGAAGGGGCGCATCAACTTTGTGCTCAAAAAAAGAAGAGGAAGCATCATGTCATAAGATCAGAACCACAAGAGTTAGAGGAGAATGTTGAAGATAGTCATGATATTCCTATTAGCATTTATCTTCAACAAAAATCAAATATAAAACAAAAGAAGAATTGATTGTTAAAAACCTTGTTTAATGATGAATGTGTTGATGATTTTTTTGTGAATTTTGCTTATTAATAAGTTTTATGTCATGTTATTGAAAATTTATATGTGAGTATAATGATCAATGTGTTCATGAATTATTGATGAATGTTATATTTACTAATGAATTTTATGTCATGTTAATGAATGTTATGTGATTATAATGATTCAATTTTATATTTCTTAAATGAATGAATGAAAGAATTACTTACTTAGATGTTAATAGGGAATTTAGAGTGATTATTGGGGGCGGAGGCCAAATGAGCTTCCAACTTCATGTAGTTGGCCTTATTAAGTAGAGAATATTAAAGGATTTTCAAAACTAAGTGAAGCTCAAACTAAACCTATCAAAACTAAATACCAATATATGGTCCCATCATCGAGCGACTGGAGAACTTCACCATAGTCACTAACGACTATCATTTATTCTATGTTGATGTAGATGTGTCTATTTTTCATAATTTTTTTGGATGGAGAAGAGGTGTAGAATTGTTATTAAAAAATGTAACCTTGATATATAAGTGATTTGTTTAGATATGTATTTGTGTGAAGGATTTGGGTTCCAATCAAAATATAAGTATAGATTTGGATGGTTCAACATGAAGCTTAGGCTTGTGCCAAAGGACTCTGTAGGTGTGTTCATTTCTTAATATGTAAGTTATTAGTATTTCACTTTGGAAAAAGTTTCAAAATAATTGCTTTCATTTTTCTATGTAATTTGTAGCATATTATTTTCCATGTTATCATGTTCTATGTAATTTGTAGCATAACTTTTTATCATGTTATATGTAGTCACCCAAAAATGGTCATCTAGACTATGAGCCTCCTTTCTATCATTTTTGTATTATTTATCTAATACTTATCCTTAATCAAATCTCCAAAAATCCATTTATTTGATTTTTTCCTATAGTTTGGCCACTTTACCCTAAGTTCATATTTAATTAAAAGAACATGTCCCCCTTTTAATTAAATAAAATTCCCCACTCATCTCTTATCCTAAGTTGTGCATACAAAAGCATTTCCTTTATTCAAAAATAAAATAAAATACATTTTTGTCCCACGTGGGGGACAAAAGTCAACTCTTCATCATGATTGGTGGAAATTCTTGTGCACATGGATTAGTCCCACTTTAAAACTCTACCCTTGATCACATGCATCTTGCCTCATGATCTCTATCATTCATTTCTCTTTAAAAGGGAGAGCTCTCTCCTCACTTCACAACTCCACTCTTTTACCAATGTTATGTTGCAGGATTGAAAATATCATACTTTTGGAGCTCCTCTTATTCTATCTTCTATTCTTCATGCTTCTCATTCATTCTAGTGTCTCTCCATGCTTATAGCTTAAATCATCTAGTCTAAATAGGGGGTGTAATACTTGTTTTCTAGTTTAGCTTGCATTCTACTTTATCTCATTTAGCCTTTATTTGCATTATATTAATTCTATATTCTTGGATTTTGGAAGTCTTGTCTCTACTCTTTGAATCTTCCATTCCATGGTGCACCTTGCAAGGGTTTTCATATCTAGGTTCACTTGAGAGCCACCATCTCAAAGATCTGCATGTCATAGATGAAGTTATAAGCCACCTCTTGAGATGCTCTCATTCATAGGTATTCTCAAGAATAATGGTTTATAGAAGTGTGTCCACATTTTTCACACATATTATCATGTTCTATGTAATTTGTAGCATAACTTTTTATCATGTTATCATGTTATCATGTTAGGCACTATTTTGAGTGGGAAAAATGATTTGACCCAAATAACTATGTCGTAACCAAATGTTATAGTATTTTTTCAATGCATATATAAGATATATTGAATGTTTGATTTTATATTCTCATGTATCTATAACTTTTATGTGTGTTTCTCCATTGTTTATACATTTGTAAATCTATTGGCTTCGTCTCGAGGCAGGCATAGGAGACATTCTATGATTGAGTATTTGATCTTTATATTCTATGGGATTTTGGATCTTTATGTGTCCAATGAATTGTGTTGTCAAGCTTTGGACTTTCTAACACTACTACAAAGGGATTGAAGGATGCATGTCTAAAGTTTTTACTATATCAACTTCACATATATACTTGATTGATATATTTTTCAGTAGTTATTTCTTGTGCATTCTCATCTTGGTCATGCACTTACCATAAATGATGGATTCTATGTGTTACTTTATTATGTGTTTTAAACCCAAATATGTGTTACTTACAATTTATTAATCTTCTGATTATGTGTTTTATATCCAATTATGTGACATGCAACATTTTACACTTATATTTTTTTGGTGTAGTAATGATAATATAGGTTAAATCTCTAACATTATTACCAAATTATTGTTCTAAGCACAAAGGGGGTTAAAGAATTTCATTAAAAAAAGATGTTAAGGGGTGTCAAATTTCTTCTAAGAGATAAAGTAAGCTAGGAAAGTATGAATGTAGTGTCCTTTTGTATTTTATCTTTGGTAAATTATATATATTTTAAAGTTTTATTGGTTTTCTATTTTAGGTAGAGTGTGATTCAGATTTGCACTCTTTGACATGTCAAAAAACTAAGAGGCAACACAAATGCATAGAAAGTACTATTCTTCATCTTTTGATGTCTTCAAACAAACAAAAGATAGGAAGCACATGAAGATAAGGTCAAAGAAAAAATCCAAATGGGATTCTTCATCATCATTTGAGAGTGATTTCTCAAAAGAAGACAAAAAAATATAGGAAGAAAAGGTTAGAAAAAAGGCCAAATCGGACACTACATCATCATCTAAGAATGATCTCTCTGAGGAGAAACAAAGACAAAGGAAACACAAAATAAACATTCTTCAAGGCAAAGGAGGCAACAAAATGAAGTAACCTTGCCAAGATTTGATTGCCTAACATTTCACTTCAATTTTTTCCTTTATAGCATCATATCCACTATTTATTTGTATAGTTTTTTGTAATCATAGCTTCACAACTTCTTTTTTGATACTGTGTTGAAGTTTTCTCTAACTTTTATTAGCTCGATTATATGTATTTTTTCAATTTTTTGTGATCATGTTGTAGAGAATAAAGAAAAAGAAGGGTCTATGTGGGAAGATATAGAATTAGCTAGAAAAGAGATGGGATTGGACTTGATGGTCAAACCTTTAGAAATATTTGCCACACATCAACCACCCAATGAACTGTCTCTAGAACTCCAGGAAGAAGAGGTTTCCCTTCTACTATTATATGCACTTCATTTCTATATAGAACTTAAAAAGGTTTAAGTTTTTTATCATTATGATATGAAATTTAGTTATGTAATTTTAGTTGGGTATGTAAATTGAGACATGATTTTCACAAGTTTAATCCAACACACACAATTTTTCTATCATAATATATTTATTTTCTATATGGATAATTATTATATTAATCAAAAAAAAATTAAAAAATTAGTGGCCTAGTAAAGGTAATAAGAAGTATCTAAGATTAGATTATCCCAATATCTACTAGTGCACACTCTATGAAGTCATTGTGTCTTGATTATTGGTGATCCATATATTCTTATTATCACCAATGGAGTTGCACATACCATCACAATTCACATTCAAAATTGGTCTAAAAGAATTTGAACAAAATGATTATATATTCTTGATGGTCACCTGAATCACAGTCCTTATGTAGTTGCATGCCACTACATATTCAAAATGTGCTTATTCCAAGACAAATATCCTCAACTTCAATGCCTCTAGTTGTTGTACACATGGTGTATCAATTTTTTTATTTCTTGAATGCTTGTTCCACCTGACATTAAAAAGTGGCTTGATATCATCTCTTGGTCCAGTATTTCTTCCTTCATGCATGAATCATTATTATGGATCATAGAGTGTGATTATAAATATTAATACAAATCACTTCATATAGTGGAATCCAAAAATCAAGGTCATTAATTATTATGGATTGGGGAAATCTTATGTCTATGATGACTTAGATTGTTGACATTTCAATGAACACAATACAAAATTCTGGCAAAGTAGAAACTTCCTTACCCATTTTGACTTGCAACCTTACCCTGGACATTACTCCACAAAACTTATTTACACTTTTAGATTTTGACATAGTTTCCTCTATGACCATTTTCTTGATATAATACTTTTTTGGATTTCTCTAATGAATACAATCTCTCTAGCAATAGTTTTTTGGGGGGATACAAATACTTAGGGTTAGGCTCCTTAGAATAGAATAAGTTGTTTTAACTAATAGAAAACAATTGTTATGAGGCCCTCAAAATATAAAGAACATACTATAATTCACCAAGGAAACCAGTTCGCTTAGTCTTCACCACCTTCTATCCCTTGAAAGTAGTTCTCATGATAGTTATTTTCCCATTGCTAATAAGATCTCACTGACAAGTGAAGAAGAATCCATTCCCTACTTTCTAATTTCATTCTTCTTCCTTTAGTTTAATAGTGTTACAACTCTTAGTGTGAGATAGTGATTCACTATCAAATTGATAAGTATTACAATATATCTGTGATTTTTAATAACAAATTCTACAATGAAATAATTTGCACAAGAGAAGAATAAAATATGAAGTGCATTATAAATACTTGTTAACACTTGATAAGGTGTCACTTTTAGGGTATAAACCAATAAATATCTCCAATATGAACGCAATTCACTATTTGATAACAACAAACTAACCTAAGGCTCGTATATAGTCTCTACATATGCTTTGGATGTCACTTGGGATGACATATTGTCTAATCAGTGTAGGTTTTTGTGGATGCATTACATGAAGATGATTCCTCTATAGCCAGTGCTTTATATCCATCTATTCCAAGGATACTTCTTACAAAATTAATAGAATTTAATGTGCAAGTTCATACTAACATGATGGTTCAATGCAAATATGGACAAACTAGATCACCATAGGAGTTTAACTTACATGACATATTGTGATCATGCAATTTGATTGAAGGTTGTGTGTGATGTAGAAACCAAGTTCATTTGTCAGATTACAATTTGTTTCATAGTTCATTAACATTGGTAGACATTGCTCAAATAAACCCTACAGTTTTTTTATTCCATGGCAATTGAATGTAATCTATTTTCTGCCATAATCTGGATAATAAAGCAAGCTTTTTCTATTGATTTAGATCTTTGTACTTGTTGGCTTTCTTGGTTTTCTTAAAATCTTGTGTCATACTTCCATTTGTTTAGTTTCTTTGTGACTATCATAGAGAAAGAAAAGGTTCATCCAATCTCAAAATGCCTCACATCTATTTGGCAAGAATTGAAATACATATTTTTGGGAAATTTAGTTGTTATTGTCATTACCCTATTTTTCAACCAAGTCATTAAAATCAATTCCTTCAAGTGAGATTACAAATCTAATCATCAAAATGTTGCAAGAACTGATCAAAAGGGTTTCTATTCTCACATGCATAATGTGGAAATGGAATTGTGGGGATGAAATGTTCAATCCAATTCATAATAGTTCTACAGACAAGAGTTATATATTTGTTGCTAAAACAATTTGTGTCTAGTTATGTCCTATCTTGAAGAGTCTCAAGGAACTTGAAAATAAAGTTCTTATATTTAATACAAAATTTGTTTTTGATGAAAATTTTGATGAGCTATTCATATGGGTGCAAGAAAGCCATGTTGCATTGTGGAAGTCAACTAGCAGCCTTGTTGTTGATAAATTTTGTAGCCTAAATATTGGATCATGTTCCAAATAAGGAATCAATTTCTCGAGTATTTACATTTTATTTATTACCTAAAAATTTAATGTTTTAAGCCTATTATTTGGTTCTTATTCTATTACCAGTTCCCATTAATACAGGCACAATCCAGCTATGATCCATTATCAATTTCTTTTTTAAATATAGGCATTTGTCAAAATATTGACGTTGCACAATAGATATTTTGATGAGGACTATCATTGATGGCTTGACATCCTTGTCGAAAAACCACCTCATTTCGTCAAATTTTGACATAATAGGCCAACTATTTTGATGAGGATAACCATCAATGTCTTGGCACCCACATCAAAACAAGATCCTAATTTCATCATACTTTCAATGAAATTTTGTAGGATCTTACTACTTTGAATGTAACCTTTAAGTTTTTTTTTGACAAATTTATTCATCAATAAATAGATGACACATAGGTTCATTGAAATTTTGATGATAAATTAGCAATGCTCACTTGTGTCAAAAGTTTGACAACTTCTTGTTAAAATTTTGATGAACTACTACCATCAAAAAATGGGTCTAGATATACTAGTGACTTTAAACCCTTAAAAGGAAATCAAAGTAAAACCAAAGCTTTCTTGAATGTATGTGCTCAAAATCAATCTTTTTAGATCTTGAAAGAAGGTGCATAAAAGGACCTTAAATGTATGAAGGGAGATCTTGAATGTGCAATATAAGATCTATCATAAACTCCTTCAATTTCTTGAACACATTAATCCTTGATCTTCAATGGAGGAAGCTTGAATGGATGCTTGAAGAACACTTGAGAACTTCAGTGCTTAAGAATTCAAATGCTAGAGTGCTTGGAGACATTAATAATGGATGAGAATTGGAGAAAATGGAAGGATTTATATCAATCTTATAATTAACTAACTCCCACAAGTGCACAAACCTAGATGTTAAAACCCAAACATCCTAGAACGTGGGACCCAAAGAGGGGAGCCAAAATAAGGCTTCATTAGGGTGAACTGTTCCCTTGATTGGCCTATTAGGAGTGAACTATGCTATTGATTGGTCAGGGAATTTTTTTTCCCTTGATGATCAGATACACAAACCCCTGGGGTTGTCTCAGGGCTCCAAAATAGGTCTTGGAATCCTAAAATCAAGTCTAAATTCTATGGAAATCTCATTTTGGTGTAAGGAGAAGATTTCAAGTGGATATATGAATGAAGGAAAGGACTTAGGAGAAATATATCCTACCTCAAGTTTAATGCTATGAAATAGGAGTTTTAAAGAGGATCTATTAGGTTTTACCCCAATTCCACTTAGGAGAAAGGATGGAAAAGGGAAAAGGAAATGAAAGAAAGAAGGTTATTGGAGATCTTGCATTAAATAGGTGTTAAAAATTCATTAAATTGGAGTGCTTCCAATTTAAGAAGTACATTCCATACAATGTAGTCACTAATTTTTGTAGTTGACTATCTATCCAAAAAATAAGGGATACTCCATCTTATTCATCAAACAAGAAAAGAGAAGGAAAATAAAATCATATGACTAATGGAATTGCAATGCATACTATCACACTTGAGAGGCATCGTCCAAAGACACATTCATGATGCAGAAGAACTAATTGCAAAAGCACCGATTAGTATACTAGACATAATTGAAGATCTCTTGGCTAATATAAGAAGTGAGACCATCACACTTGCTAATCTGAAGGCATCATGGGAAGCCCATCTTAATTTATAGTACCTAGAGTTAGTACAGGGATGTATTCAACAACCTATAGCACCCTTTTTTATTTATGACAAAAGGGGCAGATGAATGCAAGGAACGGGAGGAATAGAAGGGAGAGATGAAAGGACAAAGAATACAATGAACAAAAGAGAGATATGAAAGTACAAGGGGGAATATGAAGTGAAGAGGAGAAAGGGGAAGATAAAATGAAGAGATAAAAGAAAAAAGGAGAGAAAAATAATGTATTAACATAGGGACAAAGAACAAAAAAGGAAAAGAAGAAGGTTAAATAAAAGAAACACAACATGAGCAAGAAATACACCTTAAGGGGGAGATGAAAAAGAAGTGATTTGTGTGACTTTGACCAAGCCCATACATTGAAGAAATGCTCACTGTTGGTACAAAAAAATTAATATATACATATTGAGATATAAAGTAAGTGTCATGAGATGATGGTATAGAAAGGTTTTTTCATCAATGCGAAAGGGGGAGATTGTTGATCCCAAAAGTCTCATTAGGATAAAGATTGTGATATGTTGTTGTCATTGATTGGAAACCAGTCAAAGAAGAGAGTGAAATGTTACAAGGTAAAATTCCACAAATAGAAGAATGAACTAGTATGTATATGCACATTTGTGTTGATACAATCTATGCCACCACTGATAGAAAGACAATGAAGATAGTTGATGATTGATCATCTATGAGGTAAGTCACTATGGATGTGACACAAAAAGAGAATAATCAAGATGGATGTGATAAGAGAAAAGAGTGAAATAAAAAAAAAAGGATAAGGGCTACATATAGGCTCATAGATAGCTTGGGAAGGCTATTCATCTAGACCCTAGGAGTAGAGGTCACAAGGTTTCTTTGAAAAATTAGGATATGGAATTTAAATTTTGAAATTGACTTATGGGTATTTGTGCTCTAAAACTATAGAGTTCATATAGACACTCAAACATAATTATTAGATTGCTAGGGATTTGAAAAGAAGATTGCTTAAAGAGTAAGAGTGTACAATTGTTTGAAGGGAAAGCTAGCAAAAGAACACAATTTCAAAGAGAAGTAATACAATAGATAGGTTTACCAAAACAAAGAGGCATAAGGTGAGATTGAGAGAGCTCAATAAATATGAATAGGAAATAGGAACATCAGAAGCATCTTCAAGGATACACAATGAAGATGTATAAGGCAAGACAAGGTTATGCTTATATCACACATTTATATTTCTTTCTAATCATTTCATCTATTTGTATCTCTTAATAGGGAAAGCTTCATTAATAAGCTTTTGTAAATCCTCTGACAAGGTTTCTCTCATAAAAATACTTGTAAATCCTCTAACCAGGTAGCTTTCATAGGCTCTTGTAATCCTAATAGGTTATGCACATTCCTAACATGATGTGTTTCTGGAAGAAATAGTTGTAACTCTTAACTAGGAAACCTTTTACATGCATTATAAGGGATAGAATTGTTGGAAGTCTATTGGGAAAGAGAGATACTAAGAGGGTGGGTGAACCAAGATATATAAAACTTTTTTCTTCTTTAAAAAAATAAAATACATTCATGTTTAACCCATCTCATATCAGCATCATGAATCATATAACCATAAACTAAAATATATCTAGCTATTTATCACATCCATAAACATGAAATTAGATGTAAACACATCACACAAAAGATTAGCTCACCCATAAGCCCTCTAAGGTGAAGGTAAAACTAGGGTGGGGATGACACCCACAAATCTCTACTACTATAGCAATAAAGTGTGACTATTAAGGCTACAATATTTGATCACTTCTGGTGATCTACCCAATGAGGGGTCTACCCTACTAAGAGCTTACAAGACTTATTTAATCTAACTTGATTAAAGGATTTAAATTTATAACTAAGTGAGCACTTTGTTAGGAGATTTATGTAGGCCTATTAGGACCACTCTATTAAGATATTTACCCTAGTTCACTTGCTAGAATGTATCAGTATCTAATCCTTTGGTTAGTAATATTATGCTTGATTATGGATGTCCTCTCTTCAATTCTAATATGATCTCCTATCTAATAAACTCTATTATGTCCTTCATTACTAGGTTGCTCTACCTAATCTTTGCTTCTAACCATTAAAAATAGCCTCTTTTGCACATGCATTTATCTCTTCAATTCACTCCTCCATCTCTTGATTTAGGGTTTAAACCCTCAAATAACCAATTGGAGAAAGTTCTAGATCATGATCAATGATCTAGATTTCTCCCTTTTTTTCTTAATCCTTCTATTTGTTTAATTGGCTGAGAACCTTGCATAGGGATTAATGATCTCTGACAAAATGTGTAAATAACTCCTTGGCTATCTCAAAAATCATTAAATCATGAAGTTAGCCAAAATGGTTTACATAAGCGTTTGTGCCATTCCAAACACATATACCAAAACTAGTTTAATTGGCACATGAATACTCTAATGCTTGGTCATGACTAAGACTCATGTTGTCACACAACTTTTGAATGCTTGACACTAATAATGTAACTATTGTTTGCATCCATCATCTAAAAATAAACTATCTACTTGTAATCGAACATGATGTCCAAATATGAAAATGATGTTCACATCTAACTGAAAACTACCAAATGTTGTCAGTACTATGTCCAAAAATTGTTAGAATTCATCAGAATCTCTTTAAAGTAAGTCAAAACATGTCAAATATATCCTTTACTCACCTACACATTTGCAAAATTTTGCGTAACTACCAATAAGTCTATCAATTTGTACATCATTGTGTGGTAGGTACTTCCTCACATAGGAGGCTAGGAATCCTTGCACAAGAAACTACTAAAACACTACCAACTAGTTAAAAACTTGTCAAAACATTGTTTAAATTGTCAGTCTGTCACTTCCTCACATGGTTCACCATGAAACTTTGTGCGAATAAATAACAAGAAATTTTTTGATTTATATCCTTGCATGGATCCCTATACTTCCTCGCATGATTCTCCATGGATCCTTGCACGAGCTTCTCTTATTAAACTATCAAAATTAGTCTATCAGAGGTGTTTACTCACCTAGTTCACAATAGTTTCTTTCTTGAAAGTCATTTCCTTGCATGAGTCTACATAGAATTGTACAAAAATAGTGAGCTATTATGAGTTCCCTTGTCAAAACTTGATCCAAATCTGATCTGTGTCTAAAAACATTAAGTCATTCCTTTGTCTATAATAGTCTAAAACTCAAAAATTTGCTTAGTTGCTCACTTGATCCACACACAAACTAGTCTCCTTACTTGGTTGTCATATTTGCTTTCTTGTGTTTGTTTTATCTTGTGTCACGATAGTTGAAAACTCTTGGATGTTCTAGCCACTTCTCTAACTATTCATACTGAGATATACAACACACTTCTTAAATCTTACTTACTCTAAGACAATATTCTAGTGTGAGCCTTGTTTAAACTTTTTCATAAGTCATTGTCTATGACTATTGCAACTAGGAGTGGAAATGTGTTTCCTCCCCATAGACCAAGATGAGGTAGAGATAGAGGTAGAAATCATGGTAGAGGTCTTTCCCAATACATATAGTTTGAGTATAGTGAGGGGTCCTTGCGATCTCTTTCACATGTTGATCCACCTAGTGCTCGAAGAGTCTTTTCCATAAACTTGCAACAAGCTAGGGATCCATTATATCAAGAACATCCAGACATTGACAAGACACCTACATCTTTAAATAGAATAGCTTAAATTTTGTTCAAAACACCTATACAACTTAAACATACTAAAACCTTCTACACTCTTAGAATGGTTTCTAAAGATCAAGAAATAGGTGTGTAATGCCATGCCAAGGGATCCAAAGAATTAACCTAGAATTTCACTAAGTTTGGTAGCATTTTTTTTTTTTAAAATATGAAAATAAATACCACATATAACTTATGCACCATAACAGAAGCAATAGAAATGTTCATCTAAAAGTAATCATAACATACACAACTGGTTACATTCTTTAAAGATCCCTTAACATTGAATTACATCTAAATCAACTAACATTATTGAATTCCATCAAATATAACAACCGCATGAAATAATATTGATAAGTCCAATGTTCATATATTACATTTCCAAATGCTCAATCATCCACTATACATGTCATAGGGTATGAAAAGCCTAAAAGAATATACATATGTGAAATAAGATACATCATCCTATTCTAATCCATGATACGTCAAAGAAAAGATAATCACATGATACACATGATACATCATCATAGAAGACATATACATCCATCATAAAAATCAAACATAATAAACTAAGTGCACGGTTCCTCCCAACCGTTAATAGCATCATTAGACCATCGTGGGCCCCAGCCATCCCTCCATGCGTAACATTCCAAAATCATCAAAGAGATCATCAGTATTAACATAGTAGGAATGTCACTCCTAACATATACTATATCATATCCAAAAAGTAATCTAACATGCAAATAAAAGCATAAGATAACATCATCTAAGATATGCTTAATCATCAATGAAAGGATACATATCCACCATCATGAAGGATGCATCAGCCACGATGTCTCAATAAATCTCAAATGATAAGAGTGAAAAAACACTACCACCCGACCATGTGGTACCTAAGTGGTCCACTCCCACCGTCCTGAGGAGATAATCTCAAGTCCCAAATAGGCTATCCAAAATCACATAGCACAAAACTCTATAAATCTAGGAATCCTAAAAGTATACTAACTCAAAAGTTCCAAACACAAAATCGACATCTAATCCCAGAGGTACACAAAGACATGTAGGAACCTACTATGCAAGTGGGAAAGTGTCATTGCATTTATCACGTACAAGTTACCCTAGCAGTTAGCTAAACTCCACAGGTCCATACTGATCTCATGTGGCCACTAATATCCTCTCATACTGACGAGGCATACTATGGAATGCAAGGTTGCAACCATGCGTTCTCTCTACTCCCATCCTAGTCTATACAAGCACTCAAGGCATGGGCGAGAACCGAAACACTTATCTTTTTAGGTTCATTTAGTTAGTATTAGGTGTGAATGTTTTCACTTATTAATCCAACTTTCAATGAGTTACCCTAACATATACTATATCATATCAAAAAATTAATCTAACATGCAAATAAAAGCATAAGATAACATCATCTAACATATGCTTAATCATCAATGAAAGGATACATATCCACCATCATGAAGGACGCATCAGCCACGATGTCTCAATAAATTTCAAATGATAAGAGTGAAAAAACAATACCACCTGACCGCGTGGTACCTAAGTGGTCCACTCCCACTGTCCTGAGGAGATAATCTCAAGTCCCAAATAGGCTATCCATAATCACATAGCACAAAACTCTATAAATCTAGGAATCCTAAAAGTATACTAACTCAAAAGTTCCAAACACAAAATCAACATCTAATCCCAGAGGCACACAAAGACATGTAGGAACCTACTATGCAAGTGGGAAAGTGTCATTGCATTTATCACGTACAAGTTACCCTAGCAGTTAGCTAAACTCCACAGGTCCATACTGATCTCATGCGGCCACTAATATCCTCTCATATTGACGAGGCATACTATGGAATGCAAGGTTGCAACCATGCGTTCTCTCTACTCCCATCCTAGTCTATACAAGCACTCAAGGCATGGGCGAGAATCAAAATACTTATCTTTTTAGGTTCATTTAGTTAGTATTAGGTGTGAATGTTTTCACTTATTAATCCAACTTACAATGAGTTACCCTGGCAGCCTCTTAGGGCCCCGGCCCCCATTACAAGCCACTTCCTAACACTACATGCAGATAACCTACCCTAAGCTCATGGAATCATAAATCTCAAAATCACAAAGGATAATCCATAAAATCATCAAATATGCATAAAAGCATCAAATCTCCATAAGCAAGCATCCATAGAAAAACATGATCACAACAGCTCTCTATTGGCAACTGAAGTATCACTGATAATCAAAAGTATCCAATGGTTCTCAGTAACCAAAATATATCTCAATCATACTGATCAAAGACTCCAAAATGGTTGAGTCAAAACATGTCACAACATGACATCATCAAGAATAAATCCACATTTCAGTCCCATCTTGGTGACTAGAAAATAAATCAAGGATAATTGATCGATGAACCAAAAATGGTTAAGTCAAGTGTCTCATACATAAGAATCTCAACAATAACAATCATTAATTACAAACATTACATAGAGCATTCCATCACATAACCATGGTTGGGTTTATAAAGATCGAGATTAAAACATCATCATGACATCACAATCACATCACCCCCAAGCCTCTGGTAGACATCCTATAACTGGTCAACACTAGTCAACCCAAAACCCAAAACAATAGCATAAAGAATACACAATGCAAACACATGTTTTGGTTTTGCTAAATTTACATACTTGAATTTAAATGTAGAGGTCTCAATTTAGGTTTCCAAGTTTGGAGAATGAATGGAGGAACATTTTGTACGTTTTTCTAACACATGTATTATTTTGGATGAATAAAAGTTTTCCTTAAAATCCATCTTCCAATTATAATCTTTGTTTGAAAACGTCCCCCACCAAACTATCAATTAACTTTCATATACTTTATTTAATAATTTAAAATAATTAATTAAATTTTAATAGTTAATTTACAATATTATAAACTTATTCATCCTTATAAAAGATGAAACTTTAATACAAATCATTTATCAAATAATAATAATAATAATTCATTAATAACATTTTACATACTTACATGTGTACATATATATATATATACATATATAAATATTTAACTATTGTATTTTTAATAAAATGAAATATAAAATTGAATTATACAAATTCGATTGATGACATATAATATGGAAAGAAGCATTATATAAAACATGTGCTTCACATATAACAAATAGCGGCGACCATACTTAGTGTTTAAAACACCATCGCCACACATAAGCAGTGCGGCCTGCAGCGCAAACACACTGCCAAGCGCAGGTGACGTGCGCATGGGTCTGCGCATGAAGGACAGTCGGGTTGGTACGTCCACCCGACCCATGATCTAATATATATAACGTTTGTTTTTATAGCATTTTTTTTCAAAATGAAAATAAAAATTGCAATGCGATTTGACGAGTCTCCACTGCGGTAATTCACTCGATTTTTCCATTTAAATAAATATATATATATGCATACATATGTATATATATATATGTATACATATGTATATATATATATATATGTATACATATGTATGTATATATATGTATATATATGTATATATATGTGTGTATATATATATATATATATAAATTTACAAAATTTAAATATGAAAATGCAAATCTAGTATCATATATATATATATATATATATATTTTTTTTTTTTACAGAATATATATATATATATATACAATTTTATGAGTTTCCTATAAAATATTTTCTCTTTATTTTCTCAGTAACTTTCTAATGAATTTGACTACAATTCAACCCTAGCCCCGTGTTCTTTCAGATTTATGCAAATAAGATTCTCAAATATACTTTAACTACTCATATTGAGAATGCATATAATTTAAAATAGGAAAAATTCTCAGAAGACATATGGAAGACACGAAGAAGATAGGGAATGCAAGATGTGGAAATAGCATAAGTAAAATCACAAGAATCTACCCGAACTCTGATGCTAATTTGCTCTTCCTCAGAAAACCCGCAGAGCAAGCTCCTCCCTTCTTCAGAATTCCCAAGTCCTCCAATGCTCCAAATGCTCTCCAAATGCTATGTCTAAGCTTCTATGAATGCCTAAATATAAAGAACTCTCAGGAAACATCTAGAATGCTTCTAGAAACAACTAGAAGGTGTCACCAACTAAGCATGTGTCTTTTCCAACCTTCTAGATGAATCATAAGGTTGTAGACACCATGTGCTTAATTGATGCACTAACCTCCATGTTGTTGACATATGAGAAATGAAAAGGTGCATTAACTCCTAGGCAAGCTTATAACTCCAATTTACTTTTTATATAATTTCTATTTAAATTTTTATAACTTTCATTTTAATTTTTATAACTTTTATTATTATTATTTATTTATTATTTGTATTATTATTAATTATTATTATTAATTTTAATTTCTAATTTTTTATTTATTTAATCCTTTTTCCTCAATTAATTCACATTTAATTAATTATAAACAAAATATCAAATATCATGATATTTTATATTAATTTTCTCAATTAATTAATTTATTAATTAAATCTATTTATTAAGAATTAATTAATAGAACATTCACCATAGACTTCCAAGATAAAATATGAAAACCCATCATAGAGCAATTCACACAAAATTAGTCTAAAAGGTTAAAAGTCATGAAATATGTCATCTGACACATTCGGTGGGTAAAATATCCAGATACTTGTCCTACCTCACTAGGACAATTGGTTTAAGGGTTTGGGATTTGGACTTGAGAATTTATCTCCCTTCTCTTATCATTGAGACAGTATAATAGGGTATGCTCATCCTGGCAATTTAGGGAAGTCGATACCCGGTACCTGCAACCTACAGAAAAATCATGCATGTACATACAATATATATAATGCTAAGCTACACAAGCAATGGCAAGAAGTGGTGCATCATGTAGATCCCGACTAAGCAAGTGACTATGACTCCCTTCCTTAACCATATAAAAAATGCCATACAATATGAAAACACACACACCATACACATGCAAGTATGGGGTAAGTATCCATAATAAAGCACATGAGATAATAAACCATCTAACTAATCATCAACAATAACTGAAAGCAATGTAATGATCATCATGCATACATGAAATGTAAATTCTAAATGATCTCATCATATACCAACTGAATCCATAACATAATGTCTGATAGTCCCAAAATAATAGCACTAATCCATCAACATAAAACTAGTCTATCATAGTCTGATAATAACAAAAACAATGTCCAGAAAAGATGTGAACGAGGGCAGGCACTACATCCACCCCCCCTTGGATTAGGCTTACTCCAGGAAGCCTACGAATAGGTAGGGATATAACTCCCGTAGTCTAGCTGCATCCTCCCAAGTAGCTGAAGAATCATCAGTAGGGTCCCATTGGACCCTTACCTGCTCGATGGTTCAACCCTTGAGGGTCAACTCCCACTGCTCCAGAATATGAACCGGCTCCAAAGCCAGCTGCCCATCCTCTACCTGCAACGCATTTCAATCAAGAACATGTACAATATTAGGAATATACTGCTGAAGCACTGAAACATGGAAAACATCATGAATGCGAGCTAAGCTGGGTGGTAGAGAAAGATGATAAGCAACCGGGCCAATCCTCTCTAGAATCTTGAATGGTCCCACAAAGCGAGGTGCTAGCTTAGAACCCTTTCCATATCAGATTGAACTCTTTCATGGATGCATTCTCAAGAAAACCTTATCACCCAAAGCAAATTGCTTATCAGTCCTATGAGCATCAACATACTTCTTCTGCCTATCCTGTGTCATAGTCAAGTGCTCACGGATCCACACTACCTGTTGCTCCATATCATGAAGCATCTCAGGACCCAATAGGGTGCGATCCTCAAGGTTATCCCAACTCAATGGTGTACGAAAAGGATGTCCATATAATGCCTAAAATGGTGCCATGCCAATAGAACTATGATACTCGTTGTTGTAAGCAAACTCCACTAGGTAGAGATAGTCCTCCCAATGTGCCTGCCTATCCATCACATACATTTGTAACATATCCTCCAAAACTTGATTCACCCTCTCTGTCTGACCATCAGTCTCTGGATGATATGTCAAACTAAAGTTTAATTGTGCTCCAAGCTCATGCTGCTGCGATGTCCAGAATGCGGATGTGAATACAGGATCCCTATCAGAAATAATCTTTCTAGGAATACCATGTAATCTCACAATGTCACACATGAAGACATTAGCTACAGAAGCTGTTGTGTAGGAAGACCTGATCGGTGAGAAATGTGCCACCTTAGTCAATTGATCAACGGTGACCATGATAACATCATGATGTCGAACAGTCATAGGTAATCCTATTATGAAGTCTATGGAGATGATATGCCACTTCCAAGAAGGAATGAGATTTGGCTACAAAAGTCCAGCCAGGTGTTGGTGTTCTGCCTTAACTCTCTGACACTCAAGGAACCTAGCCACAAAATCAGAAATATCTCGCTTCATCCCTGACCAAAAGAACAAATGTCTCAAATCAGCATGTAGCTTCTTGACACCTGGATGTGCTAAGTAAGGTGTACGATGGGCTTCTGCTAGAATCAAAGTGAGAAGCTCATCCAGTAATGGCACATAAATCCTCCCTAAATGTCTCAAAAGACCATCTAATTCTCGAACGTAACCTACAAACTTATCTTCCAAAGGTCTTCCTGAATCCATCTCTCTGCACACTTCCTGATACCAAGAATCTGTAGGAAGTGCCTGAAGAATTTGACTCCTCAAATCCACACTAAGAGTCATAGATGATACCACATGTCTCCTGTGACTCAAAGCATCTGCCACCACATTCTCCTTACTCTAAATGTACTTAACCTCAAAATCATACTCACAAAAAAATTCCATCCATCATCTCTGGTGAGCATTCAAATTAGGCTGGGTGAAAATGTACTGAAGACTACGATGATCGCTATGTAGCTCGAATCTATCCCCCAAAAAGAAATGTCTCCACCTTGTCAAAGCATGAACTACTGCTGCTAACTCAAGATCATGTGTAGGATAATTTAGCTCATGATCCTTGAGCTTGCGTGATTCATACGCAATCACCCGTTCATTCTGCATCAACACTGCCCCAATCCCTTCAAGAGAAGCATTTGTACACACCATGAAATCACCCTCTAGATCAGGTACGACTAAAATTGATGCACTGGTCAAAAGCCCCTTGAGCTTCTAAAAAGCTTTCTCACATTTCTCTATCCATATGAACTTCTTTCCTTTCCTCTAAAGAGAAGTGATAGGATGTGCTATCCTAGAGAAGTTCTAGACAAATCTGCGATAATAAATAGCTAGGCCCATGAAACTACGAATCTCTGACACATTATTTGGTGTAGGCCAATCTATTATCACCTAAATCTTTGTAGGATCCACTAAAATACCATCACCTAAAATGACATGCCCTAAATACTGAATCTTCGATTTGAAGAATTCGCACTTAGTTGCATTGGCATAAAGCTGGTTGTCCCTCAAACACTACAATACCAACTGCAGGTGTTCCTCATGCTCCTTCTAAGTCTTAGAATATATCAATATGTCATCAAGAAACACAAGTACAAACTTGTCCAGATAAGATCGGAACACTCCATTCATCAAACTCATGAAAATATATTGAGCATTAGTCAAGCCAAAAGGTACCATTGTGAACTCATAATGCCCATAGCGCATTCGAAAAGCAGTCTTGTGAATATCAGCCTCCTTGATGTGAAGCTGGTGGTATCTTGACTTAAGGTCAATCTTGGAGAATACTGTAACTCCCTTGATTTGATCAAATAAGTCATCAATCCTAGGCAGAGGATACCTGTTCTTAATAGTCACCTTATTCAATTGTTTGTAGTCAATAGAAAGGTGCAAAGAACCGTCTTTCTTCTTCACAAAGAGCACTGGAGCTCCCCATGGTGATACACTAGGTTAAATGCTCCCTTTGGCTAGAAGTTCCTCAAGCTAAAGGCGTAGCTCACCCAATTCCTATGTAGTCATGTGGTAAGGAGATTTAGAGATAGGCTCCGCTCCAAGAATCAGATCAATACTAAAATTAATGTCCCTCTTTGGAGGCATGCCTGGAACCTCACTTGGAAAGACATCTGCGTACTCTATAAAATCGGATGATCTAAAGTCTTTCTCATAGGATCTTCCTCATCAAGATCATTTACCATAATAGAAAATATCTAACATCCCTTACGAAAACTCTACTTCATTTGCATAGCAGTAATCATTCGCAGAGATATAGGCCTTGGTATCCCAACTATCTTCACTTCATTCCCTTGGTCATCTTGGCACATAATAGTCTTCTTCCTGCAATCTATACTGGCTCTATGAGATCCAAGCTAGTCCATGCCTAAAACCACATCATAGGAACCAAGGGGTATGACTCGAAGATCCACTGTAGTATCAAAGCTTCCTAAGCTAAGCCCACACTTATGAACTATAGAGTCTATGGAGACCTTAATGCCTGAGGCTAGTTCCACTTGCCAACCATGATCTTGCTTCACCACATCTAGCTTACACTTAGAAACTATAGATGGTGAAATAAATGAATTTGTAGCTCCTGACTCAAACAATATTGAAAGAGATATACCTCAAATAGCACCTGTAGTCTCAACCACTATTCCTGGATGATCTGCCTGATGGTGATCTACTACTACAAATACTCTATGGGCTCTACATGCATCACCCACTATAGGCTCTGAAACTATAGGCCTAGGTCCTGAAAACTGAGGTGCTCGCTATGGACATTGAGCTGCATAATGTCCAATTTGACCACATGAAAAACATTCTGTATTTTTGCCAGATCCTCTACCCATAGGTGGTACATTTGATTGCTGATGACTGTTCATGCTAACAAAAGACTGGCTACTCTGAGCTGGCTGATTGGGCTGATTTTGTTTATTGCGTTGAGCATTGCAGTTGTTCTTGGAATTAGAGCCTTTGCCACCACTTTGAGCCTGAGAATTTGATCCCTTCTATTGCTGTGTCTGTTGAGACTGCTACTAATACTGTTTCCCCTTAGAGAAAGAAGACTTCTTTTTACTACCTTAATTATAGTTGCCTTTAGATCTTGATACTGTTGGCACTCCTACAAAACTCCTTGACCAAGGTTGACCCTTTACTCAACAAGGATAGCTCGATGTACTGCATCCTTGAGGGTTTTTGGCTCAAATACCTTGACACCCCCAATTATACAATTGTTCAAACCCCTAATAAAGTTTTGTGTCAACTGAGCTGAATTTTCACTGAATCTTGAAAAAGACATGAGCTCATAAAACTTACGCTCATACTCGGTTACTAACATAGTGTACAGTCTGAGATTATGAAACTCATCTACCCTTTGTTGTTTCCATTCCTCTGGTAGGAATCATTCATGGAAACTTTCCAAGAATAGTTCCCATGTAACACTACTTATATCGATTCCCAGCTTCTTCTCCTCAATTGTCCACCAAGTGGCCTCAAAATTCTCTAAATTAGTGATCAAAAATCTTGCCTTAACATTGCTGTCGAAATCTTGCATGGCAAAAATCCTATCGAGGGAAATAAGCCACTGCTTGGCCACATAACCAGAACCTTGCCCATTGAAAGGCTTGACCTTGGATCTTGAAAGATCCTTCATCTGAGTGGACACAATGGATCTCTGATGATCCTTCAGAGGACTTGTAGATCTGGGTCTATGCTCTTGTTCTATCTGGTGTGCTTTGGGTTGTTCTAGAATAGGAGGTAGATGTTCTAGAATAGTCTGCATCATCTGTCTCAAACCAACCTCTTCAGACTCAGCTTGATCCTCTCTATGGCTCTCTTCCTACTGCATACTAGTGTGCTCTTCCTTGCTCTCTTCATGAGCCGATCCCTCATGGGTAGACTCATGGACACTGATAGCTCTGCCATGACCATGGCCTCTAACAGAAGACCTAGTCCCAGATACCATCCTACAATAGTACAAGGTACTATTACAATCACATGTTGCAATAGACTAAGTTCAGTTCTATGTTTAGGTTTAAGTAAGATTTTCCAATTTTGAAACTAAGTGTTGAAGTATGAAAAATATACAAGTAACAGTTCAAGTTCTGTTTCGGTTCACCTAGTTTTAAGTTGAAGAGATACACTTTATAGTTCAAAGTTCCAGTTTGTTCCAAAATACCCAGAGCTCCCAATGTAGAAACTTGGGCTCTGATACCAAATGTAATGCCCCGCCAAGGGATCCAAAGAATTAACCTAGAATTTCACTAAGTTTGGTAGCATTTTTTTTTTTTTAATATGAAAATAAATACCACATATAACTTATGCACCATAACGGAAGCAATAGATGTACACTAGAAATGTGTCACACTCTAAATCATTCTATCCAAATGATTCCATGAGTTGGAATGTTTGGATGTCGGCTTAGAGCTCCCTATCCACAGAGTGCAAGATAGTGTATTTCAAGTTCAAGGGCTCTCAGCTGAGCCTTAGGAATACTCTTCTTGCTAGTAAACCATGCAATGGGAGGTTCCAAAGACAAGATGCAAGAATGCAAATGTCCCAAGGAGTTCCTCAAGGATGCAATGCAAAAAAAGATTAAGCTAGAATGAATATGAAAAGTGCAGCTATTCTAAGCATGGATGAGAGTGTTACAATCCAAATATTAAGCTATGTGAGATAGATTATTGCAAAATAGAAACTAAACTAACATGCAACATGAATCTAAGCTAAAATTCTATGGTATGAGAGAATGTAGACAAGAAATAGAAGTTCTCCACAAAGCTCCAAAGAAATCTGTTAGAAAACCTGCAGCATAACAATATTCAAAATGAGGATGGATTAAGGGGGAAAGCTCTCTCCCTTTTAAATTTGTACGGACGGTAGAGATCAAGATGAAGATGGTGGATGATCAATGGTGGAATTCAAAAAGAGGAGTGATCCATGTGCACACACAAGTCAACCAATAGAATATAAGTTGACTTGTCACATAAGACAAAAGTCACAAAGCCTTTTCTTTTAATTGCAAAATAGAAAAAAGACTTTATGTGTGCACTTTAAGTGGGTTAGAAGAATAGGGTCTTTTATTTAATTAAAAGAGGACATGTTCTTTTAATCAAATAATGAACTTAGGATAGAATAGTCAAACTATAGGTTATATCAAATAAATTGATTATTAGCAATTTGGTCTAGGTAAATGATTAAATTAATTTAGCCAAAATGCTGAGAAGCGGGCTAATAGTCTAGATGACCATTTTTAGGTGATTACATTTGCCCCTCTTTAACTAATGCGTGATCAATCTAGGAACACATTATGTCAAAGAAAATAGAAAGCCAAGTAGGTGGTGATAGATATAGATATCTGATTTTAAAGAACAAAATGTAGAAAAAGATAGCAAGTCCTAAATGTACAGCCTGATAGTGGTAGTACTGAACACTAGGAATAGAACAATGTTAGAATTCAAGAAGAATGTTAACACCCAAAAAAGCAGATAGAGTGAGAGCAAGTGAGAAGATCAAACAAATGCTCCTAAGAAGTGATAGGGTATTTTTGCCTCCTCGGGATCGAAATTGAAATGAGGTAAGGGGATGCAAAAATTGGCTAGACATGAGAAAATTAGAATATAGAAATGTCCAAGATGATAGATAGATGATTAGAACCAAAGAATGACTATAAAAAAATGATAAAATGCCCCAGTTTGACTAGAGTTGACGTTGAAGGATATAGCATAAAAATTAGGTCAAAACGAGTAGAAAGGTGATTTTAGACATGAAACAATGAATTGAAGTAGATATGAAGTATGAAAATGATGAAGACATGAAGAAATGAAGATGCCCCAGTGATGATTCAGAGATTAGACCTCAAAAGGTTAGCTAACTGCTCAGAAGAAAGTAGAATTTTAAAAGACAATTTTGACCATCAAGATGAACTCGAATTTGGATTTCGATCTCGAAAATGAATCTAGGACGTTGAAATTATTTAAGAGGTCAAAACTTTATATAATGTGATGATAAGATAGAAAAGATATGAAGCGATAGATTAAGAAGGTGAAAAGACATGAACAAGAAGAAAGTAAAGAAATATATGAAAGGAGTTAGCCGATATTTCTATGAAAAGATGAAGAGAGAGCTCTCCCCATATGCAAGAATGCAAGACTAAGCTAGAAAATGAACCTAAAATGCAAGCTAATAGCCAAAGTGGTTTACCAGCAAGAAGTGCATAACATTTAGACTCTTAATTTCATCATTGAGCATTTATTAGGGACATCATGAGATCATACAACCATCACTAGTATAACTATGAGGATATGAATATGATCGATATCAGATAGGTATGTCGAAATCCAATCTAAGCATCAGAGACATGTAAGTCAAGATAACTATGTGATTAGATTCCCTAAGTTTAATTTAGCAAGATTACACCTGTATCAAGGCATAAGCGCTAGGATAAACCCCAAGTACGGTCTTCCAAAATAGTCAAGGATGATACATTTATAAGTCAAAGTGTTGAATAGGACAAGCATGAATGCTTACAACACTATAGACAAACAAAGTATACCCACAAGTAGAAATCAAGAAAACATGCCCCATGCCCCCAGTCTTCTAGTCAATGACATCCTTGAAAGACTATTAGGGATGGAACATATAGTAAATAAATCGTCATAGACAGCACACAAAGTAGATAAAGATCAGCATAGCTTAGTTGTTTAAGTGTTAAAGTGTGTGTGTGTGTAAGTCACTTGGCCATTTCTTCAAGACTTGATTCTGATAGCGAGAAATATTGCGACATCGGAGACCGTAGGTAAACTATCTAAAAAGTGTTGAAAAACACTTGATGTCAAGGTGGGGGAAGTGTTGAGAAATACTATTTTGTGAGTTGTTAAAGAAACCCAAATGCACAAGAATACCTCAAAAAGGCTAAGTAGTTATGCCCCCGAGATGAGGACAAGAAACAATTCCAAGCAAGGAAATGTGTAGCAAAGTAGGTGATTGAGACTGATAGACATAGGTGCAAGGATTTCAAGTAGTACTTGTTTCCAGGTTTTCACCACTTGACAGATTTTTTATTTTTTTTCAGGGCTTTTTTCAATTTTTTTGTATTTTTGTATTTTTTTGGTGATACATCAAAGTGCCTATTGCCAGGTTTTCACTAAGATGATCTTTTTTCAGGACATTTTCTAATTTTTAAGATTTTTTGGATTTTTTTTCCAGATCATATATGATTTTTTTTGGAATTTTTCAAAAGGTTTTAGATATCACTAGTTCTCAAGGAAGATCACATCATTTTCTTCCAATGTCTAGCAAGCTATAGGATATGATGGAGCAACGAGCCAATGGATAAGCAAAGATGGATAAGAAAGGAGTATGAAGCAAGTAAAAGTGATCCTCAAGGACTAACTCCTTAGGAGTACCCAAGCTAGGGAAAGAGGTGAAATAGTCATATGAAGCATATTTTGGATAAGCAATGGAAGAAATGAGCAAGATAGCATGTAGGATAAGAAGTGAAGCCAACAAGTGAGATAGCATGAAGCATGTAGTCCAAAAGAGTAGACATGTCAACAAACCTATGAGAACCATGTTTCATTTATTATGACAAGACCAAGGGGTCAACTAGATAGGATAGCGATGGGGTAGAGTAATAAGAATGAAGCTAGATGGAGGCTACGAGGGAATGGAAGAGCACAATAGAAAATCTCATGGATAAGATAGCCAATATGCAAAGATAGCTCAACATTGTCAAGATCAAAGAGAGAAGAGGGGATAGATGGATGATGGAAGAATTATGCATGATGCCTATTTGCTAGGTTTTCATCATGGTACTTATCCAAGGTGCCACAAGAAGTACTTTTCACCATAGGATAAATTTATTTCTGTTTACTTTTGCTACCAAAGTGCCACAAGAAGTGGTTTTCACCAAGGCACATTTTCATTTTTTTTCATTTATTTTTTTTTAAATTTTTTTTTGAATTTTTAGAAAGAGCTCAAGTTGTTTGTAGATAGTGCTCCTATAGAAAAGATAAGTCATGATAAGCTGAGACAATAGACTGGTATGCTCAAAGATGTTGATAGGGTGATGAAAGGGAAATGGTAGTAGGAAGAATATATGGAGGATAAGAGTTCATGTATAGAAAGGAGGTATAAGCTTTAGAGGATTTCACGTGGGTAGCTAAAATATTTGACAAGATCAAAATTGACACACCTCTGGAAGGGTATTGGAATGATGGAGGAATCATGGATGAAATAGCTTGAGATTTAGATGTATGAGGTGGTAGAAAAGATTTGGAAAAAAGTGGAGTGGAAGGCTTTGGAATATTTTTAGGAAGATTTTTAGAAGAAGATGGAATGGAAACCTTTGGAAGATTGAATGTCAACTTTGAAGTATTTTCAATGTTCAAGTCTTTTAAAAGAGACTTGGGAATCCATATGGCTTTAGATTTTCCTTTGAATAATTCAAAACACATTTCTTCAATAATGGGTTTAGGAACCCATATTTTCTTTGATTTAGCTTTTTTAATAGTGGACCTTTGCGATCTCTTTTGTGCATTCTCCTTCTTAGCATTCACATGTCAATTAGATGGGACATAGTGATCTTTCTTTTTCAATGGATTCTTATGTTTATTCTCACTTCCAAAGGACTTGGGATTTGTGGATGAATAAGGCTGATATGACTGGTTTAGATGGATAGTGTAATCACCTAAAAATGGTCATCAAGACTATTAGCCCCCTTTTCAACATTTTGGCTAAATTAATTTAATCATTTACCTAGACCAAATTGCTAATAATCAATTTAATTGATTATAACCTATAGTTTAACTATGCTATCATAAGTTCATTGTTTGATTAAAAGAACATGTCTCTTTTTTATTAAATAAAAGACCCCATTCTTCTAACCCACTTAAAGTGCACACATAAAGTCCTTTTTCTATTTTGCAATTAAAAGAAAAGGCTTTGTGACTTTTTTCTTATATGACAAGTCAACTTATATTCTATTGGTTGACTTGTGTGTGCACATGGATCACTCCTCTTTTTGAATTCCACCGTTGATCATCCACCATCTTCATCTTGATCTCTACCATCCATACATCTTTAAAAGGGAGAGAGCTTTCCCCCTCAATCCACCTTTTGAATATTGTTATGCTGCAGGTTTTCTAATAGGTTTCTTTGGAGCTTTGTGGAGAACTTCTATTTCTTGTCTATATTCTCTCATAACATAGCATTTTAGCTTAGATTTATTTTGCATGTTAGTTTAGCTTCTATTTTGCAATAATCTATCTCACATAGCTTAATATTTGGATTGTAACACTCTCATACATGTTTTAGCATAGCTACACTTTGCATTATCATCTTAGCTTAGTTTCCATACCTGCATTGCATTCTTGAGGGATTCCTTGAAGATATTTGCACTCTTGCTCTTGTCTCAAAGAACTTCCCGTTGCACGATTTACTAGGAAGAAGTACATTTCTAAAGCTTGGTTGAGAGCCTTCATGTTTGAATACTAGCTTCTTTCACTCCGTGGATAGGGAGCTATAAGCTGGCATTCGAACATTCCAACTCATGGAATCGTTTGGATAGAATGGTTTAGAGTGTGACACAATTCGAGTATACATTTTTGGTACCCACCGTGGGACATGAATCAAGTTTCTAGCTCCATTTGCTTTCATTTCTTATCTTTTATTTTTTTATAGCAGCATATTGGATCTAATCAAGTGCTTTTGTAGAATTATCACTTTGGTTTTAAGGCCAACTCATAAGTAGATTGGTTTGAAGGTCAAAAATCTAGTTGGTTTAACGATTTGATCATATCTTTTAAACCACTTGGAGTTTGGTTCTGAAAATTTTTTTATAGGTTAAGTATGTTTTCAAGATGTCTCAGTCCAACTTTTAGAGCATTTTGACATGATTTTTTGGAGTTATGATTTTTTCTTTATTTTTCATAAAAAGCCATTTTTGATCGCAAATCAGTGCATTTTTTGAAAAAATTTATAGTTTTAGAAAGATTTGTGAATTCTAAGAGGTGTACTCTCTTTGTGTTTTGACTTTTGAGGTCGTATTAGGGATCAAAAACTTGATTTGATAAATCTAACTTATTTTGACAAAATCAATCTCTAGGGAGCAAATGAAGAGATTTTTTTTAATTTCTTACATTTTTGGAAAGCTCTCTGATTTTTAGTTGGGGTCTCTTCTTTTCATTTTTATTTTTGGATCCGAAATCATAGCAAACAAGTCCAATCTTGTTGACTAGGTCAAAATCAAAGAGTAAAAATGAGAGCATTTGTGATTAACTTGCACTTTCTTTGCATGCACTTGGTTGGAAGATAAATTGGATTTTTGAGGCAACTCACCACTTTATATTGCAAATTTTTATGTTATTTCACACTAAATTTTGGTGCTAACAAGTTGTGATTACAGGTTGCCATCCTTATGAAAAAAATCGAAACATTGCATAAAAAGAACGCATGTCAAAGCTTCAAATGCGCAAGGGCTACTAACATTGTTTGTAGGGCTGCCCAAAGCATAAAAACCCAAAAAAAATTGTTTTTTTGTTTTCATGTGTAGCATTGACTAATTGTTCATTTTCCATAAGCACATAAAACTTATGATTGGAGTCTTTTGGTAATAGGAGAGTATGCTCTTCACCCTTGTGGTGAATCAGAAATCTTGACTTGCCATTTGGTTTCAAAAGCAAGGGGTAACTAAATCTTCTTGGCGTATTTAGGAGAAAATGATTCAAATAGGAGAGTATGCTCTTCACCCTTATGGTGAACCAAAAATCTTGACTTCCAAAAGTTGATCCACTTTGTGTAGTTAGAATCCTTTAGAGGGCCTGCTCTCGGACAACCTGAGAGGAACAACCCAAGTGGGGACAAGCCGATTACTTGGCTCTTCCAACCCACTATAAACTCAAGGCTACCAAGGACACAAAACTTTGGTAGATGTAGTGTTTGTCTTCGCCTAGTGTGATCGCTTATGGGATTTCGACCATAGGGAGATCACTAGGCAAGAATGCTTAAGGTACTCTTGTGATCGCGAGATCGGTTACTCATCGCAAGGTGAGGTGTCCCATAATTGGGAGCAAGAGGAACACTATGAACGAAAGCCCGATCTAAACACCCTAAGTTAGTAACTACCTTTTTTAGCTGCTCAACTTCTTGGTGCAAGGATCAATCCTAGTGGACTACCCGAATCACCCCAAGATTTTACACTCACCATCTGTCTTCCCTTGGTTATGCTTATGGCATTTCCATGACAAAGCCAATATCTCTTGTGGGAAACCACTTGGTGTGAGGCAAAGGAGCATCAAGCGTGGGCCAAGTTGTTGAGTAATGAACCATGTCCTTTAGGTAGATATTGCTTGATGTGTTCTCGAATGTGGTATACCTGTGAAAATCTTTTGAACATACACATGACGATAATTCTAGGGAATTCTTTTTAAGACCTCACATATGCTTGTATCATGCAAGGTTGCTTTGTCCCTTGCTTGATTGTTTGAAGACTACTCCATGTGTCACTATCTTGCTTGGAAAGAAATTTCTTTTGAACATCAAACTTGCTATGCTATCAACTATTGTCAAACTTTGTCAACCAAGTCAAAACATCAAATGCAAACATTTTCTTGTGTTTCTTGCTAAGGGGAGTCTCATCATTTGATTTTTATTTTCTATGTCTCTAGTTCTTGAACATGCTTAAAGTGACTCTTTGGTCTTGGTGCTCTTGGTCTTTTTATCTTCATGGTCTATGTTCACTTGCTAGTTATCTTTTTGCTGAAATGGTTGCCTTGATTTCTTGACTACACTCTTGGGTTGGAGAGTTGTTCACTTGTCACCCCGCTTGCTCTATCTATTTGGCTATTTGAGCATCTTTCCTAGCTATTGACTTGAGTCATTCATGTCATAAGTTTCTTGGAAATATTGTTTGACAAGTCACTTTAATCTCTCTCTACTGTCTTGGCAAGTGAACACTCTACCACCTATAGTTTCAACATCAAGTTATCCTCTAGGCTCTTTTATGCTTGGTTTTGCATCTAAAACTATGATATCTAAAACCTTGTGCTACCAAACTTCAACAAAATCTAGATGATCATGATATCCTCCATGTCACTAAAGAGTTTCAAGATCCATATGCACAATACAAAGAACTAGAAGAGACAAATGATCTTTCTTACCTTCATCTCTCTAAGCGCATGACAGAAATGAAGTCTAAACTTGAGAAAAGGTTAGAAGAGAAGATTGCATCATTACATGAATCTTCATTAAGGTCTTTACATGCATGTGAGTCACCTTCTTTGAGGTCATCCTCTTCTTCTAGGTCTACATGCTCTACTTTAAGACATCAAATGTCTTCTTCTTCTAGATCTAAAGACCTCTTTAGAGAACAAGCAAGTGATACCTCCTTTGAGCCTATGCTAAAATTTTATGATGAACCTATCTTTGACCAAGATAATAATGAAGACATGGATGCATTCTATTCACTTGAGAAACAACCAAAGGACTGTAGACATACTTTTGAGAGAAATTTTACTCCCTTGGAAGATTCTTATGATGACACTTTGCAAAAACTTCTTGGCAATAAGATCATCATGTTACCTAAGTCTAGCTCATATGGAAACCCATTCTTGGATATCTATGGAAGGTTTGAAGACTTTAGCTTTGGTGGATGAGGACCAAGGATAGACTTAGGAGATGCAAATGGATAGTGAAAAGGAATATCAACATCTTTAAATTGAGCAACATAGTCAAAGCCATCAATAGACTCATGAGTAGCTTTGATAGGAACAACATTTTTAATAGGAGCACTTGAAGCTTGAGCACAATTTTGAAGTGGATATGGAGAAGTAGAACACGAGGGGATGCTTTGATCTTGACAAGTAGCCTTGGATAGCATATGAAGAGAACTTTTCTCATAATTTTCAGTAAGCTCAAGGGAGATAATGGAAGTGGTATCTTCATCAAACTTAGGAGGTGGAAAAGTTATAGGATATGGAGGGGAAAAATCTTGAAAGAGATGAAAGGGTGCTTGATCTTGATCTGTCTTGACATTTATAGCTTTTTCTTTTTGAGAGTCCTCTTGACATGGAGCCACTTCTAAGGACAAGGGAGAATGAAGAGTGAATGGAGTAGTGCTTGGATTAGGTATAGTAGTGCACGAAGGTTGAGGATGTTTAGGATTAGTAGCATGGAAAAGGTTTGCAGCCAAGTGAAGGTTAGCTTGAGTTTCTTTTAGAGATAGCCCTTGAGGATACATGTAGCCAATGTGGAAAGAATTAGGTTCTTTATTTGATGGAGGCATGTTGGAAAGATTTGAAGTGTTGGGAGATGCACGAGTGTTGGAAGAAGTGGAAGATGTAATAGAGCTGCTACTAGATATAGGTTCATTAATGTAATCTTGCTCATGAAAAGTATCCTCATCACATGAATCATTAGAGGTATCAATAATTCCATTATCAATAAGATCTTGGATTTTAAGTTTTAGCTCAATTCAATCTAAAGTAGCATGGTCATTAGATCGATGATAGGCACAATAGGTATCCAAGAATGGATTTCCATAGGAGCTAGACTTAGGCAACATGATGAGCTTGGTGCCAAGAAGTGTTCTCAAAATGGCATCATAAGAATTCCCCAAGGGAGTAAAATTTCTCTCAAAAGTATGTCTACAGTCTTTTGGTTGTTTCTCAAGTGAATAGAATGCATCCATGTCTTCATTATTATCTTGGTCAAAGATAGGTCCATCATAAAATTTTGGCATAGCCTCAAAGGAGGTATCACTTGCTTGTTCTCTAAAGAGGTCTTTAGATCTAGAAGATGAAGACATTTGATGTCTTGAAGTAGAGTATGTAGACCTAGAAGAAGAAGATGAACTCAAAGAAGGTCATTTATGTCATGCACTTAGAGAGATGAAGGCAAGAAAGATCATTTGTCTCTTCTAGTTCTTTGTATTGTGCATATAGATCTTGAAACTCTTTAGTGACATGGAGGATATCATGATCATCTAGATTCGATTGAAGTTTGGTAGCACAAGGTTTAGATCCCATAGTTTTAGATGCAAAGCCAAGCATAAAATAGTCTAGAAGATAACTTGATGTTGAAACTATAGGAGGTAGAGTGTTCACTTGCCAAGATAGTAGAGAGAGATTAAAGTGACTTGTCAAACAATATGTCCAAGAAACTTACGACATGAATGACTCAAGTCAATAGCTAGGCAAGATGCCCAAATAGCCAAATAGATAGAGCAAGCAAGGTGACAAGTGAACAACTCTCCAACCCAAGAGTGTAGTCAAGAAATCAAGGAAACCATTTCAGTAAAAGGATAACTAGAAAGCAAACATAAACCATGAAGACCAAAAGACCAAGAGCACTAAGACCAAAAATTCACTTTAAGCATGTCCAAGAACTAGAGACATAGCAAATCAAAGTCAAATGATGAGACTCCCCTTAGGAAGCAACACAAGAAAAATGTTAAGACTTGATGCTTTGACTTTGTTGACAAAGTTTGACAATAGTTGATAGCATAGCAAGTTTGATGTTCAAAAGCAATTTCTTTCCAAGCAAGATAGTGATACATGGAGTAGTCTTCAAAAAATCAAGCAAGGGACAAAGCAACCTTGCATGATACAAGCATATCTAAGGTCTCAAAAGAATTCTCTAGAATTATTGTCATGTGTATGTTCAAAATATTTTCATAGGTATACCACATTCGAGAACACATCAAGCAATATCTACCTAAAGGACATGGGGTGATTCGGGTAGTCCACTAGGATCGATCCTTGCACCAAGAAGTTGAGCGGCTAAAAAAGGTGGTTACTAACTTAGGGTGTTTAGATAAGGCTTCTATTCATAGTGTTCCTCTTGCTCTCAATTATAGGACACCTCACCTTGCGATGAGTAATCGATCTCACGACCACAAGAGTACCTTAAGCATTCTTGCCTAGTGATCTCCCTATGGTCGAAATCTCATAAGCGATCACACTAGGCAAAGACAAACACTATGTCAACCAAGGTTTTGTGTCCTTGATAGCCTTGAGTTTATAGTGGGTTGGAAGAGCCAGGTAATTTGCTTGTCCCCACTTGGGTCGTTCCTCTCAGGTTGTCCGAGCAGGCCCTCTAAAGGATTCTAAACTACACAAAGAGTGGATCAACTTTTGGAAGTCAAGATTTCTGATTCACCACAAGGGTGAAGAGCATACTCTCCTATTCCAATAATTTTCTCCAAAACATGCCAAGAAGATTTAGTTTCCTCTTACTCTTGAAACCAAATGGTAAGTCAAGATTTTTGATTCATCACAAGGGTGAAGAGCATACTCTCCTATCACCAAAATATCCCAATTATAAGTTTTAATGTGCCTAAAAATAAACAAATAGTATGTGTTGCGCATGTAAAAGTAAAGAACAAGAAAAATTGGTTTTTTATGCATTGGGCAACCCTACAAACAATCATTAGTAGCCCTTGTGCATTTGAAGCTTTGACATGCGTTCTTTTTATGCAATGTTTCAATTTTTTTCATAAGGATGGCAACCTGCAATCACAACTTGTTAGCACCACAAGTTAGTGTAAAATAACATAAAATACTACAATAAAAAGTGGTTAGTTGACTCAAAAATCCAATTTATCTTCCAACCAAGTGCATGCAAAGAAAGTGCAAGTTAATCACAAATGCTCTCATTTTTACTCTTTGATTTTGACCTAGTCAACAAGATTGGACTTGTTTGCTATTATTTTGAATCCAAAAAAAAAAATTCAAAGAATATACCCCTACTAAAAATCAGAGAGCTTTCCAAAAAGGCAAGAAATTCAAAAAAATCTCTTTATTTGTGCCCTACAGATCCATTTTGTCAAAACAGGCCAAATTTATCAAATCGAGTTTTTGATCCTTAATACAACCTCAAAAATCAAAACATAAAGAAATTACCCCCCTTAGAATTCAAAAACCTTTTTGAAAATATAATTTTTTCTGAAAATGCATTGATTTGCGATCAAAAATGTCTTTTTATGAAAAATAAAGAAAAAATCATAACTCACGCAAATCACATCAAAATTCTTTGACAATCAGTCTGCAACATACTGGACACATACTAAACTTGGAAAAAAAAATTCAGAACCAAATTCCAAGTGGTTTAAAAGATATGATCAAATCTTTAAACCAACTAAATTTTTGGCCTTCAAACCAATCTACTTATGGGTTGGCCTTAAAACCAAACTGATAATTCTAAAAAAGAACTTGATTAGATCCAATATGCTGCTATAAAAAATTAGAGATAAGACATGAAAGCAAATGGAGCTAAAAACTTGATTCATGCCCCACGGTGGGTGCCAAAAATGTACACTCAAAAGTGTCCCACTCTAAACCCTTCTATCCAAACGATTCCATGAGTTGGAATGTTTGGATGCCGGCTTAGAGCTCCCTATCCATGGAGTGCAAGAGAGTGTATTTCAAGTTCAAGGGCTCTCAGCTGAGCCTTAGGAATACTCTTCTTGCTAGTAAACCATGCAATGGGAGGTTCCAAAGACAAGATGCAAGAATGCAAATGTCCCAAGGAGTTCCTCAAGGATGTAATGCAACTAAAGATTAAGCTAGAATGAATATGAAAAGTGCAACTATTCTAAGCATGGATGAGAGTGTTACAATCCAAATATTAAGCTATGTGAGATAGATTATTGCAAAATAGAAACTAAACTAACATGCAACATGAATCTAAGCTAAAATGCTATGGTATGAGAGAATGTAGACAAGAAATAGAATTTCTCCACAAAGCTCTAAAGAAACCTGTTAGAAAATTTGCAGCATAACAATATTCAAAATGAGGATGGATTGAGGGGGAAGCTCTCTCCCTTTTAAAGTTGTACGGATGGTAGAGATCAAGATGAAGATGTTGGACGATCAATGGTGGAATTCAAAAAGAGGAGTGATCCATGTGCACACACAAGTCAACCAATAGAATATAAGTTGACTTGTCACATAAGAAAAAAGTCACAAAGCCTTTTCTTTTAATTGCAAAATAGAAAAAGGACTTTATATGTGCACTTTAAGTGGGTTAGAAGAATGGGATCTTTTATTTAATTAAAAGGGGACATGTTCTTTTAATCAAATAATGAACTTAGGATAGAATAGTAAAACTATAGGTTATATCAAATAAATTGATTATTAGCAATTTGGTCTAAGTAAATGATTAAATTATTTTAGCCAAAACGCTGAGAAGGGGGCTAATAGTCTAGATCATAAATCACATAGCAAAAAACTCTATAAGTCCAGGAATCCTAAAAGTATACTAGCTCAAAGGTTCCAAACACAAAATCGACATCTAATCCCAGAGGCACACAAAGACATGTAGGAACCTACTATGCAAGCGAGAAAGTGTCATCGCATTTATCACGTACAAGTTACCATAGCAGTTAGCTAAACTCCACGGGTCCATACTGATCTCATGTGGCCACTAGTATCCTATCATACTGACAAGGCATACTATGTGTAAGGAAACTTGGCAACAAAGAATATAACTATTTCCACATAACCCATAATAGATCTAAAATAAACACAGAATTAAAATCCACATGCAAGAGAATAGACAACATACCCACAAAATTGTGACACAAGATATACCCTGAGAAACCCTCATTGAGGGAAAAACCCAGCCTCCAAAAGCATCCATCATCATGTATTATTCAGCAAAAAATACCATTTCCATACAACCATGGAAGTCTTCATGGCCATAGCCACAACCGAGCAAACTATGTGAACAAGCATGAATCCACACATCCCATGCCATGCTTTCAACCTTCACAAATGCTCCCTTGGCTAACCTGTCAAGCCTTGTCCCACTCGACTCTTGCCTTTTGTTTTCTCCTTGTCACTCTCTTTCTTTCTCACCAACAACTACCCTTGTGGCTGCTTATATAGTAGCAAGTCCCACAAAACCACTAAGTGGTATTACATAAACCATGTGCTAAAACCATGTGCTACCTAACCCACTGACCCCACATTTAATATTGGGCATTTAATTCTTTTCCCCAATATTAAATAATTACATGAAATATTTTCACAATGTTACAATACAACTCATCAAGAATATTCCATGGGAATCTTTACATGTTGCACGTCCATCTAGGTACAACATTACATAATAAAATAATAAAATAAAATAACAATATTATGCAATGTGTGCAACACCTATTATCTCAACAATCTCCCACTTGTTGTATACATTGCATAGGGTCAATTCGTAGCCACATAAATGAACAAGGGAACAATCCCTCCTAGCACATCCACCATCATGGATCAAAATAAACCAAGTGCTCCATCCTGGTACCCGCAACAAAATCAAAGTATCCAGCATCTCGAACATGAATGATCTCACCTCCTATTATGCCACTCTCACTGGACATACATAGAAGCCATCCAAAGAGAAAACCACCCAACCTGTCACATTAGAAGATCATAAAATCCTGTACCAACTAAAATTTCAAGCACAAATAACCTGGTCCAAAGGTAATCACATGTATCCGTAGTTGTCAAAATATTCATAACTGAAATAGCACCCACAGCAAAGTGCCAAACCCATCCAACTATCCATACCTCAAAGGTATAACAAGTGAATCTTATATCACCGACATATCCAATCTATAACCTGCAATCACAAGCCTCAAGAGCAATACCTGCCACATATATACCAAGAAGCTCCCACTACAAAAGATAATGTCAAATCTATAACCAATCCACTCAACACATCTCAAAGAAGTGAATCCATGTAGTATCAAGGACATCCACAATACATAATCCAATATCCTACAAGAATAACTCTCATAACAAGTCTCCAATGCTCTCCCAAGTTCACCACAACCAACAGAGGAAAGAGATAAAGGAATAACCATGTCATCTCTCACATGACATACATGAGCACAAACTAGTAATCACAATCTCCAACCAATATCAAATCCAATGTAGGCAAAAATTGAACATCCAGGAAGATAACCAAGACCAGAGAAACCATGCAAATCATAACCTGTATCATGTCCTTCTACACACACCTCTAGATGTAAACTGTGCAAGTATGATCTCCTCCATAAAACCCCAACAAGAAGCCTCAACAACACCCAAACCATATAACTAATCATGGATGTAAGCCTCTCACAAGAAGATCAAACTCAATAAAACCATTCCTAAACCAAGGAATAACCATTCCTAATCCAAGGAATATGCCCAAATATAAAACCATCTCCCAAACTCAACCAGCATAACAACATATGCACATGGAGATAACCAATGCTAAATCATCTCTCAAATGAACCCTCCAGAACTAACTCATGTACCATAGCTCAAGATCCATATCCATGAAAGATAAGCATAAATATAATGCAACTGAGAGAGACAATGGGCTATACCTCTCAAGTAGCAAACTGCCGAGTAGACCAAGAGTGGGGAATGAGAATGCTCATCAAGATACCCAAGTCTCCAACCAAGACTCATCTAAGAACAATCTCCTCTCAAGTCCATATCAGGTGACTGCCCCTCGGACTTCCTGTTGAAACCATCAACCATCTCAACAAATACTTCTCTAATCCAAGAGAAATCAGTGTCACCACCGTCTCTAAGTATCCACGAGCACCTGTAACCAATCAATCCATGCCAACTCCAAATGCAACATAGCAATATCATGAAGTATCCAGCTTATGATTAGTGTACTCAATACCAAGAAACTAAACCAAGATCAATGTCAAAGTTCCAACCATGGCCTCAGGAACATAAACATGAAAACATGATCTAACCATCTCAACCAAAGAGATAACATGCTCCACATGAACATACCATAACATGTCACAACTCTAAACGCGTATCAAGAGTATACCATGACATAATAATGAAACCATCCTCATACCAAGGATAACATGCCAAATAAAAGCATAAACCACACCTTTGCCAAGAACCCTGTGAGTCCTCAAGATGAAACCATCTCCACACACCATGAAGAAAATCATCTCCACATACTAGGAAGAACCATCTCCACATACCATGAAGATAATCAAGAACTTCATGAGTCCTCAAGATCTAACCATCTTCAAACACCATGAAGATAACAAGTGCACCATGCAAATGTCAAAGACGCTTCTACAGCAACAGGATCTAAGACAAACCTCCAACATCTGCAAACACTCAATAAATATATCAATGCCAACAACTCCCACTCAACCGTGGTACCAAGTCACCTATGGCATCATAAAATTCATCCTCTCCAAACCAAGAAGATATAAACCAAACCAGGAACTAATCCTACACTGTCACCCCATCACTGTCACAAGCTCCCACTAAACCATGTATCCAAGCTATCCATGACATAATGATGAAAAACCATCCTCTAACCATGAGAATCAACCAAGGCATCAAACCATCAAAGAACTCAAAGTGCACATCATGAGCTCCTCAAAAGAAACTAAATAACCATGATCCTCAACCAAGAAGATATACCACCATAACTGAATCAGAAAATCCAAGCTAATGAACATCAAGGATATACCTATATAACCAATCATGTCATGCCAAAAATCCATGACACCATGGTCACATCCATGAACCGAGCATCTAGCTCTCAAAGTGTCCAACCTGTCAACATAAAATAGTCAACCACAATCCTCCACCATGACTGTACCTGGTAACAACATCTCATCCCTTCTATATGAAGATAAAATCATGTGACTTAGGGCATAGACAACCCAAATCCAAGCCACCAATCTGAATATGCATCAATAATGAAAGATCAATGAGCAAAGACAACCCATAACCAAGCTATAAATGCAACCTGTAAGTATAGACCGCTTACAACACTGCACAACTTGTAGACCCAACAAGTCATCATGCATATCCAAATCAAACACTGATAACTATATCATCATGAGACCAATCTGAAATATGAATTGAGTATACAATGACATCAAATCTTAAATCTCCAATGCCATAAACTCACAATGTTACCATAGTCAAAATATATCAATAAACTATTCAGATCAATATATCAACAAATAAATCATGCCAAACCTATACCAAATCTGAACCAATGTGTAGAGCTCTCCAAGAGCTTTTCGTTGACTACTCGAAGTCCAAAATCCGACTCCGTATGCCCAAGTTATGCCCTAATCCCTGCTCAAAATAAATAACATCTAACTTTAGGGCTCTTAAAACCTGAAAAAATCTCAAAATCATAGAACCAAACCTACATCATGTTGTAGTGCTCTGAATTAGCTTTCCAACGCTTATAAGAACTCTGAAATCCGATATTCTGAGAGAAAGTTATGGCCATTTTACTAAGACAGTCTTTTTACCATTTTCAGTACGATTTTTCATTTTTAATTTTTATTCAGTGACGAAAATTCCGACGGGATTAAATTTGACGGCCATCATGGGCTGAAACCAAAAAACTCTTTCATTTCCTCTGAACATGGCCAAACTAGGGCATATTATATATCAAATTTTATGGAAATGTCAACCCAGATCCAATGGTGAGGTTTGTTTTTACCCAAAAGGTCATTTTTGCATGCTACCCCCCAAAACCCTCATTTAAATGAAACATCCGAAAAAATCTTTTGTCCAACAATTTCACATGCCCAAATCTTTTAACATCCCATCATAACAGCAAATCCAAACCCTCAGATCTGCAATAAAACATTCATATATCTTGCCCTTTCTTTTATCCTCTCATGCATTCCCATGGATTCAATCTAGGGTTACAATGATAAAACCATAGCTCTGATACCACTTGTAAGGAAACTTGGCAACAAAGAATATAACTATTTCCACATAACCCATAATAGATCTTAAATAAACACAAAATTAAAATCCACATGCAAGAGAATAGACAACATACCCACAAAATTGTGACACAAGATATACCCTGGGAAACCCTCATTGAGGGAAAAACCCAGCCTCCAAAAG
Source organism: Cupressus sempervirens (assembly GCA_028749045.1). Lineage (NCBI taxonomy): Eukaryota > Viridiplantae > Streptophyta > Pinopsida > Cupressales > Cupressaceae > Cupressus > Cupressus sempervirens. Next base: position 359,113,523 of record CM053791.1, on the reverse strand, counting down.
CATCCATCATCATGTATTATTCAGCAAAAAATACCATTGCCATACAACCATGGAAGCCTTCATGGCCATAGCCACAACCGAGCAAACTATGTGAACAAGCATGAATCCACACATCCCATGCCATGCTTTCAACCTTCACAAATGCTCCCTTGGCTAACCTGTCAAGCCTTGTCCCGCTCGACTCTTGCCTTTTGTTTTCTCCTTGTCACTCTCTTTCTTTCTCACCAACAACTACCCTTGTGGCTGCTTATATAGTAGCAAGTCTCACAAAACCACTAAGTGGTATTACATAAACCATGTGCTAAAACCATGTGCTACCTAACCCACTGACCCCACATTTAATATTGGGCATTTAATTCTTTTTCCCAATATTAAATAATTATATGAAATATTTTCACAATGTTACAATACAACTCATCAAGAATATTCCATGGAAATCTTTACATATTGCACGTCCATCTAGGTACAACATTACATAATAAAATAATAAAATAAAATAACAATATTATGCAATGTGTGCAACACCCATTATCTCAACACTATGGAATGCAAGGTCGCAACCATGTGTTCTCTCTACTCCCATCCTAGTCTATACAAGCACTCAAGGCATGGGCGAGAATCAAAACACTTATCTTTTTAGGTTCATTTAGTTAGTATTAGGTGTGAATGTTTTCACTTATTAATCCAACTTACAATGAGTTACCCTGGTAGCCTCTTAGGGCCCCAGCCCCCATTGCAAGCCATTTTTTGACACTACATGCAGATAACCTACCCTAAGCTCATGGAATCATAAATCTCAAAATCACAAAAGATAATCCATAAAATCATCAAATATGCATAAAAGCATCAAATCTCCATGAGCAAGCATCCATAGAAAATCATGATCACAACAGCTCTTTATTGGCAACTGAAGTATCATTGATAATCAAAAGTATCCAATGGTTCTCAGTAACCAAAATATATCTCAATCATACTGATCGAAGACTCCAAAATGTTTGAGTCAAAACATGTCACAACATGACATCATCAAGAATAAATCCACATTTCAGTCCCATCATGGCGACCAAAAAATAAACCAAGGATAACTGATCGATGAACCAAAAATGGTTAAGTCAAGTGTCTCATACATAAGAATCTCAACTATAACAATCAGTAATTACAAACACTACATAGAGCATTCCATCACATAACCATGGTTGGGTTTATAAAGATCGAGATTAAAACATCATCATGACATCACAATCACATCACCCCCAAGCCTCTGGTAGACGTCCTATAACTGGTCAACACTAGTCAACCCAAAACCCAAAACAATAGCATAAAGAATACACAATGCAAACACATGTTTTGGTTTTGCTAAATTTACATACTTGAATTTAAATGTAGAGGTCTTAGTTTATATTTCCAAGTTTGGAGAATGAATGGAGAAACATTTTGTACGTTTTCCTAACACATGTATTGTTTTGGATGAATAAAAATTTTCCTTAAAATCCATCTTCCAATTATAATCTTTGTTTGAAAACATCCCCCACCAAACTATCAATTAACTTTCATATACTTTATTTAATAATTTAAAACAATTAATTAAATTTTAATAGTTAATTTACAATATTATAAACTAATTCATCCTTATAAAGATGAAACTTTAATACAAATCATTTATCAAATAATAATAATAATTCATTAATAATATTTTACATACTTACATATGTACATATATATATATATATATATATATATATATATATATATATATTTAACTATTGTATTTTTAATAAAATGAAATATAAAATTGAATTATACAAATTTGATTAATGACATATAATATGGAAAGAAGCATTATATAAAACATGTGCTTCACATATAACAAACAGCGGTGACCATACTTAGTGTTTAAAACACCGTCGCCACACATAAGTCGTGCGGCCTGCAGTGCCGACACACTGCCAAGCGCAGGTGTCGTGCGCATGGGTCTGCACACGAAGGACAATCAGGTTGGTACATCTGCTCGACCCATGATCTAATACATATAACGTTTATTTTTATAGCATTTTTTTTCAAATCGCAATGCGATTTGATGAGTCTCCATTGCGGTAATTCACTCAATTTTTCCATTTAAATAGATATATATATATATATATATATATATATATATATATATATATATATGTGTGTGTGTGTGTGTGTGTGTGTGTGTGTGTATGTATACATATGTATATATATAAATTTATATATGTATATATATATATGTGTGTGTATATATATATGTGTATATATATATAAATTTGCAAAATTTAAATATGAAAATGCAGATCTGGTATCATATATATATATATATATATATATTTTCCACAAAATATATATATATATATATGATTTTATGAGTTTCCTATAAAATATTTTCTCTTTATTTTCTCAATAACTTTCTAATGAATTTGACTACAATTCAACCCTAGCCCCGTGTTCTTTTAGATTTATGCAAATAAGATTATCAAATATACTTTAACTACTCATATTGAGAATGCATATAATTTAAAATAGGAAAAATTTTCAGAAGACATATGGAAGACACGAAGAAGACAGGGAATGCAAGATGCGGAAATAGCATAAGTAAAATCACAAGAATCTACCCGAACTCTGATGCTAATTTGCTCTTCTTCAGAAAACCCGCAGAGCAAGCTCCTCCCTTCTTCAGAATTTTTGAGTCCTCCAATGCTCCAAATTCTCTCCAAAAACTATGTCTAAGCTTCTAAGAATGCCTGAATATAAAGAACTCTTAGGAAACATCTACAATGCTTCTAGAAACAGCTAGAAGGTGTCACCAACTAAGCATGTGTCTTTTCCAACCTTCTAGATGAATCATAAGGTTGTAGACACCATGTGCTTAATTGATGCACTAACCTCCATGTTGTTGACATATGAGAAATGAAAAGGTGCATTAACTCCTAGGCAAGCTTATAACTCCAATTTACTTTTTATATAATTTCTATTTAAGTTTTTATAATTTTCATTTTAATTTTTATAACTTTTATTATTATTATTTATTTGTTACTTTTATTATTAATAATTATTATTGTTAATTTTAATTTCTAATTTTTTTTAATTTAATCCTTTTTCCTCAGTTAATTCACATTTAATTAATTATAAACAAAATATCAAATATCATGATATTTTATATTAATTTTCTCAAGTAATTAATTTATTAATTAAATCTATTTATTAAGACTTAATTAATGGAACATTCACCATAGACCTCTAAGATAAAATATGAAAACCCATCATAGAGCAATTCGCACAAAATCAGTCTAAGGGGTTAAAAGTCACGAAATATGTCATCTGACACATTCAGTGGGTAAAATATCCAGATACTTGTCCTACCTCACTAGGACAATTTGTTTAAGGGTTTGGGATTTGGACTTGAGAATTTATCTCCCTTCTCTTATCATTGAGATAGTATAATAGAGTACGCTCATCTTGGAAATTTAGGGAAGTCGATACCTAGTACCTACAACCTGCAGAAAAACCATGCATGTACATACAATATATATAATGCTAAGCTAAACAGACAATGGTAGGAAGTGGTGCATCGTGTAGATTCTGACTAAGCAGGTGACTACGACTCCCTTCCTTAACCATGTCAAAAATGCCATACAATATGAAAACACGCACACCATACACATGCAAGTATGGGGTAAGTATCCATAATAAAGCACATGAGATAATAAACCATCTAACTAATCATCAACAATAACTGAAAGCAATGTAATGATCATCATGCATACATGAAATGTAAAGTCTAAATGATCTCATCATATACCAACTGAATCCATAACATAATGTCTGATAGTCCCAAAACAATACCACTAATCCATCAACATAAAACTAGTCTATCATAGTCTGATAATAACAACAACAATGTCCAGAAAAGATGTGAACGAGGGCATGCACTACAAGGTGAAAATAGTAGGATAACAAACAGAGAGGGATTCCAAAGAAATGAAAGGATGAAAGATCCTTACACCTATACCAATATGGGGAAATTAAAGAGATACCCATAGAAGGCATAGAGAAAAGATAAAAGCTTCGAGAAAATGATGGAAATCTTACTCCATGATGAGAAAGAGAAATATTTATTCAAACTCACTCAAGAAGGAACAAAACTACATCAATAGTTCAATGTTGAAACAATTTTCACACAAGAAGAGAAAACTTAAACCTCCAAGTTACAAAAATAACTTAAGGCCATACAAGAGAAATTGGCCCAAATGTTGCAAGACAAAGATAAACTAGCTAAACAATTCATGTTAGACTCTATCTGTCCATTTCCTTTTGACAAGGACTTGTACATGCTTTCTTTTCCTAGAGAAGTTGAGTTACCCAAATATGAAAAATATTTAGGAACATCCAATCCCCAAGATCACTTAAGGGAGTTCAGTGCTTTTTCTATAGAATTCATGCACAATCAAATGTATCTTATGCATTTGTTCCCATGAAGTTTGGGTGGTCAAGCCACGGAATGGTTTTAAAGATTACCTACTAGTATTAAAATATGTGATGTGATTGCTAATATATTTATTCAGTAGTGCTCGCATAATATACAACATCTAGTCAACATATGAGATTTGTGTAACCTTAAACAAAGAGTTGGAGAACATTTCTTAATGTTTCTCTAACAATGATGATAATTATATACCAAATGCTTGCATAAAATTCCTGAAACTAAAAAACATGATATCTTCATGGATAATCTTTTACCTAATTTTGGGTGCATAATACAACTTCAAGGTCCACATACCTTTGAAGAGATGATTACACAAGCCATCTAAATAGAGGAATTCATGGTAAAGAAAGGTGAATTAACCCTTCAAAAAAACATCAAGCAAGGGTCTACCTCTAGCAAAGATAAATCCAAGTATGTGAATAAAAACCGTGAGGTAGTACATGATGGAGTGGTAGAAAATATCACTCCCAAAACTTCTAAGGTAGCTTTTAATCTCATGGATAATATCAACGCATCTAAAACTACTGACAAATCTACTCTGAATAACAAAACCTTGTTTTACTCGACCCAAACGTGAATACACACCTCTGGGTGAACCTCTATATGTGATCTATAAAACCTTTCTTCAAAATCAGATTATTACTCCACTGAATAATTCTCGTCCTTATGATCCACAACCACAACCTACATGGTGGATTGAGAATACATATTGTGAATACCATCAAAACAAGGGTCACAAAACAAATAATTGTATTAATCTATATCATAAGGTTAAGGACGTAATTGATTATGGTGAAATAGTTGTGGGTGGAAATAACAAGAATTCATATCACAAATCTTTTAAGGAACCATTTCCATATTATGACAAGGGAGAAAACTCCAAATAGAAAGCCAATAATAAGGTCAACTATACATACACCAATGATGATAATGTGATCAATGTGGTTGAATCTTTGGACTTTGAACATTGTGATGTTATCACAATTAAAGGAAAACAGGACAATATTAAACATAAGGCTCCATTAGTTTTAAGAGGTGCTACATCTATTACATTTGATCATGAATAGTCACAATCTTATGCCAATGTTATTACATGTTCTCATGCTAAGATAGTACTTAAAGGCCATGCGCCTTCTGCTCCCAAGGTAGATCAACATAAAGATAAACCTATTGCTACTCCATCCAACAAAAATATGAAAAATGCAACATCTTCCACAGTTACCAACTATAGTATCCTTGACCAATTACAATGAATGAATGCTCAAATAACAATCTTCAAACTACTTAAAATCTTGCCCGCTTATAGGCATATTCTTGACAAATCCCTCAATGAGGCAAGTGTACCTCAAGATATTGATCTTGATGGGTTTCAATCTATGGTAGGTCACTTGACCTCACCTCATTATTTATCCTTTTATGAAGAGGATGATAACTCATTGATTCATCCTAATAATCAATTGTTGCATATTGAAGTCTTGATACATCAAAAATGTGTTCATCATGTACTTATAGACAACGGAGCTATTCTAAATTTTTTTTTTGCTACTTTGCTAAAAAAAATTGGTTATTCTAAAGAGTCTATTGGTCCTTGTTGCAAAATAACCATCAAGGCATATGATGAAGTAGAATCCCTAGGTCTTATTGTGTTGCCTCTTCTAGTTGGTCTAGTAGAAAGGGATGTTACTTGTCAATTCCTTGATATTCCATTAGCATACAACATATTGTTAGGCAAACCATAGATTCATGAAATGCAACTAGTGCCTTCAACATATATTCAATGCATCAAGTTTCCATTCCAAGGATCTGAAGTTACTATACTTGCTAATATTAGTTACACCTATAACATGCTCAAATATGTTGAGAGATTTGTCCCTACTAATAGAGAGTCTAGAGATCATCATGTCAACAAATTAAAAGAAATGGAAAAGACACTCAAGTTAATAGAAATTGAAATGGGCAAATATCACATTGAACCAATTTTGTCTTTGACATCTCTTCCTGAATCTCCCCATCATTATGGAAGACCATCTGAAGTGAAGAGACATTTTGTGATATAACCTCAAACTAAATTCAATGGTTCCTTTGTGAAGGATACTATACCTCTAGAGGATGAAGATGAAAATGGATCTATAGTTGCATGGTTATACAAAGAATAAGTCTCAGTTGATCCCATAGACCAGTCTTCTTAGATAACTCCAGAAAAGTATGGACTAGATCTTAAAATAAAAATGCCTTGGCTACAAAGGCAATGGTCCTATTAGATGTAACAACAACATCTTGATTGATCTAATCAAAGAAATATCTAGAAGGCCTCAAGATACAACAACCTTAGGATTCAAGAAAGTTTACTTTCATCTTGGGATCAATAAATTTGTACCAAAATCTTATAGTTCTTCTAAATATGAGTCACAAACTAAATTAGATAATCAGGTAGAAAGCTTTGATGATGAGGATACCTTTCCTTATCCCATTTTTTGAGACCTTTCCATATTCTTTATAGAACCAGATGACTTTATACCATTTGTCAATACTATAAAAGCTGACAATGATTCCTTTAACAATACTACTGATACTTCCCAAACTCAATAGGAGCAAGGTGAGTCTAGTCATACTATAGCTATTGAACAACTTCGTAAAAACCAAGATGACAAAGAAAGTGGAGAATGGGTCCCCGTAACTATTGGGGAATTCTATAATTTGACTCCATGTAGTATAGATTCTTGAGAGTATGAATTTGATTCTCCCTCAAAGGAAACTTTAGACAAGGATGTAGATCAAGTTAATACATATGAATATCAGCTTGAAATAGGGGAGCAATCTAGGGTTGGTTAGATGAGTCTCATCCTACTAGTGTCGATGAGTCTTCAATTAATGTCATTAGAACTCAAAGGAATTTGAACATACCTTTAGATGAAATCGCTTTAGGTCTCGAATTACTTATCCAAGCATTTGATGACTATATTATGAATACCATCAAATATGCCACTTCTCTCTCACTCACTTATCCTAAGCTAATAGACTGGAATTCTAATACTACATCTAGTGAAGTCCCTATATTCTAGAATGACTATGCTCTTGCATGCTATCTACACACTGTTTAACCAAAAACATCCTCCACCAGTAGATAAAGTATCAATATAACTAAAGCTAATATGAAATATCTCAGTCATAAAATTAAAAGAAAAATAAATAGATGTCCTGATGGTGAAAACCACATTGTGGTAGTATCAAAAACCAAAATAGTAAAAAAAAGACGTACCCAAAAGTGAAAACCTCTCTGAGGTACCTAAGGATGAGATATTTGATGCACTTCCAAGTCATTATTAGGGGAGATCATCAACATTGAATCCATCAACTTGAGAACTATGAAACATCCTCATATAATACACCTTGCACAATCTTTATCTACGGAAGAAAAAGAGGAAATTGTTGCATTCTTCCAAGAAAAGAATATTAATTTTGCATGGACCTACTCAAATATGCCAGGCTTACATCCTGATCTCATAATGCATCATTTATCTATTGCACCAGGCATGAAAATTATCAAACAAAAGCTCAAGAAGATGCATCCTCATGTGGCACTACTTGTTAAAGATGAACTAGAAAAGCTCTTAAAAGATGGTTTCGTATGATGAATGGATCTCAAACATAGTTCCAGTCTCCAAACATGACAAGTCTATTCAAGTTTGTATAGATTTTTGACATTTAAACAAAGCATGTCCAAAGGATGACTTTCCACTACCCAATATTGATATGATATTGGATATGACAACAGAATATGACATGTACTCACTAATGGATATTTTTTGGGTTACAATCAAATTCAAATTGCACCTAAAGATTAGGAGAAAATTACTTTCACTTGTGCATGGGGTACTTTTTGCTAGAATGTGATATCACCTGGTCTAAAAAATGTTGGTGCCACATATCAAAAGTTACAACAATCTTTCATGACATGATGCATAAAATAATGGAGGACTCTATGGATGACACCTTGGTCAAGAGTACACAACACACAACACTCATCTTCAAGATTTGGTACCAATCCTAGATCATATGGAGAAATTTAGTCACAGGTTAAACCCTAAGAAATGTGCATTTGGTGTCACATCAAAGAAGTTACTTGGCTATATTGTATTTGCAAAGGAATCAAGGTAGATCCAAAAAAGGTTCAAGCAATAATGGAAATGCCTCTGCCTTGTAACATTAGTTAAATGAGGGGGTTACAAGGAAGACTTCAATCCATCTGCAAATTTATCTCACAATTGGTAAACAAGTCACAAACTTTTACTAAGACTTTGCATAAAGGTGTGAAATATGATTGGAATAAAGATTTTGACCACAGCCTAACATAGATAAAATAGTATCTTTCCAATCCAGTGATCTTGATGCCTCATAATTATGGGAAGCCTCTCATTTTTTTATATCTCTGCAATAGAGTCATCTCTTGGCATCTTGCTAGCTCAAGAAGAAAATGACAATACGGAGCGAGCTATCTACTATCTCATTTATACATTGATCTCTTATGAGATGAAATATAGCATTATTGAAAAAGCTTGCTTGGCAGTAGTTTTATTATTCCCAAAATTTGAGACATTACATGCTTGCTCACACTACATGACTAGTTGCAATGATCCATTGAAGTATTTTCTTAGCAAGGAAACTCTAACAAGAAGGTTAGCTAAATAGGTCATGATACTGAGTGACTTTGATATTGAATATGTCAAAAGAAAGGCTATGAAAGGATAAGAAATTGTTGATCAATTAGCAAAAGAACCAATGCAAGGTCTTCTACCATTGAATAGTGAATTCCCTGATGAATCAATTTTATTGCTAAAATATCAAACATGGGTGATGTTCTTTGATGAGTCCTTCACACAACAAGGATCTAGTATTGGACTCTTATTTATAACACCACAAAAATATTATTTTCCTAAGGCATACAAGATTATATTTCCTTATATGAATAATATTGTAGAATATGAAGCCTTAATCAATGGCATGAAAACTGCAATTGAACAGAGGGTGGATGAATTAAATATCTTTGGTGATTCACAACAAGTAATAAATCAAGTCAATGATGTTTATCAAACAAAGGATGAGAATGTAACACCTTACCAAAGAATGGTTGATGATTTAAAAAATTACTTTTCACATGTCACTTTTCATAAAATTCCTTGGGCAAATAATAAGGTGATCGATGAAATAGCTACTCTTGTTGCAATGCTATAAATGCCTGAAAATGATTTTCATTAGTTCAAACTTTTAACCCATAAAATATTCACCACACATCCATCTCACATATTCAATAAGTAAATTGAAATATCATGTACAACTTGTATATCTAAAGCATGTAAAAAAGTAATCATTCACACATATATGACACCAAATATGATTACCCAGAAACCCTCCAATGAGAAGGTAAAACTGGGGTGGGGATGACACCCACAAATCTTCACTACTATAATAATAAAGTGTATCCAATGAAGGTGACAATGTTTGATCATGAAACATGATCTACCCTGTGAAAGGTCTACCCTGTTAAAGGCTTACAAAAACTGTTAGATCTTACCTTGTTAAGGGATTTTAACACCCTATTAAAAGTGTGCCTTGTTAAAGGACTTCTACTCACAATAAGGTAAGCACCTTGTTAGAGGATTTCAATATAGCCTATTAAGACTACTATGTTAAGATATTTAACTGATTCACCTATTAGAACATCTCAGCATTAATCCTACAATCAACACTTTGTTGCTTGATGGCAGATCACATCTAAACTTGTGTATTCTTGATGCTTCTTGATCATATGTCTTTCTAGTATTCATTATTTCCTTCATTTGTTCTCCTTTAACTGATTCTACAATGCAATTTTAGATCATAATACCTTGGTCACCATGAATATCCTAGTTTGTGTATGCAAAACTCTCCTTTGATCATTCATTCATTCACTTTCATGCTCATAGAAAGTTTAGGGTTTTTCCTCCTTAAGAAGACCTAGGTGACTTAGGGTTAGGTATGAATCAATGGCTATGATTCACCCATTTTGCCACTTAAACCTTCCCTTTATCTAATTGGATGCATGTAATTCATAGGGATTCCAACTTAAGATTTTTCCTTATCACCATAGTATTGTAATTCAATCTATAAGTTGGCTCAAAAATAGTTTACATAGTAGTTTGTGCCAATACAAACAACTGTAACAAAATGGTGTTACTCAGCATCTGAAGTCTGTAATGCTTGGCATATACTTATTTCAATACTGTGACTCGACATCTGAATGACTCATCATGCACTACTTGCTCAGCTCCTAAATCACTTAGCATATACTATTTGCTTAGCACATGAGTGACTCAGCACTCATTATTGACTCGACATGCTCTAACTTATACATGTTGTGCTTAACATATACTACTTGTTCTACATGAACTAAGTAAATGACTTAAGTATGTAGAAACTCACTTATCAAAACCAATCTGAGATCAACAATCTCCCCCTTTGACATGAGAGTCAAAAACACTTGGTCATGTATTAATACTTTTATTCTTACAAGCATAACATAACTCTTATTTGGCTTCTGTACAAAATTTCAAAATATCAAAATTTTACAACAACTTATACCTCAAAATCTTATAACTCACCTTGAGTTGTCTGATCTAATTCTGCACTCAAAATCTTACTCCTGCTGAGTAGATGTGCCTCAACTGATACTCTTTCACTTGCTTGTTGTTATGTGCTTTCTCCCCCTTTCTCTTGCTCCCCTTAGCTTAGCTCTTTCTCCCCTATACCTGAGCTCTTTCTCCCCCTTTTTGAAACTGATATTAATGGGTTATACACTAATAGTGTGTTTGTCTAAGAAAGATTTATGGACCTCAAGAATAATCATAAGAGTGGCATCCCAATTGTCACAAGCTACCTCCAAAGACTTAATTTGGATGGATAGCTTGGAAGAAAGGTGAACTAGGCCATCTAATGTATAAAGATTGGGGTCTTCTTTATAAGAGTTTTTGCATAGCCTAACTCCTTATGAAAAATCTCCATCTGAGGAGTCAATGTGGTTTGGATTCTTATTAGTTTGGCCCTTATGTTGGCTTCATCTACAAATAGTGTTGCTAACTGACTCGAGGTTTGCAATAGGTTCCTAAAATGGGTCTCACTTTGAGCTAGAGTCATGGGAAATTTTGGACCTCAAGAATTCACTTGACTTTCCAAGCTCAGGATGTGACTCCTTGTCTCTTGTGTGAAGAGTGTAGGATTACATAGTTTGGTGTATAGAGAGAAAATGTTCTCAAGTACCTTCTTCACACTACTATCTTAGCTACCAATGCAACTTTTTTACTTGCTATATCACTAGATATCTTCTTATTTACTTTATGTTGAAACTTTTTCTCAGACCATTCTAATAATTTTACATTAGTATCAAGGTCTGCATCACTTACCTTTTCCACTAAGTTAATTGTTTAATAAGTGTCTTTGTTTCATCTAGAGTAGGTAGATTTAATGCATCCAAGAAGATGTCTTTAATATCAATCAAAGCTTGCTTTTTCCTATGCTCCCTTATGAGAAGTTCTTGATGTTTTTTTCTAGCCAAGGCTTCTTGAAGTATACCGATCTACTCAATTGTTATTGTTGCAAGATTAAATTGAGGCAATACAATTTCTTCATCTAAGCTTACATCTCCATATGTTATTACCTCTTATGCCTTTGATGAACTTGGACTCAACACCAAGAATTGTAAAGGTGTTGCATCTGTGCTCAGCCTTTGAAGAGTGTGACTAGAAGGAGTGCCAGATGTTGGTAAAGTTACCAGTGCTTGAATTGTTGCTTGCTCCTTTGGCTTGGGTGTCAATTCAGTCTTTTTAGGCTTGTCCTTCTCTGCCTCATTGCTTTGACACCTTGAACTTGTTCTGGAGGTGCAAATGAATCTATCTGACCTGTTTGACTCTATGTCTCCACCTTATCTTCTCCAATTGTCTCAACTTTTTATGTTGCATCCTTGGTTATAGTTTCTGAGATTGGAGTGGCACTTGTGTGTGTATTAACACTAGTGACTTGAGGAGTGATGGTAGGTGGTTCTTATGTTTTCACCTCCTCCCTTGTAGTTTTAGTCACTGATTTTTGAAGTTCATCTACACTCACCAATACAAGGTTGTCACACAATTTAGCCTGTAGTGTAGATTGATCAAGTATCTTTTACTAAGGAGATTGATGTTTTGAGTAGTGAGATAAGAAGCATCCTTTAATATGATAGCTTCAATATTTACACTTTTTATTTATGGAGGGATGGTAGTTGGCATTTGTGTATCTTGTACACTTTGTTCCTATTGTTGCTCTTTCTTAGTTGTTTCCCAGTCAATTACATTCATTTCAGTACCTCCCTCAACTATGCCTTCATTATTATTATCATCTTCATCATCTTTAACCTCAATAGGCTCTTGCTCTCCTACTTTGACTGTAGCTAGCCCATATGTAATTTTCCACATCTATGTAATCTTCTTTACAACATCTTCAATGTTGTTCTATAGTATGTTGAATGCTCTATATTTAGGGACAAGTATAATAGCATATTTCTTTATGGCATTAGCTATCTATGCCTTGCTAAGTTTAGGCATAACTTGAGCAAGGGCAGTTTCTCTATAAAAAAATTCTAAGTTCAAACAATAATGCCATTTTTTCTCAACTCTTTCATTTAGGCTTTTAGGTATAGAGTTGGCAATCTCTAGAGGGGCTTTCTTAAAATTGGCCATCATGGCATATATTGCCTCCTCCGCTTGATTCTTTTCAACTTTTCTAAGATTTTCAAAATCAATGTGAGAAAATCCTAATAAATCTACATTATTTCTAACATTCTCACATAGGTTGTCTAGATCTAAAGATGGATTATGACTCACCAATTGGAATTGGCTATTGTCATCAAATTCAATTCATTCCTCATCAATTTCAACCTAAACAATATATTTTATTCTTGGTCTTTTTTGTGTTCCTCCTTCTTGCTCTATATGCTTGGCTTTCTCTTTAGCCTTTTGTGTAATGACACATGTGCTAGCCCTTGTGGTAGGTGTTGTAGGTTTTGGCTAGCTTGGTTTAACAACCTTCTTAGGTCTTGTCACTATTTGTGCCTTAGCCTTTTTTTTTTCTTTTGATCAGTAGGAATTGGTGCTTCCTTGGCTTCTTCTTCCTCGGCATGTTCTCTAATCTTTGTTTCTTCCTTTTGTTGATCTTCATCCTTTCCTTGTGTCAATGCAAGTGGTGCTTGAATCTAAGTGTCTTCTTCCTCTTCGTCCTCTTCATTTTCATCTTCCTGCTTGGCACCTTCACCTAATTTTGCTTTCAATTTATTTACCATTTTCTCCTCCTTTTTTATGACAAAGGCAATTTTTAACTCCATAGTAATCTTAGATTTGGCCATCTCATAGTTACCAAATTCTTTGGCATATTTTTCTACTTCTTCTACAAGTAATGTTGTTATTGTTGTAGAGGCCTCATCAACATTAATTTCATAGCCTAATGGCCTCAACCATCTTACTCTTGGAATTATTGCTTGGAAAAATGTGTAATCAACATCAACTAGGAAACAAACATCATCATAATGCTTCTCCACTAACGATATTGGAATCCTTAATCTCTTCTTCATGGATTTCTTGAAGTCCTCAAAATAAGTGGTTACTGACTCAAACTTTTCACTTAATTTTTCAATGAACTCTCCTATTTGAACTGTAACAAACCGATTAGTCTTCCATTCAACAGTACCAAATGTAGGAAATGTGTTATAAACATAAAAGAAGATACATATTAAAATAGATCCAAATTTACACAAAGCACTTTTTTTTTTCCTTATTGCTCCTAGGTTTGTAATCAATTGTTGTAATTGTAGCTAGGCAATATCATATGTATGATCTTTCTTCATAATCTTGTAACCCATATCTACTACAATGCAAGGTACACTATTTGATCTGCTTGATTGATAAAATTAATGTGCATTACCCTTACTACAAAATCTATTAGAGGATCTATGATGGTGTGTATGGTCATTCCTCTTTTGTTCCACAAAGCCCCAGTGTTCTTTTCAATGACTTCTTTTGACTCACTTCTCATAGTCTTTGGCCAATCTAGGGTTGCATACCCTATTACCCTATGGATTATTCTCTTTGAGATTTTGATTGGTCCATTATCTAAGCACACTAAACTATTATGAATTCTACTCAAAACAATCCTAATCCATTCAATTTTGAAAACATTAGGGAAATCTACGGCACGAGTTAACCCTTTATTTTCTACAATCTTGAATTCTTCTCTTAATATGTCATTTTCACATGGTTTTCCATATGCTTCTCTAATTTCCATGTCACCAATACTACCAATCTTATAATTATAAAATTTTCTAACATCCTATATCATTAAACTTTTAGTGGTATCATAGATAGCACACAGAGGGATCTTGTTTGTATGTTATGTCTGGAATGGCCTTGAAAATAGGTTGTTTTACCTTGTTGCTAACCAACTAAACATTTAAGACCTCTTTTCCCTATACACCTTTTTCTTTTGAAGAACTAGACACCATTTTACAAAACTAGGGTTTACAAAATTAAAAATAATGTAGCTCGGCACATGATAAATACCTTGCAAAATCTGATGAAAAGATGTCGAATAGTTGTTCAAATCTCTTACAAATGCTTTAAATGAAATTCTAGATCACCTTTAGCTCTTCTTGTTCTCTCTTTATTTCAAATGATGTTAAATGAGAAGAAATTGATCAAATACCCCTTTTGAAATGTTGCAAATTATTAATGTTAAGTGCTTACACAGCTGTAAGCTTAGCATCAACTAATTTCTAGCTCACTCAACATCCACTAGTCTTTTCATTTGTTTGGAAAACATTACTAACTCGGCAACAACTAGCCATGCATTAGCTTAGCATCCTCTAGCATTTCACTTGACAATCATTTGAAACTTTTCATGCTTGACAGTAACATGAAAAACTTAAAGATTTTTCTTTGATTCCTAATAACACCTTACATCTTTATTCATGCTTATGTAATATTTCTAAAAATAAATCCTTTAGAACCGATGTATGATATAACTTTTGAATATCAATCCCACATGCCTCTTGATTGCTTAGTTTGATGAGATGTGATCACCTAACCCATTGGGTAAAGTGATCCCTTCTCCACTTAATATGTTGCAATCCTCCTTTTTCTTCAATGTCTTGTTCATTCCATTTCTGACATTTTCAATATCTGCCTAGCCTTTGCCTTTATTGAACTCACAACTTGGTGCCTTTGACCTTGTTGGACAATATCGGCTGATGTGACCAGTCTTCAAATAGCTAAACCATGTGGTCTGACTCAACTACCTTTTGTAGTCACTCTTGAAGTGTGTTCTTATACAATTCTCAAGAATATGTCCATAATCTTGATAGTAGTGACAACTATACCTTGTATTATAGTCCCAATTATAAAAGTTCCCATTGTTCTTTTCCTTTGTTTTCCTATTTAATGACCACATGGGTTTGGATTTGCATTCAAAAGTTCTATGTCCATACTTTTGACAGCTATAACAATGTCCTTCAAATCTTTGAGTGTGCATGGTCTTGGTTCTACATTTATGTACCTAATGTCCTTATTTGTTTCACTTATGATAGTGACCCATGCTCTTTTTCTTAACATTTTGATTCATAGTATTGCTCCTGCACATATTGGTAGTATGTCCTTTCTTACCACAATTATGACAAGTAGGTTTGGAATTTTTACCTTTGTTGCTCCTTTCTTTAGCACTTTTGGATGATTCTCCTTCCTCAGTACTTATGTATCCCAGTCCAGATGTATCATTGTTGGATCTAGGGGATCTCATCAATTGTTCAAAGTACTTGATGGCTTCACTAGATTTATTAAAACTTTCAACAAACTCTTTTTCCCTTTTTAGGTCATTATTCAACAGTTCATTTTGTAACTTCAATATTGCTATCTCAATGTCCTTGACATTCAATTCATAATTGGCATTCATCATTTGACTCAAAGTATCCAATTGCATGTTAGCAATCCTAGTTATCTCTGATGATTTATCTTCTAGTCTGTTGGTCAAAAATCTTTTGTCATCTTCAATCATGGCTTTTTCTTCCATAGCTTTCTTTTTTTGTTTAGTCACCTCACAAAGTAGTATGGCTTGTGATTCTTGCTCTAACTTGAGATTTCTGATTTCTTTAGCTTGGGCTCTTTTATTTTCCATTAGATCTACAATTGTTGCATCAAATTCATTTGAGTCTCCATTCGTAAATAGCTTTCTCTATATTGTGTGTCATTCTCCTCAATAGTAATTTCCTTCCTTCTCTTCAGTGATTTCTTTAGATCTTCTCTTGTATCATTCAACTGATGTAAAATGAGTTGTATTTCAATTCCTTGATTCTCAATGATCTTTCCCAACTTGTAGACTTCCATTTCCAAGATCTTTCCTCAAAGCTACAAAGCTTCTCTTTTAGATAACTAGGCTCTGATACTAATTGTTGGAATTACAATAGGAAAGGTAAACTTCTGAGGGGGGGGTGAATCAGTAGTTCAAACTTTTAACAATAAAATATTCACCACACATCAATATATTCAATAAGTAAACTAAAATATCATGTAAAACATGTATATCTAAAGCATGTAAACAAGTAATTATTCACACATACATGACACCATATATGATTGCCCAGAAACCCTCCAATGAGAAGGTAAAACTGGGGTGGGGATGACACCCACAAATCTTCACTACTGCAATAATAAAGTGTATCAAATGAAGGTTACAATGTTTGATCATGAAACATGATCTACCCTATGAAAGGTTTGCCTTGTTAAAGGCTTACAAAGGCTGTTAGCTCTTACCTTGTTAAAGGATTTCAACACACTGTTAAAAGTGTGCCTTGTTAAATGACTTCTACTCACAATAAAGTAAGCACCTTGTTAGAGGATTTCAATATAGCCTGTTAGGACTACTCTGTTAAGAGATTTTATCTAATTCACCTGTTAGAATATCTCATCATTGGTCCTACAGTTAGCACTTTGTTGCTTGATGACATATCACCTCTAAACTGATGTATTATTGATCCTTCTTGATCAGATGACTCTTTGCTATTCATTATTTCCTTCCGTTGTTCTCCTTTAACTGATTTTGCAATGCAATTTTAGATCATAACATCTTGGTCACCATGAATGTCCTAGTTTGTGCATGCAAAAATCTCCTTTGATCATTCATTCATTCCCTTTCACGCTCATAGAAAGTTTAGGGTTTTTCCTCCTTAAGAAGACCTAGGTGACTTAGGGTTAGGTATGAATCAACGGTTGTGATTCACCCATTTTATCACTCAAACCTTCCATTTTCCTAATTGAATGCATGTAATTCATAGGAATTCCAGCTTAAGATTCATCCTTATCACCAAAATATTGTAATTCAAACTATAATTTGGCTCAAAAATGGTTTACATAGTAGTTTGTGCTAATACACACAACTATGACAAAACTATGTTACTCGACATCTGAAGTCTCTAATGCTCAGCATATACTAATTTCAATACTATGACTCAACATCTAAATGACTCAGTATGCACTGCTTGCTTGGCTTCTGAATCACTCAGCATACACTGTCTTCTCAACACATGAGTGACTTGGCACTCACTATTGACTCAGCATGCTCTAACTTATACATGTTGTGCTCGACATATACTATTTGTTCAACATAAACTAAGTAAATGACTTAAGTGTGTAGATACTCACTTGTAAAAACTAATCTGAGATCAACAATTCTTGGTAAAGATGTTACCCTATCCTACTTATGATTCACCTAAATCCTGGATGATCTATTCTGTAATAAGACATGATTCATCCTACTACCATCATATCTATTCTTACCTACATGACCAAATAGTTCTAAATAATCTAACTCAGAATGAAAAATGTCACCTAATCTGCAGTGCATCCCAGTATGTCACCATTGCCAATGACTTTTTTAAGAGAGGTCTTGATGGTACACTCCTTAGGTGTCTAGAACTTGATGAATCAAAATGTGCATTACTCAATGTACACAAATTCATTTGCAAATCTCACTCTTATGGCTTGACACTAGCTCGTAAACTTATTAGAGCTAGTTACTATTGGCTAGATATGGAAAAAGAAGCAATTAAATATTACAAGTCCTACAAACAGTGCCAACTCCATGGAAATCTTATTCATGCTCTAGCCATGGAGCTTATTCCTTTCATCATGCTTTGGCCATTTCAACAATGGGCCTTTGATCTAGTGGCTCAAATTCATCTGTCTTCTTGAAATGGACACAAGTTCATTATCACAACTACATACTACTTCACAAAATGGGTAGAAGAAGTTCCTCTTTCTAAGGCTAATGAAATTTTTTTTGGCTTTTTTCATTCTTAACTACATCATCTTTAGGTATGGTGTACCATCCTCCATTATTACTTATAATGGCAGCTAGTTTAAAAATCAAGATCACAAAGAGCTGTGTTCAAAATTTAAAATCATGAAACATTGGTCTTCCATCTATTATCCCTAAGGTAATGGACAAGTGGAAGCATCCAATAAGGCTATCCTTAAGATCTTACATCGCACAGTCAACAAATCTGAAAGGGATTGGCACATTCATACCAATCTAGCTCTATGGGCATATAGAACAAGTATCAGAACTCCTATAGGAATAATGGAACAGTTCCCTTTCCTTTAGTAGATGGAATAGATGTTGTGCTTCCTACTGAGGTTGAGATTCCTACTTTTTGAATCTCTCTAAAAGGCCTCATCACTGATGATGATTATAGAATATCTCAACTTCAAGAGTTAGAATTTCTAGAAGAACATCAACAAGTGGTATTTGATCATCTATGAGCTTATCAAAAGTGAATGTCTAAAACTTACAACAAGAAAGTCAAACCATGTGACTTCCAAATGGGTGACCTCGTCATGAGGGAAAACCCTAAGAATCAACAACATCGATATAGAAAGGGAAGTTTGAACCTAACTAGCTTGACCTAACTAACTTGGTCAACTCTCAACAACTAAAGGAGACTCACTCAAAGAGCCAATCGATACCCTTCATCTGAAATGGTTCTACAACTGACATGCTTTTGAAGCTCTGTATACATACTTAAAAGTCCTAAAAAAATCTATTATCTTGGTGAAAACCTAGCAATAGGTGCCTTGGTAATAGCAAAAAATTTAAGAATTTTAAAAATTTTAAAAATAAATAAAAATTGAAAAAACAAGAAATATTCCATTGATGAAAACCTAGCAAATAGGCATTGTGGTAGCAAAAATAGAATCTCTACCAAGAAGGTGAAAACCTAGTAAACAGATGCCTCTTGTTTCCAATACTACATCTTGCAATGCATCTTCTAGCTTTTGTACATTTCTTTCCTACTTTAGTTTACTACTTTTGCTCATTCATACATGGATTTAATCTAGTCATAGACTCCAGGGCAACACCCTATGGTTTTGAAAATGATCTCATTCACGTTAGTCACCAGTTATTCTAGTTGTGTTTGTCTATTGTTGCTTACTTTACCATTGAGATTCCTCTCGACAAAGATCTCTTTCACATCAGTTACCAATTTTTCTAGTTTTGTTTGGCTACTATCACTTTGTTTATTATTGATATTCCTCTCAAAGAAGATCTCTCTCACATCAGTCACCAGTTGTTCTAGTTGTGCCTATCTATTCTTGCTTAGTTTCCAACTAAGATTCTTCTCAATGAAGATTTCCTTTTGATGTCAGTCACTAGTTGTCCTAACTCAGTCTATCTATTTTTGTCCTCCTCCTGAAGATATTTATTACACATATGTTTTGAACATCAACCAATGACACTAACACTAAAATGGAAACATTGACACTATTTGAGCTATGTTGAGCTTTTCTTTGTTTGTTTTTCTTTCACTTTATCATCTTTATGCTTGTTGGTTTAGTTCTAATGATTTGAAGCATGCATGTAAAAGGGGTGTCCACTATAAGAGCCTCTATCTAATGTTGGATGGTCATGTGTACCTCGTCTCATTTTATATGGACACTTTAATGAGGCTAATTCTACTCCTTGACTATTTGAGTGAATTCTCTATGATATAGTATAATACTAATACTTGTCCTATTAAGTGAATGCATGGGTCACTGCAGGTATACTTATCATACTTTTGTCTTAGGTTACAAACACAAGGGTCATTGCATACATAATACTTACTGATTACTTAGCATGAGAAGGATCTCTTGTGTGTCTGGTGTTTTTTCACACAAGAAATTTTTTGGTCATCCTAGTGTTCATGCTCTGGTGCTTATGTTCACTTGCTACATTAAAAGGGACAAATTTTATGGTCATTCTAGCTTATGGTTCCTTGATGCTTATATTTAATCTTGAAAAAACTAAGATAATGTCATATTCATATTCTCATGATTACAATGTCAGTGTGAATTGTATGACATTCGTGGGTCTAACTATATGCTCTGTGATGATACATTATCTTATGGGTTCAGTAACCAGTCTTAGGGATTGCATCTAGCATAGGGTTGCATTTCAAACTCAAATTGCGTTAAGGACATAGATTTGGTTACTTCTTTCCTTGTCTCTTTTGACTTGAGAGGCCGTTGGTTTCTTCCAAGTATCATATTTCTTCTACACTACACAAGCGTTTAGATCCTTGATTGCTTCTTCTGACTTTCACAAAGCACTTGTCATGAGTAACAAATATGAAACATGCATGAGATGTTGGTTCATATACATTTTCATTATCATATCATTCATCTACATATTATCATGTCATGTTATTACCTTACATTATATTTCATTCATCATATTTGCATACTAAACATCTATCTCATCTACACTACATATTCATATATCAAATCATTTTCCATTTATCACAATCATATAGCTATATATCTCATGTTTGAACAACTATAAGAGAAAAAGAGTGACACATGCAATGATACTAAAACAAAAAGAGCTCATAAATATATATATATATATATATATATATATATATATATATATATATATATATATATATATATATATATATATATCCAATGGAGTCAAAATGTACATCAATACAAAAATATGTGCTACTTGGGCACTATAGATCTAAAAAATGATACAAGACCGATGTTGAACATCATACAATACATGATTAAAACTAAGATGAGAGTAAGCTAACTATATCCCTCTCCTTCATCCCTAGGTGGAAGAGGAGGAGGAGGTACATCTACTCTCACTGGGAGGCGTGCACCCTCTGATGCTCTCACATACTCTAAAAATTGAGGCATCTACTCTGCAACCTCAACAACTACTCCGACATAAGCCACATAGTAGTATGCTACTCTATCTGTCTATGTCTGGGCCTTATCCTGCTACTGCTCTAGTTGCCCTCATAGATCTCTTGATCCTTCTCTGATAAGTGTGTATCTCAAACTACAAGTTGGATATATAGCTCTCCAAGATGTCATTGTGATGTTAGAACTTTGTCCTGAGATCTCCTAAGGGTGTCCTAGGTCTATGCAAGGATATCTCTGCCACGTGGCTCAAGAGCAGGTCAATCTTGCATCTCCTCATTGTTAGAAATACTTTAGAATAACTAAGAGGGGGGGGGGGGGGGGGTGGGTGAATCAGTTATTCAAGGTCCAAATGTCCCATTCAAACTTTTCAACAAGTAAAGTGTGCCCATCAAACTATTCATTCATCCAAGCTTAAACATTCTTATTCAGCAAGTTACTATAAATCAACATGCAAGCATAACACATAAAAAGTTCAACACATAACACAATAATTTACGTGGAAACCCAATTTGGGAAAAACCACCAGTAATAGGCTACTCAATTATCATTCTTCTAAAGTGATGCCCTGTTAATGGCTACAACATACTGTTAAATGTGACCTAGTTAAAGGATTTAACAACCCTGTTAGAAGTGGGCTTGGTTAGAGGACTTTAGAACATTCACTTGGAACGCCACCCTATTAAAGGATTTACAAATGGCTATTAAACCAACCTAAGTCCATAGGATTTTCTTTTACCCTAATTGATAGAATTGCTAGAGAGTAACAATAAGGGGTTTTGATCTGATTACAGAATACAACTTAACTTGCAAATTTTAGATCACTTTTCAACTCATAACATTGCCTGGCTTTCAGTCTCTACAATTCTGATAGCCCACCCTCCTTTCAAGCTTAGTCTCCTTGAGTCTCCATGCTCAATGTACCAGTCCAATCATCTCTTTTTGACCACTTGTTGAAGCAAAGTCTCTGTTCTCTGTTCTTCATTCTCCTAGATGTCTTTTCCTTGGCACCCTTCAACCACTTCATAATTTTGCACTCCAACAACTCTTGCTTCTTGGTCTGTGACACCTTAAATAGAAGTTTTGAATTTCCTTTCTCACTTGATTCTTCCCTCCTTTAATTTTAATTCGTATGGACTAGGTAGGATTCATTGAATCTAACTCATATTTTGTTTCTTCTAGAAACATCATGAAGAATCCTCTAGAATTCACTCAAAAATGGTTTACATAGAATTAAATACCACTAGCTCATCGTCCTTATCCTCCAACTGGTTCACAAAATTCAAGGTAACAACTTTGTCAGCTCAGATCTAGCGAATCTTTGACATTTCTAATAATGCAGCAGCTTGGCACATATTATGTTACTCGGCATCAATTACGTTTTACTGATGCTTGGCACCTGAAGTTTACTCGGCACCTGCTAAGATTTTTCTAACACTCGACTGCTTCTATATCAGTTGGCACTTGAACTTCACTTGGCACACACTAGATTTTGCATTTGCTCGGCTCCAATGAAAAATTTGCTTGGCTTAAACTAGCTTACTCGGCACCCACTAATGAACTTAGTTTAAGTTTTGTAGTCAACCTTATTACAACTTTTTCCTCTGATGTTTCTAAGTGTGGCCAACTTCTATATCTTCAAGTATGTTATCAATACATCATTTAACCATTGTCTTAACCGATCCTTGCATTTCATTACAAAACCATAACTCAACTTTTCCCTTAGGTACTCTAATTACATCTTGTTGATCAAATCCTCTTCATCAATCAACTAAGTGCCAGTACTTGGATCCTATAAGCAAATGACATTCCTAGAAATAGCAGGTTTGACATCAAAGACAAAATAATGATTGAAAACATTCTTTTAACAACAATCTCTTCAATCAATCTTCTTCATCAATGATCTTTTCAATCAGATTTCCAACAATCTTCCTCTTTGGCATTGATGGTAAACCAAACTGATCAACCATCAAACTAAACTTTTCAACCATGTTATCAAAGTGCTAACTAGGTTAGAACAATAAGTCAAATGCCAAAAGGAATTGTGCTACCATCAGTTATCTCATCTCCTTCTCTTGATCTGCTATCCTAATTGCTTTACTTCTACTTCTCCCTCTTAGCTGTTGTATCCTTTCTTACATTCTCTCCCTTTGTATTTATTGCTCATCTTCTACTATTTCTTTCTCTGTCCATATTTTTTGATCAGTTACTTCATCTTCTCCTTCAACTTTTGATCAGTTGATCAGTTTTTGATATTTCTCCCTCAATCTTCATTCTTTATATGCTCCCTTTATGTTGTTGATCAGTTTATTTATCTTCTCCCTCTTTGACAAAAATGCCAAAGACATATTAACATCTTAGCATCTTATCATACAAGTGTAGCATTTACAGGTTCATTCAATTTCCCCCTCTATCACCTTGCTTGTGACTAATTTGAAACTTTAGCACTTTAATTAATTCAAGAATAATCCTAAAGTAGGTATCCTCTACATCAATGTGTAATATTTCACCAGTCAATTCCTCTAATGCAAGCTAGTCTTTGCTTATTTAAGTTGCCTTGGTTAGGGGTATCACCCCTGACTTACCTCTAAGATACTTAAAAGCATCTTTAGGTAGTGCTTTTGTGAACATGTTAGCAATTTGTTCCTTTGAGCTAACATACTCCATCTTCACTTGTTTGTCTTCCACCAATTCTCTTACATAGTAATACTTGATTGCAATGTGCTTGGTTTTGGCATGCATTACAGGTCTCTTTAATATGTTGATGGCACTTGTATTATCACAATAAAGTATCACAGGCTCATTTACCTCTTCTTTCATAACTTGCAACAGATGTTTTATCCATACAATATTGGTGCAATTGATAGCAACTACAACATATTCAGCTTTTGTTGTTGACTATGAGGTACAACTTTGTTTTTTACTGGTCCATGTAATCAATCTTCTTCCCAAGAAAAGTGCTCCTCTACTGATTCTTTTTTTGTCATCAATATTACCTCCCCAATCAGCATTAGTGTAGGCTCTTAGTTCAAACTTTTCAATCATCTTGTAGTACAGACCAAAGTCATCAATTTCTTTTAGGTACCTCATTATTCTCTTTATTACCATTAGATGATTTTCCCTTGGATTTGTAGAAAATCTTGCCACTATTCCAACTACTAATGCAATGTTTGGTCTACTATATACAACATATTGCAACTTTCCAATCATTGATCTATACATTGTCTGGTTCACTGAAGCTAACTCATCATTCTTGGATAACTTATGTCCTATTACCATTGGTGTGCTGGCTAGTTTTGAGTCTTCTAATCCAAATGTCTTGAGTATTTCCTTGATATATTTTGATTGGGTCACAAATATGCCATGCTTCAATTGATGTACTTGCAATCCAACAAAGAACTTGATTTCTCCAAACATTGACATTTCAAACTCATGTTTCATCTGATCAGCAAAATCTTTGCATAGAGCATCTTTTCCTCCAAATATTATACCAACAACAAAGATTTTAGATATCAAAATGTCTTTACCTTTTTCTGCTTTGATATATAGGCTATTGTTGTCATCTGTTCTCTCAAATCCTATCTTCACAAGATATTTGTGCAGTCTCTCATACCATGCTCTAGGTGCTTGCTTCAAACCATAAAGTGCCTTATGCAGTTTGCAAACCATATCATTGTTGTTTTTATCAACAAATCCCTCTAGTTGTTCTATTTAGATTTCCTCTTCTAGTATACCATTCAAAAAGGTAGACTTCGCATCCATTTGGTAGACTTTGAAACTTTTGTAAGCAGCATATGCAAGCAGTGTTCTTACTCATTCCATTCTTACAACAAGGGCAAATGTTTTCCCATAATCCAATCCTTCTTCTTGTACATAGCCTTTGCAAACTAATCTGGCTTTGTTTCTAGATATTTCACCATTCTCATCAAGTTTGTTCCTAAACACCCATTTGGTACCAATTACATTCTTATCAGTTGGTCTAGGAACTAGGGTCTAGGTTTTGTTCTTCTCAATCTGGTCTATCTCCTCTTACATAGCTTTATACCAATCATCATCTTGTAGTGCATCTTTTACTATCTTAAGCTCAACCTTGCTCAGCAGACATGATTCATTCCTTAGTCTATTCCTTGTCACTAGTCTAGCATCCTTGTCACCAATGATTTGATTTACAGGGTGATGTCTTCTTGCATACTTGGATAATCTTGGTTATGTCCTTCTTTCCATGTTTGATCCTTCAACTTCAGAGTTATTTTGCTCTTCTTCATCTGGTACTTCATCATTTCTTTCATGTATAATATTTTCAGAGTCAGAATGTGCATTTTTTTCATTCTACAACTCAACTTCTAAATGTAGCTCAACATTCACTGGTTGTGACTTGGCTGATACTAAGATTTGTTGTTGATTCCCAACTTGATTGGCAACATTGTTTTTAACAGTCATTCCTTCATAGAAGTATACAAAATATCTATAATCTTCTAGTTTCCTAGATTCATCAACTTGGACTTCTCCATGCTCATCAAAATATGCATTTGCATTCTCCACTATCTTGTTAGTGATAGTATTCAAACACTTATATGCCTTGCTTCTAGTGGAGTATCCAAGGAATATGCCTTCATCACTTTTTGCAACAAACTTTTCATTTCTAGTATCTTTAAGAATATAGCATTTACAACCAAAGACTTTGAAATGTTTTACATTAGGTGAGTGACCATACCATAGTTCAAAAGGTGTCGCACTTGTTCCTTTCTTTACTTGGACTCAATTTAGGGTGTAAACAACAGTACTTATAGCTTTCTCCAGTACTTTGGAGCAACATTTTTCTCCATCATCAAGGTTCTAGCAAAGTCTATTACTAACCTATTCCTTCTTTTAGCAATGTCATTCTGAGGTGGAGTTCTTGGTGCTAATGTTTTCCTTTTGATACCTTTGTCATTGTAGAATATCTCAAATTCCTTTGATGTAAACTCTCCTCCTCTATATGATCTTAGGCATTTCAGACTCTTCCTATTTCCTTCTCAACTTTGGCCAAATACCACTTGAATATTTCAAATGCATCAAATTTTTGCTTTAAGAACATAGCAGTCATCATCCTTGAATAGTCATCTACAAATAGCATTATGTATTTGTCTCCTAGGTAGCTTTGCACTTCTATTGGACCACATAAGTCTGTATGGACTAACTCTGGTACTTCTTTGGAAGTGTAGGTTTTTCTCTTGAAACTAGACTTAGTCATCTTTCCTAGTTGACATTGTTTGCACATTGTTTTTTCTAGTTTCTTCAGTTTAGGCAAACCTCTGACTTTCTTCTTTTTGCTGATGCTAATCAGATTGTCAAAGTTAACATGACACAATCTTTTATGCCATAACCACACATCATCAAGTCTAAACAAGACAAGTTGCATCTTCCATATCTAGGTAAAATAGATTACTTCTTTTTTGTTCACCTTTTCCTATTAGATTTCCATCAGTGTCATAGATCTTGGTAGTTTTGTTTCCAAATTCTACTTTGCAACCTACATTGCCTAACTGTGATACACTCAACAAATTATAGTTCAGTCCTTCAACATAGTATGCATTATCACATGAAATTATCTCAATAATTTTAATTGAACCTTTTCCTTTGATTTGACACGGAGGATCATTTCCAAATCTAACACTACTTCCATCATATTGAGTAAAGGTAATATACTTACTTTTGTCTCATGTCATGTGATGTGAGCAACCACTATCTATGATCTGCTTGTCATTTTTGTTCACGCAAGTCACTAGTGCTATTGTTTCATCTTCATCTGATTCATCCTTCATGGCCACATAGACTACTTCATCATCATTCTCATCAGAATCTTCTTCAACAATGTAGTATCTTTTGCCTTTGTCCTTGTAATCACTGCTATCATCTTCTCTTTTATTCTTGTACTTGTTTCCTTCTTTGTAGTTTTTCTTCTATGTACACCTTGCAGCAATATGACCTACTTCATTGTAATTGAAACAAATGATAGAGAGCTTACCTTTGAATTTACCTTTGCCTCTGTGGAATCTTCTAGCCAGTAGTGCTTCCAACTATTCCACATCTTCCTCATCTGTGTTGTTGTCACTAGATGTATGTTTTCATTTTCTTCTCTTCTTCTTTGATGTCACTTCCTCAATGTCTTTTAATGTTAGCTTAGCCTTGAAAGTAGATTCAATGTTCTCAAGTCTATAGTTGTCAAAGTTGGATAAGTCAAATGCAGTAAGTCTTCTCATTATTCCTTCAAAGGTTAATGTGTTTCCTTGTACACACCTTAGTTCTTGGATGGTTGAAACTCTAATAGCATAGATAGGAAGCAGGGTCCTTAAGTATTTGCTATTAATAGTCTCTTCTTCCAATTGACCACCTAGACTTCTTATTGCACTTACCACTTCTTTCATTCTAGCAGCATATTGAGTAGCATTTTCATCTTCTTCCATTTTCATGTCATCAAACTTTCCTCTGAAGCTTTCTCTCTTTACTCTCTGGACATTCTAATCTCCTCCATAGATATCTGACAAGGCTTTCCACATCTTTTATGTAGTGTCACAACCTTTGATGTCATCAAATTCAACATAACTGAGTGCAGAGGCAATCTCCAACATTGCCTGATTGTGCTTCTTCCTTTTGTTCAAATCATTTGTAGAGAGGGGTCTAATTGGGTCTACATGTTATGTTCAAATTAAGGTTTTTGCATAATCACCTATTGATCCAAGGTGCAATTTCATTAGGCGCTGCCATGCAACAAATTTATCTTTGTTGAGCTTGGGAACTTCTCTCTTGGACATCTTGATTTTCTTGCTTCTAGTACCTTGAAACTAAATCAAAAAATGGCTCTAATACCAATTGTTAGAAATGCTTAAGAGTAACTAAGAGGGGGGGTGAATCAGTTATTCAAGGTCCAAATGTCCTATTCAAACTTTTCAACAAGTATAGTGTGCCCATCAAACTATTCATTCATCCAAGCTTGAACATTCCTATTCAGCAAGTTACTATAAATCAACATGCAAGCATAACACATAAAAAGTTCAACTCATAGCATAGTGATTTACATGGAAACCTAATTTGGGAAAAACTACCAGTAACATGCTACTCAATTCTCACTCTTCTAAATTGATGCCCTATGAAAGGCTTGCCTTGTTAAAGGCTACAACACACTGTTAAATGTGACCTAGCTAAAGGATTTAACCACCCTGTTAAAAGTGGGCCTAGTTAAAGGATTTAGAACATTCACTTGGAATGCCACCCTATTAAAGGATCTACAAATGGAAATTAAACCAACTTAAGTCCATAGGATTTTCTTTTACCCTAACTAATATAATTTCTAGAGAGTAACAATAAGGGGTTTTGACTTGATTATAGAATACAACTTAACTTGCAGATTTCAGATCACTTCTCAACTCATAACATTGCTTGGTTTTCAGTCTCTACCATTCTAATAGCTTGCCCTCCTTTCAAGCTTAGTCTCCTTGAGTCTCCATATTCAATGTACTAGTGCAATCATCTCTTTCTGACTACTTTTCGAAGTAGAGTCTCTGTGCTCTGTTCATCCTTCACCTAGATGTCTTTTCCTTAACACCCTTCAACCACTTCACAATTTGGCACTCCACCAGCTCTTGCTTCTTGGTCTATGACTCCTTAAATAGAAGTTTGGAATTTCCTTTCCCACTCAATTCTTCCTTGCTTTAATTTCAATTTGTCTGGATTAGGTAGGATTTATTGAATCTAACTCATATTTTGTTTCTTCTAGAAACATCATGAAGAATCCTTTGGAATTCACTCAAAAATGGTTTACATAGAATTATGTGCCACTAGCTCATTGTCCTTATCCTCCAACTGGTTCACAAAATTCAAGGTAACAACTTTGTCAGCTTAGATATGGAAAATCTTTGACATTTCTAATAATGTAGCAACTCGGTAGTATTGAAATTCTGGTGCTCAACACATACTGTGTTACTCGACATCAACTACATTTTACTAATGCTTGGCACCTAAAGCTTACTCAGCACCTACTAAGATTTTTCTAACACTCAACTTCTTCTATATCACTTGGCACTTGAACTTCACTCGGCACACACTAGATTTTGCATTTTCTCGGCTCCAACTAAAAATTTGCTCAGCTTAAACTAGCTTGCTCGGCACCCACTGATGAACTTAATCTAAGCTTTGCAGTCAACCTTATTACAACTTATTCCTCCAATGTTTATAAGTGTGGCCAGCATCTATATCTTCAAGTATGTTATCAATACATCATTTAACCATTGTCTTAACTAATCATTGCATTTCATTACAAAACCATAACTCAACCTTTCCCTTAGGTACTCTTGTTACATCTTGTTGATCAAATCCTTTTCATCAATCAACTAAGTGATAGTACTTGGATCTTATAAGCAAATGACATTCCTACAAATAGCAAATTTGACCTCCATGACAAAATAATTATTGAAAACATTCTTTTAACAACAATCTCCCTCTTTCAATCAATCTTCGTCATCAATGATCTTTTCAATTAGATTTCCAACACTCATCACCCACATTGTGCTCTGCCTATTGACAAGGTTGATCCTCCACCTGTTGCCTATGTGCATCACCACCAATAGCATCCAAGGTACCCATCTTGCCTTGAGCTCGTCTTTGCCCTTATCCACTACCACTGACACCTAGATCCACTCTGATCTAACATGGAGGAATTATGACTTGTGTTGTCTATTGTGTTGGAACCTATTCATGTGGTTGTTGTGGTGCTTACATTGACTACACCGACATTGCCATCCCTATCAAATTTGTAAACCAAGGGAAGGGATAAATCACACAATGCTCTCGATACTTTGGAGTCATCCCTCAATCTGTGACTACTGTCATGTAATCCACATGAGTGATCATGATGGTGCATGCATCAATCATAGACCTCCAAGGGTATAATCTCATTGACCACCCCTTCTTCACCTCCTTTGTGAAGTAGGTGTAGGTGTAGTACTCCTATGAGAAATCTTGTGGTTGGCTATACTACTAGCACACATGCATCAAAGGAAATCTCTCAATCACTTGGATTGAGTGACCAATTAGTGGCCAAGAAGAAAACATATAACTGAGTTGTACTTAGGCATCATCCCATGCCTCTGTCTCTCTCCAAGGTCACCATACTACTGCTATCATATCATCCAGTTGAGTTCTCCACTACTCGGTCTTACCTAGAGCAATCTGGGTCATCTGCCTTTGGTATCTACAAATATAAGGCTCATGTGGCTACCTCATATCCTCAAAAATTGGTGTTGTCATAGGTAAGTTCTCCCATGCCCATACTTAAAGAACATAGATGCCTATCACCATGCTCTTCACCTCTCTATAGGCAATCTCGTGCATCTAATGAAACAATTGAGCTAGCATGCATTGCCCCCACCCAAAATGTGTTGGCTGCTCCAACATCCACTATAGCATCTGACCCCATTCACACTCTAGACCATTTTGACCTCTATCAAGCATCAAGTAACAACCAAGGAATGTACCAAGTACCATTGCCAACCTCTGTGTAGGCCCATAAACCTATACCAACTCCTCCCATGGGATAGCTTTGCCCATAATGATATCATCTTGGAAGATGGCCCTCGGTGCTAATGTCCTAGGTCGCAGTTGTCTATCATACTCAATACATGGCCCATGGAAGGGAATCTGCAAAATCTCAAGTAGATGTCCTTAGGACTGATCATCATCTCTCTAAGGGGAAAATGAAACATGTTCATCTCCTAATGGAAATTCTCTACTAACGCACTCAGCAATCCATGACTCACCCACAAATCATGGATATTACAAAGATGTGAGAGACCCAGGGTATCCATGTGTGTAAGCTCTATAGCATCTAGCTACCTAATCAACACCCCAATGGCTAGATAATGTGATTTGAACCCAAAATCTAGGAAGCCAACTTGCAAACAAGAAACCATCATACCACAATTAGTATCCGACCTCTGTATAAACATGTTACTACTATTGCAATCAAAACATCATGAATGCATGCTACAATGACTAATAATGACACAAAATGGATGAAAAAATGACATTTTGAACACAAATTGATATAAAACTACTCACAATCTTGTGCGAGACCTTACAATCTCGCGAACGAGACCCACATCCTTGCACAAAGAAACTCTATAGCCCACATAAGGAAACAACCTTATGTGAGTAAAAAACATGTTACCCATGCACACGAGACCAAATTTAGGGTTCCTCGCATGAGAGATAAGTATCTTCCATGCAGGGAAACCCCACATCTTGCATGAGAAAGTGCCCTAATGGTACTCTTTGAGTGAGAAATTCTAGAGGCTCACACAAGATATCAAATTCTCACATGAGGAACTTGACAACAACAACTTGAATTTCATTTTTTTTAAAAGAAAAAATTCAATCAACACATGTCAAAGTTGAAAGGTACTAGAGGTTTCTTGACTACTCACTGGAGGTTTGTAATCCACTAGCTAGTTATATTGCCTAGATTGATCAAATTGGTGTGAGTGCATGGGGACCACAATTTTTTGCCTCAAAGCTCCTTCTCCACAAAACACAAAATACACAAATGATTTGAAAATGACCCTTTGGGCCCTTATATAGGTTTTGACCTAATTTTTCAAATAGTTCCCATGGCCATGAAAATCACCCCGTTGGCTAATTTGATTGTTCTAAACTCATTTTCGAGATCAAATTCAAAATATGACATAATTAAATAGCTCAAAATCACAATTTAAAATTTTGGGACCAACATGATTGAACACTTGTGCA
This sequence comes from Cupressus sempervirens, assembly GCA_028749045.1. Taxonomy (NCBI): domain Eukaryota; kingdom Viridiplantae; phylum Streptophyta; class Pinopsida; order Cupressales; family Cupressaceae; genus Cupressus; species Cupressus sempervirens. The sequence continues at coordinate 359,080,949 of CM053791.1, read as the reverse complement.
ATTCATCTTACTGATACTTTGTGAATCTTGGAATATCATCTATTCACCATTGGTTTGACTTATCCACATTTACATAAAAAGTCAACTCTAGTCAACTCTAGTCAACTTTGGTCAACCAAACCTTCAAATCACTATGATTTACCTTTAATTTTGGGGTGTCATATTTCAACTTTTCTCCTGAGGGGAAGATGATGGTTACATCATTGAACATCATTGAATCTTTCAAATATGGCTTCAAATTTGAACATAATGTCCTATTCGCTAGGGGCATCTAATCACTCAAGGCATCTTTGTTCCCCCTATCTGCAATCATATGATATCCAACTGATCAATCTTATAATAGTCCTTGTCATAGTTTAATGGATAGGTATCTAGGTGTTCTACTTAGACCCTTGAGGATTAAGCCTCGTTCTAGGGATAATTCTATGACTCATGATTAGATCTTTTTATCTTTTTTATGGACCAGTATTTCTAAAATTTTCTTTCAATCACTATTTAATGGATAGGTATCAGGGCATTCTAACCCTGACTCCTGAGGATCAAGCCTCGTTCTGGGGATAATCCTATGAATTGTGATTAATCTTGTCATGTCTAATGGACAAGTATCGGGGCATTCTAACCCTAACTATTGAGAATTGAATCTCATTCTAGGAACAATTCTATGAATTTTGACATCTTTGTTCTATAAAACCAATATCTAGGTGTTTCATCTAGACTCCAGAGGGTTAAACTTCATTCTGGAGATAACCCTAAAAATATCATCAATTGGCTTGTGCGTTATCAATCTTGGAATCAATCTCAACTCATGGTCTATGCTTTAGACTTCTAATTTCTTTGAATCAACATGTTGCTCACACATTTATTCAAAGAGGGGCAAATGTAATACCCCTGAATTGGTACATTGGTATTCTAAACCAATTTTGGTGCATCAATATTTCAACATTTATTTGTTGATTAAATGAAGTCCTATTGTACTAGGCATTTCTAATTATGATCATCTCTACTTGACCTAAGTATCAAATATAAAAAATCACTAATCTATATTAATCACATACTTTATTTTATTCCTAAATATTGATTGAGATTAGCTAAATTGATCTCTTGTTTAATTAATTTGATTATAAGTCATAAGTACTTTAATTAAATTAAATCCACCCTCTTTAGCTAATACAAATAAACAAGGAATTAAAATACATTATATATATATATATATATATATATATATATATATATATATATATATATATATATATATATATATATATATCATAAGTATTGAAACTAATTATTTATTTAATTAGAATATTCTATTATGATGTCATGTTTGAATGGATCAATATTCTTTCCTAATTTATCTCATATGAAAAAGGAATTAAATGTATTGATTAAATCAAATATGCTCATCATAATTGTTGAAACTAATTATTTAATTAACTAAGAGAATAATTATGAGCACATATTTGAATGGATCAAGGTTAGCTCCTATTTCCTCTCATTCAAATCCATAAAAAAATGGGGGACTCAAACTCACATCTAATCTGGACTGTACACTCAGTTTAATCTTGATCGTTGATTGGGTCCAAGATTTTATAAAAAGAGATCCCTAACCTCTCATTTAAGGGGATGCACATGAAGAGTATTGAATTGGTGTTGGATTGATCACTCGAGTTCTTTGTATTCGAATTTCCTTTGCTTATATACTCATCATTTAGACTAAAATGCATTCATTTATTTTAACTTACTATTTATTTCTCTTAGATTAATTTGAAATTCATTTAGATTAATCCATATCTTTGCATTTGAAAACATACAAAAATATAGATTAGATTTCATTTGCATACATAAATCCTTCGTACTAGTTTGGTCTAGTTACTAAGCTCTCAATTATGAGAGTGAATAGTAAAACTCCATCCAGTTAGAAGGCAACAAATTACCTTGTGCAAACATACCGAATGGACAATCCCATGTTCATTTCAAGATGTTTCTGACAAATAATGATCATGTTGAGGTGTGTGTGGATTTAGAGGCCCGTAATTAGCACTCACACATAGCTGAATCCATCAAACCAAGAAAGAAATAGAACCAACATAATTCCCTATAATGTTGAGAGGTAAGACATGAACACTAAAACTAAATACAATATCTCCTACAAAAAGAAGAACTAGGAACATCGAGAGCGCAAAAGAAGTACAAACACCTATAATGGCACGTGTCATCAATACATCATGAGGCTAATACCATGGAAGGAACACTCACTTGACAAAGGAAGATGAAAAATATGGCCAACATGAAACCCCCCAAGGAACTTTATAATGTAGTGCAATACAACAAAACACAAAGATGTGCAAGATCTTGAAATGCAAGAGTGACACATTATCTTAGTGTATTTGCAAAATACTAAAAAATGATGTCAACAAAGATTAAAAGAGACATGAGGATGATACAAAAGATAATATAACCCATGATAAATCATCTGAAGCAACAAAATCAATCCCCAAACCTAAAACAACCAAGATATCCACCAAAATGCAAATAAATTTAAAAAGTTAATGGGATGTGTTGATGGGGAGTTTCTTTACTCTAGAGCTTTCCTACTCTACCAAGGCTACTCCTATCCTACTTAGGGTTCCTATTACAACCCAACCTAGAGGACTCTCTCCTAATCCCCTCTCTCCAAGAAACTCACCAATCAACTTAGGTTTCACTCCTCACTCCACAACCCTAACAATGCATCTTTTGTCCTAGTGATCCAAAACTCCACCAAATGAATTCAAAGGGTAAAAATAAATTTTATACCATCTTTCTATGGTTCTTGATGCTTTTCACTTCATTATGTATCCTTTTGTTGGATCTAGCATACCCACAACACCAATTTGCCCAATTTGTTCGTGTAGCCCTAAAAGTCCCTATTAGCCCTCCTCAAAACAAGAAATTTGAAATAACTTCCAAAATCCCTTAACAAGGCCTGTTTATTCCTTCTAAAACTTTGATTTCTAATTACCTAAGCTTGAATATTTCCCAAGCCTTAGGCCTCAACGATGTTTATACAGTATAGCTACAAAAAAATCCTTGTTTTAAGGGTTTCAAGGGCAATGATGGTGAAACTCCAAAATATTCATCCAAACTTCTCTAGATTTTGGACTCCTAACATCCTAATCCATTTCCTATGCAAGATCTACACATGCCAATCCTCTGTTCTCACCAAAACTCAATTACAAGCCTCCATTGTGCTTGGCCAAGCCTTTCTTGCTTGCCTAGGGATCACTTGTAAAAATATCTACTTGACTTCCACACACCCCAAAATTACTATTTACATAATATATAGGGGCCATTACTTTATTTCCAAAGGCCATAGTGTTTTCATCATGGAAACTCGAGCTATAGCCATTTGAATGTTGGTTACTCAAAACTAGACAACAGGATCACAAGAATTAGCTAATTTTGTAAACCTTATAAAATGAATTCTCAAGATCAAAACAAGCATACATAGAGTTAATACATGAATCCAAGACACTAATCCATTCAAAAAAATAAGTCATTTAGTCATATTTCTCTCTCCAATCCTCTAAACTCCATTTTTTGTCAAACAAAACTCTCCTTCACACATGTGTTGTCCATAAAAATGTATTTCCAACCCCTAGAAATGAGTTGGAAGGTGTTTTTATAGGCTCTCCTAACTAGCTTTTCCTTTGGTTTGAGCCATAACTACCCATGTTGCCTCTTTTCCCAAACTATGCAAAAATTGATATTGCAATTTGTGAAAATTGTAAAGTTGTCAATAAGCAATTTTTACAACTTTTGCAATTTTGCAATCTAAGCATCCAAAATTGACTAGTTTGATTTTCACTTTCCTAAAATGAACCTAGGACATATAGGGACCTCCTTCAAACACTTCTTGCCCCATTTTAGGTATTTTTCAAGTTTTGCCTCATAAAGCCACTTTGAGCAATTTTTAGGCTTATCAACACCTAATTGCTTACAACTTGACTCAACCTAGAATCTCACCTAACCACTCATCTAAACCTATCTTGGGAATTTAAATTTAGTCCTTATTTAATAAATGGTTGATTAGACCATTTAGAAACCAAAATTTTAGTTAGGGTTTTACCTTACCCCTAGATGCTCCTGCACCATGTGTTTGGAACAAAATCTAGAAAATAGAATGTCTCAACATATGTCTCCCGAAGTGAAAAATAGAACCTTTGAATTTGACTTCATAAAATAGAAAACAAACAACATCAAAAGTACAAATAAACTACACCATCGCGATGGGCTCAAAATCTATTTTTTGACAATATCTTGTTTGCGAAAAATGGAGTCCAAATGAAAACTTACAATGAAAATACCATAGGTAGGTCAAAAAAGAGCTAGAAGGGTGAAATAAAAAATCACCACCTCGAGATCCATGTCAAAATTCCTCAGGAATTGTGCCCATTAGCACCAGAAATTACCTTAGGAAGCATGTCAGTTTATACCAAAAATTATCTTTGGAAGCGTGTAGGTTCCATACCATAAGTGCCTCATGAAGCATGTCAATTTCATACCAAAATTACCTTGGGAAGAGTCTCAATTATGTATCAAAAGCCATATTGATTTATGTGGCAAAAAATATCAATTTTTTTTTAGAAAACCCCAATTTCTGTGCAAAAAAATCTTGATTTTCATGGCAAAAAACCTCAATTTCTATACCAAAACTCTCAATTTTTGTGTCAAAAAATCTCAGTATTCAAGCCAAAAAATATTGATATTCATGTTGAAAAATCATAAAAGTGTGCCTTGGGAAATGTGCCCAATCTAGGAGCAATATTTTTTGCCTAAGATTCCAATTGTGTCTAAATAGGATAAATTTCATATGAAAATAGGGGTTTTTGGGTGCTCTAAGCTCAACGATGATGTCTGCTTGGGCTCAAAGTGACTTGAAAAATAGTGACCCTCTAGATCAAAAAATAATTCTAAAAAACCAAAACCCTCTCAAAAAATATTGATCTAAAAGCCAAGCCAAAACTCTCATAAATAGAATAGTGGCATGAAGATTTAGAGCTCTGATACCATGTTGTAGTTGATGAAAGATCAACCCCACAACTACCAATAATCACCTACATGCAAACACTTGTCATAGAAAGAGAGAAGCAAAAGCTATGGAGGGTGGAATTCCCAGATCCATAGATGAGACATTCTTAATGAGAAAATAAAGAGATTTCTATTATCAAAAGTGAATGAATGTTTAATTACAAAGAGAGATCGTCCTTATAAAGGTAATCAAAACCCTAACAAGTAACTAACCTAGGTTGCATGATAATAATTAATAAAATAATTAATTATTATATGCCCAAAGTTTAGCTTAAGTAAAATTGAGATAATAAGTGACCTAATAACTAAATCAATAAGAATTTTTGTTATTTCTCTAACAAATAATGCCACCTATTAATACCCTTTTCCCTCTTTTCTCCATTTTTTAATTTATTTATTATTTTTCTTCTAATTTTTCTCACTTTCTCTCTCCTCCACAATTTTTATTTTTAATTTTAATTCTCTAATTCTTTTTTTCTTAATTGTTTTCTCTTAATTTTTTTTATGTCCCCTTTATTTTCTGATGAAAGATGCTCCTGCATCACACTTTCACTAGAATTTATGTAATCAAGTAGTCCTTCAGTGTCTTCTTCTTGATATTAAGTGTCATTCTATTGGATAGCCAATTCCTTTCTTCTCTTTAAGGATTCCTTCAACTCCTCTCTTGCTGCTTCAAACTATTGCAGTATGATCTGTACATCAAGCTTTTGATTATCAATGATCTTTCTCAACTTGTAAGCCTCCATCTCCAAGATCTTAACTCTCAAGTGGTTAGACTTATTCTAAAACAACAAAGATTTAATACCAATTGTTGTAACTCTATTGAGAAAGCGAGATGTTGAGAGGGGTGTGAATTGGGATCTATAAAACTTTTGTCTTCTTTAAAAAAATCAAATGCATTCACCTTTAACTTATCTCATCATCATGAATCATATAACCATAAATTAAAATAGATCTAACTATTCATCACATCCATAAACATGAAAATAAATGTAAACACATAACAAAAAAGGTTTGGTTACCTAGAAACCCTCCAAGGTGAAGGTAAAATTGAGGTGGGGGTGACACCCACAAATCTTCACTACTGCAACAATAAAGTGTGCATGTTAAGGCTACAATGTTTGATCACTTTTGGTGATCTAGCAAGTGAAGGGTTTGCCCTACTAAGAGCTTACAAGACTTATTTAGTCTACCTTGATTAAAGGATTTAAACTTACAACTAAGTGAGCACTCTGTTAGGAGATATACATAGGCCTATTAGAACCACTCTGTTAAGAGATTTACCCTATTTCACTTACAAGAATGTATCATTACTTGATCCTTTAGTTAGAACTCTAATGTTTGGTTACATATATCCTCTCTTCAATTTTGATTTGATAAACTTTTTTATTTCCTTCACTGCTAGGTTTCACTATCTGATCTTTGCTTCTAACTATCAAACATAGCTTTCTGCACATACACTTCTTTCTTCAATTCTCTAACTTTGTTTAGCTCCTACATTCATTTACTTCTTTGGCATAAACTATCACTTGGTACATATTGGTGTGCTCAGCAACCTAAGACTTCCTCAGCTTAGAATGCAATGTGAACAAGTCTAAATACATCATTTGACCTTTATTGGGTGGCTTGGTAGTAGTGATGATCGACCAAATCTGGCTATGAAATTCCTAAGTGTTTGACACTGATAGTCAACATGACTTGGAGATCAACAAGCAGGTATATTATCATCACTATAGTTTTCATCCTCTCATCGAGGGTTTCCATGTATAAATATTTATGTTATTTGATGAATTCTTTTATATTACTACATTTATCATAAGTGGTTGTTATTTAGTTTGGTGAGAATGACAAACAAAAAAATAGATTTGATTATTCATATTGATTCACCCTCCCCCACTCTCAGTATCGGTTGGCACCAACACATATCACCCATCAATGTACTACTCTATTTGTCCACACACAAACTTATTAGTTTGATTAGTCATTTTTTTGTTTGAATTTTCATGTATTTTCTTATATGCAAATGGAATGAAAGTAGCCTAATATTGATTAGAACATGTCACATGATGAGTTAATTTTATAATGAATTATTTGGAGAAATTGCCATGATCTCTACACAATATTTTGTTTTTTTTTTTTTAAATCATATTTTGCATTTCCTTTTATGGTAATGGATGTACACTCGAAAGTGTGTCACACTCTAAACCATTCTATCCAAACGATTCCATGAGTTGGAATGCTTGGATGCCAGCTTAGAGCTCCCTATCCATGGAGTGCAAGAGAGTATATTTCAAGAATAAGAAAGCTCTCAGATGAGCCTTAGAGATACTCTTCTTGCTAGTAAACCATGCAATGGGAGGTTCCAAAGACAAGATGCAAGAATGCAAATGTCCCAAGGAGTTCCTCAAGAATGCAATGCAACTAAAGATTAAACTATAATGAATATGAAAAGTGCAGCTATTCTAAGCATGGATGAGAGTGTTATAATACCATTATTAAGCTATGTGAGATTAAGCTACATGTAAAAATGAAAGCTAAGCTAAGCTAGAATGCCATGGATGAGAGAATGTAGACAAGAAAGAGAAGTTCTCCACAAAGCTCCAAAGAAACCTGTTAGAAAATCTGCAGCATAACAATATTCAAAAATGAGGATGGATTGAGGGGGAAAGCTCTCTCCCTTTTAAAGATGTATGGATGGTAGAGATCAAGATGAAGATGGTGGATGATCAACGATGGAATTCAAAAAGAGGAGTGATCCATGTGCACACACAAGTCAACCAATAGAATATAAGTTGACTTGTCATATAAGACAAAAGTCACAAAGCCTTTTATTTTAATTGCAAAATAGAAAAAGGACTTTATGTGTGCACTTTAAGTGGGTTAGAAGAATGGGGTCTTTTATTTAATTAAAAGGGGACATGTTCTTTTAATCAAATAATGAACTTAGGATAGCATAGTCAAACTATAGGTTATAATCAAATAAATTGATTATTAGCAATTTGGCTTAGGTAAGTGATTAAATTAATTTAGCCAAAATGTTGAAAAGGGGGCTAATAGTCTAGATGACCATTTTTAGGTGATTACATTTGCCCCTCTTTGACTAATGCATGATCGATCTGGGAACACATTATGTCAAAGAAAATAGAAAGCCAAGTAGGCGGTGATAGATATAGATATCTGATTTCAAAGAATGAAATGCAGAAAAAGATAGCAAATCCTAAATGTACAGCCTGATAATGGTAGTACTGAACACTAGGAAAAGATGATGTCAGAATTCAAGAAGAATGCTAACACTTAGCAAAGTAGATAGATTGAGAACAAGTGATAAGGTCAAACAAATGCTCCTAAGAAATAGATAGTTGTAGCAATCAGTGATAGAGTATTTCTGCTCCCTCGGGATCGAAATTGAAATGAGGTAAGGGGATGCAAAAATTGGCTAGACATGAGAAAATTAGAATATAGCAATGTCCAAGATGACAAATAGATGATTAGAACCCAAGAATGACTATAAAGAAACTGATAAAATGCCCCAGTTTGACTAGAGTTGACCTTGAAGGATATAGCATAAAAATTAGGTCAAAACGAGTAGAAAAGTAATTTTAGACATGAAATAGTGAATTGAAGTAGATATGAAGTATGGAAATGATGAAGACATGAAGAAATGAAGATGCCTCAATGATGATTCAGAGATTAGACCTCAAAAGGTTAGCTAATTGCTCAGAAGAAAGTAGAATTTTAAAAGACAATTTTGACCATCAAGATGAACTCGAATTTGGATTTCGATCCCGAAAATGAATCTAGGACATCAAAATTATTTAAGAGTTCAAAACTTTATATAATGTGATGACAAGATAGAAAAGAGATGAAGCGAAAGATTAAGAAGGTGACAAGACATGAACAAGAAGAAAGTAAAGAAATATATGAAAGGAGTTAGCTGATATGTCCACAAAAAGATGAAGAGAGAGCTCTCCCCATATGCAAGAATATAAGATTAAGCAAGAAAATGAACCTAAAATGCAAGCTAATATGCAAAGTGGTTTACCAGCAAGAAGCGCATAACATTTAGACTCTTAATTTCATCATTGAGCATTTATTAGGGACATCGTCAGATCATACAACCATCACTAGTATAACTATGAGGATATGAATATGATCGATATTAGATAGGTATGTGGAAATCCAATCTAAGCATCAGAGACATGTAAGTCAAGATAACTACATGATTAGATTCCCTAAGTTTAATTTAGCAAGATTACACCTGTATCGAGGCATAAGCGCTAGGATAAACCCCAAGTGCGGTCTTCCAAAACAATCAAGGATGATACATTTGTAAGTCAAAATGTTGAATAGGTCAAGCATAAATGCTTCAAACACTATAGACAAACAAAGTATACCCACAAGCAAAAATCAAGAAAACATGCCCCGTGCCCCCAGTCTTCTAGTCAATGACATCCTTGAAAGACTATTAGAGATGGAACATATAGTAAAGAAATCATCATAGACATCACACAAAGTAGATAAAGATTAGCATAGCTCAGTCGTTTAAGTGTTAAAGTGCGTGTGTGTAAGTCACTTGGCCATTTCTTCAAGACTTGATTCTGATAGTGAGAAATATCGCAACATCGGAGACCGTAGGTAAACTATCTAAAAAGTGTTGAAAAACACTTGATGTCAAGGTGGGGGAAGTGTTGAGAAACACTATTTTGTGAGTTGTCAAAGAAACCCTAATGCACAAGAATACCTCAATAGGCTAAGCAGTTGTGCCCCCAAGACGAGGACAAGAAACAATTCCAAGCTAGGAAATGTGTAGCAAAAATAGGTGATTGAGACTGATAGATAGAGGTGCAAGGGTTTCAAGTAGTGCCTGTTTCTAGGTTTTCACCACTTGACAGATTTTTTTTTAGGACTTTTTTCAATTTTTTTGTATTTTTCAATTTTTGATTTTTTTGGTGATACATCAAAGTGCCTATTGCTAGGTTTTCACTAAGAAGATATTTTTTTCAGGACATTTTCTAATTTTTAGTATTTTTTCAGCATCATATATGATTTTTTTTGGAATTTTTTAGAAGGTTTTAGATATCACTAGTTCTCAAGCAAGATCACATCATTTTCTCCCAATGTCTAGCAAGGTATAGGATATGATGGAGCAAAAAGTTGGTCGATAGACAAAGATGGATAAAAAAGGAGTATGAAGCAAGTGAAAGTGATCCTCAAGGACGCACTCCTCAAGAGTACCCAAGCTAGGGAAAGAGGTGAAATAGTCATATGAAACATATTTTGGATAAGAAATGGAAGTAATGAGAAAGATAGCATGTAAGATAAGCAATGAAGCCAACAAGTGAGATAGCATGAAGTGTGTAGTCCAAAAGAGTAGCCATGTCAAGAGACCTATGAGAACCATATTTCATTTATTATGATCAAGACCAAGGGGTCAACTAGATAGTATAGAAAAGGGATAGAGCAATAAGAATAAAGCTCAAGATAGAGGCTATGAGTGAATGGGAGAGCACAATAGAAAATCTGGTGGATAAGATAGCCAATATGCAAAGATAGCTCAACATTGTCAAGATCAAAGAGAGAAGAGGGGATAGATGGATGATGGAAGAATTACGCATGATGCCTGTTTGCCAGGTTTTCATCATGGTACTTATCTAAGGTGCCACAAGAAGTAGTTTTCACCATAGGATGGATTTATTTCTCTTTACTTTTGCTACCAAGGTGCCACAAGAAGTGGTTTTCACCAAGGCACATTTTCTTTTTCTTTTTCATATTTTTTTTTAAAAAAAAAAAATTGAATTTTTAGAAAGAGCTCAAGCTATTTGAATGTAGATAATGCTCCTATAGAAAAGATAAGTCACGATAAGCCAAGACCATAGAAAGGTATGCTCAAAGATGTTGATAGGGTGATGAAAGAGAAATGGTAGTAGGAAGAGTATATGGAGGATAAGAGTTCATGTATAGAAAGTAAGTGTAAGCTTTAGAGGATTCCATGAGGGTAGTTGAAATATTGTACAAGATCAATCATTGACACACACCTTGAAGGGTATTGGAATGATGGAGGAATCATGGATGAAGTAGCTTGAGGTTTAGATGTATGAGGTGGTAGAAGAGATTTGGAAAAAAAATGGAGTGGAAGGCTTTGGAATATTTTTAGGAAGATTTTTGGAAGAAGGTGGAATGGAAGCCTTTGGAAGCTTGAATGTCAACTTTGAAGTATTTTCAATATTCAAGTCTTTTAAAAGAGACTTGGGAATCCACATAGCTTTAGATTTTCCTTTGGATACTTCAAAACACATTTCTTCAATAATGGGTTTAGGAACCCATATTTTCTTTGATTTAGCTTTTTTAATAGTAGACCTTTGTAGTCTCTTTTGTGCATTTTCCTTCTTAGCATTCACATGTCGATTAGATGGGACATAGTGATCTTCATTTTTCAATGGATTCTTATGTTTGTTCTCACTTCCAAAGGAATTGGGATTTGTGGATGAATAAGGATGATATGACTGGTTTAGATGGATAGATGGGTGAAAAGTCATCAAGGATGAGTGTCTTTGTTGATCTTGAGGTATTATAGGAGAGCTAGGGAATGAGCTAGGAGTGAATGTAGGAGATGAAGGAACATAAGGTCCCAATATGGATGGAAGGTTTGAATGCTTTAGCTTAGATGGATAAGGACCAAGGATAGATTTAGAAGATGCAAATGGATAGTGGGAAGGGATATCAACATCTTTAGAATGAGCAACATGGTCAAAGCCATCAATAGACTCATGAGTACCTTTGATAAGAACAACATTTTTAATAGTAGCACTTGAAGCTTGAGCACAATTTTGAAGTGGATGTGGAGAAGTAGAACATGAGGGGATGCTTTGATCTTGACAAGTAGCTTTGGATAGCATATGAAGAGAACTTTTCTCATAATTTTTAGTAAGGTCAAGGGAGATAATGGAAGTGGTATCTTCATCATACTTAGGAGGTGGAAAAGATATAGGATATGGAGGGGGAAAATCTTGAAAGAGATGAAAGGGTGCTTGATCTTGATCTTTCTTGACATTTATAGCTTTTTCATTTTGAGAGCCCTCTTGACATGAAGCCACTTCTAAGGACAAGGGAGAATGAAGAGTGAATGGAGTAGTGCTTGGATTAGGCATAGTAGTGTATGAAGGTTGAGGATGTTTATGATTAGTAGCACGGAAAAGGTTTGTAGCCAAGTGAAGGTTAGCTTGAGTTTCTTTTAGAGGTAGCCCTTGACAATACATGTAGTCAATGTGGAAAGCATTAGGTTCTTGATTTGATGGAGGCATATTGGAAAGCTTTGATGTGTTGGGAGATGCATGAGTGTTGGAAGAAGTTGAAGATGTAATGGAGCCACTACAAGACATAGGTTCATCAACATAATCTTGCTCAAGAGAAGTATCCTCAACACATGAGTCACTAGAGGTTCCAATAATTCCATTATCAATAAGATCTTGGATTTTATGTTTTAGCTCAATGCAATCTAAAGTACTATGCTCATTATGTTGATGATAAGCACAATAGATATCCAAGAATGGGTTTCCATATGAGCTAGACTTAGGTAACATGATGATCTTATTGCCAAGAAGTTTTTGCAAAGTGTCATCATAAGAATCTTCCAAGGGAGCAAAAGTTCTATCAAAAATATGTCTAGGATCTTCTTGTTGTTTCTCAAGTGAATAGCATGCATTCATGTCTTCATCATTATCTTCATCAAAGATATGTCCATCATGAAATTTTGGCATAGCCTCAAGTGCTTGTTCTCTACAAAGGTCTTTAGATCTAGAAGATGAAGACATTTGATGTCTTGAAGTAGAGCATGTAGACCTAAAAGAAGAGGATGACCTCAAAGAAGGTGACTCACATGCATGTAAAGACCTTAAGGAAGATTCATTTAATGATGCAATCTTCTCCTCTAACCTTTTCTCAAGTTTAGACTTCATTTCCATCATGCGCTTAGAGAGACGAAGGTAAGAAAGATCATTTGTCTCTTCTAGTTCTTTGTATTGTGCATATAGATCTTGAAACTCTTTAGTGACATGGAGGATATCATGATCATCTAGATTTGGCCAAGGTTTGATAGCACAAGGTTTAGATCCCATAGTTTTAGATGCAAAGCCAAGCATAAAAGAGCCTAGAAGATAACTTGATGTTGAAACTATAGGAGGTAGAGTGTTCACTTGCCAAGATAGTAGAGAGAGATTAAAGTGACTTGTCAAACAATATGTCCAAGAAACTTACGACATGAATGACTCAAGTCAATAGCTAGGCAAGATGCCCAAGTAGCCAAATAGATAGAGCAAGCAGGGTGACAAGTGAATAACTCTCCAACCCAAGAGTGTAGTCAAGAAATCAAGGAAACCATTTTAGCAAAAAGATAACTAGCAAGCATGCATAGACCATGAAGACAAAAAGACCAAGAGCACCAAGACCAAAGAGTCAATTTAAGCATGTTCAAGAACTAGAGACATAGAAAATAAAAATCAAATGATGAGACTCCCCTTAGCAAGCAACACAAGAAAAATGTTAAGACTTGATGCTTTGACTTGGTTGACAAAGTTTGACAATAATTGATAGCATAGCAAGTTTGATGTTCAAAAGCAATTTCTTTCCAAGCAAGATAGTGACACATGGAGTAGTCTTCAAACAATCAAGCAAGGGACAAAGCAACCTTGCATGATACAAGCATATGTGAGGTCTTAAAAGAAATCCTTAGAATTATCATCATGTGTATGTTCAAAAGATTTTCACAAGTATACCACATTTGAGAACACATCAAGCAATATCTACCTAAAGGACATGGTTCATTACTCAACAACTTGGCCCACGCTTGATGCTCTTTTGCCTCACACCAAGTGGTTTCCCACAAGAGATATTGGCTTTTTCATAGAAATGCCATAAGCATAACCAAGGGAACACAGATGGTGAGTGTAAAATCTTGGGGTGATCCGGGTAGTCCACTAGGATCGATCCTTGCACCAAGAAGTTGAGCAGCTAAAAAGGGTAGTTACTAACTTAGGGTGTTTAGATAGGGCTTCCGTTCATAGTGTTCCTCTTGCTCCCAATTACGGGACACCTCACCTTGCGATGAGTAACCAATCTCGCAACCACAAGAGTACCTTAAGCATTCTTGCCTAGTGATCTCCCTATGGTCGAAATCCCATAAGCGATCACACTAGGTGAAGACAAACACTATGTCTACCAAAGTTTTGTGTCCTTGGTAGTCTTGAGTTTATAGTGGGTTGGAAGAGCCGGGTAATCTGCTTGTCCCCACTTGGGTCGTTCCTCTCAGGTTGTCCGAGAGCAGGCCCTCTAAAAGATTCTAAACTACACAAAGAGTGGATCAACTTTTGAAAGTCAAGATTTTTGATTCACCACAAGGGTGAAGAGCATACTCTCCTATTCCAATTATTTTCTCCAAAACACACCAAGAAGATTTAGTTGCCTCTTACTCTTGAAACCAAATGGTAAGTCAAGATTTCTGATTCACCACAAGGGTGAAGAGCATACTCTCCTATCACCAAAAGATCCCAATTGTAAGTTTTAATGTGCCTAAAAATAAACAACTAGTATGTGTCACACATGTAAAAGTAAAGAACATGCAAAATTGGGTTTTTATGCATTGGGCAGCCCTGCAAACAATCGTTAGTAGCCCTTGTGCATTTGAAGCTTTGACATGCGTTCTTTTTATGCAATGTTTTAATTTTTTTCATAAGGATGGCAACCTGTAATCACAACTTGTTAGCACCAAAAATTAGTGTGAAATAACATAAAAATCTACAATAAAAATTGGTTATTTGCCTCAAAATTCCAATTTATCTTCCAACCAAGTGCATGCAAAGAAAGTGCAAGTTAATCACAAATGCTCTCATTTTTACTCTTTGATTTTGACCTAGTCAACAAGATTGGACTTGTTTGCTATGATTTTGGATCCAAAAATAGAAATGAAAAGAAGAGACCCATACTAAAAATCAAAGATCTTTCCAAAAATGCAAGAAATTCAAAAAAATATCTTCATTTGCTCTCTAGAGATTGATTTTGTCAAAATAGGCTAGATTTATCAAATCAAATTTTTGATCCTTAATACGACCTCAAAATTCAAAACACAAAGAAAGAACCCCCATTAGAATTAAAAACCCTTTCTGAAAATGTAAGTTTTTTAAAAAAATTCACTGATTTGTGATCAAAAATGAATTTTTATGAAAAACAAAGAAAAACTCATAACTCCCGAAAATCATGTCAAAATGCTCTAAAAATCGGACTGAGACATTTTGAGCATATACCCAACTTGAAAAAAAAATTTCAAAACCAAATTCCAAGCGGTTTAAAAGATATGATCAAATCTTTAAACCAACTAAATTTTTGGCCTTCAAACCAATCTACTTATAGGTTGGTCTTAAAACCAAAGTGATAATTCTACAAAAGCACTTGATTAGATCTAATATGCTGCTGTAAAAAATCAAAGATGAAAAATAAAAGCAAATGGAGCTAAAAAAATTGATTCAAGCCCCACGGTGGGTGCCAAAAATGTACACTCGAAAGTGTGTCACACT
The DNA here is from genome assembly GCA_028749045.1 of Cupressus sempervirens. NCBI lineage: Eukaryota > Viridiplantae > Streptophyta > Pinopsida > Cupressales > Cupressaceae > Cupressus > Cupressus sempervirens. Next base: position 359,065,314 of record CM053791.1, on the reverse strand, counting down.
CTAAACCATTCTATCCAAACGATTTCATGAGTTGGAATGCTTGGATGCCGGCTTAGAGCTCCCTATCCATGGAGTGCAAGAGAGTATATTTCAAGAATAAGAAAGCTCTCAGATGAGCCTTAGAGATACTCTTCTTGCTAGTAAACCATGCAATGGGAGGTTCCAAAGACAAGATGCAAGAATGCAAATGTCCCAAGGAGTTCCTCAAGAATGCAATGCAACTAAAGATTAAACTATAATGAATATGAAAAGTGCAGCTATTCTAAGCATGGATGAGAGTGTTACAATACCATTATTAAGTTATGTGAGATTAAGCTACATGTAAAAATGAAAGCTAAGCTAAGCTAGAATGCCATGGATGAGAGAATGTAGACAAGAAAGAGAAGTTCTCCACAAAGCTCCAAAGAAACCTGTTAGAAAATCTACAGCATAACAATATTCAAAAATGAGGATGGATTGAGGGGGAAAGCTCTCTCCCTTTTAAAGATGTATGGACGGTAGAGATCAAGATGAAGATGGTGGATGATCAACGGTGGAATTCAAAAAGAGGAGTGATCCATGTGCACACACAAGTCAACCAATAGAATATAAGTTGACTTGTCATATAAGACAAAAGTCACAAAGCCTTTTCTTTTAATTGCAAAATAGAAAAAGGACTTTATGTGTGCACTTTAAGTGGGTTAGAAGAATGGGGTCTTTTATTTAATTAAAAGGGGACATGTTCTTTTAATCAAATAATGAACTTAGGATAGCATAGTCAAACTATAGGTTATAATCAAATAAATTGATTATTAGCAATTTGGCTTAGGTAAGTGATTAAATTAATTTAGCCAAAATGTTGAAAAGGGGGCTAATAGTCTAGATGACCATTTTTAGGTGATTACAATGGATAGATAACGATCCTTAAGTGTGAAACTTGATTGAATGAGGTGTGGAATGACAAGGATTTTCCTTATGCTCAAATCTACACTGATATTCATTGTCCCTCACCTATATCTGCAATAAAAAGGGTTTAGTTATTTGGATAAGGGGTTTGCCTTGGTCAAACTCCATTTTGGAATCAACCTCAATAATGGAATTGAAATAGATAATGCTAGCAAGTAGTAGAAATAAATCTAACAACGAAGCTATGATATTTAATAGATATGTAATTTTATTTGAAATGTAAACAAGTATATTGATATGAAAGTTTGGATTCAATAATGTAAATCAAAACCTCCATGATTGTATGCTTGAAATCCACCTTGAGTGAAGAATGAATAGATCTTGAAGATGAACAAAGGATCTTGAAGGAAGATCACACCACCATGATGGATAGATCTAGGATTTGAATTATGAATATTGAATGCTTGAACCAAATCCCTTTAAAGGCTTGAAATCTTGAATCCTTGGTCTTAAATGGAGAACTTGAATGGTTTATTGCTTTCTCACTTGATTTGCTTGCTTAAATCTGCTTGGGAGAAAACTTGATACTGGATCATGAAAAGTGGATCACCTAATTGCTTGATTGAGAAAATGAGAGAGGAAAGCTTCCTTTTATACTAGTCTAGGGCACAAACTTCTAGAGAGGCTAACATAGGAGAATTAAAGTTCAATTAAGCCTTAACCCCTAGAAATGGACCTAGATTAAATACAATTTAAGAGTTTACCATTCTAAAACCTAAAATAGCCAACCCAAAAGTGGGAAAACAAACTTTTGAACTTCTCACTAAATCCAAAAAACTTTTCAATGAAAAGAGGAACTTGGGTCAAGGTCGAGGTCGACTTTGACCCAAGGGTTTAGGACCCCTGGAAAATGAGCCAGAAGGGAAAAATAGTGCTTGGGGAGACCTAAATAGATCCCTAAATAGGCACAAAAACATGGGAAGGGGGAAAAATAAGGGGCAACTTGATGAAGGCCCAAAACACCCCCTAAGGAGGGCTAAACATTCTTAACATGAAAGTGCTTCCATTTTAAGATGATACATCAAGACCTCACTTTAGCACGAGTATGGAAATCAAACATGCTCACGATAAAGGAGAAGAAAGATCTAAGTGGATTCACAATGAGATATAATAACACTTAGTTAAGGACATGAGCCCCCAAGCCAAGGATCCTAACTCAACATACACACACAAGGGTGTGAAAATAAAGAAAAACAAAAACAAAGCTAAAAGACACAAAAAGAGGGGTTCATACTAAAACAAACCCAAATCAACTAGTAAAGGAAACCTTGCTAAGAAATGCTTCCTATACTAATATCATATTTGGAAAGCTATCATAAAAGCACAAATGATTACATAAGAAAGACAAGAGAAACACTATAAATAACATAGCTTCATGATCCAGTCCTACTAGCATGAAAGGGGGCATAGAGAGAGAGAGAGAGAGAGAGAGAGAGAGAGAGATTACCTTGTCTAGTAAGATGCCCACCTTACCATGAATCACCAAGGAGGGAGAGCCCAACAGGTAGCAAAATCTGATAGTTCACCCAAAAACTATGTTTTGAAACTATAATGCATCTTCTAACAACTTATGAAATACCCATAGATCCACCTTCTTATATCACCATGGAATATAAAATATGTGTCCCTTTAGGATTTAGCAATTTATGTGTGTTACCTTTCATGGATTTATCATATTGAAAAATTAAAAAATGTGTGTCTCTTGAGGATTTAGCAACTTATGTGTATTACCTTCAGAGGATTTAGCATATTAAAATTTGAAAAATCTGCATCTCTTCAAGATTTACCAACTTATGTGTGTTACCTTCAGAGGATTTACCATATAAATTTTAAAACTATAGTACAAGGGAGACCCTATATATGCCCCCCTCCTTATCATGGTTGTCTACTAGACGTGATAAGGAAGACAAAGAGGATACCTACTTCACAATGTAAGGAGATATCTTGTTAATAACAATGTACATTGTGTTCTTAGCAAAGGGTATTGACCCCTACATCCAAGAGCATAGATAATCATGAAAAGGATATGTCAATTATGGAAAAAGGATTCTCAAAGGGAAAGAGATCTTATCAACAAGACCCCCAGCATAAAGGAGTGCTTTAGATAAAATATCATCTTTCAAAGATAAGCAAAGCAGGAACAAAGATTCAATTATCAAGCCCCCTGCAAACAAGAGGAAGAGGAATATTTGATTAAGGGAAACAACTCTAACATCAAAGCAAGGGTAAGAGTTTTTAATGAACATAATTTGCAAAATAAAGAAGAGGTGATGATCTAGGACAACAACCTCTCATAAAAAAAGGATATCCACAGTCAAGACATTAGTCATTATAATAAAATAATGTTGCAAGATAAACAGATGCCACTAATCTAAGGAAAGCAGACCTCTAGACAAAGAGAAAGAAGAAAGAACCTTGCCCCTCAAGGATGAAGACAAGGCATACCTTTGCAAAAAAATGTTTTTAGAAAAGATAATTGAAATAATAAAATAAAACTATGGATGATTATTAACATAATACAAAACCATAGGTATAAAATACATAAAGGATAATCAATTAAGCTCAAAACAAAACATAATGGATCTTTAGAGAACTGAAAGAAATACCTCTTGCCCCCCAATGAAGAGACAAGAGGAGAAAAGATCTATATTATAGAAGAATGAGGAATAAAATTATGAATAAATCTCAAAGGGGAAGTTTATTTTCTCTGCCCTTTAATATCATTATGGATCGGATAAGAAGGCGATAGTAATTTAAAGAATTCTTGCACATCTATGTCATAAACCATAGTTTGAGCCTCATCATAAGTGTGGGAAGAACTAGGAATAGCAGATGGAGAATTTGGAATATGAATATTAGGAATTAGATTAGGAAGGATAGGATTAGGAAGAGTGTAGGAAGCGACGAGAATCGAAGGCACAACTGGAGGAACACTTGAAACCACAGTTGGAAGATGGTTGGAATAGGTATAAGGAATACTATGGTAAGAAGGTTGTGAGGTAGGTAAAGATAATGGTGGAACACTCACATGAAGAGATCAAAGAGATGTAATAACTATAGGAGGAGTGTAGGTAGGAATTATAGGTAAAGGAATGGAAGAAGGTTCCACACTAGTGATAGGGGGAGTGAATCCCAAATCTTGAACTTCTTGAATTAAAGGTTTGATACCACACAGGAGATTAACACCTCGATCACTATCACAAAGGACTTTCTTAAAGACCTCTATAGCTTGAATATAATTTTTAGGATATAACATTCTAGGTGCATCAATGTTGTAAATCATGGAACATGAAGGTAACTATACACACACCCTATGGCAAAGATCAATTGAAGAGGTTGTAGAGGAAGATGAAATAGGAATAGAATAAATGGAGATCTCATTTGAACAATTTTCATCCTCACTACCATGTATCTCATTAAGGGATCTATCCTTGTTTGTAATAAAAGCCTCATCAAAGTATTCAAAACAAAAATCATACATGTTGAACACAAAGTAACACTAAAAGCATGAAATATGTAAATATTTTTGTATTTTTAAAGGAAATTTACAAATTTTTGTATTCTTAAAATATAAATGCAAGAGTATAAAATAAATCTATTTTTTTATAATTATTCAATATCTAACACAAGATGCAAATCTAACACCAAAAAGAAAGAGTTTTCATAAACGAGTTGACCAAAATGTAAGATATAAAAATATAGATATATAGGGCATAGAATAGTGCACGTGAAAGAGACCCTAAACCCATATTTTTATACATACATATGAATTGTAAGGAGATGAAATTTTAATCTAGAAATGCTAATATTGAAATGAAGAAATAAAAGTACTTACCTTCGAAAAAGAATTTGTTGAAAACCCTATCAAACAGTCTCACAAATTGTTGATTTCTACATACTTAAACCGAAATTGTGAGATCTACAAAACCCAGAAATATTTTTCTTTTCTGAGCCAGATCAACCTTGACCCAAAGATGGGGTAAGAACTTACCCCTTTATTTTTTACCTTGACCTGCACTGCTCCGATGAAAATTCTATTTGTGAATCTTGAAAGTTTGTCAAAAAGGGTACTCAAATCTGCACTAATATTCACTATCCCTCACCTGTCTCTACAAGAAAAGGGGCTTTTTTGTTTGGATGAGGGGTTTGCCTTGGTCAAACCCTAGTTTGGAATCAACCTTAATAATAGAATTGAAATAGAGAATGCTAGCAAGTAGTAGAAATATTTCTAACAACGAAGCTATGATATTCAATAAATATGAAATTGTATTTGAAATGTAAACAAGTATATTCATATGAAAGCTTGGACTCAATAATGTAAATCAAAACCATAAATGTAAATCAAAACCTCCATAATTGTATGCTTGAAATCCACTTTGAGGGAAGAATGGATAGATCTTGAAGATGAGCAAAGGATCTTGAAGTAAGACCATACCACCATGATGGATAGATCTAGGGTTTGAATGGTGAATCTTGAATGCTTGAACCAAATCCCTTCAAAGAATTAAAATATTGAATCCTTAATGTTTAATGGAGAACTTGAATTCTTGAATGGGTGATTGCTTGCTCACTTGATTTGCTTGCTTAAATTTTCTCGGGAGAAAACTTGATTACTTGATCATGAAAAGTTGATCACCTAATTGCTTGAGTGAGAATGAGAGAGGAAGGCTTCCTTTTATACTAGTCTAGGGCACAAACTTATAGAGAGGTTGACATAGAGGAATTAAATTCCAATTAATGCTTAACCACTAGAAATGGACCTATATTAAATACAATTTAAGATTTTACCATTTTGAAACCTGAAATAGCCAACCTAAAAGTGTGAAAATAAACTTTTGAACTTCTCTTTGCATCCAAAAAAAACTTTATGATGAAAAGGGGAACCTGGGTCAAGTTTGACCTTGGAAAATGAGCTAGGAGGGGAAAATAGTGCCTAGGGAGGCCCAAATAGAGTCCTAAACAAGCATAGAAGATGGGAAGGGGGTAGAAAACAAGGGATGACTTGATGAAGGCCCAAAACACCCCCTAAGAAGGGCTAAACATTCTTAACATGGAAGTGCTTCCATTTTAAGATAATACACAAACCTCAAGAGATAGTATGCACCCCATCAACCATTAGATAGATAAGATATAAATGTAATTCCTAGTCTAAATACAGTTAACCCCAATCAAAGGAGACCAATTAGATAGATACCATAACTCAGTATGAAAATATCTGATAATCACGTTCACACATTTCTCTAATACATCATAAAAATAGCATGATCTAAAGGGGAAATGAATAACATGAGCAATTAGAAAACCATACACCATAATGGATGTAAAACAAGCATCATTTTATTAACTTCACTTATAAGGAAATACAACAGAGTAGTTTAGTTGCATATCCAAACAAGAAATTGCATATAAATGAAAATTACTTCATAATGTTTTTTCTATAAGGCAACATCTTATATTCTATTCAAAAATCTATCGTCATCCCCCTATATATATTAAAACCTTTGATTCTTAAATAGGGGTCTTGGTACCTTTTCTCATAAAAAATGAAAAGGTGCAACATAGCTTTAGACGCTTTCGTAAATACAACTAACTAATAACTAAAAGCGTAACTAAATAGTAATTGAAAATATAAAAATTATTTCAAATTCTTCAACAGTCATGACCTCTTCAAGAGCATCTTCAGGGACCTTTAGATTAACCTTGATCTATTTGGAAAATTGAGCATGTCTAGGCCATACAAAATTTGAAACAATTGGAGAAAAGGCTTGTAAATCAACCACTTTCTTCCCTCGAGCAATTTAACATATTTTATAAACCTTGTAAATTTTGTTTCCATAGTAATCACTTTGTTTAATAGCATATGAAATGAATCCATTTGGACTTTTTTTCCCCCCCTAAACTTAGTTATCAATGCATGGGGCAAAACTGCAAATTCATGCCTCTAGTCCTCTAGTTGTTTGATTTTACCCTCTTCATTTCTAATGGCAAGAAAACATGGAAGATTAACAAAGGCAATAATTTTCAAATTTTCTTCCATCTTTTGATGCTCTTGACTTATATAACTTAGGTTTCCTGTAACAGTATGAATGAAATCAATGGTAGCTTTATCTATGCAGGGGCATCTGGATCTATTTTTATGACCTGAAGAGTTTCTTTAATTCATACAAGGGCTACATTTCTTCTCTATCTCAAAAAGTGTGCCTTTCCCTTTAGAAAATAAATCTAACATGTTGAAAATATTATTAAATCCTTCAAACACCTCATCACATTTGGCCAAAATAAGATTTTCTATGTAGACAAGAATCTCCTCTAGTGTCTTGAAAATACAATGTTTATGATCAACATTGGGGGGTGTTTCTTTCTTTTGGCTTTCTTCAATATCAACCACTAGAATTTTATGAACCACAATGGCCTAAATATTTTCAACAAGTTTTAACTCATTTAACTCCTCCAATCTTTTGGTCTTTACATACATTTTATTTATTATTGAATTCATTTCAGTTTCTCTTCTTTGCAATTCTCTAATCAATTCCTGCATATGTCTAATATGAGCTTGGTTAAACATGGATTCATGTGCCAACTATGTTGTAACAAGCATAGGGTTTGTGCTATCTACAGTTTGCACCAAGGCCATCCCATCTTCTCTATTAGATATATCAATCATCCTAGGTTTATTTCCTTTGATTGTAACTCAAGTGGCAAGGGTTTTTCTCTTGGGATCATACCTTGTCCCTTCAACTTCATCAAGTGATTCAAACTGTGGCATAAAGGTTGAGTCTCCTTGCTCCCTAAATTGATCTAATAGAAAAAAATCTTTTAATGTTAAACCAAAAAGTATCAATGTGTCACTCTTTCTCACCATTTCCCTTGCCTTTTCTTCAGTACATGAAATTTCATCCAAATACAATTCATCTATCATTTTCTGAGCAATTGAGGTGTGTTGAGACTCATCAACACCTTTAAGTATTCTTTTTTTCTCTCCTCAAAGTCCCTCATCTTATATCTTATCCAAAAGTCTTTGAATTCTTGTGTTTGAGTAAAGTTTTCATGTTTAATAAACCTAAGAGAAATGACCTCCCTCTTATCTTCTCTATCAATTAGGTCATCATTTACCATAGTTTGAGCATAATAATCATGCTTTTCCTCAAAAAAATTGGGAGGTGGCTCTAAGGATTAAACATTTTTTTTTTTTCATACTTTTCAGAATACTAACAATTTTGTATGCCCCTTCATGATATAAATCTTCATAGGACACTAGAGGGGTACTAGTCCCTTCTTCCTACTGAGGTATGGAAGCAGAGGGGCTAGAACTTGAGTCTATTAAGCTTAACTTTCTCTTTTTGGATTGAGGGGGAGGAGGGGGTGCTTGTTCAACCTTGTTACCCTTTTCTTGATCAACATTTTCTTGATACAAATTTTCAAAATCTTTGATACATTTTTCAATCCTAAGAGTTTCAATGTTTTCCTCGTAATGAAAATGAGGCAAACCCTTACTTAATCTCTGACCCTTTGTGGTCAATACATTCCACTTTTTAAACCTCTAGTATGCCTCTTGTAAATCATCATAGTTCCTAATAATGTCATCTTCAATATTCAGCTAATGTACATACCTAGCTTTTATGGTCTTGATGTGCCCTTCTGGATCATAATCTCTACCCTTATCACTAACTATCCAAAACTTAATGATGATGTAATCCTAAACATCCTAAATTCTAAGAAACCTAATCTCTTAGAGACTAAAAAAGAGAACCTATGAGGTGGTTTTTTGCACCCATACAACCTTATTAATGAGTATTTTGGTTTGAAAATTAAATCACCCAAGTTGAACTCATAACCTCTATCAGCTAGATGCGCTTTGGGTCTTAGTATATCCTTGATTGACTATGGTAGTCCTGTGATAGTCCCCTAAAGAATCCTTACTATCCATTTTACAAATGCATCCTTGAATACTATGAAATCACCATCCCTTGCATGTGTATCCCAAAGTGGACACCAGAGTTGGATGGATTGCTTGTTACCTTCCTCATCAATTGTAGCCAACTTCATAGAATTCCCAAATGAATGATGTTATGATGGAGAATTAAGTAGTAGAGTAAAGAATTATTCTTGAAAGACTTAGTAGTCTTCCATTTGACCAATTGATTGTGAAGGGTTTTCTCAATCTCACTAGCAAAGTCAAACTCTAAATAGGTATGAGGATTTTAAATCTTCATACACGTGTACATGCAATCAAGTGAAATTTTTTGTTTCTCATCTTCTCAAAATAGTTCCAGCCAAGGATAAAAAGTATACTTGAAAAAATGCATAAAAGATTCAACATAATGAGGACCCATATGAGCAACATACATCATTTTGTTATTATGGCCTCTATACATAAAATTTACAGTTTCTTTGTATTTTCCAAACTTCATTGTTTTCTAATATTCATTCTTAAAATGCTCCCTATCAATTTTTGTAAGGGCTTGGATGCCAAGTCCAAAATACTCTTCAACACAAGACTTTGTGATGACCAGAAGCATCATACCATCCATTTTCCTCATGATCTTGGTGGTTGGTTCATAATGTGTTATGCCTAATTTTTCTTGAACAAGACACACACATGCAATAATAATATTCAATTTTATTTCTCGAAAAAAATTTAAGAAATAATTAAACTAAAATATATATTCACAGAATTGAAAATTTCTTGCAAATATTACAATCATAATTGGATCCTTACATCAATTTACAAATTTACATGAAGATCTACTTTTGATATTTTTCAAACATAACTTTTACAAATGTTCATAATAAAACATCTTCAAATCTCCAAAAGTAAGTGAAAATTTTCCAAGCTTTGTTTCAACACAAATTCATTTAGAAAACCTGTACAAGAAAACCCTATAAACCATGGAGAGCTCACCTCCCAGCCTAGGTCTCTAAGAGATCACCCACTGAGCTTGGAGAACCAAGACCAACTGGTTAATAATCAAGCACACACATAAAACAATAAAATATGATACAACATTTAACACCCTTTTTGAGCTTACATAGTAAGTTACCAGAGAACCAATAGAATGGGTGAAGGTGTGCCGAAAATCTCAAGGAGAAGCCAAATACAGAAAACCAAATTTTCCTTCACAAGGCATACAAAATAAATACCAACTCTCACAAAATTTCTCCCCTTATCACTCCCAAAGTGCATAACAAAGTACTAGCACATGTAGCCCATACTACATGCTTATCCCTCTTCTTTCCAGGGAAGAGACTCTACACTCAGGGGATAGGCCCAACTAACCCCTTCACATTGAAGGCCACTTCTTCCCTCCCAAGGGTGAGTGATGTCCTTCCACACTCATAACATCACACTCTCAAAATAAAATGAAAATAAGGCAATAGAAATTCATCCACACCCAGCAATACCACAGGACAATGAACAACACACATATGCATCTATAGCAAAATTTACACATCTTTAAAAAATTAATAAAACACATAATTTCCAAAACATGGCAAAAGCTCCAATCTTTCTCCAAGCTATGGTAAATGACCTGATTTGAGAAGAGCCCTCTATCCTTCCTTGATCCAATCTCCAAAACCTAAAATCTCTAAAACTAGAGAGTGGGTGAATGACAACTCTATTTTCCAATTTCCCTATAAAAGATAAACATTCCTAATTTTCCTCCATCATGAAAGAGAACAAACACTTTAACTCCACCTAAGTTTGCCTATTTGGTTAGATTTATCAGCTCACTAAAGATAAGGTGGGAATTTTGGGTCAGACTTCTTCCATTTTCGCATACGTAAGAAATGAGATATTGCAAGTATTAGAAAAGAGATTTTAACTCCAATAAAGCCAAAATTAAAGCCCTAACATATAGGACTAACATGTAGGTAACTTAATTTCACTAAAAGAACACTCTAAGACTCAAACAAAGCCCTCTAAAGTCACCAAACTTGGAATCTAAAATTTAATTTAATTAAAACCTTCATAAGATATTTTATGCAAGGGGATGAAAACTTATACATTTCTAACTAATTAGGAATAAGGTTAGGGGTCTTTTGCCAATGACTCAACCTGACTTACCACTAAACACATAACAACACAAGTGTCAAGTGACACTATAAATATACATTTAACATTACGAGTGGCAAATCAATTTTCACAAAAAGGAATCTAATCTAAAACATCCATTCACATTATGTTCACAAAGTGAAATACTTAACAACAAGGTTAAGATCTCTTCATTGGATCTAACCTTGGCAATCTCAATTAATACAAGGGTATAGTCTTGGTTCTCTGTTTTACCATGGATATTTCCTGCACACTCAAACCACATATCAGTAGTCCAAGGTAAATAAAACATATGCATATATAAATCCTCAATCAATTCTATATTCATAATTGAATCAAAACTTAAGGCATTTCTCAATTGAATAATAGTTTTCCATTTCTAACCATTATGCATATATAATACAATCATTATCGAACTAAACACAACATGACTCTTTTGCACATTTCATGATTTTCATACATATATACAATCCATCCAAAATTTATATTCAAACATAATTTCCTACTCATCAATAAAATAACCAACCAAGTACATGAATGTAACTAATCACCAAGCATCATAAATAAGTTCTAACATCATAAATGATTACCATAAAATAAAGTGTCCCATAGTATCAAATAGTCTAAGTAACAGTCCAAAATAGTCCAACATATAACAAGGTCTCAAATATAAAGTATCTACAATGCAAAATGTAAAGTATCTAAAATGCAAATAAACTATTATGATATGCTACAATGGGCCAGGGTGAGGCCTCACATAATGATTGGCTATAATTTCCATAAGCTTTGTGTCTACAAACACATTTGGACCACAATTTTTCTTAGTTCTAGTTTATGTGGGTTGTTCCTAGATTTCTTTCTATCTTTTTTTGCATAAAAATACCAAAATAAAGATTTATCATGCAATGGAAGATTAACATCTCTACAGTCTTTAAATTCATCAAAAAAAATAGTCATTTGACCACTAGAAGAGGAACTAGGAGATATTTCTAATATCTTTTGAATTAATTTCTTAGTGTGTTCTTCTCTTAATTCTTTAGCACTAGTGTCCTTCTTTACATGCATTTTTCTTTGTAAAATATAGCTAGGATAAGAGAACCTTGAACTTATTGTTTTCTAGAATTTGTCAAGGACATCTTTACATTTTCACCTCCAGCTTCTATCTCATCTCCACTCAAATGCTTAATATGGAAAGACTCATTTTTACCAAAGTAATTAATTTATTTTATTCCTCATTTATGATCTATAAATTTTTTCACATATATCCACCTCACAAATTGTCCAATTTGTCACATCTCCCAAGTACGCGACTTGTACTTTAAGTTATTAAATTAATAATTTATCCTTTAAAACTTTGAGAGGTCCTTTTCACCTTTTCATACGCCTGGCTTCCAGTCATCTCTGAAATTGTGACTTTTTGGAATCTCGTAAGGCTTCTTCAAATGCTTTTCCAAAATCACGATTTCGAAGCTCACCTTTCTAGTCATTAGCAAAATAGCGATAAATTGCTATCTCATAGACATCCAAAAAGCTAGCACTCGTAATAGAGAAATCATCACTTTTTCACTAGCCATGCATTTTGTCTTCTTCAAAGTGTTCATAGTTTTCTATTTCATAGGTTCATTAGTTTCTTTTCTCTAAAATGGTGAAAATGTATCAAAATCACTATTTTTTAGCAAAGATTTTATAGGGTCTATCAAGGTGTATGAGATGTGAGCTCGTAACCAAAGGAATATAGTAATTCACATAAGAGCCTCATACAACATTGAAGAATAATACACAAACCTATTTGGAGAAAGAAAAAGTGAACCCTTAATCATCAAGGGTATATTCAAGGAAGTAAAACTAGAGCTTCAAAGGAAAACACAAAGAGCATATAGTGAACTTTCAATACAAATTCATGATTTGTTTTCTTTGTCTCTACCAAATATCTAATAAAGCCTTAGAAAATCAAAAGAGATAAAGCATCTCTATAAAGAGTTGGCTCAATCAAGATTACTTTGAAGGGGAGATGTTAAACCTTCAAGAATCTCTAGAATCGCGTCTACAAAAGCCTTCTAGATGCACAATAATAAAAACCTCCAAACTCCATCTTTGAAAGGTTGCTCGTGTAGACATATAAAAAAACTAATGCAAAATGGAAGTATTTCAGGGTTCCATACACCCTAAGAGGGTTAACAAGTATGAAAGGCATTTTTCTTAGGTGATTTTAATGGGATATATTGAGAAAAAGAGCCCGTGGGTAATATAAACATAAGCCCGAATGATATTTTTGCTGAATTTGTATTTATGAAATAGTCTTCCATAAAATATTTAATAAATATAAGTTAACCAATAAAATATATATCATTTTATTTAATGTATTATTATTGTGATTATTACGATTCAAATTTAACTATGTAGATTTTTTGAGTCAAAATCATTGGCCCATGTTTCATGAGTACTGATTCACATGAACCCATCTCTCATGATAAGAAATGGAACAATTAGTACTTACTGTTGTTGGAAAATACAATTAGAACAGTTGTTATGTCATCATTGATGTCAAATATTGGTGAGACAGTTTGTTGTCTAATTTTTTGTTGATATCATATTTGGAGGCAAGGAAGAATTATGCAAATAATTTGTTGATGAGATGAAGAAGGAGTTTGAAATGTCAATGTTTGGTGAGATCAAATCCTTTGTTGGATTATAAGTATATCAAATGAAGTAAGGCATTTTCATTACTCAATCCAACTACATTAAAGAGATACTAAAGACTTTTGGAATGGAATATTCAAGATTAGTTAGTACACCTATGGTCATGGGACACAATTTATCTAGGAATGATGATTCTACTAATGTTAACCAAACATTGTATAGAACAATAATTGGAAAACTATAATATATTGTTCACAGCAAACCTAATGTTGCATTAGCAGTTAGGATAGTTAAAAGATTTTCTACAAATCCTAAGGAGAATCGATGGTAGTGAAAAGGATACTGAGATATCTGAAAGGAATGGAAGACTATGGATTGTATTACAAGAAGAATGATAAGTTTGAACTGGAGGTATTTACTAACTCAAATTGGGAAAGAAATGTTGATGACGAAAAAAGCACAATTAGAGGTGCATTCTTTCTAGGAAAGAAATTAAATTATTGGACAAGCAAGAAGCAGAACTGCATTTCTCAATCAACAATAGAACCTGAATATGTGGCAGTAGTAGTAAATTGTTCAAAGATCATTTGGATTGAGCACTTGTTAAAAAGAATGAAAGAAGAGATCACTGACCCAATTGTTCTCTATTGTGATAACGCTAGTGTTATTAACATATCAAAGAATCTCTTGATATACACAAAGACCAAGCATGTTGCTATCAAGTATCATTACTTGAGAGAGCCAATTGAAGACAAAGAAGTGAAATTGGAGTATGTGAACACTAAGGAGCAAATAGCTAATATATTCACTAAATCTTTACCTAAAGATGCTCATGAATATCTACGAGGTAAACTAGGGGTGATTCCCATAAAAAAGGCTAATTAAGCTAAAATGGTGCTTTGTATCAAATGTGTTGATAAGAATATCTTACAAATTGATGCAGATAGTCCTAAGTTAGGAGTTGCCTAAGGTAGTAATAAGGAAGAAGGGCATGGTGTTTTATTAGTCATACATAGATGACAGATGAAGAATTTAATACTGACGTGAAGATATCTACTTGGAAATGATGCATGAGTTAAAATGTCTTTGGCATTGTTGTGAAAGTGGGAGAAAATGAGATGAGATATAGTTACGCATGCAGTAAAAGGAGAGATTATCATGAAGAAAGATGTTGAGAGAAGATGTAATGGTTTGAAATAAGAAAAGGGAGAGTATGTGAGTTATTGAGAAACCATACATGATAGAGTCAACAAAAGAATTTGAGATGTTGTTACAAAGAACTCTGGAGATAGAGGATATATATCAAAGAGGGAGTTCATATCTTATGTAGGTTACATTGATAAGAATTAGATTGAAACTAAGGATATTAATGAAGATTTGAACCTGAACATAGAAAATTTGCTCAAGATAGTACTTTTTTGGATTGCATGGTAACTAGAGATGTTGTCATCAATGCCAAAGAGGGATTTTGTTGGAAACTACAATTAAAATAATTGTTATGTTGTCATTGATGTCAAATCTTACTGGTGAGACAATTTTTTATCTAATTTGAGTGTCATATACATTTGATTGATGAAGAAGATTTGAGAAGATGGTCATAACAAAAGCACTTAGAGGAAAGGTTGAGTTATGAAGAAGATAACCACAATGGAGACTTGATTAGTTAGAATTTGACAAGATAAAGTGAGTGTTTATCATATTACAAAGTAGGAAAGATAGTTGTACTAAAGCCTTGAAGAAGTGATCAAAGATAGATCAAATGCATAGGCTTGACTGAGCAATAGAGAAGAAGATTCATGTTGAGTAATGATAGTGTTGATCGAGCACAAGTAAATGCCAAACAAAAATAGTGTTGACTAAGCATCAGTATTGACTGAGTGTTAGTATATGTGTCAAGTAGAAAGTTTAGTAGCGACCGAGTAACCCAGTGATGACGACTGAGTGTAAAAATACAGTGTTGCCCAAGGGACAACATTTTGACAATTTATGAGAAATTATAATTTCCATCCTGACATAGTTAATTTCTTAGAATATAGAAAGCATATTGAAGAAAAGGATGGATGACCTAGAATATTTAAATCAAGGGAAATTGTGTTTGTGCATTCCTATTCAAGGATTCTAGGAGAAGTTTGTAGAAGTTTCTTAAAAAGAAGAAGATGAACAAGAAGGTGGACAGATTCATTGTATGTGTTGAATATGATCGTAAACCATAAGATCTATGGTGATGTTTAAGCATCAAAAGATTATAATTACCTATTTAAGGAGGTACAAGGGCTAACCTAAAAAAGGTTGGAGCAGTTGTTGATGCTATTGATTGGTGAACTTGAGGAGAAGGCTAAGAAGTGTTGAGAAGAGGATAAGTATAAGTACTTGAAGGGTTTCCAAGTGAATCGGAGATTGAGATGACAATGAAGGCTAGTCAATGGATCAACATTTGAGTCAAACCAAGATCTGTAATTGCAAAGTGAGTTATGCTTAACAAATCAAGACCGATTGTTACTTTATAACCATTGTATCAGTTTGAAATCCTTTAATCAAGGTTGACCTAATAGTCATATGTAAATCCTTTAATCAAGGTGTCATTCTAATGGAATATTTTAAATTATATAACAAGGCCACTCCTAATAGGGTGATTCAATCATTTAACAAGGTCACATTTAACAATGTGTTTTGTAACCTTTAACAAGGTTGGCTTGTAACAAAGCTCACTTCAGAAGAGTGAAAAGATTGGTGATATGTTACTGGTGGTTTTTCCTAAATTGGGTTTCCATGTTAAATGCTAATTAAAAACTTGTGTGGATGTTATTTGTGGTGACTTACTATTAATGTTTACATTCTGCAAGTTTGTTATATTTAGGACAATGGACTGCTAATTGATGTTACTAAAAGTTGACTATAGAGACTGAGCTATGGAGTGTTAAGATCTAAAATATTTTAAGTGTTTGTTTATTTAATTAGTACATTTGGACCTTTGATAACTAATTGACCCCCCCCCCCCCCCCTCCCCCCCATCCGCTCAGTTATTCTAATCATTCTAACAATTGCATCTAGGTTATCCTCACATAGGTGAAGCACCAAGACTTCCTAGGAGACTGCCCTTGCTAGCACTAATCCATCTCAAGTGTACTTAACTACTAAGTTTCCTCCATGATCAAACTAAATTGCTTATTAAAACCCCCATTTACAATACTTATTTAAAT
Source organism: Cupressus sempervirens (assembly GCA_028749045.1). NCBI lineage: Eukaryota > Viridiplantae > Streptophyta > Pinopsida > Cupressales > Cupressaceae > Cupressus > Cupressus sempervirens. The sequence continues at coordinate 359,048,475 of CM053791.1, read as the reverse complement.
ATGGTCCCATAATAGTGTCTCCCCATTTTCTAACCATCATGTTTTTTTTGTCAAAATTACACATTTTTTTAGAAAATATGATAATGTAATCCTTGAGAGGTTTTTTTTTTAAAGGAGTGAAATGAAAATGGTTAGATAAAGGCCTCTCAAATCAAGCTCTCTTTGGTACAATCTCTCTACTCCTCACTCACATATGTAATCGAGTCTCCTTTGAACCCATAAAAAATCTACAAAAAATGGCCTTTCAAGGCTTAAAACAAAGATTAAACAAGATGATTTTCTAGAATGAAAAATGTTAGATGATGGTACTCAAAAGAAGCTTTATAATGATTAATTTTAAGACACATTGAGTTCATTATCACTTTCAATTTTTACTTTAATTTAAAATGGGTTGTTTGGCCATCACCAACTAGTCTCTTTAACACTTTAGAAAAAATAAATTATTTAGAAAATTAATGAAAATAGTTAAGAAGAGAGTATTTGTGTTACCTTTCCATTAAAAAGGGAAAAATTAATTTTGATATATACCTATCAAGTTAGAATAATCCAAAGGAACTTGTACCTAAATTATAGTTATTATCACCTTAGAACTTAATAAACTATGATATATTAAAGAAAAATGAAGAAAATTAATTCTATCCTCTAGATATTAATGTTTTTTTTAATTAGTAAAAGGTAAAAGACCTATATACTATATCTCAAAATAAATTTATAATTTGATTAAACCTTGTTCAAAGTGGGGGCGCTAAGGGAAAATGAATGGGGAAGAAAACCCCCAATATAGCCCAAGACCAAAGTCCTAATCTATAATGTAAATAAGCCCCTTTAAATTCATGGGGACATTAGAAGGCATACCTTCTATTTACATAACATTCATTTATACATTTGATAATTGCCCTCGTATGGGCTTGCAAAAGAATTTTGCTTGCCCTTGAAGTTATTTTGATTACATCTTTGTTATAATATCACTAGTTCTTGGAGTTAAGCCTCTTCAATTTGTTACTTCGTATCCTTGGTCTTTGTTTGTGGGTTTCCTTTGGTATTAAATTGCTTGAATTCTTTCAATTTATAAGTTCTTTTATCTTCAAACAACACTTTAAATTTTGTGTTATGTGTTAGTATAAAACATGATTTAAAACAAAAATAGGATATCATTGGGGATTTGAGCTCAATAACTTCTTGATATTTCTCAAAAATTCAGAGTTAATTTACTTGGCATTTTAAAAAGTACTACATTTAAATAGGGGGGTTCACATGATCTTTGTTGGAAATATAGATGGAGTAACTGAGAGGGGGGGAGGGGTGAATTAGTTACTACAAAAACAAATCCATAGATCCCTTAAATGTCTTAAAAACTAGTCACTGTTGTCACTTTGTAGCCACACAGAAAAATGTTGTAACTCGGTAGATGTACTATAAGTTAATACTAATTTTTAAGCATTCACAAAAATTTAACATGCATGCATAAAACAAATAACATGAACACAAGAGACACCAGATTTAACATGGAAACCTAATATGGAAAAAACCACCAAGTAACTAGCTACCAATTTTCACTCTTCTGAAGTGAGCCCTATTAGGAGCCAACCCTGTTAAAGGTTACAAAACACACTGTTAGGTGTGACCCTATTAGAGGATTTAATCACCCTACTAGGAGTGGCCTTGCTAGAGGACTTCATAACAATTCAATAGAACTGTCCACCTTTTTAGAGGATTTACAAAATTGCTATTAAACCAACTCTATTAAGAGATTTAGAAATCACTACTACAATTGTGAGGAAGTAACAATGAAGTGACTTGAATGAGATGCAATTGAACTTTGCTGATACAAATCTATGTTCTACTTTACTAGATCCTCTCTGATCAAATAAATCTTTGCTACTCCACAAGGATACCTGATCCTTCTTCAAAATTCACTCACACCTTCTTCTTCACAATAAATACACTTGCATGCTCGCTCATTCATCCATTCATACTTTTGAATTCACCAACTTGTCCTTTTATTTATACCTTACAAATTATTCAGTCGGCTCATTTACAAGTTACAATTACCAATAATCATTACATCAGTCGGCTACATTCATTACATGAAATAATTAAACTTTAATTCCCAAAATAATGAAATACTTCATTGGCTGACCTTGCTTAGTAAACATTGTTCCGGAAATGATTTCCAGTGTTAACCAACTGAAGCTCGGTAAACATTGTGAACTCTGCAAAATCCTTTGGAGACTGAGTAAACTCGATAAACACTGAATTTCCTTTGCTGACCTTATGAGCTCGATAGAAACTGACTTCTGCCACAAAAATCTTCGACTCCCGAGTGAGCTTGGTAGAAACTATTTCCATAAAGTATTTTCAGGAACGCTCAGCAGACTGTAATTTACTTTTTTGACCAATTGAGTTCGATAGACTCTGAGAATTGCCTTGCTGACCAACTGAGCTCGATAGACCCTATCTGATGATTGATATGACATTTGTGTAACATCAAAGACAACACATAATTGAACAATTGTATCCAACAATCTCCCTCTTTGGCATTGAAGGCAAAACAACATGTCATAGGAAATGAAATTTGAAAATAAGTCTTTTTCATGATAGAATATTTCTCTCTCTTAGACTTTATGCCACAAACTTCTCAAATACAGTAATCTCCCTTTGTGAAGGAATTGCATAGCTTCTCATCAAATAGTAAACTCTCCACAAGCAAATTCAAATTTTAGAAAGATATGACAGTATACTCTCCCTCTTTGACAACACATGCCAAAGATAGCACAACACAAACCAAATGAGTAACATTGTACCTTGAGCGTTGATTCATATGCAATGTTTCCATGACTATGTTGCATCAACTGAATGATCTTCACCTTGGTTCTTGTTGATGCATCACTAAAATTTTATTTTAGTGAGCTTCAAATAGGGGAATGACCCCTAACTTACCTCTTAGATACAAGAATGCATCCTTAGGTAATGGCTTGGTGAATATGTCAGCAATTTGTTCCTTTGTATGGACATATTTCAATCTAATCTCATTATCTTACACCAATTCTCTAACAAAGTGATACTTTATTGCAATGTGCTTGGTTTTTGAATGCATTACAAGATTTTTGGATGTATTGATTGCACTTGTATTGTCACAGAACATAACAACTGGTTCTTTGATTTCCACCTTCATGCCTTCCAATAATTGTTTGAACCAAACAATATTAGAACAATTTACTACTGCAGCAACATACTTTTCTTTTGTTGTAGATTGGGGTGTACAATTTTGCTTTTTACTTGTCCAAGAAACCAACCTCTTTCCAAGAAAGAATGCTCCCCCACTTGTACTCTTTATGTCATCGATGTTTCCTACCCAATATGCATCAGTAAACACTTTCAAATTTAGATTGCCTCCAAATTTATACCATAGTCAATAGTGCCTTTCAAGTATCTCAAGATACTCTTGATTGCCATCATGTGATTTTCTCTTAGTTTTGCTGAAAATATTGCTACAATACCAACTGTAAGAGCAATACTTGGTCTTGTATGAACTACATATTGCAACTTTCCAATCATTGATCTATATAAGGTTTGATCTACCTCTTCTGATTCATCATCCTTGGTAAGCTTTAATCCAGTACACATGGGAGTCCCAACGGGTTAACAATCTTCCATACCAAATTTCTTGAGTATCTCCTTGATGTATTTTGAATAAGTAATGTAGACACCGTTCTTGCTTTACTGAATTTGAAGACCAACAAAGAATTTAATCTCACCAAACATTGACATATCAAATTCATTGTTCATTTACTCTGGAAATTCTTTGCATAAATCATCATTCCCTATAAACAAGGTATCATTCACAAATATTTCTGCCAAAACAATCTTATTATCTGGTCCTTCCTTGATATACAAGCTATTGTTATCATTATTTCTCTGAAAACCAATTTGAATAAGATAGTTAAGCAATCTTTCATACCATGCTCTAGGGGCTTGTTTCAAACCATACAATGCTTTGTGTAACCTACAGACCATGTCTTTCTTATCTGGATCAACAAAACCTTTAGGCTGCTCAATGTAGACTTCTTCATCAAGAATACCATTGAGAAATGCAAATTTGACATCCATTTGATATACCTTAAATCCTTTGTATGCATCATATGCAATTAATGTCCTGACACCTTCCAATCTTGCAGCACGAGCAAAAGCCTCTCCATAGTCTATTCCTTCTTCTTGAGAGTAGCCTTTACATACCAGTCTAGCCTTGTTCCTTAATACCTTACCATCTTCATTCAACTTATTTTTGAATACCCACTTAGTTCCAATCACATTTTTATCTTTAGGCCTAGGTACAAGAGTCCAAGTTTTCTTCTTCTCTATTTGCTCTATCTCTTCATTCATAGCCTCAATCCAACTTTCATTTTCTAATGCATCTTTGACATTTTTAGGTTTAAAATCAGCAGGTAAACAAGTACCTTTTAACTTACTTCGTGTCATAGTGCCTTCAAATTTGTCTCCAATAATTTGATCTGGAGCATGATGTTTCCTTACATACTTTGCTAATACAGGTTCCTTGTCTTTTGATTTAGTTCCATTGTCTTCATTTTGAATTTCAATTTCAAGTTTTGGCTGTTCTAACTGTTACTCGGGTCCTTCGGACCCAGTAGGCATTGGCTCGATAGCATCTAAATGTGATTTGGGTTTCTGCAGCTCAGTTTGAACTTCTTGCAACTCGGTGACTGAAGACTCAGGAGTAGAAGTTTTCTGATTGATAGATGTATTTGGCACTGTATTAGGTTCAATGAAAACAAATCTCTTGTCATCTTCTGGTTCCTTTTTACTTTCTTATTCAATCCTTTCAGCAAATTCATCAACTTTCACATGTGCACTTTCTATGACTTTGTGAGTAGACAAATTCAAACATCTATATGCCTTACTCTTACAAGAATATCTCAAAAATATGCCTTCATCACCCTTCACATCAAATTTTCCTTTTCTAGATTCTTTCAAAATGTAACATTTACTTCCAAATACTTTTAGCTAACTTACATTGGGTTTATAGCCATACCATAACTCATAGGGAGTTTTGAATGAGTCCTTCAGTTGTACTCAGTTCAAGGTATGAATTGTAGTGTTGATAGCTTCCTTCCAATATTTGATAGCAATGTTCTTTTCAATCATTAAAGTTCTTGCACAGTCCATGATAGATCTGTTCCTCCTTTCAACTATTCCATTCTACTTGGGAGTTTCAGGTGTTGATACCTATCTTTTGATTCCCCTTTCAATGAAAAAATTATTGAATTCATGGGAGATGAATTCACTTCCTCTGTCTGACCTCAAGCATTTCAATTTTTTCTCTATCTCCTTCTCTACTCTAGTCATATACCATTTGAACTTCTCAAGTGCTTCTGATTTCTTTTTCAGATACATGACACTCATCATTCTAGAGTAATCATCAACAAAAAGAATGAAGAACTTTTCTCCAGTATAACTCTTAATTCCAATAGGTCCACACAAATTAGTATGCACAGTTTCCAAAATTTATTCATACTAATAATTTTTACTTTTAAAGCTAGTCTTTCCCATCTTACCAATCTGACAATTCTTGCATAGACCAACCTCAGGTTTCTTTATACTAGGAATGCCTCTTACTTTCTTGAATTTTCTTATTTTCACCAAGTTATCAAAATTTACATGACATAACCTTCTATTCCATAACCAACTTTCTTCAACTTGAGCAATAAAACATGAACATTCACCAAGTTCAAGATAGAACAAGTTACCTTTAGTTTGTATGCCTAATCCAATCAGCTTTCCTTTGTCATCCAACAGTCTTGTTTTTCCATGCATGAATTCCACTTTGAATCCATTATTAAGTAGCTATGCCACACTCAACAGATTGTGTTTTAGAACTTCAACCCAATAGGCATTATGACATACAAGCTCTTTGGTTAGTGAGATTCTTCCTCTTCCTTTTATGCAGCAAGGTTCAGTATTACCAAATCTCACATTGTCACCATCATAATCTTCAAATTGTTCAAACTTAGTTTTGTCACCAGTCATATGATTTAAGCAACCATTGTCTATGATCCATGTATCATTTTTGCTCACATGAGAGATAAGTGCCATTTATCTTCCTCATCATTATCAGATTCATCCTTCACAGCAATGTAAACAATCTCATCTTCACTATTGTCAGAATTCTTAGAATCTTTAGCCATGAAACATGTTTTCTTACCTTTGTCCTTGAATGATTTGAAGTCTTTCTTGCCATTGCACTTGTGACCTTTCTTCTCATCCTTGTTTTGCTTGTTTGGGCACCTAGCAGCAGTATGACCAATTTGCTCACATGAAAAATAGATCAGAGGAACCTTACTTTTGTATTTTCCTTTGCCTCTAGAATATTTCCTTCCTAGTAGAGCTTCAACCACGTCAAGATCACTGTCAGAAATCTGTTCTAATTCTTCTTCACTTTATGACTGAGAATCCTTTTTCTTCTTACCTTTTTCTTTGAGTGAAAGCTTGGCTTCAAATGTTGATTCAATGTTCTTAGAAACTAGAACATAGTTATCATAGTTATCTAGCTCAAATGCAGTCAATCTTCCTACTACAGCCACTAAATTTATCTTATGATTTGCTTCACATCTTCTTTCCTGAATTGTAGAAACTCTAATTGCATAAATGGGAAGCAATGTTCTAAGAACTTTACTTACAACTGTTTCCTCTTTGATATCTCCTCTAGAAGCCTTGATTGCATTAACGCTTGCTTTAACTCTTTCAACATATTTAGCAATGTTCACATTCTCTCTCATCCTCATCTGATCAAATTGTCCTCTTAGATTTTTTTCTTTGGCTCTTCTCACATTATCATCACCTCCATAGATATCTTTCAGCCAATTCCACATAGAAAAGACAGTTTTGTAGTCCTTGATATCATCAAATTCTTCATAGCTTAGGGTAGATGCAATGTCTATCGTCATGGTGTTACGAGTCTTCTTTTTAGCAATGTCATTGACAGATAAAGTACTAGAAGGAGTAAGATATTCTTCATCAAGATATTTCAATCATGTATCTCCAATGGAAGCTAGATGGAGTCTCATGAGACCTTGCCATGCTGAAAAGTTATCCCTGTTAGGCCTTGGAATTTCCCTCTTGTAAGATATCCTGATATTTGGCTTAGATCCTTGAAATCCTTCCTATAAGCACCAAAAGCTCTGATACCAATTGTTGGAAATATAGATGGAGTAACTGAGGGGGGGGGCGGATCAGTTACTACAAAAACAAATCCACAGATCCCTTAGATGTCTTAAAAACTAGTTACTACTGTCACTTGATAGCCACACAGAAAAATGTTGTAACTCGGTAGATGTACTGTAAGTTATTATTGATCTTTAAGCATTCACAAAGATTTAACATGCATGCATAAAACAAATAACATGAACACAAGAGACACCAGATTTAATGTGGAAACCCAATATGGAAAAAACCACTAAGTAACTAGCTGCCAATTTTCACTCTTTTGAAGTGAGCTCCATTAGGAGCCAACCCTGTTAAAGGTTACAAAACACACTATTAGGTGTGACCCTATTATAGGGTTTAATCATCCCGCTAGGAGTGGCCTTGCTAGAGGACTTCAGAACAATTCAATAGAACTATCCACCTTGTTAGAGGATTTACAAAATGGCTATTAAACCAACTCTGTTAAGAGATTTAGAAATCACTGCTATAATTGTGAGAAAGTAATAATGAAGTCACCTAAATGAGATGCAACTAAAATTTACTAATATAGATCTCTATTCTACTTTACTAGATCCTCTCTGATCGAATAAATCTTTGCTACTCCACAAGGATACCTAATCCTTCTTCAAAATTTTCTCACACCTTCTTCTTCACAATCAATACACTTGCATGCTTGCTCATCCATCCATTCATACTTTTGAATTCACAACCTGCCCTTTTATTTATACCTTACAAATTATTCAGTCAGCTCATTTAAAAGTTACAATTACCAATAATCATTACATTAGTCAACTACATTCATTACATGAAACAATTAAACTTTAATTCCCAAAACAATGAAATCCTTCATTGGCTGACCCTGCTTAGTAAACACTATTCCAGAAATGATTTCTATTGTTAACCAATTGAAGCTCGGTAAACATTGCAAACTCTGCAAAATCCTTTGGAGACTAAGTGAACTTGGTAAACACTGAATTTTCTTTGATGACCTTGTGAGCTCAGTAGAAACTGACTTCTACCACAAAAACCTTTGACGCCCGAGTGAGCTCGGTAGAAACTGTTTCCACAGAGTATTTTTAGGAATGCTCGGTAGACTATGTAATTTGCTTTGTTGACCAACTGAGCTCGGTAAACTCTGAGAATTGTCTTGCTAACCAACTAAGCTCGGTAGACTTTGTCTGATGACTGATATAACATTTGTGTAACATCAAAGACAACACACAATTGAACAATTGTATCCAACGGATCTTAACATAAGGTAGGAAAATGGAAGCAATCCAACCATACATTAATGAAGGGGGAAGACCAAGATCCACCCCTAGGATTAGGTTTGATTGATACAAAAGGAGTTATCAATGCAAAACTCACATTTATTTCCCTCTCACCTCCACCTTAAGAGAGTTTAAGCAAGAAGATGTGCATTACAAAGCCAAGATATAAACGTGTGACAAAATGATAAATTATATGAAATGAAAGAGAGGAAGATGATATACAAGTTGTGAAATACAAACCTAAAAATGGGCTATCAAACCACCTTTAAAAGGGTTGAGTCACTTGAATCAAATTGAAAACTACATTATGGACAAAACCCATAAATCATTCAACGATCTATTAGAGGCAAGTTGCATAATTGTGGGAGAAATGGAGCATAATGGTTGCACTACAACCCTAAAATCAGGGGTGCATTACGACCTTGATGAAATGTGTGTCATGTTGATTTTGATTTCATAATTCTAAAGAAAGACAAAAAGAGTATCCATATCTACAACTTTTTCATCAATTCAAGATTAAAAACCTAAAAACTAAAGGATTTGTTTTTTGTTTTTGTTTTGGGGGGTTACCTCAATCAAACCCCAGTCTAGGAATTAACCTTGAATTGAAATAAATAGAGAATGCTAGAAAGTAGTAGAGATATATCTAACGTTAATGTAATGCAAATCTATAAATATGACTTTGAAATTGGAATGTAATCAATTATGTAGATGTAATAGCTTTAACTCAACTTGAAACCCCTAGAAAGGACATCAAAGTAACACCAAAACCTTCATGAATGAACAAGCTTGAAATCTATATTAGGAATACATGTAGATGAATGTAGATCGTGAGAGGATGAATGTAGAAGATGAAACAAAGGATCTTGAATGTATGAAGGGAGATCTTGAATGTTGGAATGATAGATCTTGCATAAACTCCCTCAATAGATTGAATACAAGAATACTTGATCTTCAATAGAGAGATAGCTTGAATGCCTTGAATGCTTGAATAATTGTTGAGAGAACTTAAGAACTTGAGTGCTTATGCTTGAACTTGTGAGTGCATGATGTGAAAATGAGGAAGTGGAAGGGTTTATAAAGGGCTTATAGTTGACTAACTCTTGCAAGACAACGTACCTAGGATTTAACACCCCAAATGTAGCTAGACATAGGACCCAAAGAGGAGACCTAATATAGGTCCCAATTAAGGGTGCACTAAAGCCCTAATTGGCCCATCAAGGGTAGATTGTGAACCTAAAATCAAGGGTACACTACAACCCTAAAATCGGGGGTGCACTACACCTTTGATGACTAGGGCCTAGAACCTTTGGGATCCCAAAATAGGTCTTGAAACCCCAAAATCAGGCACAAAGTTTGAGATATCATTGATTCGGTGTGAAGAGTAGATTCCAAGTGGATATATGAAAGGAAGAGAGGACCTAGGGGTATATATCCTACCTTGAGCTTAACACCATGAAAATATGAGATTTAAAGAGTATCTATTAGGTTTTACCCCAATTCCACCTACAATAAGGGATAAAAAAAAGGTAAGAAAGAAGGAAATGTGCAAGGAGATTGATGTTCTCACATTAAATAGGTGCTAAACCTTCATTAAATTGGGGTGCATCCAAATTAAGGTGACACACCTAGTTATGCCTTTTCTAGCCTCTATATTACAACTTATTTATTTGCATAAGCTGTTATGTTTTAATTTTCCATTGTATTTTCTTTAAATTATAGCTTCATCTTTTAATTTTAAAATTATTTATATAGATTGAATCAAATGATTTAATGAGGATTAAAATCCTAAAAATATTGTGCTAGAGATTCTTTAAGAGGATACTCTCGCCATTTACTCCTAAATTAGCTAAAGTATTTGCTTCTTTATTACCTTCCCAAAAAATATGATTAATTTCGATTTCTCTTATTTTGTTTGCTAATTTTAATTAATATCCCAATTTGGAATTTAACAACTAATTTGGAGTACTTCTTTTAGATAAGGCATTGAGTAATTTGAGTCTCTTTCTATGACTAACTTTTTGATACCCAACTCTAGGCTTAAACTTAATCTTCAATCAAAGCTTCTAGTTCTGCTAGATTATTTTAAGTCTTTCTAAGATATTTGGCTCATTTGAATTACCATTTTCCTTTGTTCTAACTAATGTTGCATCCCAATTGTGCAGAACTTGGATTGCATCTAGATGCCTTGTCTAAATTCAACTTTGTCCACCCTACAAGTGGGGTTCCCATTTACAATTTGTCCTAGCTTGTTTATTTTCTTTAGTATAGATCATAGGTTAGTTAATTAGATTAAACCAATTTTATGCATATCTACATCCCAATCTAAGAAGAAACTTTATTCTTTATATGAGTTCCTAAGAGAGTTGTTTTGTATCTTTATAATTCTTGTTTCCGCTTTACTAAGGAAGAAAGTCATTTCCAACCTTGTATTAAAGAAGATTCTTCTATGGAGTACTTCTTTTACGTAAGGCATTGAGTATAATTTGAGTCTCTTTCTATGACTAACTTGTTAATAACCACTCCAGGCTTAAACTTAATCTTCAACCAAAGCTTCTGGCTCTGCTAGATTATTTTAAGTTTCTCCAAGGTATTTGGCTTGTTTGATTAACCATTTGCATTTGTTCTAATGTATGATGCATTCCAATTCTATAAAATTTGGATTGCCTTTAGATGCCTCGCCAAAATTTAACTTTGTCCACCCTACAAGTGGGGGTTCCCATTTATAATTTGTCTTAGCTTGTTTATATTCTTTATTATAGATCATAGGTGGGTTAATTAGATTAAACCAATTTTATGCATATTTGCATCCCAATATGAGAAGAAACCTTCTTCTTTATATGAGTTCCTAAGAGAGTTATTTTGTATCTATATAATGCTCATTTCCACTTTACTAAGGAAGAAAGTCATGTCCAACCTTATATTAAAGAATATTATTCTATTTCTTTCCTTCAATATTTCCTAGAGGAGCATGGATGGTGATACTTTCCAAAGATTACCATAGACCCTAGAGATCTCATGCATAGGCCATCTTCTTAGGAGTTTCCATAAATTATCAGGGAAAGTTGTGTGCCAATTGAGCTTCTAGCATAACCATTGCCAACATTTGTTAACAAAGGGGCATTGATACAACAAGTTTTCAATCATCTTAGATTCATTCTCACATAAAGCACATCTAGATGGCCTCTCAAATCCCATCTTTGTAAACCTATCAGTTGTAAGAATTCTCTTTTGCAAAGATGCCCAAAAAAAGATATCAGCTTTAGGGAGACATGCACAATCCTAGTACAAAATGAGGGGAATGTCAGTCTTATACCAAATTTTTGAGTTTATTATCATTTTGTGACTCTTTTGACACTATATATTCCATTCTTTGAGGCACCCCAAATTAGTCTATCTCTCCTATCTTTATGGTTAGTTGATCTTTGACTCGGAATTAAAAAAAGGTTTTTCCTGACTTGAAAGGTTTGTATTTTCTAAGGATTTCCATTTCCATCCTCTATATGGAGTCTTCATTAGGTGTTATTTTTTAATCACTAACATGCTTCCCCTACATATTGGTTAAGGCATTCTTGATATTAATTGGAAAGTTTAGGTTGTCTGGTGGTGGAAGCCCATCTTAAGAATGCTCCCAGAATAGAGCATCCTGACCTTGACCAATGTTTGACATAAGATTTTTAGATATCAATAGTTGAAAATGTATCATAAAATTCCAAATATTGGAGCCTTTAGGTGGGTTTCTAGTTCAAAAAAAAGATAGAGGATCTAAAATGCTCAAATATTTGCGATATAATATTTTAGCCCATTTGCTCTCATGCTCTTGATACATTTGCCATATGAATTTTGCTCCCAGGGATTCATTTTTCCAACTCCAATTCTTTATTCCTAAACTGCCATAGTCCTTAGGTCTATATATTTTATCCCATTTGATCATATCTTGTTTAATCTTTTTTGATGTGCCTTGCAAAAAAAAATCTTAACTTATTGTCTAGGTTTCTCTTAACTCCTTTAGGGAGAGGGAGGCATGGACATTTGATATGTGTGGATAGAAGATAAAACTTCTTTTATCATTGTAGTTCTTTCAAATTTGGTTAACCATTCCTCTTTTCGACTTTCCATTTGTTTATCTAATTTGTTTAGATATTTGATTCCATATTTTGTTATCTCAAGCTCTTTTTTCTAACTGTATGCTAAGATATTTGCATGGAAAAGTTTCTTTTATGTACCCCATGAGATTTCAATTATTTCTTTCTATATCGGGATATGTATAGAGGAAAAAAAATATTTGATTTATTAGCATTTACTTTTTGTCCAAATGCTTCCAGATAAATTTTAATTAATTGCTTAAAGTTTTTGGCCTTTTTGAGTGTGCTTTATTCTATAAGGATTGTGTCATCTACAAAATGTTGATGTGTTACTTTGGATACTTCCTCTATCATTGTGATTCCTCTAATTCTTCCTTCCAATTGGGCCTTTTTTATACTCTACCAAATGCTCTGCCATGATGATGAAGAGGAAGAGGGAAATCGAGTCTCCTTGCCTGATTCCTCTAGAAATACTGAAGAAGCCTTCTAGTGTACCATTGATGAGAAGTGAGATTTTTGGAGTAGATATAAAATTACAAATAAGGTTTATCCACTTATGAAAGAAACCAAAAATTTCCATGGTTTTACAATGAAATCTCTAGTAAACTTTTATCGCAAACCTTGTGAATGTCTAGCTTCATAAACATGCAAGGTTCCTTATTTATTCAAGTTGAATGTATGAGTTCTTGGAAAATAATTATTCTGTCAAATGTTGATTTTCTAGGTACAAATCCAATTTGCTCTTCTAAAATTAGTTTAGTTTTAAAAAAATGATCCTATTTGCTAAAGCTTCAAACAAAATTTTGTAGATAGTGTTGCATAGAGATATGGGTCTAAAGTCCCCAGGTTCCTCGTGGTTGTTTTTCTTGGGAATTAATGCTAGAAATGTATTATTAATTTCTCATAATAGTGATCTTAAGTTTCTTGTGGCTTTGATAGCTTCCCATAAGTCATAACCAAGGATATCTCAACATTTTTGGAAGAAGAAGGCCTGGAAACCATTTGGGCCCACAGATTTATCAGGGTTTATTTGAAAAGGGGCTTCCTTAATTTATACTAGGGTAAATTTCTTATTTAGGTATTTGTTGTCTTCTCTTGTAATAAGTTTGGGAATTGAGCTTAATAAATTGTTTGGGCTATTAGGTTAGAATGCTCAAAATTATTAAGGATATTGGTGAAGTATTCAATGAATATGAGTGTTATAAATCTAGGATTTTTTGATCCATTCCCCTCACTATCCTTTATCTTCCTTACTATATTTATGTTTTTGTTATTGATCATGCTATTGTGAAAGAATTTAGTGTTTCTATCTCCTTCATCTAGCCAAGTTTCTCATCATTTTTGTTTCCAATATATTTCTTCTTTGCTAGTATATTTTCTTGCTTAGCAAGTAATTCTTTCTCTCTAATATACATGTCACTATCCATTTCATCCTTTATAATTTCTTCATTAATATTTTTCAATTATTCTTCATTGTCTAGTTTTTCCTTAGTTCTTTATTCCATTTTATTATTATTTTCTTTTATCATTTTTATCTTAGCTACAAAACATAACATTTTTGACCCTTTGAAGTTGCCCTCTTCCCACCATTTCTTTATGATGTTTAGAAAGTTGTTGTCTAAGAACCACATTTTCTTGCATTTAAAAGGGTTCTTGGATGGTTTTTGTTGTTAAACTATTTCTAACCTTATAGAAAGTGGTTGGATCTTGCATTCACTTAAATGTGCTTAAATCTCCCTTGAATATGAATCTATTAGGTTTTTGCTTGCAAACCCTTCTTTGAAATTACTCATTACTTGTCTTTCTATTTAATATCCTCCATGTTTTTCATCTAAATTCACTAGAACATTGAAGTCTCTTCCTAGGAAGAAGACTTCTTTAAAATTAGCCTCAATAAAATTACTGACTTTGTTCTATATTGTTTTATTTTTATTTATCAAGATCGGTCCATATACATTAATTAGTATAAATTGTATATCACTTTTGAAAACACTTGATTCCTCCCCCCCCCCCCTCCATCTAGTTGTTATTGATTGCAAGAGATTTGAAGTCTAGCTTCATTGAATCCTAAATTAACCCTATGCAACTTGATTCTACCATTTCAATTTTCTAGAATCCCAATTTTCTACTTATTTTTTCTCCCTCCTCTTTGTTTAATTTAGTCAAATAAGGATAAATTGTGCTTAAGAAAACTTTTTTTTTAGGGGAATTTAGGCCCCTAACATTCCACATTATGAGTTTAATGGTTCTATGGGAAGGATCTTTCCCGTCCTTGCATGAAGAACATCTATAATCATTTTTTGATTACCATCCCTACATGTGGCAGTTTTGCTAGTGACTTCCTCCCTTACTTCTTTTTTGTTTCCCATTTTTTGGTTGTTTTATCCCTTCTATGGTTATTGCAATACCTAGATTGTCTAGGTTTTTATTTGCATTTTGAATACTATTAGCTATTATTTCATCTTCTATTTCTTCCATGTCTTCTTTTAGTTCTTGCATAATTCTTTCGTTGATCCTAGAATCAAAGATTCTATCTATCCTTTTTTTGGCTATATGGTCTACCTATTTTTCATGATATTGATTCCTATTGCCTTAATGTTCTCATATATGTTTTCTGGTGATGTATGAACTCCAAATTCCACCCACATGTGTACTGACTTATTTTTATAGGGGTATCTAACTCCATGATGTTAGGAATATAATCTTGGCTTGTTGAAATTTCATTGCTTAAAATACATTTTATCTCTATTAGGATGAGCACATGATTTTGCTCTAATCGCCTCTCTGTCTCTTGGTGATTAGTTAGCATATTATCATCTTAAAAGACATTTCTTCCCCATACTAGGGTTTGCCAAGTTTTGTAGAGTTTATGTATGTTATCATTAGCTCTTTTCCTTTTTCTATTGGTGCTTTTGTTTTCATTTGCCTTTCTATATCTGATAATTATATGTCATTTTTGTTTACTTATGTTATCTCAATCGAGTGCTTTTCTTTAATGTGTTTGTTGATGATCATTTTATCTTTTTCACTTTTGTCTTCTTCTTGTGTTTTGTTTTCCTTATGACCATTGTTATATTCTGATTGTTTCCTTAGTTGAATGTTGATGTCATCATCCTTATTTTATGGAGGTGTCAATTATGCACCCTTCCAACTTATTTGATATTTCTTTAACTATATTATTTTCCTTTTTAGTTATGTCCTATGAACTGAGTGATACACTTTTCTCTATTACTACTTGGTTTTGATTTGAAAATGTATCTAGAGAATTATGACCCTCCCATTTATTCATATTTATTTAATCTCTCCTAAACTTTGATGATTCAGTTTAGTTTTTATCTCTGTGGTGCTCTTTATGTGTTTCTTCCTATAGTATGATCTCCTAAGTCAACTATCTATATTGATTCAAGTTTTCTTTTATATCTTCAATTTATAGTTGTTGATCTCTGCAATGTTCACATTATTAAAATTCGTTGAGTTTGTCTTCAAAACTATCAATTTCATGAGTATCATATCCAATATCATTATGAGTTTATGTTGCTTCTATCACTTTGTTATTTTCTTAGTCTCCTTCTTGAGTGATAATCTTATTATCGTTGAGGTAAGGGCTATTGTTATGAATCTTGTCTTTTATTTCTTCCATTGCTTCCCCTTCCTCGATATCTTCTTCTGAAATGCATGTATTACTAGCCACATGTGGTCTTATCATACAAGTATTATTTGATAGTACTAAGTTTTCTTTGGGTTGGTGATCCAAATTTCCCTTTTTTTTTACTGTCATATTCTTGGTCTTATTAACAATCATTGGGAGGTACTTTTTCAGGTTTGAAGTTTGCCCATATATTTGAAACTTTCATTTTCAACACCCTTTTTGTTTCAGATTCTAGAAGAATGATTTCTTGTACATGACCTTTATATTTAGAAATTTGTATGTTATTTATTGATTTGTTAGTTATAACTTTAGTGGGTTCGTAATCATGTAAATTTGGTTTGATATATACTCATATCTTGATATCGTTTGATTCCTTATAATCAACATCAATGCCTAAGAACTCACTGATTGTAATACCTATGTGTTTTAAGGTTTGGAAATTTAATAATTTTGTTGCTAATACTTTTAAACCAACCTAGTCAGGACACTAAGATTTTTAAGAGAACTGAGTGATACAATTTTCTCTATTACTACTTATTTTTTATTTGAAAATGTATTTGGAGAATTATGACCCTCCCATTTATTCATATTTATTTAATCTCTCCTAAAATTTGATGATTCAATTTCATTTTTATCTCCATGGTGCTCTTTATGTGTTTCTTCCTATAGTATTAGTTGATAGCTTATGTGAGTATGATCTCCTGAGTCAACTATCTATATTGATTCAAGTTTTCTTTGATATCTTCAATTTATAGTTGTTGATCTCTGCAATGTTCACATTATTAAAATTTGTTGAATTTGTCTTCAAAACTATCAATTTCATGAGTATCATATCCAATATCATTATGAGTTTATGTTGCTTCTGTCACTTTGTTATTTTCTTGGTCTCCTTCTTGAGTGATAATCTTATTATTATTGAGGCAAGGGCTATTGTTATGAATCTTGTCTTTTATTTCTTCCATTGCTTCCCCTTCCTCGATATCTCCTTCTAAAATGTATGTATTACTAGCCACACATGGTCTTATCATACAAGTATTATTTGATAGTACTAAGGTTTCTTTGGGCTGGTGATCCAAATTTCCTTTTCTTTTTTATTTTCATATTCTTGGTCTTATTAACAATCATTGGGAGGTACTTTTTTACGTTTGAAGTTTGCCCATATATTTGAAACTTTCATTTTCAACACCCTTTTTGTTTTAGATTCTAGAAGAATGATTTCTTGTACATGACCTTTATATTTAGAAATTTTTATGTTATTTATTAATTTGTTAGTTATAACTTTAGTGGGTTTGTAATCATGTAAATTTGGTTTGATATATACTCATATCTTGATATCATTTGATTCCTTATAATCAACATCAATGCCTAAGAACTCACCAATTGTAATACCTATGTGTTTTAAGGTTTGGAAATTTAATAATTTTGTTGCTAATAATTTTAATACAACCTAGTCAGGAAACTAAGATTTTTAAGAGAGCCCTTACTAAAATTAGGATAACAATTTATAAAATTTACACTAAATCCTTTATAGAAGCAAAGAGGTCCTGAAAGAAAGTAATCTCTAATAACCTTGTTACTAAAATGTAAATATGCCAGATGATTAGAAAGGGAGGAAATACTTACCTGGATTCCACAAAAATATCTCATCCATTTATATAGGTTTGGATCCTTTGATTTGGGTCTATTCCAATATGCAAAAATGCCCATATCTTTGCACTTGAATGAGCAGTCCTCACTGTGCATGTTGCTAATAATTAGAACATTTCGGCTAGCATTCTGATTTCCACTAGATTCCCTAGAAGAGTTTATTCCTAAATCTAGTTCTTTTTCATTTCTTGGATACCTTTCTCACTTCCCATTAATCTGGTACTCCATTGTTGCTTCCTTTTTTGGATTTGTTGATCTTCAACCTTGAGTTGGGGTTCCTAACGATGTTGGGAAAGTTACTATCTGAGCATTTAGGGGGGAGATTAAAAGATTGATTAGATGGTGGGTTAAATTGGATGCCTAGTTTTTTATCCAAAAGAATTAGTGATTTGCCCTAGTTTTTGTGGAGTCCTATCTTTGAAAGTTTGATTACTTCTAATATTCAAAACCTAATCATTTGAAACCTAGATGTATTTTGTTAGCCTCAAAGATCTAGATCAATGGGGGTTAATGGGAGATTGGATGGTTGGGAAAATAGGGAATATTCCTTTTGTGTTCTTTTCTATTTGTAACTAAGGTCGACTCTCCTTCCATTTGCTTGATGTTGTAGTTGATGCATTCAAACTTTTGGTTTTGGAAGTTCTCCTACTTTCTGTGGTGTTTATCCAGTTGTTTATGCCTCAATGGTTGGTTCTTTGGATCTAATTCATGATGGTGCTTTACATACTTGGTTTTTGCAAAGTATATTTTTTGTTTTATCATGTTATCAAGCTCCATTTTTTCTAGGGCGTTAGATTTGTAGAACGTGGGCGGGTGGTATTCGCTTGGTGCCTTTTTAATGGATGATGAATATTTTGTTGAAGATTATAATATCTCAAACTTGTTTGTAGTGGAAATTAGATTGGCAATTGTATTTTTTGTTTTATTGAAATATTCAACAAACTTCACATTGGAGTTAATTACTTATATTGCAGATACTCCATATTCCCCTTTGAGTTATCATTTTCATATTTAGTTTTGGGAAAAATGAATGCTTGATCTTTGAAATTTAGAGTTGTTGGAACCTTTTAACTATTGCTAATCTTTGTGCTTCCATTGTTTGGATTTGCTAGAAGCGCTATAGTAACCAATGTTTTCCATGCTTGGATTTCTACTCTATTTCTGTTACATGTAATCTTAGGGAGCAATCTCAATGCCTCAAATTTGTTTCCTATGGTTAACAACTTTTTAGCAAAGTATTTTGTATTGACAAAAAAAGGTTATTTGTTTTCCAATGTTCATAGGAGGATTTGTAGTTTCATGTGTAGAGCTATCATTTTTTCACTCATTTAGATATTGATGTTAAAAGTCTAACCTTGAAATAATAACATTGTTATCATTTTTGAAAAACAATTGTCGATCCAAGTGACAATCATCATTACTTAAATTTTTTTTTATTTTTTTTTTAAAAAATATTTAGGAACTAGAAAGTAAAGGCTAAAGGACACCAGTTTACATCATCTTCAAATTCCTATTAATTTTGTAGTAATGGGTGTTTGAAAGTGATGTTTGTTTTTTCTAGGATGTTGATATGAGTGTCAAAATTTTCCAAAAAGTAGAACACACCGTTGTAGGACATTTTAGGTGTTGTGTCTTATAAACCATACATTATAAAGCCCCTAAAGCTAATAAGTTGATATGCAAGAGTTATTTTTCCACAACAGGTAAAATTGTGACATTATTATGAAGATTAAACTATGTTTATTTTTAGTCAAACTTATTGACCCATGTTTCAAGAGTAGTGGTTCACATGAACCCATATCTCATGAGAATGAATGGAACAAATAACACCCATTAAATATAGGTAATTCTCACAAAATAAGGAGGAAGAGAAGGAGAAGGAGGAGGATGAGAAGAAGAAGTAGAAGAATAAGGAAAAGGACAAGGACAAGGAGCAGGAAAAAGAGAATAATGAGGAAGAGGAGGAGGAGAAAGAGAAGAAAGAGGATAACAAGGAGGAGGAAGAGGAGGAGGAGGAGGAGTAGAATTAGAAGGAGAAAGAAAAGGAATAGGAGGACAAAGAAAAGGAGGAGGAGGAGGAGGAAGAGAGGAGGAGAAGAAGGAGAAGGAGGAGGAGGAGGAGGAGGAGAGGGATAGGGAGGAGAAGAAGAAGGAGAAGAAAGATAAGGATAATAATAAGAGGGAGAAGGGGGAGGAGAATGCAAAGGAAGAAAAGGAGGAGGAGAAGGAGAAGAAGTAGTAGAAGAATAAGGAGAAGGAGAAGGATGGCGAGAAGAAGAAGAAGAAGGAGAAAAGGAATAGGAGGACAAAGAAAAGGAGGAGGAGGAGGAGGAGGAGAGGGATAGGGAGGAGAAGAAGAAGGAGAAGAAAGATAAGGATAATAATAAGAGGGAGAAGGGGGAGGAGAATGCAAAGGAAGAAAAGGAGGAGGAGAAGGAGAAGAAGTAGTAGAAGAATAAGGAGAAGGAGAAGGATGGCGAGAAGAAGAAGAAGAAGGAGATGAGGAGGAGAAGGAGAAAGAGGAGGAGAGAGTTCTAAGCATGAAAAGGAGAAGGAGAAGGAAGAGGAGGAGGAGGAGGTGGAGGGGAAGAAAGAGGAGGAGGAGGAGGAGGAGAGGCAAGATAAGAAGAAGGAGTTGGAGGAGGAAAAGAAAGAGGACAAGGAGGATAAAGAGGAGGCAACAAAGAAGGATAATGAGGGGAAGGGGGAGGGGGAGGAGGGGGAGAGGACATAGAAGGAGGAGAAGGAGGATGAGAAAGAGGAGAAAGAGGATAGGGAGAAGAGGGAGAAGGGGGAGAATAGGAGGAAGAAAGAGGATAAGGAGGAGGAGGAGCAAAAGAAGAAGGAGAAGGAGGAGGAGGAGGATAATAAGAATATAGAGGAGGAGGAGAAGAGGAGAAGGAGAAGAATAATAAGAAGGAGAATAAGAAGGAGGAGAAGAAGAATACAAAAGATGATGAGAAAAAGAAGGATTAGGATGAAGGAGGAGGAGGAGGAGGATGTGATAAAAGAAGAAATCCAATTTCATCTAGATCAGGGATAAAAAAAGGTTATTAAGCCATAACTAAAGTAAAAACTAGACCCAATTTTGACTCTCCAAATTATATTCAAATAAATTGCTATAATAGATATTTGAAAAGGAAAAATACTTTGATTTTATAAAAATGTGAAACGTGCATATGCAAAGTTGAAAGGCTATGCATCCCTATCATGTGATAATTTGTAAACTAATAAACAAAAAATAGGCAAAGATAAGATAAAGTCATAGAATATAACATTTTTGTAACAAGGTTGAAGGAATTTTTTTACTAGTAGATGATCATATAAGTTTGTTTCCAAAATTGCAAAATTTTAAACATGGAGAAACAATTATCAAGGAGTACATTGAAATAATTTGCATTGATGATTCATATGAGTTGACCACACTAAGGATAGCATAGTGAAAGTTTCTAGATATTTGAATGGTCTTTGTATGTCAATACAAGATGAAATTATCTTAATAAGGTTGAATATTATTGAAGAGGTGTGTCAATATGCTTTGCAAGATGAATACAAAACAACCAAATACTAAGAAGGGAAGAGGCAAAAATACACATGGTAGAGGTCAAAATTGTGGGGGAAGAGGCAATTATACCAAATAGATGAAATTAGGACCTCTTAGATGAGGTCATAAGCTTAGAAAATGTTAGGTGTAGGAAATTTTAAAGGAAGAGGAGATTTCTTTAGAGGATGTGTAAATTTTGGAAGAGGAAGAGGTGGAGAATTAACTGGTACACATTGCCAGTGTGGACAATTTGAGCATGGAACTTTTGACAATCCAAAGATACAACAAGGTGTGAGTAAAGGAAAAGAGGGTAGAGTTTATGTGGCCTGAGAAAAGGATGAAGTTGCAAAAAATTCAAGCCAAGGATAAGATCCAAATGATAGAGAATTCTTACTATTGAGAGGGATTTTGTTAAATCCATTGAACATAGAACCTAAAGCAATGCAAAGGACAATTTTTATGTGGAATCAAATACAAGTTTGATGAAAAATATGGTAGAGAGATTATGGATATTGGTATAATGAATAATTTTGGTACAAAGTTTCATGTTTGTATTGAACATCAATTATTGGTAAAATAACAATATTTGGCCAATTTCAAAATTATAACTTTAAGGATGAAATATCATGTGATATAATATCAATACTTGTATGTCACTTCTTATTGGGGAGAATGTGATAGTATGATAAGCATATTGTTCATGATGAAAAAAATGATACAACTACCATTAAGAAAGATGGATAGGAGTTTGTTTAGAATCCAATGAAGGATAAGGAAAAAGAATTTGAAGACAATTCAAGCATATATTTGGTTTAAAAAAGTAATCATTGAAAGACTTGAAGAAAGAGAGTGGTTACTTTCTTTTTGTTTCCAAGCAAAATAAAAAAGTAACAATAAACAAAAAGGAAAATATAACCATAGAAATTCAAGACCTAGATGATGAATATGTAAAAATGATGATGAAGGAATTGCTAGATGAAGTATAACTAGTAACAGAAATTTGATGGATTTGATTCATAGTTCAAGTATACCAAATAAGGAACCATATAGAATGACATGTATGGAAAATGAGGAAATAAATAGAGAGGTCCAAGAGTTGTTGGAAAAAGAAATGACTAGGGAATATATTAATCCATGAACTATATTGGTATTATTAGAGCCAAATATAGGAGGTGAATGGAGGATGAGGAATGATTCTAAATCAATCAACAAGGGCACCATTAAAATAGAGATTTCTAATACCCATGGTTGATGATTCAATGGACTACTTGAGTGCAGCAAGGTATCTCACAAAAGATGATTTAAAAATGGATACAATCAAATCAAAATCATGAAGGGGGTGAATGGAAAATAATGTTCAAGATAAAGAATAAACTATATGAGCAGTTGGCTAAGTCATTTGGATTGACAAGTCCATCGACACATTTACAAGATTGATGAATCAAATGTTGAAGCCTTATATTGGTAGGTTTGTTATTGTATATCTTGATAATATTTCATTTTTTAGTAAAATCAAGGAAGAACATTTGGTGTGTGCTAGGGTTGTATTGAAAACATTGAGAGGAAAAACTAATGAAAAACTAAAAGAGTGTACTTTCATGAGAAAGTAATCAGTTACTTTGGGATTTATGGTTTTAGAAGAAGGATTGAAAATGGACCCTAAAAAAGTGAAGGTCGTCATTAATTGCCCATTTCCAAACTGTATGTTTAAAGAGTAGAGTTTTCATGGGCTGACAATATTTTATAAGAAGTACATAAGAAATTTTAGTGTGACACGTGCTCCTATAACAATAATAATGAAGGGATTTAGGAAAGAATTTGAGTGGACAACAACAATAACACGTAGTCTACATTTTCTAAAAAAATTAGTGATAGAGAAATAAGTGTTAACATTGTCAAACTTTAGAAAAGTGTTCCAAGTTGAATATGATGTGAGTGAAAGAACAATATAAGGAGTTCCTTGTCAAGAGGACATATTGATAACATATTTTAGTGAGAAGTTGAATGAAGCAAAAAGAAATATTTTGTAGCGACCATAAAATTTAAAGCAATTGTGCAACCACTTAAGAATTGGGGGCATTATTTGTTACCAAAAGAGTTTGTATCATATTCAAATTATCATGCCTTGAAATGCATTAATAGTGAAGGTAATTGAACCAAAAGCATATGACCTAGGTTGAATTTTTTAAAATATGTTCTTTAGTTGTAAAATATGCAAGTGGTAAATCCAATAGCATAGGTAATGCACTAAGTAGAAGAAGTCTGTTATTATATGAGATAAAAGTGAATGTTGTTTTGATTAAGTAAAAGCAGGTTTTAAAGGACCTGAAACCTATACAAAAACAAAGTTATGGAAACAAGCAAGAGAAAAGAACTAAAGAGAAAAGAAACTAAGACCAAGCATGAAATAGACCTTAGACAACAAAAAGAGGTCATAGAGGACAGTGTTGGAAAAAAATAGCAAAAGTCTAGCAAAGGAATAACAACCAACCAGCTAAGGAGTATTGATCAGATTCACAGCTTGGTCCACCAAAGAATGCATGGTTTTAGTAGCAGCTTTGACCTCGTCTTTCCTATTGGTTTTCTCAATCTTCTTTGAATGGGCCCAGGTACGCATACTTGGTCCTTGAGAACTAGCCCCCAAGAGAGAATCCTGGTCTTTACCTGCCTCATTCTTCTTCAGGAAGGTAGGAACATTTTCCACCATTTGCTTAAGCTATTTGTCCATGTTGCCCAGTCTGGATTCAAGTTTTTACACCTTCCCCTGGACACTACTAATATCCTTGTCCATAACCCTATGTTTAGCTTCCAACACAAGAATCTTATGCATCAAATTTTTAACTTCTTCAGCATTTCCTATGACCTTCGAGAGCTTGTCAATATGTTGTCCTAGGGTTCTTTCCCCTTTGGCCATTTTGGAAAATTGTTCCATTTCCTTGTTTAGCAAAAACATTTTATGCTTTAAGATGCCAATGTCCTTCTGAATAGAGCCCGTGTTACCAAACATACCTTTAGAAAACTCTAACTCACTATCACCTGCTTTAGATTTAGATCCTTGCTCATCAATATCAGCATCAGAATCATCTTTAACTTTCTTAGCATTTTTATTGACCTGATATCGCATAGGCTTCCTTTTCCTCTCCAGGCGTTGAGCCAAAGGCTCATCATCAGAATGCATAGACACTCTCTCATCTAGACAACCCTTACCTTTACCTTTACTACCTCCCCTATTTTTGATATGCTCATGAACAATTTCTTCAACAAAATCACTTTCCCTCTCCCGGTCAAAATCCTCGTTCTCAATATTCTTCTTCTTTTTCTTATTGCTGCCACCCAAACTAATTTTAGGGCTAGCCAAACCTCCTTCAGCCTCATCTTGTGTATCAGAGTCATAACCTTTTTCTTGAATACTCCCTTTAGTATCTTGATCTTCCACTTTAAAATTCCTTGGTTTCTGGATTTTTTTTATAGATTTGATCACATTCATTATCGAAACCATGAGCCCTTCATGGCATACATGTTCCCCAGTTGGGTCACACTGAGTGGCTTGAGTAGAAATGGCAAGAGATTGCAATAGGTAGGAAGGAAAATTCACCCTAATATTATGTCGAAAATGGTTTGCAAGCACAAAGTGATAACCATACAATTTGGTATATCTACCATCCAGAGTTAAATATTCCATAATGACAAAGAAAATAAATCATCACAGATGAGACACAGAAGCTGGGTTAAAGTAAGAAGTACCTATCTTAACCAGATGGTTTCTTTCTTGTTCGGTCTCAACAAAATCATTAATTGCCTTGTCTGATATCTTCCTTTCCCTATAGAAATTCATCCCATCCAAATCCAACCCAGTAGCCTTCGCAATGGTCTCAACTGTAACCTCCACCCTCTAATTCCTGACCAAAATCAAGCCATCCTTCCAAGATTTTACAAACGATGCGTGATAGCAAGATTATTTCCTTTAAGTCTCTCCATGTAGCTGGTAAAATTGCCACACCTGAGGATATCCCAAACCTCTAGTTTATTCTTCCATTTTGCACAACTAGGTAGTTCGACTCATTTATGCTTTCCCCCTATAATCTCTACAATAAACACCCTAAATTGCTCTGATTGAGAAACCCCAAACACTCTGCAAGATGAACCTCTAGTTTCCTCACACTGAAGAACCCCAATCACCCTACAATCACCACAACCTAAACATTGATAGAAAGAAGTAACCCATAATTCGTGTGAGCTACCCCCATTTCCAAAAATAATTGCCCACTTCACTACAAAGAGGTAAAAATCATAATTCCCTGACATCGTCATTATTAAAAGATGTTTTTTGGGATTTCCATTTGTCATG
The DNA here is from genome assembly GCA_028749045.1 of Cupressus sempervirens. Taxonomy (NCBI): domain Eukaryota; kingdom Viridiplantae; phylum Streptophyta; class Pinopsida; order Cupressales; family Cupressaceae; genus Cupressus; species Cupressus sempervirens. Next base: position 359,022,710 of record CM053791.1, on the reverse strand, counting down.
CTTGACAAACTCGCGACCATCAACAGGTAAAGTGGCATATGAATCCCATATGATTTTTTGATCATTATAACACGCCACATTGGAAGCCCAATTAGCTAAACCATTTTCTTCCCTATAATTATGCGAAATAATACAATTTTGAAAAGAATTAAAAATATCCCTAGCCTTGGATATAATGTTACTAATGTTCCATGATGGTGGATATATCTTCTTTAAGCAATTTATAATGTTGAGGGAATCACCTTTAATCCAAATATTAACCAGATTTAATTCTTTGCCATACATAAGACCATAAAGAGCAACTGAGGCTTCTGCAACATGATTGGTTTGACACCCCAAAGGTATAGCCATACCACCAACAAAATCACCATTAGAATTCCTAATCAACACTCCACAGCCAGTAGTGCTCGGGTTCCCTTTCGAGGCCCCATCGAAGTTCAACTTAAACCAATTAGTTGGAGGACAATCCCATCTAGCACTTTCCCTTGGGTTAGGATCCTTTGTATCCAGAATCAAGCTCCTTATATTCCAATTATTCATCACCCCCACATCCCAATCATTAGAAGGTTTTTGTCCCTTACAACAAATTTTGATATTTCATGCAAAAGGACCTTGATTTTATGGAAAACTTGAATAGAGTTGGATTCCACTCCTCTAAAGATCCTATCATTATGTCCTTTCTAGACCTCCTAGCAAAGATAAGGAAGTATAAAATCTCATAATTTAATAATCAGAGGGTTCTTAGAAGGAGGTTTCCAAGACAAAAAGAACAACTAGATAGTAGCATGAGGGACCCAGTCCATATTCATTAAGTCCCAAATTTTATCCCAAACCTAGGTAGTAAAGGGGCAATAGAGCATTAAATGATCCACCAATTCCTCATCATTCTTACAAAGAACACACTGATTAGCAATGAAGAATCCTCTCTTCTTGAGATTATCAAGGGTTAACATTTTGTTTTGCAAAAGGATCCAAAAAAAGATATTAATTTTAAGAGTCATACCTTTTACCCAAGCCATTGCCCAACAGGAAACCTTGTAATCTTCAAAAGAATTAGCAAAAGCTGATGAAGTAGAATACACACCACTAGGATCCTTTTTCCAAATCAGAACATCATCTTCATGGTTCAGACAATAAGCATTCAAGCATTTAGTGAGCTCAACAAGATTCAAATCCACACTAAGAAGATTCACCCATGAGTCATTCTTCCAGTAATCACTAACTAGAGTACCAAGTTGAGTCTTGCACTGCTCCATAAACCCATTCCATCTTGGATCCTCACAGAGGGGGTAATCCAAAATCCAAATATCTTCCCAAAAAAAATCTTCAAACCATTTCCAGCCTTCCATTTGACTCCTTTCCTTAAAATGTGTTTAAATTTATGAGCATTCTTCCAAATCTGAGATCCCCCTTGATCATAATCAGAAAGAAGGAAATTCTGAAAATAAAAGTTATTCCAATTATATTTATAATCCCAAATATTCCTTCATTCCCCCTCTTCCTTATGCCATCTCCAAAGAAGTTTAGCCAATAAAAGTTCATTCATAAAAGAAATTCTCTAAAGCCCAAGCCCTCCCTTCCCCTTGGGAATGCAAACATTCTCTCAGGCAATAAGAGGAAGTCTCTTTTTAGTCTCCATACCTATCCACAAGAAAGTTTTCTATATTTTCTCAATAGCAAGTGCAAACTTTCTTGGGATTTTAAAGACAGTCAAGGCATAGAGCGGCACACTTTGGAGAATAGATTTCAAAACAATGACCTTCCTAGCTTGACTAAGGAGGGATCCCTTCCAGCCAATAAGTTTCAAGTGAATCTTGTCAATCAGAGAGTTCCAAAAATGATTAGGGGGAGATAAACCCAAAGGTAGCCCCAAAGAAGTTCCAGGCAAGGATCCACTTTCACACCTAATAATCCTTTTAATTTTTAATTGTCTAGCCTCACTAACATTAAAAAAATAAATCACACTTTTATTCCAGTTAATGGTTTGGCTAGAAGCATCCCCATAGTTAGTCAAAGCCTTCTTACTATTCCTAGCATTTCTCACCAAGGCCTCCCCCATGACAATAGAATCTTCCACAAATTGCTGATGCGAGCACACTAGAGTAGAGGAGGAAGGGCTAAGACCAAAAAAGTCTCCTTTAACAACCATATTATTAATAAATCTTCCCAAGCATTCAGCCAGAATAATAAAAAGAATAGGAGAGATTGGGTCTCCTTGTTTAAGGCCCCTAGAAGCCTTAAAAAAGGAGGAAGGGGAACCATTAACCAGAACAGAAAAGGAAGCTGAAGAGATAAGCATAAAGATAATATCCTTGAATCTCTTATTAAAGCCAAATGCTTCCAAACACCTAAGGAGGAAGTTCCAGTCAACTCTGTCATACACTTTAAAGAGATCAAGCTTAAGCAAAAACCCTTCCTTCTTAGATGCCACAAGAGAATGGATGTTTTCATGAACCATAATTATGGAATCAAAGATCTGGCTGCCAGGAACAAAGCCATTTTGTTGACCAGAAATAATAGCTGGAAGAATGGAGAGAATTCTGAGAGTCAAAACTTTGGAAACATAAACTGATAGGCCTAAACTGATCCAAACTATCAGCACCTGGCTTCTTAGGAATAAGGGCAATGAAGGTCCCATTTAACTCTCTAAGGATGTTTCTTGAACCAAAAAATTACTTAACACCCATTACAAACATTAGGACCAATGATATGCCAAAATTTATGAAAGAACAAGAAGGGAAAACCATCAGGACTAGGGGCCTTATCACCCTCAAAAGAAAAAACAACCTTAGAAATCTCATCCGAAGAGGGAATGGAAGTCAAGACTAAGTTCTAAGCTTCAGAAATGTAGGAAGGAATATTGTCCAAGAACATTTGTTGCTTCTCCATATTTAGGTTTGGGTCACACTGCAGCAAGCTACCAAAGAACACCATGGCCTCCCTTTTAATGACATCTTCATTATCAGTCATACCATCAGCCATCATGAGTTTGGATATTCTATTAGCCATTCTATACTTCAAGGTAATCATATGAAAGAACTTGGTGTTCCTGTCACCTTCTTTAAGAAAAACTTTTCAGGAATGCTGTCTCCAAAAGGTCTCCTCCTTAGAAACGAGATCATGAAGTTCAACCAGTTTATTGCTCTCCTCTTCCCTAAAGAGCATCTCATAACCATCAACTTGAATCTTATTTTGAATGTCTTTAAACTCCTCCAATATCTTGGTTTTGTTCTCAAAAAATTACCAAAAGTAGTTTTATTCCAGAATTTAAAGTGTTTCTTGACATTTTTCAATTTGGTTGCCACTCTAAACATAGCTTTACCCTCGACATCAATATTCCACCACTCCTGAATGAGGTTCTCCAAATTAGGATGAAGGGTCCACATTTTTTCAAATCTGAAAGGGAAATTCTTTTTAAAACTAAAAGGGTCAACATAAAAGAAAATTGGAAAGTGATCACAGCCCACCCGAACCTGAGCATTAAGAGAGCATTTAAACTTCAAAATCCATTCATTATTGATAAGGGCCCGGTCCAGTCTAACCTGAATAAGATCCTTACCAGCTCTTCTATTCGTCCATGTGTACTCAACCCCATGTAAATGAAGATCATGAAACATATGGGAGTCAATAAAGTGCATAAGATCTAATCTATTGTCCAAAATGGAATGATTACCTCCCCTTTTTTTAGATTCCTTTAGGGGGTATTAAAATCCCCTATCACCAACCACTTATCCTTAGCAAAAAGCTTTCTTTGATTAGAAATTTCTTCCCACAGAGCTTTCCTCCCCCATTTAGTATTAGGGGCGTAAACATTAGTGAGAACCCAACTAAAATTATCCTTATAATTAACAAAATGCACATTCATCATATTTCTACTTTGATAAATGAGTTCCCCTTGAATCCATTTGTTAATCTAGAACACCGCTAAGCCACCTGAAGCACCATCAGAGTCACTTCCAAAAATATATCCTCCCTTAAAGATAGAAAAGCGTTCCACCTTATCTTTGAGCATCTTAGTTTCTTGGATAACAAAAATATCAGGTTTATTATCCCTAATCATATTTTTTAAAATATCATGTTTGTGAGGATTATTTAACCCTCGAATATTCCATGATACGATCTTCATAGTTTAACAAAATGTTTTGAATTGAGGATAGTTCTCTGACAACCATCAACTATGCTCTTAATAGCCTCAACTATTCTTTTTATGCTGATTAGAAGGTCTACCAATAGAAGATGGCGAAGACCCAACATCAGCATTCTTGATGGTGACACTACCATTCTTAGATAGACCAAACTTACCCTTAGAAGGCTTGGAATCAACTTTGGCTCCCTTCTTATTGTTATTCACTGGGGTAAAGTTCTCTCTATCTTTAATCCTTCTGCTTGTAGATTTCTTCCCTCCTATTGTCCCACAGGTCCCAGAACTATCCTTTTTCATAACTACTTCCTCAACATGGGATATAGTGAGAATGTCCTCAACCACTCCACTAATAAAGGAATTATCCTTCACAACAGGGGCCTAGGGTAAAGTCTCCTTGTGGGAACCATCAGAAACCTTAATCCTATCCTCTATAAAAGGAATCTCCAAATCTAGAACCTCTAGAGGATCCAGAGAAGGGGTCAAAGGCGAGGTAGAACTAAGATCCTTTAAGGGACCTGACAAAACAATATCCTCCCCATCTTGATTTCTCAAGTCAGATATCTCCCCATTCTCCTTTGAAATATCATGTAATACTGGGGTATCTTGGTGGGAAACAACATCCACACCAGCTGCATCCACTACAACCTCTGGATTGCTAGAAATTTCCTTATGAGCTTGGTTCTTAGTAGGAGAAGGCACTTCAGCAATCAACACAACAACTTCTATAGATAGAACATTCTTTTCCCCTACTAAAGCACTTCTTCTATCTAAATGAGCAAGGTCCTTTGAAGGTCCTTTGATAAAAGTGAATGTTGTTTGATTGTATTCTTTGAGTGAGTTTTATGGACATGTAATCTAGATTTTAAAGAAGCATGGAAAATATGCAAGCATCTAATTGAAGTAGATTGAATTCCATGACCAAATTATTTAATTCAAGAGAATTTCTATTCAAAGGCAACAATTATGTGTTCCTCAAGGTTTCATAAGAGAAAAGTTGATAAGAGAGAATCATGGTGGTAGATTGTGTGGACATTTTAGTATTTATAAATTGTGAAAGTAATTATTGGCCCAGGATAAGAGTTGATGTAAAGAAGTTGATTCAAGGATGTAGAACATGCCAACATGCAAAAAGGGTGAAGCAGAATATAAGATTGTATTAACAAATACAAATAAATATTAAGTACATAATATTTTATAGGAAGTACATATAAAATTTTAGTGCAACACGTCCTCCCATGACAAGAAGAATGAAGGGATTTAGGAAAAAAATCAAGTGGACAACAAAAACAACAAGTAGTCTATATTTGTTAAATTATTTAGTGGCATAGAAATAAGTTTTAACAATGTCAAACTTCAGAAAAATGTTCCAAGTTGATTATGATGTGAGTGGAACAAAAATATAAGGAGTTCCTAATCAAGAGGACATACTGATAACATATTTTAGTGAGAAGCTGAATGAAGCAAAAAGGAAATATTTTGTAGTGACCATAAAATTTAATGCAATTGTGTAACCACTCAAGAAGTGGAGACATTATTTGTTACCAAAAGAGTTTGTGTCATATACAAATTATCATGCCTTGAAATGCATTAGTAGTGAATGTAAATTGAACCAAAAATATATGACCTGGGTTGACATTTTTAAAATATGTTCTTGAGTTGTAAAATATACAAGTGGCAAATCAAATAGAATAGGGAATGCACTAAGTAGAAGAAGTTTGTTATTATATGAGATACAAGTGAATGTTGTTGGATTAGATTTTTTGAGTGAGTTGTACATACACAATCTAGATTTTAAAGAAGCACAAACAATATGCAAGAATCCAATTGAAGCGGATTGAATTCTATGACTAGATTATTTAATTCAAGAGAATTTTCTATTCAAAGACAATGGTTGTGTGTGCCTAAAGGTTTCACGAGGGGGAAGTTGATAAGAGAGAATCATGGTGGTGGATTGTGTGGACATTTTAGCATTTATATATTGAAATTTATGATAAGTGAAAGTTATTATTGGCCAAGTATGGGAGTTGATATAAAGAAGTTGATTTGAGGATGTAGAACATGCCAATATGCGAAAAGGGTGAATTTAGTAGAATATAAGATTGTATTAACAACTACAAATATTAGAGAAACTATGTGACTGCCTCAAATGTAGAGAAGCAATGACTCAAATTTTGTTGTAGTTGAAATATTTTTTGAATTAACTCACTTTTCTCCTTTCTAAAAGACTATTGACATTTCTCATGTTATTGATTTGTTTTTCATAGAGGTAGTTGGTTGCATGTTTTCCCTAAATTTATTATTTCAGATCACATTACAAAGTTTTTTGGCTTATTTGACGTACATTATGGGAGAAATTAGGCACATACTGGGGTTTTAGTTTGACATACCATTGACAAAATAATGGTTAGATTGAAATTGCAAGAACATAATTTGAGTAATTAGATGTGGTGTTTGGTTGATTACAAACCAAAATAGTGGGATTTAACATTGTCATTATAGAGCTTTCCTATAATAATTTAGTCAATACAAATGCAGAAAATAGTCCATTTAGTGTTGTTCATGGATATGTTCCAAGGGATGTGGATGAACTTAGTAAAAATAGATAAGTAGTGTTGTAGCTAAGGATTTTTGTAGAATATATGAAGTATTGGCACAAAGAGAGCAATATTTTTTGGTTAGTGAATTGGTATGTGTTCATTTGAGAAAATAAAGGTTTCCATAAGGAACCTAAAATAAATAAAATGGAAAAAAATAGGTTCATTTAAGATCCTGAGGAAGTTTTCAACTAATGCCTACAAAGTTGATATTCTTGTGGACAATAATATCTCACCTATATTTAATATCTATGATTTGTATAAATATATGAGAGAGACCAATACAACAAGACATCTACTAATAGAAATAGATCATAAACTAGATGGATTTAAGAATTGCCTTAAAAGGAAAACCAAAAAGGTGGATGCTATTGTTGATTGTAGTGTTGTGAAGAAAATATGAGGAAAATAATACATGGAGTATTTGGTTCAATAGGAGGATAAATTAGTTGAGGAGGCATCATGTTTGAAGACAAATGAATTAGCTAAGTTTGGAATGACGATTCCAAATTTGTAAAAATGATCATGAGTTCATTCTCATGAAATATTTCTCTAGTTGGAATATCTAATGTAGGGGCATCCGGGTGTACGCACAATCTTCATCACAAAATATATATTTCAAGAGTTAATTTTAGTTATGGTTTTAGTTATAAATTTTGATTGGATTTAGTTATTGGAATCAACTAGGAGCAATTCAAATCAATGGGGAGGTTGCATGGAGCCATTAGGAGTCATCGAGAGCAATTAAGAGTGGTTTAGATGCAATTAGGATATATTTTTGAGTTATCAAAACTCATTAGGAGTGATTAGAAGGTTGTTTGAACTTACTAGGAGGTATCCATCACAATGAAGACATTAAATTGAGAAAAATAAGATATACACATACACACACACATACTTATATCTCTGTATATGTATGTTACATGTCCATATGCACAATTTGAATTATTTGTTCATGTTGGATTTCTTTCCACCTCTTCAATTCAAAATTGAAATGATTGTTCACTTTCCTCCTCATGTATATATGATTTTGAATTCAATTGGAAGTTAGCTCTTTTTGGAGGCAAAACACTTTTTCATGTTTCATAGGTTCTAATTCAAATTTCCAAATGTTACAATATTCAAATAATTGTTGCAATTTGTTTGTAAGTTGTCATGTGCGATTTTCAGTTGTGTGTTTGAACATATCCTAAGGCACAAGTGCTCCATAACTCAATCCCCTCATTAGATTAATTTTATGAACTTGGTTAAATGTTAAAAGACAAGTATAAGCATAAAAAGTTTGTTGGAGTGGATTGTTTTTAGTGCAACTAGATTTAAATGTTCATACAAGATTTTTCTTGTAGTATTTTAGTCCATAATAAATTATACAGTTTAGATACAATATATAATATATAATACAATTTATATCAAATTAGCTCTCAAGAACTATATGAAAAGATGAGAAAATACAAATTTAATTAAATTTTGAAAATTAAAATATTTTAAAAATAAATTAAAATTGATTTCAAATATCATCAAATCAACTTAAATTAAGAATTATATACCTTAAAAAAACGTAAAATAAATATAAATATAAATAGAAATGAAATAAATATAAAAAAATTATACAAGACTCCAAGATAATTTTAAAAAATTACCCAACTTTACTTACAAGAACAACAACATTAATGAAGATTTTCTGTCAAGATGGGCCCAAAAAACTAAATGGTAATTATTTGCAAATTTCACCATCACCATTTATTAAATAAATAAATAAATAAATAAATAATAAATTAAGCCGACTAATGGCAGGGATAACAGAACGGGCAGCAGGCTGTTATGCCCTCCAATTTAACAGAGGAAGCGTTCTTGCTCTATTGACGGACACATTACATATGTAAACCATAATTCACGTGTCTCCAATAGAAAATTATAAAGGTAACGTATGCACACGAAATGTAAAAATGGTCGCATGATAGGAAGGGAAACCCAACTAAAGAAATGGATAATCAGTACGCGTGACGGTGACGTTGAGAAGGATAACTGGGTAAGTAATGGTTTCTGCTCCTGCATTTGTTGTCGTTCTAGTATCAACTATGTTCATGCTGAATGAAATGGAATACGCTGCTTAAATTTTGAAGGCGGGTATTTTTTAATTTTTATTTTTTCATTCAGGGTTTTTTGCCTGGGTGCGGAAACCGTTTATGTAAAATTTGAACCCAATTTTCCACCGATCTGTGACTACAGCGAATATTAGCTGTATCAAAAGGAGAAATACAATTTTTTGGTTAGAAGTCAGTGAGCAGCACGTTGTACGGGGTCATGAGCAATCGGACTTTAAACGTTCGAACTTAACTTCCTCTCTCGTTCCCCTCTCAGCAGCGTTCAAAAAAGTCTGGGATCTTATTCTGATTGTAGGTTTTGAGAGGGGAAGCTATAATACCTTGAAGCATATTATCGATTGAATGATATCTTAGATATTGGAACCCTCTTGTTTGTGCATTGCTGTAAGGACTCTCTGCCTGGGGATCAACGAGGCTAAACTTTCCAATCAAGCTACATTTTATAATTACTACTAGGGTAGGGCAGGGCCCAATTATCGTCGCTCACAAGCACCAGCATTTGGAATTCTTTCACTTCCCACATGTCGATTATATCGATAAAACATTTAACTTGATTGATTTGCTCTTCGTATAGCTTCTCATTTGTTATGACTTGACCTTTCTCTGAGCTGGGCATATTTTTACTTGCCCTAGTTCTTTCATTCTTTGCTTATCCTATTTTTTTTTCATTATCATAGATTTGTTTGTAGCAAGATTGATTTGGCATTTAAATATTCCAAACAGAAATCCATATTAGAGTTTAGAAGGTTGGTAAAGTAAAAGCCCACGTACTTATCCATGCCGATGAATAATGTATACCATCTGTTATGTTGTAAAGTTCCTGACTTTCATTTTGTTATCTGTCTTTGTGTCAATTTTCTGTTGTACGTTCTTTTGGATGATATTATCTATTTGATGGCTTTTGGATGCCTCAGGTAGAACTGTTATGATGTGAATGCCACATACTAAATGCGTCATTTTTCTTTATGAGATAGTGTTAAGTGAATCCCAGGCCTATTCTAATGACTTTCATTATGCAATATGGCCAAATATCTGTGGTCTTCTTGTTGGCCTTCTTTTTAGAGTGGAGTTTTTAGCCCGCATTATTTTATGTAAAACCTAACAATAAAGGACAGAATTTGGACAAGGATGTGGAAATTGCTAATTACTTTTATTAATTTTCGGTTATTTGATTTTTTTGCCCTACTTTTTAGATTTAAGTTATAACTTTTCTTATGATTAAACTTTAATTAATACAAGAGATGCTATTTTGTTTATTATTTTAGTTGTTTGAAGATATTATCGTTATTAATTTTAATCTATGTATTTTTAAATTAATTTATGTATTTTCAATGTTTATTTTTGTTTAAATTAGAAGATTTTTTTACAAAATTATATTTTATATGTATTTCAAACTTTCAAGTATAAGCTAATGAAGTTGGTTGGCAAAAAAAAAATAGTAAAGTTTTTAAATTTAATATATTCAGTTATTGTATAAAATAATTGATATATTAAATTTGGTGTTCCCATTATCAATAAAGACTGATACACATTGCCCACCCTCGCTGTCAATTCTGCCTACCTTCCCAAAATTTTCTTGGTGTAATGAAATTGGGGGTTTCATTTTCATTTCCGTATCAGCACAATACTTCGTTTGTGGATGCCAAATTTAATATGCTACCAACAATTTCCTGTGCTGAAACAAGTGATTCATTAACACCGTCTATATTATTAACTTTCTGTGAATTAGCATAACTACCTCTTTTTGTGGCAAAAGGCTAAAAGCCTGTATATATATATATATAGTAAATTTACAGAATACCAAAAGTATTTGGCTCTGAAAGCCATGATAAAGATTTTGCAGACCCAAATTTCTGATTAGACCTAGCTAAACCATCTAAATTGACATAGACAAGGATGGAAAATCCCCCAATGGAGATGTCCAACCAAGCAGCAAGAGTAAACATAGGGAAGCAACAGCAACAGCAACGAGAATGAGAAAAACACCAGGATCAATTGATAATATGCAGATCCAATGGCAATTTGCCTTCAAACATGTTGGGCAGCAGGCCTACCCAGTTGCAGCCTTTAATTACACACTTGATCTAATGTGGGATAAAAAATGCACAAGAGCTTAACCTCTAGATCTTCCTGTTGTATACCCTGTGACTATTGCATATGTTGCCATCGTGACATGCAGGTCAACTAAGAAGAATCACAATTTCCAATAACTAGGAAACATGTTACACAAATAGGTCTGACCCTCAACGATAAGATGAGCGATCAAACAACTTAGCATATATAGATTCACAAGCCAAGATACAGGTCCAAACATGATCTATGAATCACCTTGGAGAACCACAGATCATTGCGCACAAAAACAATCATCTCACAGTCAAAATTCTGCACATTGCTCACACACTACTTGAGGATAAATGAATTGGAACTTGAAGGATCCAAAACTATAAGATGCACGATCAAAAAACAATGATCCAGGATGGGTCCTCATTAAGAAGTCAAGATCGCACACACTGAAATGCATGATTGAAGAGTCACACGCATGAACATACAAATTGTTAAATAGGTTAAGAAACAAAATATAATAGAATTATACAAGATTGCCAAGAACCCAAGTTGCCCACATCAGAATATTGGTGAAATATCCATATCATTAGGTAATTAAACTTCAAAAGCTTTACCACTGTCAAATTTCCTCAAGATACTACAAGGTCCAAATTTCGTCATCTTTAGCTTGCTATACATTCCAACAGGAAATCTGTTCAAATGAATCATAACCTTATTACTTGCTGCAAAATCCTCCTGTCTTCTAGTCCTCTTGTACTTCTGATTATTATGCTCCAAGTTATCATGCAAAGTCTTCATGAAATCTGCATAACCCTCTGCTTCAACACTTCTTTTCTCTTCTTGATCAAGATTCCTTAACTCTTTAATTCCTCTAGGATGCATGCCAATAACAATTTCAAAAGGTGTTTTTCCGATACTCCTATTCATAGAATTGTTGAATGCAAACGTTGCTTGTGCCAACACTAAATCCCAATCACTTAGTTTGTCTCCAGTTAAGCATTTCAACAAGTTACCCAAACTTCTATTCACAACCTCCATTTGCTCATCACCTTGTGGATGAAATGTAGAACTAAATTTCAAATAGTATTCATTCTCTTCCAAAGTATTTTCTAGAAGTAACCAATAAACTTACTATCTCTTTGTGAAACAATACCCTTTGGTAACTCATGCAATCTCACAATTTCCTTGAAAAATAGGTTAGTTACATGTATTGCATCTAATATCTTTCTACAAGGTATGACATGAGCTGTCTTGGAGAATCTATCTACAACAACAAAAATAGAATCCTTACCCCTTTGTGTCTTAGGCAAACCCAAAAACAAAATCCATGCTAATGTCTTCTCAAGGTTTACAAGGAATAGGTAATGGAGCATACAAACTCACATTCAGACTAACCCCTTTAGTAACTTGAGATATTCTACAATTCTTGACAAATTTCTGAACATTCTTATGTATCTGAGGCTAAAAGTACTTTTTTATTGATCAAACTCATTGTCTTATCAACACCAAAGTGTCCTGCAAGCCCTCCACTATGCTTCTCCTTGATTATATCTTCCCTCTTTGAACCTCTAGGCATACACAACTGAATACCCTTTAATAATATGTCCTCTTGAATGAAATAATCAACCCACTTACGTTGATTATCTTTTATCGGTGTTTTACAAACTTTCCAAGGTTTTGCAAAATCAAGATCAGTCTCATACAAGGTTTTCAAATCATCAAACCCAAGTACGTCAACTCTTAACTCAGTTAACAAAGTCCTACTCAATGCATTGGCAACTCTATTTGATTAACCACTCCTATGCTTCAACACAAATGTAAAATTCTGCAAGTATTCAACCTACTACATATGTCTCTAATTCAACTTGTTCTGACTACCCAAATATTGCAAAGCTTTATGATCAATATTTAACACAATTTTTTTTGCCATCAATTAATGTCTTCACTTCTTCAAAGCTTGAACAATAACATAAAATTCTTGATCATAACTAAGTATCTTCTCTTAGCATCATTTAACTTCTCACCATAGAAAACAATATGTTTACCTTCTTGACTCAATACAAATCCAATGGTACTCACACTCACATTACAATCAACTTAAAATACATGAATGAAATTAGGCAAAGCTAATACAGGTAATTCAACTACCTCTTGTTTCAGTGTCTCAAATTTTTGTAAGCTCCACATGTCCACTTGAATTGCTTCTTATCACCTCTCACCGTTTTTGTCATAGCATTACAAACTAAATTGAAATTCCTAATGAACTTCTATTAGAAACTTGCCAATCCATGAAAAGATCTAACTTCACCAACACTCTCAGTACACTCCAAGATCACTTTAACCTTGTCAGGATCCATCTTCAATCCATTAGCTGAAATGACAAAACTCAAATATACTATCTCTTCTTTCATGAAGGAACCATTATTAAGGTTAATCAACAAGTTTTCTTCTTTCAACCTTTGCAACACCTACCATCGATGCAATAAATGATCTTTCTTACTCTTATCGAATATCAAAATATCATCTAAATAAATGCTCACAAACATACCCAAGAAATTTTTCAAAACTTCATTCATTAATCTCATAAAAGTACTAGGTGCATTAGTCAAACCAAAAGGCATAACCAACCACTTATATAAACCTTCCATCTTGAAAGCAGTCTTCCACTCATCACCTTCTCAAATTTCAATTTGATGATATCCACTTTTAAAATCAATCTTGGTAAAATACCTTGCTTCACTCAAATGATCCATAGTATCATCCATTCTTGATAAAGGAAACCACTATTTCACTGTAATCCTATTTACAGCTTTGGAATCAATACACATATGCCATCCCCATTCTTCTTAGTTGTTAACACAACTGTTACTGCACAAGGACTCAAACTTATTTTAATCAAACATTTTTGCAACAATTCTTGAACTTGTGTATTTAATTATTCACTCTTTGCAAGTGTTAACCGTTGTCGTGCTTTATCAGGCAAGCTAGCTCCTAGTATCAAATCTATGCAATGAGCGATACTTCTAATTGGAGGTAATACATTAGGTACATTATCTGAAATGATATGTTGAAAATTTGACAACAATTCTTTAATTTTTTGTGGTAGTTTATCTTCAATTTTCCTAGTAATCAAAGAAAAACACATACTGTCCTTCAAATTGTTTATGAATTGATTCCCTTCAACCAAACAAACTTTGACAGTAGTGGGATTCTCACCCTTAGACTCTTCAATCAAAGGCAACAATTATGTCTTTCTCTATTAGCCACGATAGTATACCGGTTCAATCTATCATTATACAAAGCTTGTCTGTCATATTGCCAAGGTCTACTGGATAAAAGGTGACACAAGACTTCATCACAGTAAGACCCAATTTTGACTTTCACAAGGCATTGTTCACATTGTTAGGAATTTAACCCAAAAATCTATGATAAACAACAATAAGAAAGAGCCAAAATTGAAACGATAAACACCAGAAATTACCCTGGGAAAACCCTTCCAAAATGAAGGGAAAATCCCATCCACACAACAAAAGATCACTTTATTGATGATAAAATATTCAAGAGTACAATGTCTTCGCTTGATGCAATATATATAACAAGAGGAGAGACTCTTCACATGACAACCGAAGGTCTCTTGAGTTTTCCAAAATATGACTCTTTATTATCAAATACAACTCTTCGTATTTCCATGCCTCAACGCATGTTGTATGACACGTCTTAATATTTAATATTACAATATATCATAAATGTCCTTATCAGCTGAAGGTGACCATAACGGTATTAACGCATAGAGATAAAGATCTCTATTGCAGCTACAATCTCTAACACTCCCTCGTAGTGAGAGAGATCTTTAGCTGAACAATCACACAAGGCTGCAACAAAAAAATGTCAATTATAAAATCTATCTAATCACGTAGATCCTATAAAATTCACAGAATCACTCAACATGAAACCTCTGCGAGAAGCACAACCAACTTTCATCATAGACTCTCTCAACGAGATGTTGTCATGAAACCTCTCAACATGACACTAAGAGAGCAATTTTACTTATTGTTAATAATCATGGAATCACTCAACATGATAGACTTGTAACAGCTACTCATAATCATGGAATCACTCAACATAATAGATGGAAATATTTATTCATAAGTAATAATCATGGAATCACTCAACTTAAAAAACTTTGCAAAAATCACTTTCAATTTTCATCACAGACTCACTCAAAGTGATGCTGTCATGGAATCTCTCAACATGCCAAACTTGCAAAAATCACAATCACCTTTCATCACAGACTCACTCAATGTGATGAGGTCATAGAATCTCTCAACATGACAAGTTAATAAGGTTTACAACTAGGATTTTATCATGGACTCTCTCAACGTGACACAGTCATGGACTCTCAACATAACTTCCAACTCCCATCATGTAATCTCTCAACATGATGACATCATGGACTCTCTCTACATGATGCTCACTACGAATCTCTCATAAGTGAGAGTTATCAGGTTGACCTTGATGAAAGTCTAAATTTTGGCAAAATTTAGATTCCAAATACCATGCTAAAGTGAGAATCTTCAGATCTTATGCACTACTTATGTTCAAACAATTTGCTACACAACACTGAGAGTCATGATCAAGAGAATGTAGAAAAGAAAATGGTTCATATATGTATGCATTTCAGCACTTTACAAAAGTATTTGATATCAAACATATCATGGAAATGTTCTAAATCACTATCCAAGATGCAAATGAATATTTTAGAACGGAGGGATTTACATTTATGCATCAAGTTGTTTGAACAATTCAAATCTTATGAAGCTCTTTATTTCTTTTTGGACAAAAATGGAGTCAAAGTTCTAAGAGACTGTAGACTAGTCCATATGTTGAAATGTTGTTATTAATGTCAAAGTTGAGTTCGAAGGAGAGATTGATCCACTAAAGAATGCATTGAGAAGATTACAATAAAGATGTGAAATTCTAAAAAAAGAAAACATCATCTCCAAGAAACATATTATTATGAATACATCTATTGAACCGACTACATGAGTAATAGGGATGAGTGACTATAAAGAGATGGAAGTGACAGTCACATAATTATGTCGGCCACTATAATATGCAAACTATTATTGGCAGAAGGCTATGTGGTGATCTAGAGAGAACAAGTATGATATTGACGAGTATTGATCATATATGTACAGAAATGTATGAAAACATTGTGAAGCATATATGATTGGACAGGAAATAATGAACTGGAGCATAAATTGACCAGTAGCAAACTCAGGAATATGTATATCACGAAGATGTGAAGATTGGGCAAAAATCATTATCATTGAATCACGATGAGTCTATATCAAGAAGAAACGATGCCAAGAGCAAGCGTAGGAGTTTGTAGAAATTGAAAACGCTCTTGCAAGATGAATACTAGTGTGGCACAATTCATGTTAAATGCAAATGAGGGATTTCGTTTGTGAGATGAATTTCAATCATTGCCCAGAGAATGATTATATGCTTTAAGCAAACTTTAAACATCGCCAAATATAAGGATGGATACGAAGATATGGTCACAAGAGTGTGTGTTTGATAAACAATGATATCGAGGCAACATAGACATCATTCGAAGAAAGCACCTCAAATAATTTAAGTGATGGCCATAGTCCCATTGTCATGGGTACTGGAAAGAACATATATGATATTCATTTAAATGATTACATATACACGACAAACAATCACAATCGAATACGCAATTAGAGTGCCTTTGATAATTAAAAATGCAAACTCAACACTGATCATTATAGGAGAACATACTATCCCAGTGAAGACAATATGATGTGTTGGTGCCATGTTTTGCTGAGCCAGCTAGTCGAATGATTTCAAGGCGTCTAATGTTTATCATACTTGGATAGAGTTAATTATTTGCTCAGGTGTGTTATCGTACAATAGGTAAATAAATCGACAATTACTATTGATTGGGAGAAAGGATTATATGTTTGCACCTTATAATATGCCCAATATAATTAATAATAAGGAAGGTGCAATCACAATTAAGAGTTTATGAAGAGAGACATCTATTCACATTGCTCCCTTTCAAATATATATATATATATATATATATATATATATATAAAGGCAGAGCATATACCAAAAAAAAATAGAACATATTTCTCTTTTTATAAGAGCAAAAACATTTATTGTATGGAGGAATAAGGAGCTCATTATGACTTTGTAATATAAATTCTATTAGTTTATTTTATAATAAAATAAAATGTTCTTTGTTTATTTTAAAGGCATAGAGATTCAAACTACAAATGAATCATCCTTTGTAATTATTTTTTGGAATTCTGTATACAATTTAAACATCGGATAAGTGGACATGAACATTTAGCATTTTAAATTTTATCATTGTAGGTATTGTGAAATATTAAATCTTTTCTGTATCTGTGTCCAGTTTGTCTCCCTACCAGAGGAGTTAAAGCTCAATTTGGAGTAATTTAAAATTGCATATATCTTTGATCTGTCGCATCTTGATTATTTAATTGTTGGTAGTAAACTGTGTAAAACATTATAAAGTTGTATGTGAAAATTCACTAAAGTCGACTCTATTGCTCGGATGAGCAAAGGCATTGGTCTTTCTATTATTGAAGTCAGAAAATCTATATATTTCTTCCTACAAGCATCAAATTAATTTCGCAAAACATTCAACCATTATCCAACATCCAGTTTTCATTTTCATTGAGTTTGAGGACTTTGCTAGCCGGAGAACTCCAGAACTTTAAATTCGCTATAGAAAAGCCTTGAACCAAATAGTTAGCATTGGAGCTTGCCTGGGTGTAGTGGAGCCTGAAGTGCAAGGGAATCAAAAAGTATTCCTATTCGTTGGCCATAACTGATTGAGAAGTGGTAGGATCTTGGATTTCCAATCTACGGTCTTGGGAACCAACAGATTGGCGACTCTACTGGGGAACTATCCATCAAATATTTTGGAAGGTTACTTAGTTTGATTTACAAGAGATTTTGAGAAATTTTATTCTCCCCATTCGAGTCACTCAATACGAACAGATTGGCAACTCTACTGGGGAGAGTTGCTCACAATAGATCATTGTGAAGTTACCCAGAATTTCAAATTTTGCAGACCAGAATCAGTTAGTAGTTATATTTGTTTCTTTAGAAGCGTACTCTGTTGGAAGTGAGAACCTAGGAAGATCAATGCATTCCTCGAAAGAGGTGGCGATTCTATTTAATAAAGGCTTTCAGTTGGTAGCTCTACTAAGGGAGAGGACTCAGAAGGAAGTGATTTGATTCTCTAACATAGACAATATGTACTACGATCAATAGGTGGATCTCTGTTACACCATGGAGGAAGAATACATACACCTTTTAGATGCATTTTTCAATCTGGAAAGATATGAAGGCGAGACATTGGCACACTTATTTATAAGGATGGTGGATATTTTTCGGGAAGTACCTTCAGACATCATGCCTTCACACAAGGAATTGATAAAAAAATTTTGTCAGTTGGGAATCTCACTTAAAGATCTTGATTTGATGCTTCTCTTCCAAATATTGGATGAAAGTCCCAGTTATATATCTCCTTTGGATGCATTTTTGAATTTAGAAAAGCAAGAAGATGAATCTGCAACACAATTCTTTATGAGGATGTTTAATGCTTATCAAGAAATACCTTCAGAATATAGACCTCCATCATCTGCTCTTCTCAATAGGATGCGAGAACTAGGGCTCTTGTAAGATCATCAGTTTATTAATTTTTTCAAACTTATGGATAATGAGCTGGTTGCAGAGGAAAATGAATGCAAGATTGAAGTAACATATGAGTCAAATGAAGTTTCAGATTCAAATGGAGATGAAAATTTTGAACATTCTGAAGGAGAATCAGCCCATGATGATACTTATATGCCTACAGATGACAATGAATGTGAAAATGTGGAAGAGGATTCTCTAAGTGTAGAGGAAATTTCAGCCTTGTTAGATTGGGAATATCAGAAACATATTGAAAGAAATGGTCCAAATTTTTTCCCAAATCACCATGGTGAGCAAGGTGATGGATCAGTGCATTCTCAAGAGGTATTGGATGAAGGAGATGGTAATTCACGGGAATCATATAGCGAGGATGAAGTAGAACTGCATACAATGTATGAACATGGGGAAATTTTAGAAGATAATATTGATGAAGACATTAGTCTTGTTGATAACATATTTGTTGATCTGGATGAAAGCTCTCATGATAGTATGCCTCAATTTTCTATATTCTTGAACCCATTATTTGAAGAAGTGATAGAAGATACATCTGAATTCACTATATTTTCAAATCCATTGTTTGAAGAAGACTTCCAATGCAGCCAAATCCATCAGCACCATGATGAAGATAGAAGGCCTGATGACAGCTTTGAAGATGATGAGACTCAAGATATGAATGAGGAGGTGTATTTAGCAAATGAGCCATGTACTAGTTTGTCCAATGAGCAGCAATTGTTTCAAACATGTGAAGAAGACACAAAATCAGATGTGTGATAAGGAGAGCATATTGGAGCTAAGTTCTGAAAACTTTCCTAATGTACTATCTAATCAGGTTCTTGATGAGAGAGAGGTAACATTTCTTGAATGCAAGTTATCTTCAAACTCTTTTTGTGAAGATGGGTCAGATTGTGTACATAAAGATCTTCCATTCAGCAGAAACTGCAGTACATCAAATGATCTCTCAAAGCCTAAACATAAGACAGATACCAAAGATTGCATTGATCAAACAGATCCATTAAGTGTTGTCCATAAAAATGATGCATCAGATTCGGTAAGGGTTCAGATGTTGGGGTTGAACGATGCAGAAATTTATCTATTTTTAAATACTCTTGTTGATGAAGAAAGGGCAAATTCTGATCCAAAACAAATGATGAAAGGAAAGATACCATGATCAGAAGAAACAAAGTGTTACACAAACAGAATCAAGTGTTTCATAAAGGGAAGAATCAAGTTTCATTTTTTTGGGGGGCTTGGGGCCACCCAATCTCACCCTTGCATCATGTTAAGCATGGATGCTTGGTCTGCTCCTCCAGAGATAGCTGGAATCTCGCTATGCCCACAAGGAGCATACGTCCCTAGAAAGAGCCATTGATTCCAAATACCATGGCAAAGGGAGAATCTTTAGATCTTACGCACTACTTATGTTCAAGCAATATGCTACAAAGCATTGAGAGTCATGATCAGGAGAATGTAGAAAAAAAAATGGTTCATATATGTATGTCAGCACTTTACAAAAGTATCTGATATCAAACATATAATGGAAATGTTCTAAAGCACTGTCCAAGATGCAAATGAATATTTCAGAACGGAAGGATTACATTTATGCATCGAGTTGTTTGAACAGTTCAAATCTTATGAAGCTCATTATTTCTTTTTGGACGAAAATGGAGTCAAACTTCTAAGAGATTGTAGACTAGTCCATATGTTGAAATATTGCTATCAATGTCAAAGTTGAGTTCAAAGGAGAGATTGATGCACTGAAGAATGCATTGAAGAGATGACAATAAAGATGTGAAATTCTAAAAAAAGAAAACATCATCTCCAAGAAACATATTAATATGAATACATCTATTGAATCAGCTACATGAGTAATTTAGATGAGTGACTATAAAGAGATGGAAGTGACAGTCACATAATTATATCAACCACTATAAATATGCAAATTGTTATTGGCAAAAGGCTATGTGGTGATCTAGAGAGAACAAGTGTGATATTGTCGAGTATTGATCATATATGTACAGAAATGTATGAAAACATTGGGAAGCATATATGATTGTATAGGAAATAATGAACTGGAGCATAAATTGACTAGTAGCAAACTCAAGAATATGCATATCACGAAGATGTAAAGATTGGGTAAAAATCATTATCATTGAATCAGGATGAGTCTATATCAAGAAGAAACGATGCCAAGAGCAAGTGTAGGAGTTTGTAGAAACTGAAAATGCTCTTGCAAGATGAATACTAGTGCGGTACAATTCATGTTAAATGCAAATGAGGGATTTCGTTTGTGAGATGAATTTCAATCATTGCCCAAATAATGATTATATGCTTTAAGCAAACTTTAAGGATGGATACGAAGATATGGTGACAAGAGTGTGTGTTTGATAAACAATGATATTGAGGCAACATAGCCATCATTCGAAGGAAGCACCTCAAATAATTTATGTGATCGCCATAGTTCCATTGTCACGGGTATTGGAAAGAACGGATATGGTATTCATTTAAATGATTACATATACACGACAAACAATCACCATCAAATATGCAATTAGAGTGTCTTTGATAATTAAAAATGCAATCTCAACACCGATCATTATAGGAGAACATATGATCCCAATGAAGACAATATAATGTGTTGGTGCCATGTTTTGCTGAGCCAGCGAGTTGAATGATTTCAAGGTGTCTAATGTTTATCATACTTGGATAGAGTTAATTATTTGCTCAGGTGTGTTACCAGACAATAGGTGAATAAATCGACAATTACTATTAATTGGGAGGAAGGATTATATGTTTGCACCTTATAATATGTCTAATATAATTAATAATAAGGAAGGTGTGATCACAATTAAGAGTTTATGAAGAGAGGCGTCTATTCACACTGCTCCTTTTCAGATATATATATAATGGCAGAGCATATACGCAAAAAAAATATAGAACATATTCGACATCTTTTATAATAACAAAAATATTTATTGTATGTAGGAATAAGGAGCTCATTATGACTTTGTAATATAAATTCTATTATTTTATTTTTGTAATAAAATAAAATGTTCTTTATTTATTTTAAAGGCACAGAGATTTAAACTACAGATGAATCATCCTTTGTAATTATTTTTTGGAATTCTGTATACAATTTAAGTGTCGGATAAGTGGACATGGTCATTTAGCATTTTAAATTTGATCATTACAGGTATTGTGAAATATTAAATCATTTCCATATCTGTGTCCAGTTTTTCTTCCTACCAGAGGAGTTAAAGCTCAATTTGGACTAATTTAAAATTGCATATATCTTTGATCTGTCGCATCTTGATTATTTAATTGTTGGCAGTAAACTGCGTAAAAGATTATAAAGTTGTACGTGAAAATTCACTAAAGTTGACTCTATTGCCTAGATGAGCAGAGGCACTAGTCTTTCTATTATTGAAGTCAAAAAATCTATATATTTCTTCCTACAAGCATCAAATTAATTATACAAAACATTCAACCATTATTCAACATCCAGTGTTCATTTTAATTGAGTTCGAGGACCTTGCCAGCCGGAGAACTCCAGAAGTTTAAATTCACTATAGAAAAGCCTTGAACCAGATAGTCAGCGTTGGAGGTGAAGGTTTACCCGCCTAGGTGTAGCGGAGCCTGAAGTGTAGGGGAATCGAAAAGGATTCCCGTTCGTTGGCCATAACTGATTGAGAAGTCCTATCAGAGAAGTGGCAGGCTCTTGGATTTCCAATCTGCGGTTTTGGGAACCAACAAACCTCACAACTATCATGAATTTCATATGAATAAGAACTCAAAAAATCACAGCTGAAAACTTTTTTCCATTAAGAGTCTCAAAATCTAACAAGAAAGGAAACAATAATTGAAAACTCTTTTCCAACAAGAGTCTCAACTGTTACAATATTGAAGGCTTTAACATCATATATAAGAGATGGGGATTTCCATAGTCACTCCCTCTCAACCAAGAACAACTCCTTGTGAAGCTGAACATCTCCTAAAGATCATCGTTGTTGCATCTTGCAACCAATAGAGATTAAATTTACATCAACTTATCATAAAGATAATCAAGGACTACTTTGATCAATGCAACAATATCGTGATAGTATCCTCCCTTTGAGGTTGGCCATCTCCCTCTGAATATGTAACATCACAGCAACATTCCCATCTCATTACTTCTTGTTGCACCTTGATTTTGCAACCAAGAGAGATACACCTTTCATTAATATCAAAGGCATACTATTTTTAGTTATATGAGCTATACAAAACTAGAAAACTTATCTCCTTGATGTTGTACTTATCTCCAAACCGAAAAAAAATGCTGCAAAAGTCTTAGAGTCTAACATATATTAACAAAAATCAATCATTCATTGATCAAGCATATGCTTATTGCTGCAAATACATAGATTAAGGATAAATTTGCACATCTATTACTGCAAATAGAGTCGATCGAACCGTATCACGTACAATTGAGAATATGACAACACTTTGAGAAGGTTGATATCACTGCTCAGGGAGAGAAATATTCTTAGAAAATTATTCTACCCAAATAAATTAAAAGAATTCCAACTAAATAAAATATGTAGGCTTCTTAAGATTAGACTACGAATAAATAAATACTTAGCCTTCTAAAGAATGCTCCAATCTCAACATTTAGATCCCTTATCCTTCGCCATGCAACCCACAATGAAGAACAAAGAATTTCGTTATAATTTCAAGCACTTGAATAATCATATGGATATAAAAAACGATGGGAAAAAAGTAATAACTACTGAAGAAAGGATACAACTAAACATAACGCCCACTATGGCCCTTCTTTGTTTGTTAATACAGATTGCTTTACAACGTTGATGATATTCTTGATGCCTTTAAACAAAATTTAGGTCCACAAGCATAGGTTCCATCTCAAAGGCGGAGATATGCATTGGTGCATCTCCCATTTACTCTATTGCTCAGACGATATAGGAGACAATGTTAGTGTGACCAAAACTGATTGCTCGACGTCCATATTAGCCAGTTTGTCTTGCTCGCCTTTGTTATCATGGTATATCTCTAGGAGGTATTTCTCGAAGCAAACAACGAGGAGCCTAAAGAGTTGATCGATTTCAGCAACATCCTCTTGAGGCGACCAACTCTCGGGGTACTCATGGCGGTTGAAAGCCTACACATATCTCACAGCTAGGGGCTCCAAATGCATCACATGCTGTAAAGGTCATGATTTGCTTTACTGTTGTGTCTATTGACCATACTATTGAACCTTCTGATGATAAAGAATCTTCCTGCCGTGACAAACACGACTCTCCTCTCTTATTAGTTGTAGAAATAACAAGCTTATTTGCAAAAAATATGCTATCACACGGATCCTCAAAGCATTAGAGCCTTCTTGCTTCCCACGAATGACAAAGAATGTTGAAGGGTTATTAAGGAAACCATGAAATCGAACATGAAGACAAAAACAATGATTTTTTCTTTCAAAAACTTTTTGCTAGATGAAGCTACCCGTGCATGCGGTCTAACAAAGCAGCTTCTAGCAGAATCATTTGACTTGAGTGACGACAATGGCACTGTAGGAGGGGCAATAAAAATAGTACAATTGAAGCATGCCAACGACCCGTCACTCCAATCACGGGGCCAACCTTCCAAATGTAGAAAGCAATGAGAGGAACTAATGAATGAGAAAGCGATTGAAGGGTTAGACACTTATGAATTGATCACTGCATCATGAATAATGTCTTTCATTGAATGAGCACTTTATCAGCTCACTACAGTTCCATTTGAGACAGATAACAATGAGCATAATCTCAAAAACACAACTAGTACTTACAACCGTCCATATGCAACGCACTGCATCACAGGAAAGCCTCAACCTATACATATCACTTAATGAATACTTAAGCAAATTGTAATAGATATACAACTTAGAAAATAAGAGAAGCCTTTTTTATTTTCTGTCATCAAACTAGGCTCTAATACCATGTTAGGAATTTAACCCAAAAATCAATGATAAACAACAATAAGAAAGAGCCAAAACTGAAACAATAAACACTAGAATTTACCCTAGGAAAACCCTTCCAAAATGAAGAGAAAAACTCAGCCACACAACAAAAGATCAGTTTATCAATGATAAAATATTCAAGAGTACAATGTCTTTGCTTGATATATATATATATATATATATATATATATATATATATATATATAAAGAGGAGAGACTCTTCACATGACAACTAAAGGTCTCTTGAGTTTTCCAAAATATGATTCTTTATTATCAAATACAACTCTTCATATTTCCATGCTTCAACGCATGCTGTATGACACATGTCTTAATATTTAACATTACAATTTATCATAAATGTCCTTTTCAGTTGAAGGTGACCATAACAATATTAATGCCTAGAGATAAAGATCTCTATCGCAACTACAATCTCCAACACATACCAATAACTTATTCTCATCCTCCATCCAAACAATCTAATAAGGCTTAGGGTGCTTCATCCTTGGTAATTGCAACTTTGTAACCAATTCTTTTGATGCCACTTTATCAAAGCTACCACTATCAATGATCACTTCACAACTTTCACCTGTAACCTTACATTTGGTCTTGAATGGGCTTTTCCTCAACACAAGGTCTTCAATAACTTCTTCATTTTGCAAGGTTCTTTTAACCATCAGGTTCTCTTGTTCTTGTCCATTCAATGAATTAGGTGAATCTTTTTGTACCAATGCAGTTTGCTACTGCTACCAACTTTCTTGTTTGAATTAAGACATTCAAATGCCCATTGATCTCCTTCTCTACACTTGAAACAAGTGCATTTAAACCAAATCCTATCTTCTCTCTTATGATTGTTACCCCATTGAATGGCCCCATAACTTCCTCTACCCCTATATGAACTTTTTTCTTTTCATTCTGATTTGCCCTTGTCTTGGTTAGACTTATCTCGATCTGAATGAGATCTGCTACTCTAACCATAGGATCTACCTCTTCCTCTAGGAAATCTACCAACTCTACCTCTTTGCCTTTGGTCATGCCTCTTGTTCAACTTTTCTTCTGCTCTCAATGCCAAATCGATATGCTTCCTCAATAATATCTATCTTGACCAAACTGATTTCATCTTGTATAGAAGTCATCAATCCATTCAGGTACCTAGAAACCTTTTCTACTTTATCATCGATGTGTTCAGATCTGATATGCAACTTGTAGAATTCCTGAATGTAATCCTTTACAGTCATATCCTTTTGCTTCACGTTTTGTAATTTCTTCAACAAACTAACTTGATAATCACTTGGAAGGAATTTACCCTTCAACTTACCATCCATCTTAACCCAAGTCTTAATCTTTTCTTTCCCTCTTCTTTGTCTATCGGTCTACAAATTTTCTCACCATAAAGATGCATGTCCTTTCAATTTTGTACTTGCAATCTTCACCTTCTTATCAATTCATGTATTTTCATAAAGTACTTTTCCATCTCACAGATACAATCTAACAATTCATCAGCATCAAGCTTACCATCATAATCAAGAGGATTAAAATGTGGCTCGACGTTCACTCTTGTCAAGGCTTTCAAGAATCTTTCATCACCTTGCTCAAGATTAGGATTTCGTGCTTCCACTTCCTCAACTTCATCTTCATTAACATCCTCAATAGGTCTTCCTCTTCTTTGGGCTGTTTTAATAGATTCAATCCTTGGTGCAATTTGTCTCAAAATATCCATGATAGCAGGATCTGCATTTCCTCTTCCATGGACCACTACAAGCTATAGGTCAAACACAAGTTTGCAACCCTATAACCAATCCAATTAGGCTCTACAAGATCACTACCCTTTGCAAGTTATAGTTCAGATTTGATATCTGCCACTCTACAACCAAATTATAGGGTTTACAATACGATCCAAACTTTAGTTAACTTCCACAATGAACAAAACCTTGCTTTGATACCACCTAACGCATACAAGGATGGAAAAACTCCCAATGGAGATGTCCAACCAAGCAACATGAGTAAACACAGGGAAGCAACAACAACAAGAATGAGAAAAAGAACAGGTTCACTTGATTATATGCTGATCCAATGACAATTTGCCTTCAAACATGCTGGGCAACAAGTCTACCCGTTTGCAGCCTATAATTATTGACTTGATCAAATGTGCGATCACAAATGCACGAGAGCTCAACCTCTAGATCTTTCTATATTGTCACAATAGCTTGATACATCGTGAATATTCCATATATAGCCATTGTGACATGCAGGTCGGTTCAAAAGAATCACAATTTCCAATAATTACAAAACGTGTTACACAAATAGGTCTGACCCTCAAATATAAGGTGAGTGACTGAACGACTTAGCATATAAGGATGTGCGAGCCAAGATATAGGTCCACACATGATCAAAGAATCACCTCGAAGAGCCACAAATCATTATGCGCAAAAGCAGTCATTGCACAATTGAAATACCACACCTTGCTCAAGTTGCCAATGAAGAACATGCTGCTTGAGGATAAATGAATTGAAACTCGAAGTATACGAAACCATAAGATGCACAATTATATGAAAATGATCTAGGATAAGTCCTTATCAAGAAGCCAAGACTGCATGCTGAAACACAGGACTTGAAGAATTGCGCACACAAACAAATAGATTGGAAAACTGGAAAAGAAACAAGATATAACAAAACGATGTATGATTGCCAAGAATCCATGATGCTCCTGCATCATAAACTCTCCTTAATACTAAGCTGGAATATAAACTATATGAACCAAAAATAAAATTGCTCATGAGATGCATTTTTGCAAATTTTAAAACTACCTAAAACATTATGAAATTTGACCAAAATAGCCCACATTGATAGATGGTTTCCTTTGCTATTGCATATACAATCCAAAACATTCCACTACGGTCCTTGATAGTGTAATATCCCCATCATAAAATAGATTATTAATCAAACTATTATTAATGGGCCGATTGATTTAATTTATCTCGGACCCATTTTTGTTTTGTTTCCGTAGTTTGTGTTGTTGGCGGCTATCGTTGCACACCCTCGGAAAGTTTTCCCTGACAGGTATTTAAGCACTGCTTGCAGGTAGTCTTTAGATATGCAATTTGGATTATTTTCTCTGTATTGTGAATTCCTGTTGGAGTTCTTTGTTATTCACCATTTGAGAAGTGGAAGACCTTCCCTTTTTGGTTTATCTGATTTCGGTGGGATTCAACTCTCACCCTATTCCGTTGCCTGTAATACTTCATTCAGATCTGAAATCGGAGCATCATCTTTTGGCATATATTAATGGAAGAATACTTGTGTTCAAATATCTATTCTTGTTTGGCTTGTCTGATAAAATTGGGATTAGTAGTTTACAACTATCTTCCATCCATACCCCATCCCTTTTTGGCAATCTTCATTGCACTCCGTACTGCACTCTACCATCCGTACAGCCTCCAAGTCCACCGTACTGTTTGCAAGCTTCCCGTATGCCCTACATACATATACCGTACAACCCTTCATATCTCTACCGTACAACCTTCATTGCTATTCCTCCGTACTTGGTTGCTCTACCTCCACCATACGACCATTGTGGCCTATCGTACGATCCTCCAACACCACGACATTTGGTTTCCCTTACCGTACATCTAACCTCATCAATTCCATACGGTCCCTCCTAATTGCTTCCTGTAGGCATTGTACAGTAGTTCCATTGCTATCAGACACAAGCGTATAATCATTCTTGGTGAATAATTGATAGTTCTGTGTAGGGTTGTGACAGAAGGGAATTAGAATATTGCAGTGGTATCAGATCTTCGATTCTACTAGCCTGTGGACAGTGAATGAGAGTTTATAGCTGGAAGAGAAGGAGAACCCATTCCGTTGATATAATGGCTGCCAAACTAGAACCCATAGCTGACAAACTCATGGCACTACTGAGAGAACTTGCGAGGAATTAGGCACAGATTAGTTATACTCAGCGACTCATGGAAGAGATTCTCAATAAGTTGGCAGACAATAAAATATCCGTAGAATAAAATGGTCACAGCGCGGACTTCGTGTAGGGTAAGGCAAACCCTCATCCAACATGCTCTCAACCTTCCATGCCATCTTTTCCCCCACGGATGGAGACATCACCCGGAGGGAAGCAACCGACCTTTGAAGAAATGCAAGAACAACTGAGAGAAGACTAGAAGAATGCGAATTTTGTGGAAGATATATCCTACAAAGATTATGCAAATCTGAGAATGAGATATTCGGGAGGCGGAAATAGAGGATATTTTAATGACGATCTTAGGAGGAAGTTAAGTAAATCTGTCACCATTTGATGGATTTGGCTCCATAACTGCGCAAGCATGGGTAATGAAGGCAGATACTTCCAGTTTAATCCCATGCTAGAAGAAGAAACAATTAAATTTGTGGCCTTACACTTGGAGGGAGTTACGCATGAATGATGGCATCATGACACCATCACATCGGGGCATGATCAAATAAATATCTATGCGGAATTCACTCAGAGATTGATAGGTCGATTTGACAGTAAAGATTTGGAACTCAATTTCAAAGATTTGGCGCAACTAAGGCAAACTGGATCGGTTGACCAGCACATTGAAGAATTTTAGAAACTCTCTGTTTTGGTCACGGACATTTTTGAAAGAAGACAAATAGTACTCTTCATCGACGAACTAACAAAACCACTGAAGGGTTGGGTGAAAGGAAAGGACAATGTGGTTGCAGATGCTTTGTCTAGGAAACTTGCCATTTGCTTACTAACCCAGATTTCAGCTGATTGGAAAACACATTTGTTGGTAGAATATTCCAAAAACACATTTGCCTGTGAACTAATGGATGGCAACACCCAGGATGATCGGTACAAAGTGGTGGATGACATCATTTACTATAAGAATCGGATATTTTTAGTATCAGAATCCTAATTGAAGTAGAAAATCTTGAAGGAGGTACACGGCTCACCCTTGGCAGGACCCCTGATCTTTCTCAAAACGTACAGACATATCAGGGAGAGGTTTTCATGGAAAGGACTTAAAGAAGACGTATTGTAGTATGTAAGAGAGTGTGCGGTTTGCCAATAGAACAAATCCAAACGTACTTTACGTGCTGAGTTACTGCAACCTCTGCCAATTCCAGAACATAAATGGGAATGTATCTTGATGGATTTCATAGCTGGACTTCCCAAGGTGAATGGAAAGGATTGTATCTTTGTGGTGGTTGACAAATTGACAATGTACACACATTTCTTCACCATCCCCTTAGATTTTCAGGCCACACAAGTTGCTGATCTATTTTTTAGAGAAGTCTTTCGTCTGCATGGGTTACCCTGGAACGTTGTCAGTGATCAGGATGGGCGATTCATTAGTATCTTCTGGACAAAATTGTTTCGGTTGGTAGGGACAAAATTGTCACCAAGTACTAATTACCACCCTCAGACAGATGGACAAATGAAGATTGTGAACAAGTGGCTCAAAGGTTACCTTTAGAACTACATTTCGGCACAACAAGAAGCGTGGGTCAAATGGATACACCTAGGGGAATATTGTTACAATACCACATACCACATGTCCATCGGAATGACACCATTCAAAGATCTATACCAGTACGAACCCCTCTCCTTCATCAACATAGTTCTGGGAGACAGTGGCGCACCAAGGGCAAGGAACTGGCTTCAAGAGGGACAGGACATCCTAAGATACCTGAAAGAAAACTTACAACAGGCACAAAATCAATAAAAGATGTATGTCGACAGACACCGAATAGAGAGGAGTTTCGAAGTAGGAGTCTTGGTCTACCTTAGGCTCCAGCCATATCGACAATCCTCATTGAAGAAAAGGGAAAAGAAAAATTGAAGCCATGATTTTATGGTCTTTATCGTGTAGTGGGCCGCATCGGTGAAGTCACTTACGAGTTGGAACTTCTAGAGGGGAGTCGTATTTATAATGTTTTTCACGTTTCCTACCTAAGGAAAGCTGTGGGATAGAACGTCACGGTAGCTACAGACCTTCCGCCGCTCAATGAAGAAGGAAAGATCATATTGGAACCAATAGAGATTATTAAAGTATGTGAGAAGACCTTGCAGAACTGAACGGTGAAGGAATATTTGGTACGTTGGAAACACTTGCCGCTGGACGACGCAACCTGGGAAGTTGAGCACATTCTATAGCATCCAACATTGCGTTTGCTTGAGGACAAGCAAATTTTGGGATGGGAGGATTATAATATCCCTGTCATAAAATAGATTATTAATCAAACTACTGTTAATGGGTTGATTGATTTAATTTATATCAGACCCATTTTTGTTTTGTTTCCGTAGTTTGTGTTGCCATCGATTATTGTTGTACACCCTTGGAAAGTTTTCCTTGACGGGTATTTAAGCACGACTTGTAGGTAGTCTTTAGATATGCAATTTGGATTATTTTCTTTGTACTGCAAATTCTTGTTGGAGTTCTCGGTTGTTTGCTATTTCGGAAGTGAAAGATCTTCCCTATTTGGTTTATCCGGTTTCGGTGGGATTCAACCCTCACCCTATTTCATCGCTTGTATTACTTCGCTCAGATTTGGCAAATCGGAGCATCATCTTTCGGCATATATTAATTGAAGGATACTCATGTTCAAATATCTATTCTTCTTTGGCTTGTTTGATAAAATCAGGATTAGTAGTTTATAACTAGCTTCCATTCATACCCCATTCCCATCTGGCAATCTTCATTGCACTCCGTACTGCACTCTACCATCCGTACGACCTCCAAATCCACAATACTGTTTGCAATCTTACTGTACGGCCTTCATAACTTACCGTACAACCTGCATGCATATATTGTATGACCCTTCATATCTCTATCGTACAACCTTCATTGCTATTGCTCTGTACTTGGTTGTTTTACCTCCACCGTACGACCCTCCAACACCATGGCATTTTGGTTTCCCTTACCCCACATCTAACCTAATCAATTCCGTACGGCCCCTCCTAATTGCTTCCTGTAGCCATCGTACAGTAGTTCCATTGCTATCAGACACAAGCATATGATCATTCTTTGCGAATAATTGATAGTTCTGTGTAGGGTTGTGACAGAAGGGAATCAAAATATTACAGATAGCTGCAACTTAAAGACCCCCATTATTCTACCAAGCCCCCTGGAACAACATTGGTTTGATCTTGACTTTCCTGTGGTAGGTTTACCCCATGCTCAATTACTTGATTTGGCGAATTTGTTGCTCTTGCATTGTCCTGTGTTGCATCCCCTCCAGTATTTGACCCCATTGCAATATTCAGATCTGGAATAGGAGGGTGAACGTGTATCTGATTTTCAGTTGGGTCGTGTTCTATCAAGATCAATAGAGCATTTACTTTCTGATGGATTGATGAGACCAAATTATCACCTAGTATCCTCCCATTTGGTGAATTTGTTGCTCTTGCATTGCCCTGTGTCGCATACTCCCTAGTATTTTTCCCCACTGCAATTATTAGATCTGGAATAGGAGGGTGAACATGTATCTCATTTTCATCTGGGTCATGTTCTAGCAACACCAACAGAGCATTTACTTTTTGATGGATTGACAAGATCAAATTATCACCTAGAATCCTCCCATTGGCTTGCAGAGCATGCTTGAGTTACCTGAAATTCTGTCTTTCTAAGGTTTTCTTAATATTGTCATATGCAATCATGTAGGTGTGACCATTTAGTAAGAGGTGTGAGGGAAAATGTCCACCATTGTGGGCTTGACCCTTCCAGAAGTCATAACATTGCACAACCCTTAAAATCTTACTGTCATCCATAATATCAAGTAAAATGTATGACTGGAGCAAATCCATTGAATTGGAAAGGAACACAGACAATATTTGTGATGGAAAAATGAGTTTGGGAGAGTGTGGAGAAAGAGCATCCTGACCAATTAACCACCAAACTGCTTTGTGAAGGTGAAGCCTGTTAATGTTGAAAATTTGCCCCTAAAAATCATCTATGACATGGCCTCTGATTGGCATTTCCCATTCTTCAACTTGAATCTTTGCTCTGTAGTTACACAACATATGCTTCATGTGTATGTTCTTGCAAACCCTGCACACAACAAACTTTTATATCTCATTCCTCTGTGGACGGCAATTCCTGATTCATGTCAGTTTATATCTCTGCAACCCAATTACCATGTAAGCAGTAAATTCGGAATGGGGAAAAAACTAATGCAAAGCAGATAAAATATCATTAGAACACTACTTCCGATGATTCCGGACACGAAATGAAAGTCTGCATTCAATTAACATAAAAATTAGCATAAAAACTGCCCCTTATACTGGGCTGAAAGCCTTCGCTTGTGCCACGTGTGCTTCCATACATGCAATTAGTTGGGATCAATCTTTCTCAAATCCTCCGTAGAAGCAATTTTATCTTATTTTTCACCGTGCACGTCTGGAAAATCCTGCATTGATGTCATCAACCCCCATCATATCAACTCCCATCATATTACACTATCAATACCACATTTTATTGTGATTGTAATGTGACCACTTAATTGATGTGTATTTCACTTTGAATTAGATTTGCTAGTGCTGGATAGTTTAGGAGATCAAAAGTCTCATCTAAAGTGTCAATGTCCATACCACCCCCATATTTGCCCAATAGTCAGCAAGCTTATTCCCCTCCTGATAAGTGGGAGTCAACACGTGACAGTCAATTGAATCAAGAATTTGCCATGCTTGTCGAAGGATGTTTTTAATGTGCCAATGATAACTTTCCCCGTTTTTGCCTGCATTAAATTATAATTAATGAATCCACTTCTATATGTATCATCCTTAATCCCATCCTTTTAACCACTTGTTTGTAGTGTAGTAATGCATGAGACTCAGCTGCATTATTTGTTCCATGCAGAAGAGATATTGCTTTTCCTGCTAACAGCACACCAGATTGTTTCCTAATGCATATCCCTTCCCTGGAAGCCGTTGGATTTCCCCTTGACAGTCCATAAAAGTTCATTTTGACAGATTGAGCTGATGGAGGATGCCATTTTATAAGACTCCATCAAAGTTCATTACTACCTCTTATATCATCCTCCATTTCCATTTTCTATCCAGTCAAAACTAAATTATTTGTGATATTGAAAAATGAATTTATAGTATATATTGTAAGTTTTCCTCGTACACCTTTCCTCATCACAATTTTCTCTTTATGATGTGGCTTTGGAGGTTTAATGTAAGCATCAAAATATAATCTATTTTTATATCAAATTACTATAATAGCTTTAGGGCTCAGCAGTTTCTGATTTCGTTGAACACTTCATATTAGTAGGGAAGGAAAGTTTTGAAAAGAGGTGTGTTAAATGGGAAAAAAATGTGCGAGGTGATGGGACTCTAAATTTTGGCAAATTTTAGAGCTCCGAACACCATGACAAAGGGAAAATCTCTAGATCTTACCCACTACCAATATGCTTCAAATCAAGAAAAGTTATTATGAGAATGGTGGGAGACATTAATTATTGAAATTGATGACTAGACTATCAGACTGTGATTTGTTTTTCATGGAATATATGCTGGTGAACTAGTATGCCATACTGGCCCAATCATTTGTGTTGAATACTTGAGTGCTGACAAAGCGTGAGAAATGTTGAGTGAGTTGTCTGCTGAAGCTTTCAAACAAAAGTACTTACATGCTTTGAGATTTTGGTTATGCATAATTTCTTGATGGGACTCTTCAGATTGAAGAAAGTCATGCATGACTTCTGATTCTGAAAAAGCGTTAGACAGGAACAAATTTTTGACAAGCTTTTAAGATTGAAGGAAATGCAACTCCAGAATAAGGGATAAATTTTCAAGCTGCAGGAATGCCCAGAAAACCAAACACGTTCCAGAGTAGCACTGGTTTTAAAGCCATGAGAAAGACAATGTCATCATGTGTTCCTCCACCAGAGATCAATGTGTTTTAGACAATATGCCTATCAAAGATAGAATGATCGAACCTTAGATCCCCAACTCTGAAAATCATTGCAAACTGCAACTACTGCAGTATTGAGGAAATATGAATTGAGAAAGCTGGTTTTACAATCATAAAGTATTTTCTGAATCAACAAAGATTCCAGTATATTGTGCAGCCCATTTTCGAAACGCAAATAACCTAAGTTGCCGATTCGGGTTCGGGTTCGGGGTTCGGTTCGTGGGTTCGGGCAATTTTTTTTTTCCCATTTGGGTTCGTGGTTGGGTTCGTTAGTATATATATATGCAAAAAAAATATAAACTCATATAGTTGTAAAAGTAAAACTAAGTCATTCCATAGTATGAATATATCAATGTTACTTGATTATTGATCAATGCCAAATGTCAAAGATAAACATTAAATACTCACTCATTAATCTATGCTAATGTTGTAAATAAAATCATACATTGAATTACTAAAATGCAAAATGGAATTTCAAAACATAGACTACTTCATCAGATTGATAGATAATAAATTATGACTTAATAAAGTTTGAAACTGTGAAACATAGTGATAAATCATAAATGACTCAATGAGTCAGTCACAAATGTTTAAACATAGTTTATCAAAGATGCAAATGCTCTTCAAGGGTCAAATGGGTCATCAAAATATGAGGGATCAATGGCTTCATCCTCATCTATATCATCGACATTTTCCACATCATTGGAACCCAAACCGGTTCCACTAGCCCCAGATGCAGCCACATCCTCCTCCTCGTTCTCCTCTTCATCTAGCAAGGCAATTCTAGATATATCTTGGACAGTCATATCCAAGTTAGAAGTCTCAGGTAGTACATCCCCCAACTTCTTTGGTCCCTTCTTATATCTTGGATCCTTGCGTGATAAGAGGCGCCAGTTGTTGTGAATAAATACTAAGTCCTCTGCTTTCTTCGAACCCAACTGGTTACGCTTCACTGAGTGGATAAAGGAGTATGTACTCCAATTTCGCTCAGCAACAGAAGAGCTTGCAACCTAGAGAGACAACCAACAAATTTTTAAAAATTAGCTAAGTAATTTTACAATACAATAGGAATTTAAGAGTGCTAATTCAACAAGCTAAGTGGCCATAAGAAAAGGAGAAAAAACTTAAATACATACTTGTGACAAGATCTTAATGGCAAGAGGTTGGAGGTACATGTAACTTTCCCCATGTAAGTACCACCATCCAATGGCATCCAATTTACTTTGGTCATTGATTGCATCAGGCTCTGCATTTTTGCTTGAGACAAAATCAACAAACTCTCTCCTAACATTTGATGCCACATCAGGATCACTAAAGAGCCTATTAAGTGCCCTCTTATACCCAGCAGCAACTTCGGGATCTCTATATGGTGCCACTCTACCAGGAATAGCAAGTATCTCACTGCTATAATATCTAGGAGAAAGTGCATATGCCAAGAGGTGTAAAGGTGTAGTCATCTTGTTCCAACGATGTAGAACAATTTTCTCCACCTTAGTGTACAAGGTATCAGGATCCTACTCTCTCCTCTGAATGACCTGGGATGTCAAATGATGTACATGTAAGTTATCTTGATGTAGTATTAATAACTTAATTAAAATCAAAAATCAAAATCTCTCAATAAACAAGGATGAAGTATTGTATAAAAATTTAAACTTACTGATTTCATTCTTTCTAGCATAGAGTCCATGGCATCATATATGTTCCCCAAACAAGGCTCATCTGTGTTGGCATATACCGAAGCATAGACATGATGGGCTCGGTGAGTTCTAATGCATATTCCACCCTATTCCAAAAATTATCACTCAAGATCAAATCCTTTACAGTTTTGGCCTTTTCTGTATCAGCTTGCTTCCATCCACCCCATTTGTTGCTAATAACCATTTGACCCAATGCCTCTTTCACCCTCACAAGTCGTCTAAGGACGATTGTGTGTGAGGCAAA
The DNA here is from genome assembly GCA_028749045.1 of Cupressus sempervirens. NCBI lineage: Eukaryota > Viridiplantae > Streptophyta > Pinopsida > Cupressales > Cupressaceae > Cupressus > Cupressus sempervirens. Next base: position 358,986,207 of record CM053791.1, on the reverse strand, counting down.
TCTTGTTTCTGCAACCTATTACCATGTTAATTCAAATTGTAAGTTAATATGATAAGTTGATAACACACAAATTTAAGAATATGTATTAAATTTTGTAAAGTATGACACAAAAATTAATATGATAAATGAAGCTAAATAAAGTTTAAAATTTACCTTCAATAATTCCAAGCGGGAGAAAGTTCTGAAAATTGCTTGTGACATATGGTGGTTTGTCACAAACATTTGGATCTGCTCACCCTCCTCATACACATTTTTCATCCATTCAGTTTGGCTGCCCATTGTTTTCATCACCAAGTTCAAGGTGTGGACAGTGCATGGTGTCCAAAAGATATGCTTATATCGTGCTTCTACCAAAGCACCTGCAGCCTTACAAACTTTAGCATTGTCCATTATTACTTGGACAACATTGTCAACTCCCACGGACTCTATGGATTCAATGAGAAGTTGGGCAATAAAATTTGCATCCTTTACTTGCCCTTCACAATCAACCGCCTTCAAAAACATTGCCCCCTTGGGGCAAACAGCAATCACATTTATTAATGGACGGTTTTTGCAATCTTTCCATCCATCAGAGACAATGCTCACCCTCGTTTGGATCCAAGAATCTCTTATTGGTTTGAGGAGGTTTTCTACATTCTTTCTCTCCTTATGCAATATGGTGGTTCTCAACTTTTCATATCCAGGGGATTGGTAACCATGAGGTGCATCATTTATTGCTTTCACCATCTCTCTCCAATAAGGGGATCTCACTAGATTGAATGAAACACCATTTGTAATGAGGCAACGCCCAACCTTTATGTCAGCAATTTCTCTCTTGTCATTTTCAAATGCCATATCTAATGGCCCTCTCTTGCGGGATGCGGGTGTTTCTATTTCATCTTCATCCATAGATGGGGTAGGTAGGAAGGGATGTGGTTTACTAATTGTTTGAGAGGGTGGTGTTGGTGGTATTTGTTTTGACTTATCTTTTTTTGCCTTTAACACTAACCTATCAGCCTCTTCTTGTTCTTTAAACATGCTTGCTATTTGAGGAGCCGGCAACCCTTTTTTACCTCCCTCTGGGAGCCCCTCACACATGGAAATCCCTTGACCTGGTGGACCTATCAAATGATGTTTAACCCGAAAATAGGAACTTCTATATTGGTTTTGGTAAAAATTGCATTTCCATATATACCCTCCCCCACCAGCACATTGCTCAATTCTTGTTGTATACTTCCACAAAGGAGAGCCTTTATCAATTTTAAATCTTTGGGATCCCACCCCACCCACTGAACCCTGACTACTCATTCTTGAATTCTTGCAATCTATAAAAACAAATATAAAAAAATATTTCAAAACTTATACAAAACTTGATAAAAATTTAGAACAATAAATATAAAAAATTTAAAAAACTAAAAACAAACTACGAAAGAAGCAAAAGGAAGTATCAAATGCATACCTGGAACACTCAACACTGATTATTTGAAGGATTTGAGACTCCACAAACAATCTCTACAACCTTCTCTTCAAACTTGCAAAATGGCCACACCAAAATGAGAGAGCAAAATGACAAAGCAAATGAGAGATTAGATGAATGAAATGCATCTAATAGGCCTTACTTTAGGGTTTGGCAAAAAAAATAATGAAAAAACATAATTTTAATGCTTTTTTGGGCCACTTTTTGGCCCCACTTGCTGCGGGTCCGCCTGGATTCACCCGGGTCCGCGACGGGTCCGGGCAGGGTCTGCATTTTGGCCTGTGGGTCCTCCTGGGTCCGCATTTTGCAAGCACGGACCTGGGAGGACCCGCAGGCCAAAATGCGGACCCTGCCTGGACCCGTCGCGGACCCAAGCTTGAATCCGGACCCGGACCCGAGCTCCAGGGTGTGAATCCGGTAACATAGCAAATAACCATTGTTCGGAAAATTGCAAATACAAGTCAATGAGTGTGTGAAAATATGTATACATGATTCATCCACAGATATTATGGCAAATAAATCGTGTCTTTAGAATATCTTAAGAAGTTATAGATGTGACTTACTGGTTTAATGGAACGTTTGGCTCAGTAATCTCATCGGGATCTTGTTCTCACGCATATGTATGAAACAACACACTGATGGATAGATATCCTAACCATATAAACTATATATTCTATGCAGAACTAAACCACACAGGCAGACGCAAAAGTCATGACTATGGCAGAGACAGACAAAAGTAATGTACAATAGTATTAGAGAAGCCAATCCAAATGTGATACAGGAAGCAACAAATAGGGATAAGACAATTAATGGCCCTTGTCAAACTGCGACCTCCATATGTATTTCCAAGCTGTGCACAGGCATTAGCAATATTAAATGGCACTCAAAAAATTACAAGAGGGTCTGATAAAATGAAAGTGCATAGTCAGTAATGTTATGCACAAATTATAATCCACGTTAGACAACCAATAGAGTCATGCACATTTACGGTAGAAATAATACTACAACACCCAGTTTGTATTTCTTCATCTACGATAAGGTTGCCAGACAGATCACGTGAATCGCAAGAACAAAGGAATTAAAAAGGACGTTTGATGTGGGTCAAGCAAACAAAGTTTTCCAATTGTTTATTTGAAAGTCGAACAAAAGAAGTCTCTGTCATCATGGAAATAGCGATGGAGATTAGCGGCAGGAAGGAAGGTCCAAATCGAAGTCATCCATTCACGGCAAGAGAAATAATTATTGATTTCGGCAAGCAATTCAGTCTATGGCAAAAATCAATGCCTGTTTCCTAAAGTTATAACTATGATACCATCAATAATTAAAAGGGCTCAAGAGATATATTAAAGTGCTTATAATAATAAGATATTAAAAAAAAGGATTGGTTATCAGGAGTCATTTGTTTTATTTTAAAGGGGCATGAATTATTGAATAGATGTGATTTTTTAAGTTTGAAAAGTCACATCTTTCATATTATTTAGATATATAAAGGAGATATAGAAACAAGCAAAAGGGACATCATGGTAATATCGGAACATTTTTATTCAATATAAGGGCAATAATATGATTTTATAATAAAATTCCATTATTTTATTATTTTAAAATTATTTTATTTTAATAATAAAATAAAATGTCTTTTGTTTACTTTTAATGGCATGGAGATTTAAATTGTAGGCGAATCGTCTTTCATAATTATATTTTAAAATTCTGTATACGATTTTGTTATCAGATAAGTGGACATGGTCAATTAGCATTCTGAATTTGATCATCATAGGTGTTGTGGAATATTTAATTGTTTATTCTATGGAGAGATAAGGGCAATAATATGATTTTATAATAAAATTCCATTATTTTATTATTTTAAAATTATTTTATTTTAATAATAAAATAAAATGTCTTTTGTTTACTTTTAATGGCATGGAGATTTAAATTGTAGGCGAATCGTCTTTCATAATTATATTTTAAAATTCTGTATACGATTTTGTTATCAGATAAGTGGACATGGTCAATTAGCATTCTGAATTTGATCATCATAGGTGTTGTGGAATATTTAATTGTTTCCGCAGCTGTGTCCAGTTTGTCTCAGTGGAGTTAAAATTCAATCTGGACTAATTTAAGATTGCATTATAATTGGTCCGTCGCATCTAGATTATCAAAATTATTGGCAGTATAAGTGCATTGAACATTATGAAGTTGTATGTAAAAATTCACCGAAGTTGATTTTATCGCCCGGATGAGCGAAGGCATTGGTCTTTTTATTGAAGTCAGAAAATCTATACATTCCTCTTGCAATCAAATTAATTATTATTCAATTGTTCAAAACATTTAACCATTATTCAGCATCCAGTTTCAATTTTATTGAGTTCCAGGACCTTGCCAGCTGGAGAACTCCAGAAGTTTAAATTCGCTATAGAAAAGCTTTGAACCAGGTTGTCAGTGTTAAGGTAAAGGTTTACCCGCCTGGGTGTAGCGGAGCCCGAAGTGCAGGGGAATCTAAGCGATTTCCGTTCGTTGGCCAGAACTGATTGAGAAATCCTATCGGAGAAGTGGCAGGCTCTTGGATTTCCAATCTGCGGTTTTGGGAACCAACACGAGGAAAATGGCTTTTCTCGTGCTCTAGAAATTCTCAGCTGTGCTATAGAGGAAAATCAAATCTCATCTCGGTGCACGGTTGCAAGCACAGAAGCACACGAGTGCTAATATATTTAGTAGACAATATATTTTTTATTAAAATTGGCCATGATCAGATTTTTTTTTTTGGAATGTATTCTTTGTAGACATATCTAGTAAAAAAGCACAATGATCTAGGAGGATTTAGCTCCTTGACTAAAGTAATGCATCAACATTACTTCATGCAACACGTAATCTTCAATTCTAGCTTTAGGACCTTGCTCATGCCATGAAGCTCTTATTCTTAGTTAATGCCACAAGATCTTATAGGTTCAGCTCCATTCTGCATAGTTGTACAATAGTGTCGCTAAAAATGAAAAGAGGATTTGAAGACAAAAAGGTGAGTACTAGCATTTGCTGTGATTGGGATGTCGTCATCCTGTATTATAGACTTAGTATGATAATGGGATATTAATTTGAGAGAATGAAAGACTAGTATTGATATAGACATCTTGTGGCATACCTTTAACCTCTTGGATTTTATAAAGAATTGTGCATGCTACATCTTTCAATTCCCAAGTTCTAGCATGATGTCCTTTTGCTTAAAATTCTCTCTTTTTACAACACTGATTGAGATTGACACACACTACTACTTGCTACATTCACTTTTGGGTTCAAGACTTGAATTGTCACTTAGGTGCACTTGTCCACCGATTAGTGATATCATAGCTTTCTCCCATTTCTGTATTGGGTCCAAGTTGAACATACAAGAAGTCAAAGAAAATCTTATTGTGAAAAATTAGGCATTGATTGTCAAATAAGTTTTTCAAGCCATAGGAACAAGGATTCCAAATTTAGAGCGAAATAGAATTCAAAGTAGGAGAAAGGCCCTTCATGTCATTTTCAGAAGAATACACCATTTTGGAGATAAAGAAGCCATCAAATGGCAATGTCGAACGATACATAAGTCTAATGGACACTCCGTTGAAAAATGTTTTGATCATAAAGCTTTCCTGGCATAGATGGAAGCAACTAGTTCTATCACATTAGCATTAGATGAATAGATCATGGATGGTAGTGATTGCCAATATTGCCTTAGCTTTTAATGAGAAGCATGAAGATTGTTCCTTACTCAGAGTGGACAATATTACAACTTTTTTGGTGATAATCCTAGCAGTTTAAAGACTGAATGTTTTTTTTTAATTTTCTAATTGTTGACAAATACTTTGCTTATATGAGATCAATGCAATCTCTTGTAAGCACACAAATGAGACTATCTATAACTATTTTCAGCAACCACACTAGAAGTAGAAATCACTTGTCAGAGACTAGGAGACAACTTAGAAATCCATCTATTTAGAAACCATCTTCACATTAGAAGCCAACTATGGAAGACCGAAACTCACAACATAGAATTCCATATTGAGATATATTAGAATATTATAATGTTTTTTAATGGTCATCTTACTTGACTGTTAGTTATTAGGTAGTTTCGATTTCTGTCTTTAGTTCACAATTGTTTCTTTTAGAAACATTGCCTTTGTAAATCTATATAAGGAGCTTTGTCTTTGTAAATCTATATAAGGAGCTTTTATCTTCTCTATTTAATACGATTGCAACAATATCACTTTACCATAATATGGTATTAGAGCAAAGGTAGATTTTTGTTTGAAAAATTCCTAATTTCATAGGAAATTATTAGTTCTAATTTTTTTGAATTTTGTTTTGAGAACTTGCTCTTAGTTCTTAGAACCCAATTAGGATTTTGTTGTGGCCATTTCTTAGCAATTCTCATGATATTTTTGCAATACAAGATCATGGGACGTTTTTGTTGGGTTAAATTCTTTTGCAAACCACGTTTTTGGGATCTCATTTCTTTGCAGTGTTTTCTGTAAATAACGTTTTTGTCTTAACTTGTGATCTCTGCAAAATGTGTGATTGTTATTGCCACATTGTTTTGGGCATTTTTATGCAATCTTCGTAGTATTTATGGGCCCCAAACATTCAAAGAGGCAACCGGTTATATTGCAATTTGCACAACCTAAGGTAGACTCTTTTTGCAAAATTGTGGGTTCTTGCACATCTTGCGTTTTTAAGAAAATGTGTCTTAGCTATTTTTGCTCTTCACGACACCATCTGGGATTTCTTCCTTTGCAAATGCAACCATTATGTGATGTTTCTTTGGATCAAACTTTTGCTTCCACCATTTTTTTACATCTCTGCAATTTTTTTGGTTTTTTTCCTAGGCCTCTAGGGTTTCTTTTGAAATTCCTTTATCCTTTGTTGTTTTGAAGAACTAATTGCATATTCTTGCTAGGTTTTTCACGATCTCATTTGGGTCACCGTCAAATTTTTCGAGTTTTTTAACATCTCTTTTAGGTCTTTGTCAGATTTTTCCGGGTCAATAGAAATATTTTATCAAAACTCGTTCCATCCATGCTTGATCATTTTTTTGAAGTCGATTCCTATATTTACCTATGTTTCTGCACTAGGATTCATGTTTTCAAATCCGTGCTATTGTCTTTTCTTTATTTCTCATTTTTGTGTGTTGGGAAACATGCAAGGTGGTATTATTGACCAAATTAATGTTGGAGGGCAATCAAAGATTTAACGACAAAAATTATAACACTTGGAAGCAACACATGTTGACAATCTTTGAATATCATTGCTTTATACTATTATTTTGGATACAAAGGTTCATCCTACCTAAATCCAAACAGATCAGGACAAGTTTGATGATTGGACTAGAAAGGTTGTCATGCTTCCCAAGTTCTTTGTCATAGATGATTAATTGCCTCAAATTCCTTCTGGCAAGTTTGCAACAACCATCTAGAGGCATTAGAAGGAATGGCATGAGAAATCTGACAGGAGTCAAGCGTTCTTTATAAAGAACCAACTATTCTCCATCATGATGGATGGACATGTCCTAGCAAGAGCATCTCACAAAGATTAAGGTCATTCGATATCAGTTCAAATGTATTGGTTGTAAATTGGAGGAAGAAGATATGGTAGTCATCACCTTGAAGAGTCTACCAAAATCTTATGAGCACTTTATCTAGACTCTCAACATTACTTCTACTAATGTTGATCTAAATTTTTTGAAGTTATGCACCAAACTTTTGCATCAGCAATACTGTCACTTGAACATTCACTGTGTTGTTTAGCTTGTTCGAGATAATTTAGTGCTTGGCCTACTTGAAATTCAAACTTAGAATCAATGAGCTTGTGGAGCTTGTTAGGCTGGAAAATAACATAGGATGCCGTTTAAGGATGGTGACTCATGGCCAACCTCTAAGTTACTATAGTTGGTCCATGTTGATTAATGTGGTCCAATGAACACTACTGCTTTGGAGATTTTCTATGATACACATGGCATAAAATGTCAGTTAACCACACCATACACACCTTAACAATATGGTGTTGTATAATATTGCTACCGTACCATTACAAAAATGACCAAGTTTATGATGGAGCACAAGGATTTTCTTAAGAAACATTGGGTAGAAGCAATGTTTATTGTTGTCAATCTCTTAATTGGTCTCCCAAACATTTTGTTAAGGGGAAGATTCTTGAGGAAGACTGGACCTAGGATCAACCACATGGAAGTTTTTGTCTCTGTAGCATATGCATGGATTCCAGATGCTCAACACATGAACTTGGATTCCAAGAGTTTAGAAGTTCATATTTACAACATATAGTGAGAACCATAAGGCTTACCGGCTGATTGATGGAGATATTGATCATCTTATCTTTAGTTGAGATGTCTTTGATGAAGAACGAGGACCCTTTCTCTCTTCCTCATCTGAGAAGAATTTTGAGGATCAACCTTTGAAGGCCTCTGATTTTGGTGTCCGTCTTTCATTAGGACCACATGATGGGAGGGATGATGCATAATCTGAATTTAATGATGCACTACCTAATTTTCCTTTGGATGATCACAGTCTTCTAGCTGTTACAAATCATCTTCCCCCTCTAGCTCCAGTTATTCCTCCTCTTGATGTTGGCTTATCTACTCTTTCACCTAAATAGTGGGCTAAGGCCAGGGTCCCATGGAGGGGGGCTTTGTTAAAAACAGAGCAGGTGGCTGCTGAGAGTTTTTAGGAATATTTAAACTTGAAAAGTCCCATGAATTTTAAATTTTTTTTCAGCTTTAAAATTTTAGCTCCTAAATTTAAGGAAGCTAGTGGCTCCATGAATATCACTTGGAGAATTTAAATTTATGATATCATTATTTTATTTCTATCATAATTTAATATTTAAAATAATTAATAAATTGTTGACATGTGGATAAAAATCTCCTAAGTTGGTTGGGCTAAATCCAACCCCACCCCATTTTCACCCCCTCAAATCAAGAGGGCTAAAAAGTCGGGGCTCCTATTTTGAAGGAAAAGATTCCAATTAAACCGTTAACCCCCCAAATTTTTTTTATCATGGAGCCATCCGCTCCACAAAAATAGAGCCCAAGCAGCTCCCATGGGACCCTTGTCGAAGACTATTGGTGTTCTTCAACCTGATGAGCTCATTGAGGGTAGATCTTCTAGAAATAAGGGCAAGCAACGATATACGATTAACTTTGCTCTCATGGCCAACCTTCATAGTATTTATGTGCCTCAGACATTTAAAGATTGAAAAGGGATTCCAAAGTATTACGTAGTAATTGGTAAAATACTTGCTTGTTATTAATAGAGACCGAGAGGTCATTATATACAAAAGAATGGAATGATGTTTCCTTAGGAAATGATTGTAAAGAATAGAAACATTCTATTTCTAGCTGAAAGAAAGCGTAAAAAGCTACAACTAACTAAAACTAACTAAATATATACAATAGATTACCATTAACTAATAATAGACGATTATCTATTATCGTAATACCTTCCCTTAATGGTTAATCTAACTACAACACCAAGTTGTCCTCTGAATTTAACAAACTTATTAGGACGAAGAGGCTTGGTGAGAATGTCTGCAGTCTAATCTGTGGTAGGAACATATTGCAAATCTATTGTCCCGTCTTCAACCAGCTGTCGTATGTAGTCACAGTGAACAATCACATGCCTGTTTCATTCATGGAAGGCTGGATTTCGTGCTAACTTGATAACGCCTTCGTCATCAACAAACAGAGTAGTTCTTGCTGGTGACATTTGCATATCCCCAAGCATCCAACGAAGCCAAACAACTTCACATCCTGCCTTAACAGTCCCTTTGTATTCGTCCTCTACAGAGGACAGAGAAACTGCCTGCTGCTTCTTACTGGTCTATACGATTGCATCGGATCCCAAATTGAACACATATCCAGAGGTTGACTTTTTTATCATCAACAGAACTTGCCCAATCTAAATCTGTGAACCCACTGAGTCTAGGATTAGAACTTCGAGAGTACAGATGTCCATAATTTGAAGTGCCCTTCACATAACGAAGCACACACTTTGCTGCCATCCAATGGTCAGCCTTAAGAGCTGTCATAAATCTTGAGATATAGCTGATTGTGAAGCTGATATCAGGCCTATTAGCAGAGAGGTAGATGAGGCTGCCTACTAGTTGCTTGTATGTAGTATCATCAACGGAAGGAGAATCAGAGTTTGCTGATAACTTAAGACCTTTCTCCATAGGGGTAGATGCAGGCTTGCAATCTTGCATACAAAATTTGTCCAACAGAGCTCTGGCATATTTGGACTGAGAAATGAATATACTAGAAGACTATTGCCAAACCTCAACACCTAGGCAATAATGCATGAGCCCAAGGTCAGTCATATCAAAAGACTGTCATAAATTCTGTTTGATTCCTTGAATCAAAGATGCCGAATTGCCAGTGATGATCAAATCATCCACATAAATGACCAGAAGGATGATGTCATTGTCAGTAGTCTTGATGTACAAATTTGAGTCTGAAGAACTCCTCTGGAAGCTTTGATCACTGAGGTACTTATCAATTTTTATATACCATGCTCGAGGGGCCTGCTTCAAGCCATAGAGAGCTTTTACCAATTTGAGAACCTGATGGTCTTTACCAACAACCTTGAAACCATGAGGCTACGTCATGTAGACCTCTTCATGGAGATCACCATTCAAGAAAGCACGCTTGACGTCCATCTGATGGACCTTCCAGCCAAACTATGCTGGCATGGCTAGGACTAATCTGATGGTGTTTATCTTTGCAGTAGGAGCAATGGTTTCCTCATAATCAATGCCCTGACATTGAGAAAAGCCCTTAGCAACTAAACGAGCTTTGTACTTATCCAAAGTACCATCTGATTTGTATTTGATTTGTTAAACCCATTTGCAACCAATGGGTTTCTTCCCTGGTGGAAAATCTAGAAGGACCCAGGTGATATTCTTCAGTAGGCTCAGATGTCATGGCCTGTTCCCACTCTGGAATTCCTTTAGCCTCGGAATATGTTTGAGGTTTAAAACACACTATGAGTGTTGGCTATGAGAGCAAAGTTAACATACTCTGTAGGTTTTCTCTTTTTCTGAGTAGTTCTCCCATCAATGAGCTCATCATCATGAAGATCAACAAGTGTCTTAGCCCACCACTTAGGCCGGAGAGGAGAATGACCAAAATTAGTATTAGGAGATTCTTGGTGATCAGGTTCCTTATCAGAAGAATCAAGATCAAACTCAGGTGAAGCATCTACAAATTTAGGTAATCCTATAGGAGAAGCTGGAGGTGTCTTTATAGGGATCACTGGTATAACTAGAGCTATACAAGCTACGGGAGCCCTCCTATCAGGTTGACCTAATGGAAGCCTAACTCCCAAATCATGAGCCTTCATAGACTGGTTTGCTGCATCAGGAATGGGAGAAACAGGTATGAATGGTTCTCGCCGCTCATCAAAGACTACATCACGACTGTAGATGAGACGAGATATCTCAACATCGATTAGGCGATAGGCTTTGTGAAGACTACTGTATCCAGTAAGCATGAGTTTCTAACTCTTGGCATCCAACTTTTGTGCGTGACGCATTAGGGATCCAAACAAAAGCAAGGGAGCCAAAAACGTTCAGGCGACTAATTCTGGGCTTGCGACCTGGCCAGGCCTCTTCTGGAGTTTTACCTTTGACTGCCACTATGGGCGACCGGTTCAATAGATAAACTGTAGTGTTAATTGTTTTTGCCCAAAACTTCTTCAGAACATGTCTATGTTCGAGCATGGATTGAGCCATCTCGGTGATTGTCCAGTTCCAACGTTCAACTACACTGTTTCTAGTTGTGGTGTATGGGGTGTTGTTAACTGGTGTTTGATGCTATGAGTATCGAAGAAGCTAGAGAAAACATTAGAACAAAATATCCCCCCATTGTTTGGTCTAAGAGTAATAATAGACTTCCTAGACTCTTGTTCAACTAAAGGTTTAAACTCATGAAATACGGGTAATGCATTTGATTACTTTTTAAAGAAATATACCCACATTTTTCTAGTGAAATCATCAACAAACAACATAAAATACCTGGACCCAACAACAGGAGTGGTCATAGGGCTACAAATATTGACAATGAAGAAGTTGAAGTACTTGAGAAGCTCGTCATGAATCGCCACTTGTGAAAGGTGTACGATGTTGCTTCCCAGCTTGGCATGCATCACAAACTCCAAGCTGTTGAGTCTGAATCTCTAGCAATCCAAGAACAAGCTCTTTTTGAGCAAGCTGTGAGAGATAATGCACACTTAAGTGCCCATATTGTTGATGCCAAAGTGTGCTATTAGAAGACCGTCGAGCAGCCATAGGTAAGTCTCGAGAATCACCAGAATTAGTAAGGTTGGAAAGACCATGATCCTCAAGACCCACTGCAACAATAGACTGAGTTGCCCTATTAGTGATGGTGCACTGATGTGAACTAAAGGTGACATCCAAGTGTGGAGAATGTCGCAGTAACTGACTGACTGAAAGCAGATTGAGTTGCATCCTTAGAACATAGTACAAATCGAGGAAAATGAGATTCGTCCCAGCAGATTGAGTCAGAATGTTGCCTTTGCCGATAATAGTGTACTCTTCTCTACCACAAAAAATAACAGAGTTTGTGTAAGGTTGGTAGTCAGTGAACCAATCTCTACGGTGGGTGAAGTGACGAGAGGCACCTACATCAATGTACTTGGCAGACGACTTCACATGATCTTCAAGTCTTTTAGTCATGAAGGCATAAACGACAGATTTCGTCTGCTTAGTGTGCTCTACACTGTTCGCTTTGGGCTGCGAACTTGATTACTTAGATTGTGGAGCTAAGCATTTTCGGCATTCAACCTTCATGTGTCCAAACTTGTGGCAATAGTTGCATTGGATGTTCTTCTTCTGGGAACCATCTAATGCTGGAGCAGAAGACTTCTGTTGAGACAACTGCTAAAACTTGCCTTTATCCTTCTGAAAAGATTTAGCAGCAAAGGCCTGCTCTGTGGAGGTGCAGCTGGAATTGCTACCAAACTGTTATTTCCACCGATCTTACTGAAGCAAAAGTGTGCAGACATTAGTGAACTTCAAATCAACACCAGAAGACGTGATGTTGAGAGTCTCGATAAAATACTCATAGGACTTTGGTAAACTCCGAAGAGTGATAACCACAATGTCCTCTTCCTCCATCTTGCGACCGATGGCAAGCAATTGATCACAGATTTCTTGAATCCTATTCGGGTTTGCCTAGAGCGAGGTTTGCTCAAACATGACAATAGAAAACAGAGTGTTCTTCAAAAAGAAAGCTCTGCTTTTGTCAGAAGTCTCATGAAGACCTTTGAGATGTGTCCAGATTTTGACAGTTGTCTTACCAGATGGAATTTGAGAAAGCTGATCGTTAGCCACGGATAATTTGAGAAGCATCAAACGCCTCGCGATTATTAAGATTTCTGATCAAGACCAGGAGCAGTTGGATGCTTTGCAACACCCAAAACAAGTTGATCAGTGTTCCGATATTAAAAAATTGCGATGATATGCTGCTTCCAAGTGCCATAATTTTGACCATTGAATTTTGAGTTGTGCTTGAGTAGAATGTTTGTCAGAGATGCCATGGCTTGTATTTCACTAGAAAAAGGGGAAAATCTATGAAGGCACGTTCTTTGAGGCAAAAAACGGAAGACTCAAAATTTGGAGAGTGACCTTTAGAAGAGAGCTTGAAAAACCCAAAAAGAATATGTTGTCGGTTTCTGGATCTGCTGGCTCAAAAATCGAGGCACCTAGAAAAAACGGACGACAACCCAGTTGAGCTCTTGGAAAACCCACCAAGAATCTATAACCAAAAAAAATTTCCAAGGTCAAAAATTAGTGTTTTGAAAAAAACTCAGTTGGCAGCTATGAAACCTCGGATTTGTAGAAAAATGGAGTTTTGGAGGCTAAAAAATGAAAAATGTTGATTTGTGGTAGGAAGCAGCAGATCTGAGGTCGTTTCTTTGCATAGACGTCAAGAACAACCCTTTTTCAAGTGGTGGTTTTTGGTTGCGAACAATGGAGAAACAACATTGGAGGTTGTTTATAGACTTGAGTTGCAGAAAAAATGTCCAAGGAAATCGTGAGTTGATCCTAGATTTAATTAATGACATGATTTCTCAGGAGAAATAGAGCCTGAAGTCCATGTATGGGACGAAATTGCAGGCAAGAAAAAGTGATATTTCAGAGTTGGAAATCATGATTTTTTAGACGCGATTTGGAGAGCATAACTTTGTGTTGCAGCCGCGATTTGTAGATACAGAAGTCACAATCACAATTTTGCCCAAGATTTTGAAAAAGCCAGTCAGAATTGTTGATGAAACCCTAACCGGATGTGATTTGAAGCAAATAAAAATATAGAAAAAAATAATATTGAAAATATTGTTTAGATAATTTGAACAAGAAATTATTATTTTCAAAGAAAAAAAATTCAACTAGGCTCTGATACCATATTACAGAGTAATTGGTAAAATACTTGCATGTTATTAAGAAAGACGGAGAGGTCATTATATACAAAAGAATCGAATGATGTTTCCTTAGGAAACGATCGTAAAACATAGAAACATTCTATTCTAGTTGAAAGAAAGTTAAAAGAGCTACAACTAACTAAAGCTAACTAAATATATATAATAGATTACCATTAACTAGTCATAGACGATTATCTATTATCATAATACAATGTGGGAATAGGCTATGGATGCGGAGTACCAGAGTCATGAAAAATCAAACTTGTGTTCTCTATGATCTTCGTGTATGGATGAAACCCATTAGTTGCAAATGGGTCTATAAGGTCAAGTATTGCGCAGATGGTACCTTAGATAACTACAAGGCCATATTAGGTGCTCGAGGGCTCATATAACAGGAGGGCATTGATTATGAGGAGACTTATGCTCTAATTGCCAATCTGAGAACAATTCGTCTTTTTCTTGCCATTGCAACTTAGTTTGGAAGCAAATTCCGTCAGATGGATTAAGAGTTCTTTCCTCAACAAAGAGTTGTACAAAGAAGTCTACATGACGCAACCTTCTGGTTTCAAGGTTGTGACAAAGAACACCAAGATTGTAGACTTAAGAAAGCACTCTCTATGCTCAAACAGGCCCCTCGAGTGTGGTATATCAAGATTGACGAGGACTTGGTTGCTCATGGTTTTCAACGTTGCCCTTCTGACAATAATTTGTATATTGAATGCTTTGGTGATGATATTCTCTTTCTTGTTTTCTATGTGGATGACTTGATCATTACCTGACAGTTCAACACATTTGATTGCAAAAATCAAACAAGATATGTGCAAGGATTTTGATATGACAGATTTGGGGCTTCTCCATTATTGTTTAGGTATTGAGTTTTGGCAGACTAATGGTAGCATTTTATTTCTCAGTTTAAGTCTGCTAGGAACTTGCTTGACAGGTTTAGTATGTAGTATTGTAAACTTGCTTCCACACCTATGGAGAAAGGACTAAAGTTGTTAGCTACCTATTGATGAAACCATTTACAGGCAATTAGTGGGTAGTCTTATCTATCTCACTGCCACTAGACTTGATCTCAATTTCATTGTGAGCTACATTTCATGCTTAATGAAAACCGCCAAGGTTGATCATTGGGTAACAGTGAAGTGTGTGTTGTGCTTATCTTAAGGGCAGCTCAGATTATGGACTTATTAACACTAGGAGTCATGATTCCAAACTAAATGGGTTTACAGATTCAGATTGAGCAAGTTCAGTTGATGATAAGACATCAACTTTTGGATGTGTCCAGTTTGGGATCTAGTGCAGCTACCTAGACTTCTAAGAACAATCATGCAGTCTCATTCTCCTCCATAGAAGTAGAGTATTGAGGAGCTATTAAGGCAACTTGTGACGCAGTTTGGCTTTGTTGAATGCTTGCGAATATGTATTTATCTTGAGTTGGCCGACTCCCTTGCTTGGCTTCAGGGAGTGCTTAAACTTGCAAAGAGCTTGGTCTTCCATGAAAGAATCAAATATGTGGACCTCTATTTTCATTACATTCGACAGTTGGTTGAGATAGGAGCAGTACGTTCCAACAATGAATTAGACAACATACATTCTCGCCGAGCCTCTTGGTCTAGATAAGTTTGTTAAATTTAGGGGAAAACATGGTATTGTGGATTATTTGACCATTAAGGGAGCTTATTAGGTTATTATTGTTTTATTACTTTAATGGTTATCTTGTTTTATATAATGTAATTTATCTAGATAAGATCAATTACTCAATCTTCTTAAGTATCTTATTAGAAACTTTCTATTTTGTATATTTGTAAATTCTTTATAATGATTGTATTGATCATTAGTTAATACATCAAATGTTACCAATTACTTTGCATAATATATTAGAATATTATTATTTTATTACTTTAATGGTCATCTTTTTGTATGTAATATTATATAGTTAGATAAGATCCATTACTTGATCCTCTTAAGTTTCTTATTAGAAACTTTTTATATTGTACATTTTTAAATACTTTATAATGATCGTCTTGATCATTTGTAAATAGATCAAATATTTTACAAAGTACTTTGTGTAATAGGGTATCAAAGCAGGTCAATGGGATTTCATAAAATTTGGCGAATTTTTAAAGAAAAAATCGACCCTCTTTTGATCTCGATTTGTTTATAAAAATAGTTAAGATGTATTTTATGAAATTTGTGGTTTGTCTTCGAACTTTTTTGCTGAAAATCACAATTTTGGTTGAGGGTTTTGATTGCGCGATTTCTTGGTTTCGGCAAATTTTTTTTGATTTCCAAAGGTTGTATTTTCATGTTGCTTGCATGTGCATTTTGTTACTTGCATGTACTTTTTGTGAGTTGCATGTTCTTGCATGTGCTGTTTTACCACATGAATTATCATCTTTTGTCGCATACAAGTTTCTGATATGTTTTCATAAAATTTTCACTTAAAAATCTCCTGATGGGTTCACATAATTTTTTCCCTAAAAATATATCTGATGGGTTTTCATAAACTTTTCCCTCAAAAAATTTATGATTCTTTAATTTGCTAAGCTGCATGGGATCTTTTGTTGTTTTAATATTTTTTCCTTAAAAATTATCTGGTAGGTTAATAATTTTTTCTTGAAAATTATCAGTTGGGTTTTACTATTTTTCCTCAAAAACAATGCTTTGTATGTTGATCCATGTCTCGGATTTTGTTGTCTGGTTTTCATTAATTTTTCACTTAAAAAATTGTGTCTAGATTATCCAATTTGTTTCCTAAAAAATCATTGCTTTTTGAAGTTTGTTTTGTGGCATCATGCTCATCGGCCAAGTTTGGAAGGTTTGTGATTTTTTCTCAAAATCGTGCTATAGCTATTCTCACTGTTTGTCTTTGTTTTCAAGGAAAAGCAACTTTGTTATCCAACATCAAGTTGGATGTTTTGTGATGATTTCTGGTCAGATGCTTTGCTGATTTTGGGAGGGTTAGTGGCATACTCATATCTGTGGCAGAGTCAGTGGTAGGGGGCACCCTTCTTTATTCTTTTCTGGATGGATTCTGGCTTTTTGCAGATCCATGGTGGATCTTAGCAGTAGCAGAATGTTTCACATGATGACCGCAAGGGAGTGTTTAAAAAATTTATAATATTTCTTTAGTGGTTATTAGAGTTTTGTAGGTAGTTTCAACTTCTGTCTTTAGTTCACGGTTGTTTCTTTTAGAAACATTGTCTTTGTAAATCTATATAAGAAGATTTCATCTCTTCTGCTTAATGTAAGTACAATTACATTGATTTACCATATCAAGATATCTCTTTGGGACTTGAATGTGGGTTCTCATAGTGTAAACTCAATACTTTAACCAATTAAGCTCAACCTCATGGACAGGCTGAATGTTTTGATGATGCCTCATCTTCAATTATACATGACTGGTTTAACCTGGATCTTTGTTGATAGATTTACTCACCATTGTTACTTTGGGATATTAGTGCCATGAGAGGCACGTGATATTTTAATTAGCCACAATATCTTTTCCAAGGTCATGCAATCTGTGAGATAGGTACAACATAATAGATAGATAGAGCATTATAGAAGTGTTTTCTAAGCTTTCACTCATCAATATTAGATAGTGTAAGAAGCTGATTAGTTTAAGAAATCTGTGCTTTTATGGTGAGGCCCAAACACAGGAAAATATGTCTATGCAGTGCAAGCTATTAGTACCCTCTTCAACAAATCAACACTTGAACTAAATATTATAGGATTACAAGGACATTTCAGTCTCCTATTGTAATACCTAAGAGTACACAATGAATGATGCTGTTGATTTAACTTTATGACTATCTGTTTCTAATGCTAGCCTTCCTGCTTGTACCTAGATAATGAAGAGATGAAATGGAAGATTCCTGAATGTGTGGAAAAGAGACATGAGGCATAGCATTTTTCTGAACAGACCTATTTTTTTCGTCACCAAAGAAAGATGGCACTTCGGAGGTTGCTCATTGATTATAGACCTCCCAAGAAGATCATTGTGATGATGATCATCATCTTCCAAGTGTTGAACATCTATTGGACCCATTTGTGTTGCCAAATCTTCACTAAGGTAGAATTTAAAACATGATGTCACTATACTTTTGTTGAACTTGATTTTTGAAAAAGTTGTAAAGCAAGGAAGGGTTGTTTTAATGGTTGGCTATGCCTTTTTACTTGACCAATGCACCCTTGACATTCATGCTGACGAGGAATGATTTTTCTTGGCTATTCACAATTTCATTTTTGCTGTCTGTCTTGATTTTTCCATTTTTCAGCAGAACTTGAATAAAATCTGGGTGCTATATTCTGCAAGTGCTTAACACTTTGTTGAAACACAAGTATTATGCGTACGTGGAGAAGGTCCTTTGGCCATGTAAGAAGTAAAACACATTGTTTATATCATTAACTCACTAGGTCTAGCTAAGAGCCGCCTCATTCAAGAATGACCTGTACTAATAAACATTCAAATTATTTTCTCTGTTATAGGTTATGTTTTATTAATTAAGCTGGGAGAGAACCTGGCCTGAACTAGGGATGGCTACATCCAGGGGAGCCATCTTCATGAACAAAAGGCAAACCCCAAGTGACCTATTAACAGGTCCAACCCAGCAAGCAACAAAAGATTCTGGTAGAAAACGCCTTCAAGATTTGTTCGTCCCCTCCCTCTTGAAAGTGGAGAATCATATCAAATGAGTTTTTTCATTTTTTTCCCTTTTTTTCCCTTTCACAGTTTTCCAACATCTTCCACCTTGGCTGCTTCATCATGCCATTAAATTGAGTCATTATAGGCGCACCAAAGGTTTAAGGAACTTTTGTTTTGTTAGTTGCAGAATAGAAAGCATCCGAGGAATCAAAATATCAACTGTATTCTGTGTTGGTTCTCACATTAGTTGTACTTTTAATGACCATTTGAGATTGGATAAATGCATCTGAGCATAGTTGGAAAACTCTCACTCAGCAACAACTCACTAAGCCCCTAAAAGTTTATTCAGGAAAAAATTGGCCAATTTTTTTAAAAAACTCGGGAACCTAAAAAAACCACTAAAATATAATAAAAAATACATTTTCTTTTGCAAATTTCAATGAGAAGATGCATTGAATGAGTTAATTAAAGAGAACACAAAAGAAACAAGAAGAGTTTAGATATATATAAATGCATAGTGGGTACAAAATCGCATTCTCATGCAGAATACTGATGGCAGGAAGCAAAGTAGTAAAACAGTTTCAGTCAAAAAAGTAATGTTTTCGGCCATGTCGTTTTGTAAAACTTTTTTGAAAAAATTGGCGATTTTTTTTTCTGCGAGTAAAACTGCCAAAAACTCACCACCGAGAAAAACTCGGCGGTTAGTGGCAAATCGTCGAGTATTCGGCGATTATGCCAACTAGGCTTTGAGTATGCAGATGGAGCAGTACACTCAATCTGTTCAGGCAATCATGTGCCATCATAGTGAGACATCCATTGCTCTACTAAAGAAATGTCCAACATTAGACCAAGTGGCTTCTTTCATTGTCTAGGCATTAAGCATTGGGAGCACCATAACTTGGGAAAGGAAACCAATATCTATTGTGAACTTCATCCATAAGAAGGGAGTTGCCAATTTAGTTGTAGATTGCTTGAATTTTCCTTGGCCCAAGTCCTTCTGGCCCTGGTTGGTGCACATGGACAAGAGACCAAAACTTGGGTTAAATAGTACAAAAATGACTTAGTTATTGCAGATGTATCACATACTATGCCTTGAATGGTGGCATGACTATTGAGTGTAAGAATTGAATGACAATCATGCTATTCAGGCCACTTGTGTGTACAGTGTTAGGCAAAGTACCATATTAACATGGGAGGATCACTATAGTAGTGTTGTAGGCCGTTTCCGAGTCAAAAAGATCAATATCAACTAACTGTTCATTTTGCACTTTGTTGAACTGATTTCATGACATTCATCAAATTCTGTACTGTTTGTGCCTTAGCCAAGCCTACAAAATAAGAAGCAAAGAGTATATACTTGTTTGGCAGTACCAAATAACCCTTGGCAATTGGTTTTCATATATATCTTTTCGTGTTTATTTACTAGCAAACATTGGCATGGTTTTACTTGTGTCTATGTACTAGTTGATAGATTCTTGAAGATGGCAGTTCTTGAGTCAGCTAAAAAGAGGATCTTAATCCTAAAAAGAAACTGACCTGCATTGAATTCCATTCTCAAATTGATGGATAGATCATAGATGGATGTAAATCAGATGGCTATGCATCTTCTTCAAATTTATAGATCTAGTCAGCATAATGCATGGGATAAAAGTCTGCATAGCTACAAAAGAGCTCAAGACAACTTTACTCAACTCAACACGACCTTTTCAAAGTTTTTGTTGGCTTCTGACCATTGCCACCCATTGATTAGGTTTACTGTATGCTGTCATCTATAGCAGCAACTTCCTCCGCTGAAATGGGAGTTGATAAGTTTGAGTTTTCTGAGGGCATTTGGCTGCAAGTTCAAGCTATTATGTGGAAGTCTAATAGCAAATATAAGTAGCACCATGGTCAATATTGAGAGCTGCACATGCAGAAGAAAATATATTCAAGTTTGATTTTCTAGCTTATCTTGTTCAATAACACCTTTTTAATGATTAATTCTTAATACATTATTCTCCCTTTTTGTTTGACAGACAAGCTGATACAAAATAACTAAAATCCTAATAGAAGTGAAACAAATTATTGATTTTTGGGTTAATTGCACTAGAAACTCAGAGATTTTTGTTTATAAGATTGTTAAAGTAGGTGAAGTTCTTTCCCAAGGAAAGTGGTTCTTTCCACAACTTGCCACAATGGGGAAAATTGCTACCCGAGGGGCAATTGATATAGGAGGATGTGGCACTTTGATTTCTTGAAGGTCCAAGTAATTTTCCCCATTGGATCCTGCATGAATTTATCACAAATCCACACAGACCCAAGTTTGTGTGGATTTGTGATTTGTGCTGGATTCTCTTGGGTCTGTGTGGATTCGTGATGGATTCATACAGGGTCCAGATTTGACCCCGTGTGTTTGTCACGAATCCTGATGAGTTCATAGGGTCAAATCCGGACCCTGTATGAATCTGGTACATACCGGTTCGCGAATCCAGACCTGGTACAGACACGGATCTGGTCCATGGGCTGGACACTCAAATTTGGTAACGTAGAAAATTACTTAAGGGTAAACAAAAGTAAGGAGTACTAATATTCTGCAACTCAATGTAAAGATCATAATACCAAATATGTTAAAGTAGCATTTAGAAAGAGAAATCAGAAGAAGAGAACTAGCAATGAAAGCCTCTAGGTAGAAATCCACATTATGAACCAGGATCAGACTCAGAATTGGGCTTGAATGTAACCTCGAGCTCCAAAAGTGAGTAACTTTTAGTTCTTATAACACCACTAAAGGACAGAGATGGAAGGCTGGAGGCACTCAAAATTTTGGCTCCCACACCTTAAAATAGTCCCCAGTTAACATATAAAGGCAATTTTAGGAAAAATCTAAATGCTTCTACATGATAACCCGAAAATCTGGCCAAGTTCAGAAATCCCTTCTGCACATTGCCAGAAAATTGGACTGTAATATGCATCATGAGAGTGACTTAAAGTTGGACCTGATAATGACCATTTCCTTCATTGGGGATGATCCTACTCAGAATCGTCTGGAAGGTGACAATGTCCAACAATAGCAAGGCTTAGCAAGTCTGCAGTTATGGAATCCGTAGTGTGTGGAGCTCCAATGCTAGCAAGGCTTTCCTTGGACAAACTGTCCTAACAAACTTTTGTGTCATCTTATCTGGGATGCAGAAGGTTTGGTAAGGCAGTGGTTGAAATAATCCTGCCATAAGAGCTCGCCCTTTCGGAAGCACAGTCTGAATCAAGAACCTTTGAAATCCATTACCCTATACTATCCACATGATACAAAGAAAATCAAGACTAGTGATGGCGAAGAATGAGAGAGTCCCTAATAGAGACACAACAATAAAACAAGAACTTTTTGGAATTCATTGATTGTCACAACCTGCAAGAAAGAAAGGAAAACCCTGAACAGCAACAGCCAGAAATGAGCTGCCAGATAGGGACCATTAAGCTTAAAACAAGTCCCTCATAATCCTAAGAGGGTGCCATAAAGCTGAATGATGTGTGCCAAGTTCTGACATGGTGGTGGCAGTTGTCACCCTACTTTTAGAGTCATTATCAAACTGCAAATTTATAAAAATGTTGGTTCGTTCCACAATGGGAGGGTGTAAAATCCTCCAAAAACAAATTAGATATTGTTCAATTAATGAGGGGAATCACTAACCTTTTCTGCAAACGGGAGCTGTTCAATGCTTTCATCAGCAAGGAATTCTGCAATCTTATTCTCCATCTTGTAACAATGTTTGAAAGTCTATTGAATAATGAGTGATGAAACACTCCTCCTGTAGGATATTATGCAGATTCTACTACACTACATTGCTATTCATCCCATGGATGATCAACGAGTTCTAGATTGTTAGATGCTTCATTGACCACCACTTCAGTCCCTGTGCAGTATTGGTTACCCTGTGATGTACCATCAAAATTAAGCTTTTGGAGACCTTCCTTTGTTGGAATACGTAAAGTAGCCTTTATATATTTTGTTTTTGCTTTCCCTATTAAGAGTATCTCAAATTTCAGTGCGTGAATTGTTCTTTCCAAAGAGGCAAATATTTGAAGATCTGAGTTCCATTAGACTCTTTTTTTTTCAAGTGACAAATGTTTGGCAATAGGTTTGTTACAAGGTTGCATGGGTTCTCGTACCCACACCCCTGATACTCATACCCATGTACCCAAGTACCGGGTACACGTATCCTAAGTACCAGGTACTCGTTGGAGAGCATCATAGCTAAGGACCTTGATTAAAATTTCTGATTTTTTTCTTCGATTTCTTGTTTGTGTATCAGCTGGTTGTTTATCAAGCTTAATTCAACACCTAATCAATTTGAAACTTTGATACAATATTGATTAATAATAAACTTTATCACTGTTAAAGTCAGAAGTTTATCATTTGCAATATGTCATGGTCATATGGTTTATGATCTTCCTGTTCATGTTTAAAGTCTGCCTTCTCTGTTATGCATCTAAACATTTATCATATATTATTATTACAAACATATAGCAAATCTGAAACTGAAAGCAATACATTACATTTGCAAACTTTGTCACTGTTCTTGTTTTGAAAAACCATTGTCATGACTCATAATTTCAAATTTTCTATAAATATAAGAGTATAATTAAAAATAAAGTTTGACACACCCAAGTAGCCCCATCCCCTGTTATAAAAAATAGCCGTACCCATACCCGTACCCTAAGTACCCCAAGTAACCCCGTTCCCATGCAACCTTGGTTTGTTATAGGGCATGCAAACACAGTTATCAACTTGAATAATATTCTATGAAA
Source organism: Cupressus sempervirens (assembly GCA_028749045.1). Lineage (NCBI taxonomy): Eukaryota > Viridiplantae > Streptophyta > Pinopsida > Cupressales > Cupressaceae > Cupressus > Cupressus sempervirens. The sequence continues at coordinate 358,962,842 of CM053791.1, read as the reverse complement.
CTGTCTTGTACTTGGCACTAGGAATAATATATCTCAATATGAGTTTATTTTCTTTCAATTTACTCATATTGTCATTGGCTTTCAGTAGGTCAGGAAAGCTCTTAAAGACATTTTTTACATGCTCTCGTCTGGGAGTGTTTATCATCTTATGCATTCAGAGGAATTTAGCAGTGCAAGTGATAGTTTGATTTCCTTTTGTGTATTATATGATTATGCTAATTAGATGAATGCAGATGACTCATTTTCTTAGAAATTGATTGTGCAGATTAATGCTTATGTATCTGTGAATGAGTTATTATGGTTATTGGTGTTACTTAATTATACTGCATTCTTCTGTTTGTATGCGCATGTGTTTGTCTTGCTTTTTTAAGTGAGCACCTTGATCTGCACTACTAATGTTTCTGTTTATGCCCTCCTTTTATTGATCATGCAGTGATTCACTTATTTCTATGTTACTTTCTTCAAAGCTTTAAAAGTTTTGGCCTTTATTTGAATTGAGATGAAGAGTGATAGGGGTGAAGGTCCGGATGCAGCTCCAGAAGATTCAGCTTCTGTCTTCCCCACTTCAAATCCTCCTACTGGTAACCCTTCTACATCTAGATTTTCAGCTTCTGGGTTCTCAACATGGGCGAAGGGCTTCAAATTTTCAGAGTCTTTGACTGAAGACAACACACAGCCTTTGGATGGTGCAAAATCTACATTTGGCCGCATAGCTAGTGGATTTGGGATACGCCAGTCATCCAAGATTCCCGTTGTTGATGACTTCACAGGAGAGACATCACAAGTTGGAGGTACTCAAGAAGGTGCGCTTGGAACAATAACAAAGGGGTTCTTGGACACCTCAAAGAATGCAATGAAGGCTGTTCAAACAAAAGCTCGACATATGGTGTCACAAAACAAAAGGAGATACCAGGCATTATTCTTTTTTACTTGTTTCTTTCACTAATCTTTTTTCTGTCTTGATATTGTAAATGACTTTTTTATCCTAATCTGATCATGTTGATTTTGTGTTCAAGAATTTTAAATATGGTTAGAGGCATGGGTTTCTACAATTATTTGTATGTCTTATGCTTATAAAGTAAGTGTATCATCTTCTTTTCCCTTCCGTTTCTCCCTATATGTGTGTGAGGTGTGTACGTGTATATATATATATATATATATATATATATATATATATCAAAACATATATATCTAGCTACCTACCTGCCTATTAGGGACTTGAATAGGAAAATTCCAAACACATGATGCTCACTGTTTCTACCTTCTACAACCTTAATAGCTTATCTCCTTTAAACATGGTCACCATCTGCTGACGTCATCTTGTCGCTGGCATAGACACTATATTTGGGAAAACAATTCTCCCTTTTGGCTTTTAATGCCATACAATATTAATGCTTTTTCTATATGAGTGTTTTGTATAAGTGCTGCCTTCACTGTGACTTTCCATGTGTTTTGACTTCTCTCTTGGTGAATGGAGTTTCTGATCTGTAGCATTTGCAACAAAAAAATTGTGATACATTGAACAAGTGAATGCTTGCATGATGATACATTGGCTAGTAAGAGGAACATGAATCAAATAATTTTGAAGCTTATTTGGCATTTGCATCTGATTGGTCTGAACCAGAATTACTCTTGAGATGTTCACGACAAATTCTCCGATTGCTTGAGGTGATTATGCCTGTTTTATACCTGCGTTGATGCATGTTTTATGTGTCATTTCTTAGTTTCATATGTATATGTTTTCTAATATGACATTAATTGTACACTCTGTTAGATACGTTTACTGTGGAGTTTCTAGATATGCAAAATCTGTTGGTTATTTTTACTTGCCTATTGGAAAAGCAGTTCATTCATTCCTGACACTCATATGGGTGATAGGTTTTCAAAGGGGAAACTAGGTAAATGCATAGGTCTTCTGAAGTCTTTTTGTGGTTTGCTCATAAAATTTTCACTGCAACTGAGAGAATGCAATTCTCTCACCAAGTTCAACAGTTTTTGAATTCTTCCCCAGCTACATACATGTGCTTTTAGGGATTTAAATGTAGCTTATGCGAGATTTAGGTACTGTAGAGTTGCCAACTATGCAAAATTTGATGCTTATTTCCACATGCATGTTTCTAAATTGGTTCATTATTTTCTGATGCTCATACCTGCACATACTTTTTAAATATTGAATAGAGAGGACTGGTTAAATAAATTCTCTATTGATGTTTTTGGCTAGTTTAGAAATGGAAATGTCCCAAACCTCATTGAGTTCATAGTGGAGCTGCCAAATAGCTGTTGTGCCTCTTGAGGCCGACATTGTTTGAGTTCTTCCCCACCTCCAGAGAGCCTATCTGACTTACTAAATATGTATTCATCTTTAGCATGCAAAGAAATTATGGCCTTGCTGCATTTTGCCTACTCTTGTATCCATTTGTCTTTGCAGGTGATTGATCAGAGAATACTCTGAATAGTTTGGACTCCATCAGGACAAAATAACATGAATTGACTTTGTTTAGGTAGCCATTCCTAGCCACCTGCGGCCCTTGTTTGCTTTTTCAACCCTCCAATGAGCCTAACAGAAGAAGACGAAACGTTTTGCATTCCTTTATTTAGAACCCCATTAACTGTTTAATATCCATCAATGTTTATTTTCAAACAGAGAGCAAAGATTCAACTTTTGATTGTATAGCTCAGCACTGAACCCAGGAGACAATCGGTCTCATATTAGAATTTTCCTATGTTGGGTATCTTCTCCGTAAATCATGGAACTGTGAGTATTGTTTATATGTTTGTGTGGATTTTGAATTTTAAGTTATTTTCTTCATGTTATTGTGGCGATTGAACAGAATGAGTGGATTCTTAGTATGGAAAGGTACTTCATGTAGTTAATGGCAGGGGGTGTGACATACTTGTTGAACATTCACATATTCTAATTCCTAAATAAGGATGCATGCCATTTAGTTGCATATAACATTTCAAATAAGCTTTGTATAATGAATTTTGGTATCAAGTTCATTGAATCAGCAAAGAGTATATCTTGTGAATTTACGGATCGCTGATGCAAATGTTTCACTCTTTATACTATCTACTGACTGTAGATAAATGTGGTATCTATTCAGATTTTGATAATCTGATATTTGAACTATATTTAGACTTTGATCAAGACCTCATTGCATGGGGAAGGCCATGGAAATTATTTATTCCAGAGGCTATGACTGTAGTGGTGATTGTCATTCTGAGATCATCTTTGGTTTGGAATTTTAACCTATTTTTATGTCATTCGGACTTTTTGTTAATATGAACTTCAAAAAGTTTAATTATGTTACATTCATGGTGCTGAAGACAATTGGAGACGTTATTGGAATAAAGAAGATTGTCACTAACAGCAATGTCACTATAAAAAAATCTGTTTTATACTACATTTAAATTTTTACTGTTCAGGAAGGCGGTTTTGATTTGGATATGACCTACATTACTGAAAACATAATTGCTATGGGATTTCCTGCTGGTGACTTCAGTTCTGGTTTACTTGGATATGTAGAGGTATGTAGACTTCTAAACTCTCTTGTATTTGCCATGTTCAGTAGTCTTATGCAATGACTATTCCAATCACTTTTATGCTTCAGACCAAAACTTTTAATGTTGAATGGTACCGTTTTCTTCTCTAAGACCAATAAATGGAATCCCTTCTGCAGGGATTTTATCGGAATCATATGGAAGAAGTTATCAAGTTTTTTGAGACACGTCACAAGGTAATCAGACTCTCTGTAAGGCTATTTAGGACTCATGCATTTCTTTATGGTAAGAATATACATAAATATAGGGAAGATGTTATTTTCTTGAGATCTCTAACAAGGTAATCAAAACAATTCCTTTAAAGCTCTGCAGGACTTGCATATTGTGGTGCTCTAATTGTACAAACACACACAAACATATTGCCAAAGCTAACTTCAGCTAGAATTGGTGCCTTGAAAAAATAGTGACAATACTGATCCTCAATCAATTTTGCACTCTTGATTGGGGCCTCAAATTTAATGAAAAAGGATTGTCAATGCTTTTCACTCGTAGTTATGGAAGCCTTTATCCATTACGAATTCTCTGTTGACCTCAGTCATGAATTACTTGTTCAGCAACATCTTCATAGTCTTGCCTTTGTGTCCGAGAATGAAGATTCAATTATGTATCAGTCAAGCGATTTCCATTATGGCCAAGCATCTAGGAGTATTATAGTACCATCACATACATATTTCATTGGTAAAACTACAACACAAGTGCATATGTAGGTGATCTCATGGAAAAGTGTATCATCTTAGATTCCAGTGTCTGCATTAACAGAAACTCACAGAAGCAATTATTCGGAACCATGGACAGTTGCTTTATCTAGCTCATCTCCTTCCACTCTTTCTTCTCATTCATGCAGATCACTAATTGAGTGGAGATAGGTACATCCACCAGTCATCAATGCCTAGAGTGTCCAAACAGTTTCATTTTCTCAGAGCCACTATTGTAGGATAACTTACTACTGTTTTTCATACAAATTGAATAATGGGTCATTATCAATTTTTTCAAATGCATTCATGTCGAATCTTATTATAAAGGAAAAAGATATAAGTGTTCCCTCTTTCTTTCAAGTGAGTTTTGGAAGGGAATTGATGCCTTGTCAAAGAGAAAACTTTTGATATGGCTCTAATCTTATTGTAGTCTTAAAAAACAGCCTTTCCTCTGCTATAAACAATCATTTTATGAATGCCATGCCAACAAATGATTATTTTCGACTTGGTACTGAGGATTGAAGGAAATTATACCCATCATTCATCTTGCATCCACATTCTTTCTACTCTCATTCACCCAAACAAAATTTGAAAAAGAACATAGAATAATAAGGGGAGAAAGGAAGAGACTCTTAATCGTCTTCCTCAGTAGATATTCATAGTAGATCACCCTTTTATTTGATAGCTTTTGTGAAGAACAACTACTTGATAGCTTTTGTGAGCAACACCAACTTGTGGCGGTGATTTTCAATATTTCTAAACGTCTACATTTTAGATTCTTGTGTTAGAAAGGACAGGGTTGCCGTTGGACCAAAAGATCAACTTGTTAATGCCCAATACAATCAATAGTCTTATAGAACCACAGGAGGCGGTTAAACCATGTTGCAAATCTTGCGAGGGATCCTGGCCCACTGCCAACAATCCCGTTCCCATTGTCACTTGCCATGGCCTGCAAGATTCGAACCTGTGACCAAGCTTTGATACAAATTGTTAGACAGGACAGGGTCGCCGTTGCACCAAAAGATCAACTTTTTAATGCCTGACACAACCAATAGTCTTATAGAACCACAGGCGGTGGTTTAAGCCATGTAGCGAATCTTGCGAGGGACGCTGGCCCACTGCCAACATCTTGTTCTTTTAGAAGGCACCAACCTTGGAAATTACATGTACTTGCACATACTTGGGGGTCCAATTTTTTGGTCCCTCCTTTGATATGAGGCTTGCATCACATTTATGGCTTTGCAAGGGATATGCCTTTCTCAAATATTGGAATGTTAGTGCTTCGATATCCACTTCTAGGACATCCCTTAAAAGATGCACTTTTTTGATACCACAATCAAATCTACAGTTTTGCGTGGCTTTGAGGTTTAGGGGGATAGCTTAGGATTAGTTGAGAGGCCCCAAACTTTCATGTTTTGATACTTTATTAGGTGCAAGTGAACTATTCTTCCAAGCGTTGCCTAGGTTGAGTTTGGTGCCTAGCCATTGTGTCTCAAGCCGATATTTTGGCTCACTTTCTACATTAATAAACTTAGATCTGTGAAAGATCTCTTCTTTTTTCAGGGTTATCCATACTTAGGTCTTCATTTTGCTTAAAGGATTGCTTCCTTGGGCCCAATACAATTCTGTTGTTGCCGACACCTGAGATTAGTTCTTTTCTTCATTCTATAGACATCTCTATTGATAAATTACCTACGTTCATGTAATCCTTGGAAGCTCCTAGTCATCTGCTTTCTTTGGAAGTGACTATCACTAGAGTTGAGGTCACCTAGATCACTCCTCTGTCACTTAGTTCAAAACTTTTTTTTAATGCAAATAATCTCTTGTAGTTGGAGGATGGTAAATTATGTAGTTCTCATAGTAGGGTTTTAGGCAACAATTTCTACTTTCTTTAGAAAGTCTAATGATGTTTGGCTGTTTACCTTGGGAGGTGATCACCCCTTAGCATAGATCGAGGAGCTCAAAAAGTCTCTAAATGTCATTGGATATTGTTAGTTCTTTTATTGATCTATTAGACTTGTGAGGCTGTGTCTACCATACATTTTACATTAGTGACTTCCCTCTCAATATTATGATCCTAATTCCTTTCTAATTCCTTTCAGTAGTGTGTTTCAACTTCTTATTGGCATGGATCTACTCCTCCTTGACCCCCTCAAGGCCATAGCGGCAAATGCATATTAAATGCTTTTCTCTATTACATGAGTTACTGCTGTCATAGATGTTAGATGTGATCCTAGGGAGGGTATCTTGTTTAACCCTAGTGGGCCTCGACACTTGCCAGTGAGCATTATCATATCTTATCGGCCCCTTCATAGTGATCAATGATGGCACCAGTGAACACCATTAATGTTCAATGGTCCTTGTTGAGCTGCATTTTTCTACAGAATTTTCTTAACCACTCGTGTTGTTGGTCCCTTGTTTTTTTCCTTTGCTTTTGTTCTCGCCCTTTGTGGGGCCTTCCTAGGCTTCTTTTTCTAGAATGTTCCGTTGTAAATTGCTGTGGACATGAATATAATTTCTTTCTTCTGTTTTCCTCCCCGCCCTCCCCCCATCTCTCTCCCACAGCAACATTTACACACCTACACGCACCTTTGTACATCCAAATGCAACATTGACACCCACATATATCTACTCGTGCATATATGTTGAATTGGTTGAGCTTACTTTGCTAAATGTTGGGTTCTCATTGTGGATACTTAACCCTAGATGGACATCCACTGTGGATTTGTATTCTATGTTTCAAGTCTTGGTGTTCTATTGTCTTCTAGTGTTGATGGATTATCTAAGCTTGAATTCTATATTGCAACTCTTGGTCTTCTATTGTTGGTTGCTATTGTGGATATTTGAAATGTTTTCTATGCTTAAATGGAGGTATTATTGATCTTATGTTATTCTCATTGGTTGCTCATATGAACCAGCATATTTGTCAACAATCTGCAATTTAATTTTTTTGATGCATATTTAATATATACATATACATATCATAAACTGTATAAATGCTCTTATATTCTTGCACTACATATTGTATAAATACTCTTGTATACTTGCACTACATTTATAATGCTCTTAGTAATATGTATCATTGCATATATTTGTGTTCATGATATCTATGACATGTAATATGAAGTATGCAGTGTGCACATATGTTATCTTTACATTTGAGATATGTTAACATGGAATAACATAATGATATCTTCCAGTGATTCGTACATGTATGTCTTTCCAAATTTCTAAATTCTCAATGTAAATTTGCCAAATCACTAACAAACATTTCTCCTCTGTAACCAATTCATTTTATTTTCAAACTAGAATGTGAATGTATAAAAGTATTACGAAGTCTGCTCTAATTATATTATAAATGTAAGAAAAGGAATACTTAAAAGTCAAATATATTTGCGTTCAAACTTGAAAGTCACTGTATGTCAAGACTCAAAGTCCTAATCTTTTGGTATTTACAAAGTGGTCTTACAGGCAGAAAGTAGTCCTGATACTCTAGGCTGAAACAGACCAAAAGCATTTTAGTATTTTACTCACAACTTTTGGTATAATAAGATCAGGAATGAGTAACATACTTGTTTAGGGTATGTTTGATTTAGTCTGGTTCTGTTCTTGGAGATTCTTATGAGTATTCTCATAAAGTTGAATTAAAAGAAAATAGCAAGCTTCAATCTACGTATGTGAAGGTATATGTACTCCAGTGATCCTTCTGGATACATCATGCCTGTGTGCATAATATAATCGCTGCTTTGGCACAAATCCTCCGGGTTCAGCCTAGAGACTTCTGGCACAAATCCCATTTTTTAGGGGAATGCCTGAATTTCAGAATAAGACTGTCAATTAGCTCATAGTGGTTAGACACCATTAGTGGATAGGTGCCTTTAGACAGAATTTAGATTGGGGTCCAGATGAGAAGACTGTCAATTAGCAAGCTATGATTATTTCAGAAACAATTTTTTATTTCCTAAGTTAGATGTAAATTGATTATTATAATCACATATAGTAAGTTATAATAATGGGGTCATGTCATAACTAGGAGATGAATTAGAATAAATTATAATTTAAAATTGGGTCATTTGTTAATGACAAATTAGATCCTCATATGGACGAACTCCTAGGTGAGGAGAATAAAGAATTAAACTTAGCAAACTCAATAAATTAAAATAAGAGGCAAACCCTATTTGATTCGAATGAGTGTAATACCCCCCTAGGATATTAATTCCAAGTTTTTTCATATATGAACCACTAAAAAAATTAAAATAACATTATACATGCAACTGATTTAATTTTTTTGATCGTTAATGGGCCGAAACCTAGATTTATTATTATTATTTGTTAAGATTAATTATTAATATGTTTTCAGCTTAAGTTGACTTGAATTTGAGACCTCCCAGATTAGAGGTTGACAAATTACCATTGCCTGTGCAACAGATTTCTTTTAAACCGATAGATTACACTGAGAAATCATGTAATATACGACTAAAATAGAAATATGAATTAAATATGAAGATAGATCATTACAATCTTATTTTCCATATAGAAATGAAATACCTCTATCACAAATCCACCAAGAAGTGAATTGGGTTTTTGTCCAATCCACCTAGAAATACTGAAGGTTTCTGTCCTCGGGTTTCAGAACTGAAATCCAAAGCTTCCCAGATTTCTCCTAGAGAAACAATAAACAACCATAAACCAAGCTTTGCCAAAATGAGTCCCGCAATGTTTTTTAATATCAAATTCTGTAAATACTTGTCCTCAAGAGATTGCTTGTTCACATGCAATCATGAATATGTTTACCAATTCCAAGATGCCATAGAAATCTACAAACAGCTCCATTGCACATTCTGGGACAATTGAAACCAAAACCTGCCACACTAAGAAACAATTTTCTCATATGCAACTCATTTATCAATAAGATCGCCAATTTGGAGGACTGTCACTCCCGTTGCTTGAAGACTGGCTTCTTAGTTTTACATCTCTATAACCCATCATGACTGTCATCTGATTGCAAACTGAAAATCCTGCAAGCTGTAAATTCTCTTTCTAAAGGAGAGTACATTCCATACCATGATGAAGTATAACCTTCTATATACCAATGATTCAATCTCCTTTTATTTGTCATCGTAAACCTAGTCAACTCCTGAACTTGTGTGCTGAGAGAGAAATGATATGCACTCCTCAAAATGCAATCAAATTGATAAGTACCTCCTTTTTGTAAATACCGATGCTCACATATATTGGACTCATACCCATCATGCTTTTGCTGCTCTACTTTGTCAACACTACAGTCTGGAAGCTGCTTAGCACATAAAAACAAGTTTGCAACCTTGCCACAACAAATGGCATCCGCAAAATCTGATTTTTTATTTTCAGGAATGCATTTATTGTCAACCTCTGGTAAGAACTTGTCAATGTACGCTCCCCAAATTCAAGAATGGCTATATGTAGCACTCACCATCATGCCATCAACTCCTAGCTAAACTGAAAAAAAAAAGGATTCATACTCACAACTTCATATATATCAACGCATTCTTAAAACAAGGTGTGCTTCCTACCATGATTACTTTCATAGAGCATATCAATGTCCTTGTGTCATCAAAACCGATCAGCATATTATTGTTTGAACCATAGTTGAAAAATTCGGTTTTGGCAATATCTCAACTGACCCAAAAGTTTTAAAAATCTCGGAGTCGGCAAAAACTCAGCGAAACATTCAGCATTAAATTGGCACTCTTATCGAACATGAAAATATACAATTTCTTAATATATTCTAATAAACACATACAATAAATTTGTAGAACATATTGATTTGAGATATCCACCATATATTAATCAAAGTTTTGAGTTAAATAGTAATTCATAGCAATTAAAACTTAGTAGATTAACATAGTATAGAATCATATAACAAAAACAAGTACAACATCTGAATTAAAATAAGTTCAATACATATAGAAGTCAAACTTCATGAAACTACAATTTTTGAATACATATTAAGTTCAAGTATTAGTATCAATGAAAACTAGAAGTAGAAATCATAATTTGTGTCTATGAATAAAGGTCAAAAGTGATCAATGTTGTTGCGTAGGTGGCATTAAAATACTTGCAATCGCAACATACTCAATAGGTGCCTCAGGCTTAACAAAAGCCTCTGATAGATGACCAAGCTCATGTTTCTCCTCACATGCTGAGACTTCCACATCCCAATCATCTTCCTCTATCTCAATCTTAGCTAGCTTGATCAGTCAATAAAGGATCACCCACATGCATATTTGCATCCTTACCATCAAGAGGAACAATCCAATCTGCTGAATATGGATCAATGTCATCCAAAGTGCTTAATATGAAGCTAGCCCTTGCACCTTTTTGTAATGTCCCTACTTTAGCAGTTGTCTAGTTGTGTGACCGTTAGCCTATTTCTACGTGGTCTTGGAGGCTAACGAAGAGGTCAGTGGGATCTTGAGATGTTTTGGCCTAGTCATTTCCAGTTCGGGCCAGAACGGAGTTGATTTACATGGTGTTGGGCAAACTTACTATTTTTAATAAGTTAGTAGGACATGGGCAATGCCAGAATTAGTGATTGGGTTTGATGCTCCTCGATGAGAGCTTTCTGACGAGCTATCACTCATATTATTCCGAGCCCAATTACTATTTTATTTCCAAAGTTTATTAAAGTAACATTTTAATTAAATGTGGAAATAATAGTGTTACTTTAATATTATTCATGTTGGGTTGTGTGTTGGAAAAGGGAAGCCCAAGGGTGATATAAGGTGTTATTTTATTTTAGAACACTTTATCCCACATTGCTTGTGAAAAGTGGGTCGACCCTATGAAGTAGAAATAAAAAGGCGAGCTTGTGGCCCTTGTTTGGCGGATTGAATATGAGAAGAAAATGGATGTGTGAGTTGCAGATCTGTTCTTAGCATTAGAGGACGTCTATCCTCTCATGTGACATTCTAGACTCCATTCCCTTGGGATTTGGCTTTTGGAATTCACTGCTATTAGCTTTATATCTGGCAGATTGGGTGCATTTCCAGCTACAACCAAGTTCCTGTAGCTGCCGAGTCACTGTAGCAGCCGAGTTACTGTAGCAGTTTCACTCTAGCAACCGAGTTACTATAGCAAGTTACTGTAGCAGTTGTATATTGTTGCAGTAGGTCAATGCAAGGGCCATGCCCTCGACTATTTGATGTAAACAATGCTTGTTCTGATTTATTGTTAGAGTATTTAGTGAGTCAGCTTTGCACTTGTTATTAAATTTTGGAAATCAATATAAATATAGTGTGCTGGTTATTTCTGCAATATATGTTATGCTTTTTCAATTCCTATATTTATGTTATGTGCCAAACACAACACGATACATACAACCTTTTAGAGCCATAAGGGTTTTAGCATATAACGAAGACTGCAAGCTAAGTGTTTGATAAAATTACCATATAGTTGTGAATATTTGTAAGCAGATTTTGGGGGTATCCATTACACTTATTTTCGTGCAAATGAAGGTTGTACCACACATAAACCAAGTCGTTCAAACACTTCTAAGTCAACCTATTGCACTTCTTTGTGTGTATGTTCTCAAAAGTACTCGAGTTTCTCTCGCAACCAGAAGCACTACAAGACAACGATAAAATTTGGATGGCAAGCTTTTGAAGATTACGCTTTGTGGCAGCATAATCTTCCCACCACAGATTTGCATGGATTAAGAAAAGCCATTTATGTGGTGAAGATAATTTACTCGTAGAATAATAGTAAATTGATTATTATAATCACATATAATAAGTTATAATAATGGGGTCATGTCAGAACTAGAAGATGAATTAGAATAAATTATAACTTAAAATTGGGTCACTTGTTAATGACAAATTAGATCCTCATATGGACAAACTCCTAGGTGAGGAGAATAAAGAATTAAACTTAGCAAATTCAATAAATTAAAATAAGAGGCAAACCCTATTTGATTCGAATGAGTGTAATACCCCCCTAGGATGTTAATTTCAAGTTTTTTCTTATATGAACCACAAAAAATTGAAATAACGTTATACATGCAAGTAATAATTTTTCTTTGATTGTTAGTGAGCCGAAACCTAGATTTATTATTATTATTTGTTAAGATTAATTATTAATATGTGTTCAGCTGAAGTAGACTTGAATTTGAGACCTCCCAGATGAGAGGTTGACAAATTACCGTTGTGTTGTAGGCTCTTGACTGTGCAACTGATTTCTTTTAAACCAATAGATTACATTGAGAAATCATGTAATAGACGACTAAAATATAAATATGAAGATGGATCATTACAATCTTATTTTCCATATAGAAATGAAATACCTCTATCACAAATGTGCCAAGAAGTGAATTGGGTTTTTGTTCAATCCACCTAGAAATACTGAAGGTTTCTGTCCTTGGGTTTCAGAACTGAAATACAAAGCTTCCCAAATTTCTCCTAGAGAAACAATAATCAAGCATAAACCAAGCATTGCCAAAATGAGTCCCTCAATGTTTTTTAATATCAAATCCTGTGAATACTTGTCCTCGAGAGATTGCTTGTTCTCATGCAATCCTGAATATGTTTACCAATACCAAGAAGCACTACAGTACTACGATAAAATACAGATGGCAAGTTTTTTAAGTTTATGCATTGTGGTACCATAATCTTCCCACCACAGATTTGCATGGATTAAGAAAAGCCATTTATAATGTGCTGAAGGTTCCAATAAATTTAATGAGTGAAATAAATGGCATAATAAAACTAAACAATGTTCTTTTTTACTTGGCTGCAGGGTCTATCTCCTACGTTTGCAATTAGGAGAAGAAAACAATGACCCCTCTTCCCTCTTGTAGCTTTACAACTCATCATGTATGAGGTGTCGAAGGTCCAAAATCAGCAACCAATCTTTGAAAATGATGTGTCCAAGCCAATTTGAACCTTTACATCTGCTCTAAAACTGTCTGAGACACAGAACTTGGGGTTCAATTAGTAGGTAGCTACATGGCTATGTTCCATATGGGTCTATATTTGATCTCATTTGACCTATACAAGTGCTAAATTGCCTCTTTGGCCATATTCATGGCTTCATATAGAAACCCCATTGGTTTTTTATTCCCATCCACAATTTGTAGAACCTTCACCAACGATACTAACATGTGGACAAACAATTATACAAAAATAAACAAATTACAATATTTCAAAAATTAATAAATTAATCATCAATCAAAACTTGGAAACTTTTCCAGATGATCTCCTCCATTAGCTTGCCAAATCTAGCATCAAATACAACCTTCACAACTGCTAGTGTGCTCTTAAATGATTGTAGATGTACTTTGCAATATTCCTTCCGTCTTCAACCAGCTTTTCCACCCAACTCAATTTTCCTAGGTCCTCAAGGAGCAACTCAAGACAATGGGCAACACAAGGGCTCCAAAGTAATGAACAATACCTTTACATTAGAAGTCTATCGATTGCTACATATGTAACTACATTATCAGTCACAATTTGGATGACATTAGCCATTCCTACTTCCAATACCACCTCATCCAACATGTTGCACAAATTTTCTGCATTTTTCACTTGATTAGAGGCATTAATTGATTTTAAAAATATCGTCCTCCTAGAACAAATACAAAATGGATAAGCATCCTATTCTTGCCATCCGTCCATCCATTGTATTTAATAGTGCAACCTCTCTGTTCCCGAACTTTTCTTTGCTCTTCCACAAGCTGGTGAATGGTTTTTACCTCATTGTCTAACAAAAACCCACTCACCTTGTAATGAGTTGGGGGCTTGAATCCCTTACCAGACACAAAAATCGAAGTGAAATTGATCCCAATATGGACTATGTCAAGCATTGAATGACATATTATTAAAAAACCAAAATCTTGCAACTACCATCTTTGTTTTCTCATGCATCTCTTTGTTCCATGCAATGCCTAAGAAGTTGGGTTGAGCACTAGGATTGTTTCGTGGAACCCAAAAGTCTGATGAAAACCCGCCCACATTTCCTGATCCTTGTATTTGTGGTTCAATGGAAGAAAAAGTGTCTCTATCTGTTTGTGATCCTGTAGAACTAGAACCTTCCATTAGAGCTGCCATGGCCTCAGATGTCCTCTCTTTTGCTGCCTTGTTTTGTGCATACACTTCAAGATTTGTCAAAGCCTCTCTTGTAGCCTTTTCAAGACTTTTATCACCCAATGTAATATAATTGCTTGAAATCTTTGCAAGACGATATTTCAATTGGCTTATACTCGAAGTCATATGCTTAAAGCAATAGATACATTGGATATCTCCTTGCTTTGCTCTTGGGATCCCAAGGGTCTCTCCTTCTGCCACTAGCCATCTTGTAAAGAAATAGGTAGACTTTGAGAACCTAGGAAGAATACATGAATTATAATTAGCAAGCTTATAATAAGTAACAATTTAGTACAATTATAATCTATAAAAATTAAAGAATTAAATCTAGATTTATTGATAATAGATATCTAGATTCATGGATCGTAAATAATAAGCAAAAAATTTCAAACTCTAAATTCTAAATATAATTTTATGAATTTATACAATTGTCAATGATTATTATAAATTAATATTAATAATTTAATACAATAACATAATATAAATTTATAAGTATACATTTACAAATATATATATTTGTGATTTTGTAGACTGTATTTATAAATACGATATCTAAAATCTAAATAACAAGATACTGCTACCTGCAATTTTTTTTTATTGTAAATAAGTAATTACTAAATATAAAAAATAGTATTATATACTTATAGTATATACTATATTTATAAATTATTAAATAAAGTCTATATATAATATAAATTTTAGACTATATAATAATACAGAATAGTATACAGATATTATATACAATTATATTATTTTGTTTGTATTACCATATTATGATACCTACAAACTAAAAAATATCTACAAATACTCTTAACATATTATATATAATACAATTATATTAAAAATACTCTTACAAATATAGTCCAGACTCCAAATTAATAAGATAGTACCTACGTGTTTCATGTGAAAATAATGTTCCGACCCCAAACAAAATCTAGATATGACTTGCAATATCAATCCTGGCAACTGGCAACCTGCGACCTGCAACCGATATTTCTCTGTGGGACCTGCGATGGGTATCCAAATTTCCCATTGTGCAACTTGTGTGTGCTTTAGTAGACGACAAGTCTTCAAAAATTATGTTGAAAATGAAAACCTAAAACGGTTTGTTGTGACGATTTTTTTTTGGAAAAGGGTTTGGGTTCATTTGGGTTCGTTCATACAAAAAGATGTAAAAATTATAAAAAAATATACGTATACATATTCATGAAGTCTAGAAGCATACTAAAATTAGAATGTCACATAGTATCATACAATCATATGATTTAAACAAGAAAAACACCATAAACTTTAAACTCGTAATCATAGCATCATGAATCGTGATCATACTATCATAGATTTCAAGTTCAACCTCAAAGATTCAAAAAATTAAAAATTAAATCATGATTCATAACAACAAGTTCAAGTATCATTGTTTCAAGTTCAACTAATGGAATAAAAAGTTATTAATATTCATCTTCTTCTTCTTCTTCATCATCATCATCATCCACATCTTTTTCTCCTTTTCCTTTTAGTTCTTTGGCATTAGTTGATTCAGCAACAGAGCTAAGGCCAATGTAATCAGTAGCAACAACAATATTATTGGCGTCAAAATCTTTAACTTCATTTGAAAGCCGAGAATTAGAAGTATCCATGTCTGCTAGCTTTGCATTTACATCCCACCTCTTCGTCTTCCCTTCTTTGTATTCTTTAGTCGTGTGTGGGAGTAGACACAAGTTGTAATGCACAAATACCAAGTTCTTTGCTCCTTTTGATTGTAACCTATTGTGCTTCACTAAGTGGATGAACGAATATGTGCTCCAATTTTGTTCCAGTGCAAATGAACTAGCAACCTATGAAGACATGACAAAGTAACCAATTAAAATAAACTTTAAATTATTAATCTTGAATTTTATAATTTCTACCAATTTATGAAGACAAAGTAAACTAATAGTAATTTTAAAAAAATTAAACAAACTTGTGATATAACTTTGATTGCAAGGGGCTGCAATGTTTGGAATCATTGGCCATGGAGGTACCACCAACTATGAACATCCTTCCTAAATTAACAATGAAGAGCATTATTACTGAAAGATAGTGTCCACAAATTGTGTGAACTCATCCGTAATCAAATCTTGCATATTATCATCAAGAAAGAGTCTTTCAAATACTGCCTTGTATTCATTGGGCACTTCTAAATCTATATATGGTGGTAGCCTTCTTGGTATAGATTGCTATATTGGGTGTTATAGTATTTGGGCATTGATGCATAGGCAAGCAAATCTAGAGGAGTGGTCATTTTGTTCCATTGTTCTACAACAATTGCTTTGAGGACCTCTTGATGATTTTGCTCTTTTTCATTTACAATTTGCTTGATCTTCTCAAGCATTGAGCCTATGCCATCGTAGATCTCTCCAAGGCAAGGTTTATCCATGTCAGCATACCTAAGCATGATCATAATTGGCTCAGTGATCTTAATGAGATATTTCACATGTTACAATATCCTAAGCTTTATTTTGGATGCCCTCTCATTGTTGCTTTGCCTCCATATAGCCCAATTGTTGCTGACTATCATATTGGAAACTACCTCTTTCACTGGGATAAGTCATCTCAAGAGGATTAAATTTGATGCAAAATGTGTCTCAACAACCTATAACATAAAATAGAGCCAAAAACAACAACTATTAGATACATACTTTAGAGAAGAATACACATTACACAATCAAAAAATCAGAAATTGTAAGATACTGTTTAAAAAGAAATTAAATTACTAACTTGAGTTCAAGTTCACTTACCTTTAGTAACTTCAAATATGAGAACATGTTGAATATTCCTTGTGTCATGTGGTATTTTGTGAAGAACATTTGGATGTCCTCAGCTTCTACATGCACTTCTTTGATCCACTCAGAACTCTTCCCAATCTTTTGTAGCATAAGATCGAGTGAATGACTTGCACAAGCTGTCCAAAAATGTGCTGATATCTCTCTTCAACCAACAAACCAGCAACTCTACAATTCTTTGTGTTGTTTGTTACAACTTGGACAACATTTTAAGTACCTACTTCTTGAATGGTAGAGATGAGAATATTAGCAATAAATGGCCCATCTTTTACTTGCCCCTCACAATCTATTGCTTCAAAAAACATTTCTCCTTTAGGGGACACCACTAAAATATTGATCAATGGACGATTGCTGGCGTCTTTCCACCCCTCTGAAATAATTGTTACCCCTATCTCAATCCTTGAATCCTTTATGGGCTTCACTTGCTCATCAATCAACTTGACCTCTTGATCTAACAAGGTGGTTTGGAACTCTCAAAATCGGGGCCTGAATACCTTGCAGGAGCATCATTTGCGCTTCTCATCACCCTCTTCAAATATGGAGAGTGAACAAGATTAAAATACAGCCCATTTGCATACAAGCATCTTGCTGCATCAAGTTTGGTAATTTCCCTACTCTGATTTTGAATGCAGATTCTAGTGGTCAATTTATTTTGTGTGTAAGTGCTTGATTTTGAGAATCAGGGGTGGTTGGGGTAGGTGATGTTCTATCACAACATTTGTGGTGGATTTTATTCCCTTTGCTTTTTATATAGTTTTATTGCTACAACCATCAATGGTATTTTGCCTACGTTCTTCTCTCTTGTTTGCTCTTATTCTTTTCACTATATTTTAATAATGATGAATTTGGCACATGTGTATTTTTATTTCTAGGACATTTATTGACTCCTCTTCTAGGGTATCCACACATATGGCCCATCATACGAAAATATGAGCTATTCCTTTCTACATCACAACTCTGACATCCAACAGGAAGCACCACCTTTTAGAGTAGGATGTACAAAATATCCGAAAAGTAAAGCAAAAAAGCAGTCCGAAAAAGCAGATCCGAAAAAGTAGTCCAAAAAAGCAAATCCGAAAAAAGCAAAGCCAAAAAGCATGTCATCTTAGCTACTTATTCCAGGTTCTTTTGGTATTTACATTTGGCAATTGTAGATGGATACATTTGACAAGTAATATATGTCTTTTTGTTACCAAAGTATTCAATCATTGTAAACATTGAAGTATTGAAGGGAAATCAACTTAATTCAGCTGTTCAGTTTGTATGCCAAATGTTTGTAAAAACGTCTCATTGCATAGTCATTCATAGGATGCATGCCAAGTGTTTGTGAAAATACCTCTTGGCTGTAGGTGTGCCACTAAGGAGAACCAGAATGGGGTTCTATTCTTTGTTGGGTATTGCCTATTGAGGAAGAGGTATATCCCATTGTAGTTCCTTTTCCTAGACAAGAAATTGTGTACTTATTGAGACAAAGATTTTAGGGAAAAGAATGGCTAGATCTTATTAGCAATGAATGCTAAATAAATAAAAAAGTTCAAACAAAAGAAAAAGAAAATGGAACAAGGACTTCCTCTTCCACTCATTGTAAGCTTGCAAAGGTGGAGGAATGTGGCACAAGCACTTCAAGATAGCTCACAAGCCAATTTTTCAACTTCTCCTTGCACAATCAAACTCTTTCTCAACCACCTATTTTCTCTTGCTCAAGACAAAATAACTTTCTTGCACACCACAAATGAGAGTTAGAAGCCAACATAAGCTTTTCACTTACGCTTTTTAGGATTAAGGATGTGAAAACAATATGGAATTTGCAAAGAAAACACACTTTTTGGTCATTCGCAGGGCTCAATTTGACCTTGGTTTGATCTAGGCAAGCCAAGTTTGCATAGGTCTATCTAGTAAAGCCACAAGTTCAAACTTGGTCCAAAATTTTGAACCTTGACCAGGTAGTGAATTGTACTTGGACCATGTACCAGTAAACCAGGGGGTTTGGGTCTATAGGGTAAGTAACCTTATTTCCAATATCTAGACTCTGTTTACCGCATAGGGTAAGAAGTTCAACACATGTATAACACGATTCAATTCAGAACAGGTACTTTATTCATGCATGCACTTGCCGATTACAATCTGATTACAATGACTACAATGATCTATCGATGATTCCAAAGTCCATCTCGGACGTGTACATATACCTTTCTGAAGGGGTGACTCAAGCGTCAAGCGCCCATTCGGATACTACTCTACCCGTCGGCTACATGATACATTTACCAACAACATCATCCCCCCCCCAAAAGAAAGGTCGTCTCCGAATGACAATACAAAAAAATTCATTACACAATTCCATTAACAACAAAATACATTCACTGACTAACTACAACAAGATAAATCTGCTTCTGCCACATCACTTTCACGTTTGTCTCATGCCTGCACCAAATTGGTCTCCAAACCACATTGCATTTGTAGCCTCTGCTAACACAATACTGTCTCCTTAGCTTACCTCGATAGCCACCCGTGCCGCTTTCTCTGTTTCCAACTCCTGGGTACACTGAGCCAAGTGTCGCCGTACTGCCTTTAACTGGATGATCAGCTCCTCCTGAGCTCTCTATGCATCCACCAGGCCAGCCTCATGCCCAAACACCTACTCTGAGTGCCACCTTTGACACATAGACACTCATGCCTACCGTCGCAGCTCCAGGTCTCATCAATTGGTCATACTTCCTAGACTGATAATCTGCAACGACTGGGGGTCCAGGGGGTAGCGCCCCAGGTGTGCTCCCTGTCGCAATATAGGGTGGGGTCGCCGCCAAGACCAAATTAGCACTCCGAAACCCACACAAAACTGCACGGAACACACTATTTTTGTCATTTTCTTCCAATTCCACACTCTTTCTGGCAACTACTTATGTCTACCCTTCCCTTTGGCATCATGCAGTACTCATTCCGAATTGTTTCAATCTGTCGTCGTTTTTTTTTTCTTTTTTGTTAGCTCTTCCACTTCCTCTTTCCTGTAGACTTGCTTAACTGTTACACTTTTGTCGTTTTGTGAATAAATGTCACACTGTTATGGCAATTATTGTTCACAAATTTTGCCGGCTTCCTTACTGTACATCTTCAATTTCTATGGTACGGCTTTATTGGATTCAGCCTCCCAGGTGATGGTACTGCTTTAGCTGTAACTTTCCCTACTTAGTATGGCTTCCTATTTAGCTCTTATGTACGGCTTGCTCCTGCTTCCTGGCCACAATTCGTATGGTGAAATCTGCTTCTACTTGTTTGAGACCGTACAGTCATGTAAACTTCTTCTCAACTCTTCTTAAGGCCATACGGCTTGTTTCCACTGCTCTCCAAGTCTGTACGGGATAGGGCCGTACGGTCCTTTCTTCTACTTCATTATATTTTTTTCCATCACATAAGTCTTGGGTCCGTACGGGCATCTAGGACCATACGGTCATGTCAAATTTTAAGCTTGTTTTATTATTATTTCCAATATAACTCCATTTGAGGCCGTACGATTGTTCAATGAGGCCGTACAATCGTTCAATAAGGCCATACAGTCATCTAGTGGGGTTGTACGGTCATCAAAACTCTTACTTTGTTCTTATTTCCTCACTTTGCTTGCTTAGCTTTTTATCATGTTTATTATTTCATTATTTTTTATTTTTAAAATCTTTTCCAATAAGGTTCTTTTGAGGCCATACGGTTCTACCTCATAATTTATTTTCATCCTTCTCACTTGTTCTCTAACTATCACCTCTGACTTCTTATTTATTGCCACATACTTTTTTTTTTTTAAATTTAATAAATTAAACTATCCTAACTTCGCTTCAAAATATACACTTCCTACATATATACATTATTTACAGACATCTTTTCTTCGTTCAGTTGTTTGTTGGCGGAGGATCCTTTCGTTCTCTATATATTTTCAACTTGGATCCATTTACGGCATCTGGTATTTCTTTTCTGTCCAGTGTCCACAATTTAAGTGCTCCGTTATACCCAACTTCCCATATCTTGTAGAGTCCAACCCATTTAATTTTAAATTGTAATGTCCCCATTTTAGTAGTTGACCAAGTGTGTGTGTGTTAGCCTTGTTCTACATGGTCCCAAGGGCTAACGAAGGGTTTAATGGGATCCTGGAGTGTTTTGGCCTAGTCATTTCCAGTTTGGGCCAAAACGAAGTTGATTTACTTAGTTTCAAGCATACTTACCATTTTTAGTAAGTCGGCAGGACACAGTGCAGATCAATTTTGGTGATTGGATTCGATACTCCTCGGTGAGAGCTTTTCAATGAGCTATCACTCGCATTATTCGGAGTCCGATTGCTAATACATTTTAATGTCTGAAGTTTTATTAAAGTAACGTCTAATTTAATTGTAAAATATTAAAGTGTTACTTTAATATTTATTTTATGGTGATGTGTACCCAAGGGAGACATAAGGGGTATTTTAATATATGTTTTATATATTACACATCTTTTATCCCACATTGCCCATATGAGTTGAGCGGACCCTTGGAAATAGAATAAAAGGAAGCATTTGTGGCTTCATTAGGCAGGTTGAATATGAGAAGAAATTGGTGTGTGAGTTGCAGCTCCGTTCTTGGCATTTGAGGACGTCTATCCTCCTCTCTTGTAACATTCTAGACGTCATTCCCTTGGGGTTTGGCCTTTGGAATTCTTTGTTATTGGCTTCATTATCAGGCAGTTTAGTTGCATTTCCGGCTACAGGTAGATTTGGTATTCTGTTCATATCTTCTTCACTACTTGTCTGACGCTTATGCCGCTTTGAGGGAATGGTATTATGAAGGTAGTGGACTGATTGAAGGACAAAGTATTGTAGCAGCAAGTTCGAAAGCATGGGCTGGAGTATTATGTCAATACTGCTGAAGTAATTAGTGAGTTGATAAATCTGCCATGTATTTGGTTTTATGAATTTTGAAAATAACATTTTATTAGCAACAGTTCATTTCCACTTTGCATATCATTGTAGTTTCTTTCTTGTTTATGTTGTATGATACCAATTCCATGCACGAAACACAACAAACAAATAAACGTTTGATTTCCAGAGTTATAAGGGGTTTAAAACATTAAACGGAGAAATAAGAAGTTAAATGCAAACTGTTTGACGT
Source organism: Cupressus sempervirens (assembly GCA_028749045.1). Taxonomy (NCBI): domain Eukaryota; kingdom Viridiplantae; phylum Streptophyta; class Pinopsida; order Cupressales; family Cupressaceae; genus Cupressus; species Cupressus sempervirens. The sequence continues at coordinate 358,940,525 of CM053791.1, read as the reverse complement.
AATTCCTTTCAGCAATTTGGTTTAGTTTTTTTGGGACTTCCAGGGGTGCCCACTACAATGGTATCAGAGCTATAAGTCCTGCCATCCTGTGGAGGTCTTATAGGGAATTTGGAACAGCCGGATAGAGGGAAAAAGTGTTTGACGAAATGTCAAAACACTAAAATCAGAAATAAATAAAAAACACAGACTAAGCATTTATGTTTGAGCATGCGACAGGGGTCTTATAATTTCCGCGATACCAGAGCAAGACAAAATAGGATTTCAGACTTGCAAAGCAAACAGTCTAGTACATCCGTGTAGGTGGACATTGAATCCAACCATACAGACACAGAGGAGATATTCTTTGATCAGGACAATAATATGGGTGATCGAGATGATAGGAATACAGGATTAGGCGGAGGCGGAAATGCTGGTCCAGATCGGGGGGAGGTACTATTCAGACAGTTACTGGATACATTAGAGCAGGGGCAGCGTATGCAGCAGGAGCAAAATAGGCGAATGGACATGATGTTGCAGCTCATGGCTAGACAGATGGGTGTCAATATTAATCCAGGTGATGCCAACAACGGAAACAATAACAACGAGGGAAACAATAACAACGGGGGAAACAATAACCATGGAGGCCAAGGCAACAACAATGGTCCTGAGAATAACATTAATGGTAATAATGGACACGACAACAATGGGAATGAGGCTGATAACTTTAGACACGTTGCACGCCCAGCGCGGACTGCGAGCTCGAGACCTCTTCTACCCACTTTCCCACCCAGAGATCCGGTTCAACCAGTAAACGAACTGCAGATTACCGAGTTACAGGATCAGTTCAGGAGGGACTGGGAGGCTAGTGGACCGGAGTTTCAGGCGGATATTTCCCTCAGAGATTATATGGACTTGAGGATGAGACACATGCCTAGAGCAGGAGGGAGGAATCAAAACTTTGAGCTGAGGAAGAAAGTTGGAAAACTTTCTTTACCTTATTATGATGCTTCAGGGAAGATGACTGCACGAGCTTGGGTGCAGAAGGTAGATACATACTTGCAGCTAAATCCTATGCCTGAGGAGGAGGCTATCAAGTATGCGGCTATGCACTTGGATGGCATTGCACATGAATGGTGGCATCATGGCATGGTGACTTTGGGGCATAATCAAATTACATCCTATGAGGAATTCACCGAAACATTGATTGAGAGATTTGACACTAAGGATCCCGAGTTACATTTCAAGGAGCTAGCACAGTTAAAACAGTCAGGTTCTATGGATGCTTACATTGCCGAGTTTCAGTGCTTGTCTGTACTTGTTACTGACATCTCTCCTAGGAGATTGGTGGTGTTATTTTGTGATGGTCTTGCTGATCCATTACGAGGTTGGGTGAAGGAACATGATCCACTCACCTTAGCTGAAGCAACTAAAAAGGCACGAGATTTAGCCCCTTCGGTATACAAAGGAAAAAACCATTCAACAATTTCTTCCTACCACAAGGACAAAGACAAAAAACCGTTTCAGAAAGAGTATAGCAAACCCAAAGAAGGATCAAAAGGACTAGACAATGAAACCTTGAATGAACTTCGAAAGAAGAAGCTGTGCTTCCATTGTAGAGAGCTTTGGGACTTATCTCATAAATGTTCTCTCAAGGCTAAGGCAAATCAAATAGAGTATTTTTCAGCAGAAGAGTCAGAGTCAGAAGGGGAGGATCAGCACTCCGATTTAGATGAGGGTAACACTAAAGAGGAGAGCAACATTCCTAAGGATGATAGATCGTTGGCACGCTTGATAGGGGCCCAAAAGGCAATCACATTTAAGGTCAGGGTACTATACAGGGGCAGAAAGTGATATCTCTTATTGACACTGGGGCTACACATAACTTCATAGATGCACAGTTGGTAGCCAGGAGAGGGTTACAGACAGAGGAGCATGATGGGTTTAGAGTCATGGTGGCTAACGGTGATAAGTTATTATGCACTCGGAAGATATCTAATCTTCGCATCAGGTTTGGAGATGGCTACGAGTTGGAGGATGAGTTCTATGTTGTGGACATGGGAGATTATGATGTCATCCTCGGCATGACATGGATGGCTTCACTAGTTGAGTTCACACTCAATCTAGCGAAATTGGAGATGAGATTCCAGCATGAGGGTAGAACTGTGGTACTTAGAGGACTTTCAGATGGAGGTTGCAGAGTAGTATCCTTGAGGAGAATGCAGAGACTTTTTCGTCATGATGACATAGAGTGGGCGGCAGAGTGCTACATTATGCCAACTTCACCAGAGCCACAAGAAAAGAGTCATCCACCAGATATCCAGAAGATACTTGACAGACATGCTAAAGTATTTAGCGATATTCCTCATGGGGTTCCTCCTGACAGAGGGATGGAACATGTTATTGAGCTCAAGGAGGGAGCCAAACCAGTTATGATTACTCCCTATCGTCATCCTAAGAAACACAAGGATGAGATAGAGAAGGCGATTAAGGATTTGTTGGAGATGGGGCATGTCAGCCCCAGTAAGAGCCCCTTTGCTTCAGCAGTAGTATTGGTAAAGAAGAAGGATAGGACGATGCGCATGTGCATTGATTACAGGGCACTGAATAAGAAAACAATTAAAAATAGGTATCCCATTCTTAGGATTGATGAGCTGATTGATGAGTTGCATGGGGCATGCTTCTTCACCAGAATTGATTTGCGATCCGGATACCATCAAATCAGGATGAGAGCAAAGGACATTGAGAAAACAGCCTTCCGATGTCACTATGGCCACTTTGAGTTCATGGTTATGCCATTTGGTCTAACTAATGCACCCGCTACATTTCAGAGTTGTATGAACCAGGTATTCAGGAAGCAACTGAGGAGATTTGTCTTGATCTTCTTTGATGACATCTTGGTCTTCAGTAAGACCTGGGAGGAGCACTTACATCATCTGGAGGAGGTGTTATCTATTCTGGAGAGAGAGTCATTGTATGCCAAGGAATCTAAATATCTTATCAGGAAATGAGCCTTCGTGTGGACAAGGGCAGCACAGAGGTGTATTGAGCATTTCAAGCAGGTAATGTCTTCATGTCTAGTTCTAGCTCTACCGGATTTCACGAAGCCTTTTGAGCTTCATTGTGATGCATCAGGTGATGGGATTGGAGCAGTATTGATGCAGGAGAAGCATCCCATTGCATTCGAGAGTAGGAAGCTCCGGGGAGTTGAGAAAAGTTATTCTATCTATGACCGGGAGATGTTGGCCATAATGCATGCATTGGCCAAATTTCGATCATATTTGGTAGGTGGACGTTTTGTGATCAAGACTGATCACAATAGTATTAAATACTTCATGAGCCAGCGTGATCTTAATGACTGGAAACAAAAATGGGTGACTAAATTGCAGGCTTATGACTTTGACATAGAGTTTGTCAAAGGTAAGAAAAATGTGGTGGCTGATGCCTTATCTTGAAGACCTCACTTATGTGCTCTGGCAGAGATTTCAAGAGATTGGAGAGATCGGATTATAGCAGAGTATGTCGGAGATGCTTGGGCTTCTGGATTGATTTCAGGTACCATACAGGATGATCGCTATGAGGTGATAGATGGATTGATCAGAGTTCAGGACAGGGTTTATTTGATTCCGTCATCACATTTGAGAGAGGCGATACTGAAGGCATTTCATGATGCACCCATAGCTGGACATCCGGGGGTCTTCAAGACCTATAGGCAGATCCGAGAGCGGTTTTCATGGAAAGGGCTCAAGGATGATGTTCAGAGGTATGTCAGGGAGTGTGTGGTTTGTCAACAGAATAAGGGAGAGCACACATTTCCTGCAGGTTTATTATAGCCCTTGCCCATTCCTGATAGGAAATGGGAAAGTATTTCGATGGACTTCATCACTGGTTTACCACGAGTGCAGGGAAGGGATTGCATCTATGTGGTGGTGGACCGCTTGACGAAGTTTGCTCACTTCTTTGCTATTCCGTCCACTTACACAGCAGCACAGGTGGCAGATCTTTTCTTTAGAGAGATATTCAGGTTACATGGGCTGCCCAGATTCATTGTCAGCGATCGGGATAGTAAGTTTATGAGTGTTTTTTGGCAAGAGTTGTTTAGGTTGTGTGGTACAGATCTTACACCTAGCATTAGTTATCATCCGCAAATAGATGGGCAAACAGAGATTGTGAATAAATGGGCGGAAGGATATTTGAGGAACTATGTAACTACACAACAAAAGGCTTGGATCAGATGGTTGCATATGGGAGAGTATTGTTATAACACCACTTATCATATGTTCATCAAGATGATTCCTTTCATGGCACTCTATGGTTATGAAGCACCTAGCTTCATGGATTTAGTTTTGGGGGACAGTAGAGTGCCCAAAGCCAAAAACTTATTGTAGGATAGTCAGGACATCCTGAAAGTGCTCAAAGAGAATATACAACAGGCCCAGAATCAACATAAATTGTATGCTGATCAGCATCGAATAGAGCGTAGCTTCGAGGTAGGGGATATGGTTTACTTGAGGCTACAGCCATATAGACAGTCATCGCTCAAGAAGAGCGGAGCTGAAAAGTTGAAACCTAGATTTTATGGTCCCTTTAGGGTGATTCGCAAAGTGGGCAAAGTCGCCTATGAGCTTGAGCTTTAAGAGGGCAATCGAGTGCACAATGTGTTTCATGTGTCCAGGCTTAAGAAAGCCATTGGTCAGAGTGTAGTGCCTTCTGCAGATTTACCCCCTTTGAATGAGGAGGGGAAGCTTGTGTTAGTACCCAAGGCTATTTTGGACACCAGAGAGAGGAAGCTTAGAAACAGGATAGTGAAGGAGTATTTGGTCAGATGGAAAGACCTGCCGGAGGAAGATTCTACATGGGGGAGTGAGCAGGTTATTCAGCAGGTTGGACTGAGATTGCTTGAGGACAAGCAATTTCAAGGGGGGCGGACTGTAATGTCCCCATTTTAGCAGTCGACCAAGTGTGTGTGCGTTAGCCTTGTTCTACATGGTCCCGAGGGCTAACGAAGGGTTTAATGGGATCCTGGTGTGTTTTGGCCTAATCATTTCCAGTTTGGGCCAAAACGAAGTTGATTTACTCAGTTTCAGGCATACTTACTATTTTTAGTAAGTTGGTAGGACACAGTGCAAGTCAATTTTGGTGATTGGATTCGATACTCCTCGGTGAGAGCTTTCCGATGAGCTATCACTCGCATTATTCAGAGTCCGATTGCTAATACATTTTAATGCCTGAAGTTTTATTAAAGTAACGTCTAATTTAATTGTAAAATATTAAAGTGTTACTTTAATATTTATTTTATGGTGATGTGTACCCAAGGGAGACATAAGGGGTATTTTAATATATGTTTTATATATTACACATCTTTTATCCCACATTGCCCATATGAGTTGAGCGGACCCTTGGAAATAGAATAAAAGGAAGCATTTGTGGCTTCATTAGGCAGATTGAATATGAGAAGAAATTGGTGTGTGAGTTGCAGCTCCGTTCTTGGCATTTGAGGACGTCTATCCTCTCTTGTAACATTCTAGACGTCATTCCCTTGGGGTTTGGCCTTTGGAATTCTTTGTTATTGGCTTCATTATCAGGCAGTTTAGTTGCATTTCCGGCTACAGGCAGATTTGGTATTTTGCTCATATCTTCTTCACTACTTGTCCGACGCTTATGCCGCTTTGAGGGAATGGTATTATGAAGGTAGTGGACTGATTGAAGGAAAAAGTATTGTAGCAGCAAGTTCGAAAGCATGGGCTGGAGTATTATGTCAATACTGCTGAAGTAATTAGTGAGTTGATAAATCTGCCATGTATTTGGTTTTATGAATTTTGAAAATAACATTTTATTAGCAACAGTTCATTTCCACTTTGCATATCATTGTAGTTTCTTTCTTGTTTATGTTGTATGATACCAATTCCATGCACGAAACACAACAAACAAATAAACGTTTGATTTCCGGAGTTATAAGGGGTTTAAAACATTAAACGGAGAAATAAGAAGTTGAATGCAAACTGTTTGACATAATTCCTTTCAGCAATTTGGTTTAGTTTTTTTGGGACATCCAGGGGTGCCCACTACATAAATTTTCCAGGCCTTATTTCATTTCGTCCATTATACTTTAGTACTAACTGACCAGGTTGAAATCTGTTTAATTTTAAACGCTTCTAACGCCATACATTCCACCTGTTTTGTGCAACTTCCGTGGCCCATGCTGCATAGTTCTTATTGCTTCGGTACGACTGCTTCTGTACAGGTACCGCACCTTCGATTAATAGTATCCGGTGGACACATAGCTCTAGTGGTACTCCTTTTAAGTCTTTATACGTCCAAGCTACTACCTTCAATACTTGGTTCCAATCATCTCCTACAAAAATGTTCTTCGGATTTTCCTCATCACCTAAGTTCATTGTTTTCACTGTCGGCTCTTCATACTTGATTGGTTTATCTTTACTGAACGTATGGGCTAGTGTTTCATCCACCTGCGCTTCTCCTTACTTCAGTTTACTGTACTCCTTCGGGAACTCATGGCCTTCTTTTCCCTCCTCGACACTCAAAATATTGCAGCTCGGAAAGACCTCATAATCTTCCATTTGCTAGTGTAGCAGTCCATTCACGGAATCTAAGTCGTCATCAGTTGACCCTCCTTCCAATCTTAGCACCCCTTCATCATCTGGTTCCATCCTTTTTTTCCCTTTGTCATCATTCTTGCCTTCGCCTTCTGAGTCCGACGAGGCTGCTTCTTCTCCTACCATCTGTGTATGCAAATTGATTATAAATCTCTTACCTCCTTTCTCCATTGACAGAGTATTCCTTTTCCAATCATGCTTTACCTTAGCTTGCACCAACCACCCCCGTCCCAGGATGGCGTCGTACCCTCTTCGCTTTAATGGAATAACTACAAAATCTAGTAAAAATGGTTGTGTCCCAATTGTTATTGTCTGCGCCATTAGAGTGCCCAAGGGTTTTATCCCATGTTGATCTGCTGTAAGTAACTGAAAGGTGGGTGGCCACAGTGTTGGTTGTCCAAGTTTTTTCCAGATATCTTCCGGCATCACATTCACTCCCGATCCTCCATCTACTATTGTATCCATTAGCACCGTGCCCTGAATGCCCATCTCCACCATTGCTGGATGTCTACCTGTCGTCAGTGCTAGTAACATCGGATCTATTGTTGCTACCGTGGCTGTTTCCTATCCTTTGATTCCTCCGTCATTCTTGGGGATGGTGTCATATTTATAATAGTCGTACGTAGTTGTGGCACGGTGAGAAGAAGATCATTTAATTTAATTGGCACTTCTGTTTGCATTATCTGTTTCACCATGTCTTGTTCCGCCAAGTTTCTTTTCGGAGTTTTAGCAGTGTCTTTTACTTGTGACTTCTTCGCTATCATCTGCTTCTCTATCTCTACTCGGGCTTTCTGTAACCTCTCCTTTTCTTCTTCCGCATTCGGATATTTTGCCTTCCTCGCCTGCTCCCGCGTGATCGCCAACACGTTCTCATTACTTGTTTCAATACTTAATAAATTTACGCTTTTTTTGGACATTTTGAATCTTCATGGTCCCTTGGACCACACCATCTACACAATAGCTGTGACATCTCCTTCGTAGTACAGTCCCTCGCGAAGTGACCCCAAAGATTACATGCCTGGCACTGTATCATCGGCCGTCCACTCGCATCAGATTGTATTCTACTCCGGCCTCCATTGTTATTGTTATTGTTTCCACCCATTCCGCGTCTATTATTATTTCGATAGCCACCTGAAGTTGCATCATTGCCCGCGTTATTGCTATTGTTTGACGCTTCCTGCGTTAGTAACACCTGCTAGTGTCCTTTTGCTTTCAAGTTAAATGGGCACTCTTTCAGAGAATGCCCCGCCACTTGGCAAATGTCACAAAACTGCTTCTTCAAGCATGAACCCTTCGTATGGCCGTCCTCCTTGCAATCTGTGCACCACAGTTCTCCTTTTACTATATTTGGATTCTTTTTCAAATTTTTGAATTCTTTCATCACTCGCAGCATGTCTTTCTGTAGCGCTTTCACCTTCTTGTTTGATTCCTCATCACTACTACTACTCTCCGAGGATGAATCATCCGAATCAGAGGACTTATGTTTCTTCTTCTTACTCGTCTTCTGTTCGCTTTCCAAATCTATGGCACGAGTATATGCATCAGTGTATGATGCCGGTGGTACAATCTTCATTTTCTTTTTAAGAGCCGGTCGTAGCCCCTCCACGAACCACCGTTTTTTCAACCCATTCGCTGGTTGACTCTCCATCTTTTCGATCAATTCTTTTAGTCGCCTAGCATAGGTTCGGATTGTCTCATTCTTTCTTTGTTTGGTGTTGTAGATTTCTGCCACTATTTCATTATCATCTCAGAGCAATCTGAATTCTGTTATAAATTCTTTTTTAACATTCTCCCATGTATTAAGTTTCTGAGGACTGGTGTCAGAAAACCAATCTATCGCCACACCCCGTAGGGCCGTTGGAAATTGTCTTACCCAATCATCCTCATCCGTCACACCATTTGCTGTCCATATGGTTTCACACGTTTTACAATGTCTGATAGGGTCTGCTGAACCATCACCGTGAAACCTGGGTAACTTTTCTTTAGGGCCAACCATCGTTACTTGCCTTTGATTCTGAGGTATTTGTGTACCCATGCTGTTTTGAACTCTTGCGCTGTTCTGTGTTTTCGCGCTGTTCTGGACTCTCGCGCTGTTATGTGTTCCCGTGCTGTTCTGGACTCCCGCGTTGTTCTGTGCTCCCGTGCTGTTCTGGACTTCCGCACTATTCTGGACTCCCGCGCTGTTCTGGATAACAGTCTTGTTTCCAACAACTGCGTTGTCTGGTGAGAAGTCTTCAAGTGATGTTCTATTCTCCGCTTGTATCTGTTCGTCTGGTGTATCGGGAACTAAGAGATCACTCCACGCTCATGCTCTCTCGGCACTTTGAGCCGTGTGAGTTGTTTCCCTTCCGTTCAGACAATCTCCCCTCGGTGTATACAGGTTAAGGAATTCTTCCCTTGTTTCCTCCACCAAATTCAAGCATTGTCGAGTTTCTTCCAGCAATTCCTCGGCACTCCTCAGCCTACTAGGTGAGTGCATTCCCTTCGTCTGTGCCTCTTCACCCCTTTGGTGCCCCTCGACAATCTGCTGAAGTCTCTGTCTGCGCTCTGCTTGCTGTGTTAAAATTAAAATTTCTTTTGTTGTACTTAGTTCATATTTTTCTTTTACCTTGTTCATATCCTTGTTTGGCAAATTCGGCATCAATCTTCATATCATTCCTTCGTTTCAGGTTCGTCTGGCAACGGCGCCAAATGTTTACCACATAGGGTAAGAAGTTCAACACATGTATAACGCGATTTAATTCAGAACAGGTACTTTATTCATGTATGGACTTGCCAATTACAATCCGATTACAATGAGTACAATGATCTATCGATGATTCCAAAGTCCATCTCGGACGTGTACATATACATTTTCGAAGGGGTGACTCAAGCGTCACGTGCCCGTTCGGATACTACTCTACCTGTCGGCTACATGATACATTTACCGACAACAGACTCTTTCTATCCGCGACAATATTAAATGTATTAGAATCTTCATGATACTATAAAATACTGGTTTTGCGAAGACACCAATAATTTTTTGTTTTAGACATAAGTCGACCTTTATCCATGATGGGATCTTCCAAATAAAAGTCCATTAATTTTGTAGAAAAAACCTACAAACTGTCCTGGAAACCTGAAAGTAGGTTTTCTTCAGCGCATTGAATTTTTTTTTCAAAAATGATTTCTTCAATGTTAATCTTATAGGCTGGCAGGATACATTGCTTTGATACAGTAATATCCCCCTAGGATATTTGTTCCAGTTACTTTCCAAATGTACCAAAGAAATTTAAACAAACATTTTGCATGCAATTGATAACTTTTAAACAAATAGATAATACTGAGAAATCATGTAATGTCTGACTGAATAGGGATCTAAATTAAATACGAAGTTAGATCATTACAATCTTATTTTCCATATAGAAATGAGGTAACTCCATCACACATCTGCCCAGCTATGAACTCCGTTGCAAATCCACCAAGAAGTGAATTGTGTTTTCATTTAAGGGTAAAAGCACAGACCTATGTCATCCTTTTATAAAGGAAAATGCTAATAAAAGTATAATTGTTTATCTTCAATGACCTAAAATTGGTAGTATTATTTAGAATTTGATAATGAAGTAAACTAATGAAATGTGTAGAAATGGATGAAGTTTAGGATTATAATTTTTAATAATTATCTGGAATAAGAATTGGTATATTTTCCTAATTTTTAAAGACAATTTTTTACTTGCAGAAAAATGCTGAAAATTAGGGGTCTAGTTCCCACCACAAAACTATATGGAAAAAACTTATTTCCCTTCGATCTTAGATTATGTTATAGATAACATATGTAGCTAGAACAATAAAAAATAAAAATTGGCTTTAGACCTATATTTTAATTTTTATAACGATTCAAATTTCAACTCACTTGAAATTGATAGTTTTCATCTCCCACCACATTTTAAAGAAAAAAACCTATTCTAACCAAAAGAAAAATTATACATTCTTCAAGAGGATTCTCTCCTCTAAAACGTCATGTGATTTTTAAATTTTTTTGATGTGAATTAATCTTTTTTCCTTTCTCAAAATTGACATCTTCTCGAGTGTTAAAATACTTACTTGTAGAATTTCTAATTACAATATACTTTGTCTAATTAAAACACTATAAACTCTATATGAGAATATTCTTGACTCGCAGCTCTATAAAACAGTGTTTAAATGTTATTTAAAAAAATCATAAAAAATAGTAATACTTATTGAATCATCAGTTTTCTGAAATAATTTTATTTCTTTCGTAAGTGGATACAAACTAGTATAAAATATGCATTTTGATTTAATAGGCATTTCCGATTCGAAAAGTGCGAGACCATATATATCTTAGCTAGAATGAATTTTTCTAGATCATATGTTTGAATAAAATTGATTTTTAGATAGAAATACTCAAATTTGGTCGTTCTGATAAGTCAGCCTGAAAGGTGACACAATTTTGTACTTTTACCTGTAATCCACCGAGAAATCCTTAGAGTTTCCGTCCTCAAGTTTCAGAACTGAAAGCCAAAACTTTCCAGAATTCTCCAAGAGAAAACAAAAATCAAGTATAAATTAAGCTTGCCAAAATGATTCTCTCAATGCTCTTTAATAGCAAATCGTGCGACTCTTTGTTTTCCCTCTGTTTTCTTGGTTTTCTTTTCCTTCGTCTCTCTTTTATCCCCTTCTTTAAAATAAAATGAGTTCATTAATTTTTACTAAATTGTATTAAAGTCATTTTAATATTTAGTATTTATTAAATTAAGTTGTTATTTAATTTGATATGATTTGACAACTTAAAAAAATTATTTATTTGATTGACTTCTAATGTCTAAAAAAGGGGACATTACAATTAGCTTGGATGGGAAGCCAATTGAATAAAAAGGCCTTTTGGGAGGCAGTTTAAGTTATACAGAGCTATCATTTTCAGAGCAGCTTTGGGTTTTGAGCCTCCATGACCGTTTGAACCAGACTTTAATTTTTCAGGACTGAAACCTCCTGAGTTGAATTGGAGTTGGGTGTAACCCTAGCTCCTGGTGACAGGAAAGTTGTTTAGCAGATCACTTTGGATAGAGGGTTAAATAATTCATTACAGTTATAGATCTGTAGTTTTGGAGGGGGATCTAGTCATTTGAGCAGAAGAATGCCTATCGCACAGTAGCGGCACTCATAAAAACATTTCCTAGTTTGGATGTTGGGCATCATAGAGCATACTTGATCAGTAAACATCAGATTTGGTGGACGTTTGCGAAAGGGAACTGTTCTGCAGCATACTAAGTATGTCCTTTAGGCTTTGGCAAGCAAATCATTTTCTAGTGACAGAAGTACAGCTACATACAACTGCACCACCCAGATCTCAGGGAGAATTCAGTGAAAATCAGTTACTGTGGCATTTAGAGAAGAGATCCATGCCATATTTGTTCAGTGGACTTCAAGAGAAGGATTAAGAGAGATTATACTGCTGTTCCCGTAGTTGCTGTACATTGTTTCAATCCAATTGTCTGGTGGCTAGTGTATTGCTTGATAATTTGAATAAGATCAGTATTTATTTGCATTATCAGCATTAGCATCAGTTAGGAGATGAAATGTAATAGCCAGTAGCTGTCCAGCTTTGTGTTATTTAATCATTGCATTTAATATATTTCCAAAAACCAAAAAACCAAAAACTAACAAAAACAAATTTTTCTTAGAAAAGCATAAAACTCAATAATTCAGAAATTCTTCATACACTGGTCAAAGTCAGATTTTGAAAAACATAGGAATCAGAATTGGGAAAGAACCATCCAGCGGTTGCTCATTACACACCTGGTTGTTTCTGATTTTTCCCAATTATTTGTCTTTAAATATATGGTATTACAGTTTATGACTTTAACTTTTAAAAACTTGTGTCCTGTGATTTTGTCAAAAAAGGTGATTTCACTCTCTAAATGTTCAGCCGTATACTCCAAAATTTTAAATGGTCAGGAGGAAGTGGGTGTGACTTCTAATACTATTAAAATAATGGATGAATCATTCTTCTCTTAGCGCTTAATCTATTAGGAATCAAGGCATGGGCACCAATTGACTCTTCCATACTCATGATTGCATGTTCACTTCTACGATCATTTTCAGTATTGAATATTGGAATATACATATTTGTGAGGAGTTTAGACTTCTGGGGGAGTGTTGGCCATTTTAAATTTTTTTCTTAATTTAATTGTATTTTGTATATAATATTATGGCTTTGTGTCTTTATGTTTCTTCTTGGTTAAAAATTAAAACTGAGGTCACTGCTGCTGTAAGAAGGCAACTTTGTATTTATTTACTGCTAATGATGTGTAGGAAGTGGGGTAATTTATGATGGCATGAAATGGGATTTCTGTTGAGAGTGTTGTGGATAACACAAATGTGCTAAATGGTTTGGTCTTAGGAATTATCTAACAAAATTCAGTTTTCTGTTGATACATTCTACAAGACAAGCAGCATTTAGTCTGCGAATCTTTTTCCAGTCCATTCTGTTTGTCAGTAATATCTGTTGTATTGGTATTCTTTTATTCTTTGCAGTGCAATAAAGTTGATTTCTTTATGCGTCTTCTAATGAAATAATTTTGAACTTGATGCAGGGAAAATACAAAGTTTACAATCTTTGCTCTGAAAGGCTATATGATGCTTCATTGTTTGAGGGAAAGGTGTAGTATTTGAGTCTTATGTTTATTCATTTTATTAGCTGCCTATTTCTTAGTCAATATTATAGGAAGTCTCTTTTTTCTTATTAATCTTCAAGTGATTATTCATTTTTGATTTGTGATTAATGATATCATGGATTTCTGACATCCGTAACCCTTGATTTGAAAAACATTAAGATGCATTCCAAGCATAATAAGAGACTTATGATTTAAAGGGCTTCACATTACAAAATTTCCAAAACTTCTGAGCAACTAGTTTTATGGGTATCGTAAGACTTATACAACGCTGCTAAGATGAAGTGCAAACAAAGTAGATGAACTTGTTACAAGAAATTTGAATTTGAATTCAAAAACTTCCTAGCTACGTTCTCTTGTCTACCCTCATTAAATGAACTCTGGCTTTGGGGGAAATGCACACTGAAAATTGTTTTTGTTTGTTGCTTGGCTTTTTTTAAGCGTAAAAGTCTATTCTCTGTCTTGCTCAATTGGAAGCATGTGCTTGACTAATAATGTGCCCCTCTAGGGAACACTTCTAATTGCTTTGTCTAAAATAATAATGGCTTTGTCTAAAATAATGAATTTATTATATTAGTCGGATTTATAATTTATGACATAATTCTGAAAATAAATCTTATTGTGATTTACTGCTAAATCTTCCTTCAAACTCTGATGATTTCTTTTTGTACGTCTAGAGTTCGATAATGAAGGTACCCATAAATATTTTGGAATAAATATACGAAACAGTTCTGATCTGCAAAAGACAATCAATTTATCAATCAATTTTGAAACAAATAATATGACAGTTTACCCTTGGAGGGTTTTTGTTTTTGTTCAATGGTAGAAGTCAGTATTTGTTCCAAAATTGATTGCTTTTTGCAGATCAGAACTGTTTTATATTCCAGATCAGAAATTTTAACCCTTTTCTACCTTGCCTTCACCAAAGAGGCTTCCTTCTTTTATACTTTTCAAAGTGGGAAGGGTTATATAACCTTTAGCCTTGAAAAGATGCCAGTTTTGTAATTGCTTCCCTTTCACTTTTTAACTGCTCCTCTTTCATGATCGCAGATATTAAGGATAACAAGAGCCACTTCTTTGCATTTTCTGTAAATACTGCTAAGAGTAAAAGATAATTAATATTGCATAAGGGAAATAGCCGATCATTGAGCCTAAAAATTATTTAGGCACTGCTTGAAACATGCGTTAACCAATTACTAAAGATTCATTTACTAGCAAAGCTTATATGCTGCCCTGCATTCTGCTATTGTTGGCTAACTTTCATTTGGACAATTCATTGGCTAAACTCTCCATTTTAGACAATTGTTAGGCTGAACTCTATATTATTTTCCCGCCACATCTCTATGCTATGGAAATACCTTTAAATTCAAGAAACAAAGTTTTTTCTGTTTTTCAATGAGTTTAGCCTAACAATTGTCTAAAATGGAGAGTTTAGCCAATGAATTGTCCAATTGAAAGTTAGCCAAAAATAGCAGCATGCAGGGCAGCATATAAGCTTTGCTAGTTTATATCAATTATATAAGTTAATTTCAATTGTTTTAATTTTGTCGTAAGGCCAGGTACAAGATAGGGATGGGAACTCATAACTATGTACGGAATGGTGGCCATTTGTGGCCTCATCAATTTTTCAGTTTTGGAAAGTTGTTAAAAATTCTCAGCTCCTGGGAAGTACGAGTAGAAGTTGTAGTTTTTGCTCTGTGCTACTCTACTAAAAATTATAACTTTATATGCAAGGTGACATGATTTTTTTGTTATATTTATAGGCATAAATCTGTCAATATGTGTTGCTACAAGATATGATGGGGCTTTATTACTGGAAAATTAGATTTGCTGATTGGCATCTTTATCTTGTTACTTGTCTGTATTCACTTATGTTTTTACCCATTTGTACAACAGGTTGCTTGTTTCCCTTTTGATGATCATAATTGTCCTCCAATCCAACTGATAGTATCATTTTGTCAAAGTGCATACTCATGGCTGAAGGAAGATATTGAGAATGTAGTTGTTGTTCACTGTAAAGCTGGCATGGCAAGAACAGGGCTTATGATATCAAGTCTTCTGCTTTTCCTCAAGGTAGAGTTTGCATTTGTGTGAAATGTTAATTCTGTAGATTAGTTGAGATATCTTTTCTTCTAAGCTTTGGTAATGATAGTATTGGTTCAATCCAGATTTTACTTGTTTACATGTAACTTTATCGGTGTTTGAGAAACTAGAGATAACTATTTTACTTACACAGTTCTACCCGACCGCGGAAGAGTCAATATCTTATTATAATCAGAAACGCTGTACAGATGGGAAGGGTCTTGTTCTGCCAAGTCAAATTGTAAGTTCTGTTTGTAATTGATCATACCTTATAAATGACTAAAGAATTGGCTAGAACATCTGGAGTTATTATTAATGTTTCAGAGTTTGTATTGCTTGATGGTTTATATCAATCATTTCACAGCGCTATGTGAAATATTTTGAACGAGTTCTTACATATTTCAATGGTGAAGTTCAACCTGGAAGGAGGTAATGGCAATTTTATTAAGTGTTAATGTTAATTTGGCAAGTTAGGATTGCAATTCAGATTTTATTAAGTATATAATATTTTTCATGTGATTGTCTCCGTCATTCCATTTAGGTGCATACTACGGGGATTTCGTCTTCATAAATGCCCATACTGGGTTCGGCCTTCTATTACAGTATCTGATCATGAAGGTATGGTTCATTTTTTCTATGCAGTCTCACACATAGTTTTGTCTTACAGATAAAACTTTGTTTTAGGTGTTCCAGTAAGAGACTGATTGCTTTTATTGAACACTGCATGCAATCATTATAGATGTATTCAAAGCTGAAACCTTTTGTTTTGACAGAGGCAAAAGACCATTTCTGTTTAAAAAAAAAATTAATGGATTTAGATGAAAAGATAAAATCAGAAACTACTTACTCAGCCAGCACAGTGATCTGACATTTTCTCCATGTGTTTTTCTTGTTTTGTTTTCATTTGGATATCTCGGAAGAAATTTTGAACAAACATGCAAGCCTTATTAAATAACCTTTTAAATCTCTGAAGTTCATAGAGCTCTTCAGTAACGTCTATGATTGACAAATTTGAGGCCAAACTGCTGGAAATAGAGGGAAATTTGAATGTTTGACAACATCGATTTGAGTTTCACTCTTGAAATTCCCTTGAAACACCTGGTGGTTCTCAAATACACCACTGACTTGCATTCAATGTTTCTGGACTATTTCCTGGAACTAGCGTTTGGAGTTTTCCCACCAGGTTACTGGTTTTTAGATACAGCTACAATTGCGGGTATGGAGAAAAAATCCTTGGGTACAGTATTAGAATATTTATTCATGTTGAAAATTAAAAATATAAGAATAATAATATTAAATGCCACCTTTATTGGGATTCTATAAGTGGCATTTATGCCATATTAAATGATACTGTATTTCTAAATAAGGCAGTGCACTTAGTGTACACAGGGCTTACTCAATAATATTAAGACATAGGGTAATATTTACACTGCTGCAGTGTTCGCTTGTATTGTTACTTACAGGATCCCAATAAAGGTGGTATTTACTTTTTAACAATTCCTGAAGGATGCATCGATGTAATAACCTTGCAACAACACCTTTGGAAAGCCTTTGCAAGTTTTTCAGCCTATTAAACTTATCTTCTATAAGTGTGTCAGTGAACATGCCCAACTCTTTGTTCATAGTCTCACAACTCATAAATCTGGCATCCCCATCATCAATGCAATGGTGGATATAATGCATGTGCTACTTAATTGTAATGTTCCGTACTAGGAAGCTGACAACTCACAACTATCAACATACATCACCATGCATTTAGATTGAAACAATGAATGATTCATGATACATTTGACAGTTAAAATACTTAAGCTCGAATTTATTAATTGTAATGTTCCCTATTAGGTAGCTGCCAATTCACAACTATCAACATACATCATTATGCATTTAGATTGAATTGATGATGGAAACAAATAAATCATTTATGATACCTCTGACTGTTGACATACTTAAGCCAAATTCCTTCTTTCCTCGTCATCAACCCTAAGGAGGATGAGGATTTAGTTGTTATAGGGAGCTTGGAAACCAATCTCCAAGTAGGCTCCCTCAAAGCTTCAGGGCTCCCTTGATATCCCATCTTGGGACTCACCTACCTTGTGAGGATTTATTCGCCTCTCCTTAACAAAACTAACCTATTCTCTTGAGTAATTAAGGATTAGGCTATTGAGTATACTAATATTCTCTCTCTCCCCCCTGCCCTGCAACAACATTGGAGCACTTTCCGAACCCTAGTGGAGTACAGTGGAATTACTGCAACAGGGTGCTTGGATACCATCTACAAGCATGCTCCCTCAAGGTTTCAGGAACACAATTAATACCCATCTCGGGACTTCTCTCGCAAGACTTGAAGAATACATGTCCTTACCCCATCTTGGGACTTACCCGTCTTGTGAGGAATCACTTTGGCTTTCCCTATGCAAGCCTCCTACCCTTACAAAGGCATTAGTGGACATTACTTGTTTTGATGTTTCATGTATTACTAATGTATATGCTTACAAGTGAAATTAAGTATGGCTTTCATATAAATCTTGATTCCAGTATAATACATATATTGCAAGACCACCATATATTGATCGTTGTAAGGGTGTACAGTATTTCATGAAGACTTATCTAACGTAAAGTTATCATAAGGCGTGTAGGGATTTCACTGATTGCTGGAAAACTGCTATCAATGATGTTTTTTGACCTCATCAGGGAAAACCCATCCGTGTGTATTTAAATGATTTTCTTGTGTCTACTAGGAGTTTGGAGGATGATATTTAACATGTTCTCACTAGCTTAGATCTTTGACAGCACAAGCTTAAAGCTAAGATGAAGTCTCTCATTGGTCAACATTCTTTAAAGTAGTAGTGTCTTGTCATCAATCAAGATATGGTACGTGCAGACCTTGATGAAGTGAAAGGTATGAAAAGTTGCCCGTTCCTACTCTTCTGCAAAACAGAAATGTTTATCTGTGGCATGAACTAATACGTATATTTATCCGGACAGATTCATATATTGCTTGATCATTTCACTAGCTGTTCACTCAAAAGCATTTCAGTCCTTCCAACAACTAAAAGCTCCACTTTTCACAGATGCAATACTAGTCCTTTCAGATCTTGAGCAACCTTTTGAGATCAAGATTGACGCCTCTCTATGCGATGGGAGCTGCTCTAAAACAAAGACACATTGAAGCCTAACATTTTTAAAGGAAATCAACAACCACAAATATTACAGCACCTATAATAAAGAGTTCTACACCATGGTGGAAGCCTTGAAGAAATGGAGGTACTACATTCATTGCTAAGGAAATGCTTTACATGGCCATTAATTATGAGAGACGAACTACCAATAAAGTTGCTGATTGGTTGAGCTGACCTCCAGCCAAGGTTTTGCGTCTCCTATATATCAGATTTGCTACATATTAGGGTTTCAAGGTTTTTAATTATTCTGATTTTTATTGGACTACTCCTGTGTTGGTGCCTGCTTTACTATCATTAAAGAAACACCATTCTTAGATTACACCATTCAAGATGTTTGGTTATATAGGTAGAATCAGTTATGCATTCCTACCAATTATACAAGATTAACGCTTATTAACTTTAAGAAGGCACAGTCTTCATCTTTTAGGGAAACTCTGGCACCATCAAACCTCTACAACATTTATACCATATTTCTGTTATCCTCTAATATTGCTAATAAAATACTTGATTTTATTTCTTGTCACAATATCAATTTGTGCTTCCTTCCCTATGTTTGGTTCATGCTCATGTTCTTTCTATAAGTTTTGTGAGCATGATTCTTCCGCTTCCTACTTTTCATTCATTCAATGTGATGAATTCGTCCTCTCAAAACATGGGCTACAGTTTAAGTGTACACCAAATACATGTGATGATTCATCCCTAATGTTATCCGTCCGACTCTCTAATACTTACATACCACATTCACTATATTTTGCCTATCAACTTTGAAAGTGTTGAGAGGTGCCTATAGGAGACATCACTGTTGGGTTATTCTGAGAGATGCCACCTCCAATCTTCACAACTCACAGAACTTGCAAACAGAATTAATACAAAAATATTAAAAACCATACCTAAAAGAGTTCAAATGAAGCTGAATGAGGGATGTGAGGATAATGATGATAATGGAGGGCAATATTGGGATGACATGCTAGGTCGTTACACATTGATTGTGTTGAAGTGTAAGCATGTCAACTAAATGCCTGAAATAATCAACATTGTTATATAGTAAGATATCCTTTGAAATATGACTTTCGAAAAAGCTGTCATAAATTCATTTTAGAATATTCATCCAATCTTGATTCAAAAAGGCCTTGATTGATGATTTATGCTTGTATGTTGATTTAGTGTTTTTAATCGCTGCAAGCCTGCACATGCTTAGGATGGTCATGATAAGATCATTTTATTGAATGCTTGATTCTTGCATTGTAAGGTAGATCCGCCTAACAATGCTAATAATATTCTTTTCTCCGCTCTTTAATTCATTCCTTCCACCAATTGTGTTTCATGATCTTCTTAAAGGAAACCAATTCTTGCTAGACTTAGGTTACCTGTAGAACCACCATCAAACTTCATTTTGTAATGCCCATGTAGGTGACAATTTCATTTGGCATTGGCTCTTTTTGTTTTGTTATCAGTCACTCCATTAATGAGGGCAATATGATCTTTATGACAATAATGGTGATATTTTACTCTCAAGGCTGTTGTGACTCTTATTGCTTGAAGACTTTGAATTATGATAATGGTTATTATTGTGTTTTTTCTTCTTAATTCTAAGTTATCTGGTACGTCCTTTGGGCCTTCAGCATCCATATTGGGATGTCTGGCTTTGGTTTGCTTGAGGGTATGCTTGGGTGTGCCCATGATATGTGATGGAACTCTAAATTTTGGCAAATTTAGAATCCCAAACACCATGTCAAGGGGCTAGTTTTCAGATCTTACGCACTACTTATATTCAAACAATATGCTACAAAGCACTGAGAGTCATGATCAGGAGAATGTAAAAGAAAATGGTTCGTATATGTATGCATTTCAGCACTTTACAAAAGTATCTGATATTAAACATATGATGGAAATGTTTGATATCACTATCCAAGTAATGTTATTTGAACAGTTCAAATCTTATGAAGCTCTTTATTTCTTTTTGGACGAAAATGGAGTCAAACTTCTAAGAGACTGCAGACTAGTCCATATGTTGAAATATTGTTATCAGTGTCAAAGTTGAGTTCGAAGGAGAGATTAATCCACTAAAGAATGCGTTGAAAAGATTACAATAAATATGTGAAATTAAAAAAAAGAAAAAAGAAAACATCATCTCCAAGAAACATGCTAATATGAATACATCTATTGAACCGGCTACATGAGTAATAGGGATGAGTGGCTATAAAGAGATGGAAGTGACAATCACATAATTATATCAGCCACTATAAATATGAAAACTGTTATTGGCAGAAGGATATCTAGAGAGAACAAGTATGATATTGATGAGTATTGATCATATGTATACAGAAATGTACAAAAACATTGTGAAGCATATATGATTGTACAGGAAATAATGAATTGGAGCATAAATTGACTAGTAGCAAACTCAGGAATATGTACATCATGAAAATCTGAAGATTGGGAAAAAATCATTATCATTGAATCATGATGAGTCCATGTCAGCAGTGCCATTGGGAGTAGTCAAAATCTGAATACATTCAAACATGCAAGTCAACAAATGATATGAAAGACATGAACATTTTTCCAAACATTGATAATGATTTCTACAGCAGCTAACAAACATATAGAGGATGCAATATAGCAATGCATTTGGAAGGTCCATATGCGGTTCAGAATGCATGATACATGGCTCTCAAGCATAAAAATGATGACCCAGTGTCATTCAAAGGATAAAGGGTCTGTGTGTTGGAGATTGCTGAACAATATTCACCATGAAATGGCATCACCACCGGCAGAAATCAGGTTCGAAACTCAATTTATGTGTTAATGGAATGAAGGCAAAGGTACACAACATTGTTCCAGGCATCGGGAATTGTTAGGCAATCTTCAGCGAAAATATAACAGCGATGGACGCAACACACAAAAAACGCAAATATATTCAAAATTCCATGTAGATATGCAAAGGCAGAAATACCTTCATGACTTCGATAGGGATTGAAAACTGAAAATGTGCAGTTATTTATAAGACATGGTGTCCAAATCAGAGCATTTTGTACTTGAGGAATAAGACGCGTGGATGATTATTGAGGGAAAACATCTGTTCATTTCTTAAACGAGAGTAAAGCGATATTTGGTGAAGTTGAGAACTAGTGAAACGTGGAAGAGGAGGAACTTCATTGGTTGATTATTAAACAAAAAACATTACTCGTGATATTAAACTCTACTGCCTCAGATATTGTGAAGGTAGGGAAGGAAGATATTGTCGGGTGTATATATATATCATAAAATAATGTGCGCGTGGACCAAGTAAGATTAAGGAATATTTCAAAGACAACCTCGATAGGTTTTGCGGAGGAATACAACTTCATAGATGTTGAAACAAAAGACAGGGATGATTTCCTATGTGGAACGATTTTTGAAGTAGTTTACAAATTGTAATTACAAAGCCTATGGTCCCAATATGATTAAAGAATAATGATCATTAAACCATACGATTATTAACCATCTAAAAGATGCAACCATTCATATTCATGTTTTTTCACCCATGTATAAGTATATGATGTAAATCACAACAATCAATATATTCAGATATATTCGAACATTCATTCAGATTCAAAAGAAGCATTTTTATATTTATATTTTTTTGTAAGGAGAAATAAGGGCTCAGTATGGCTTTGTAATATAAATTCCATTATTTTATTTTTAAAATAAAATAAAATGTCTTTTGATTATTTTTAAATGGTGTGGAGATTTAAACTGCAGGTGAATCGTCCTTTGTAATTATCTTCTGGAATTTTACATACAATTTAAATATTGGATAAGTGGACATGGTCATCTAGCATTTAAATTCGATCATCACAGATAGTGTGAAATATTTAATTGTTTCTGTATCTGTGTCTAGTTTGTCTTCTTGCCAGAGGAGTTAAAATTCAATTTGGACTAATTTAAGATTGCGTAATATTTGGTCTGTTGCATCTTGATGATGTAATTGTTAGCAGTATAAGTACATATGAACTTTATGAAGTTGTACGTGAAAATTCACTGATGTTCACTCTATTGCTCAGATGAGTAGAGGCACTGGTCTTTTTATTATTGAAGTCAAAAGATCTATATATTCGTTCTGCAAGCATCAAATTCATTATTAACAAACTTTATATAAAACATTCAATTATCAAGTATTTAGCATCCAATTTTATTTTGATCGAGTTAGAGGACCTTGCCAGTCGAAGAACTCCAAAGTTTAAATTCGCTTTAGAAAAGCCTTGAACCAGACAGTTAGTGTTAAGGTGAAGGTTTACCCGCTTGGGTGTAGCGTAGCCCGAAGTGCAGGGGAATCAAAAAGTATTCCCTTTCGTTGGCCAGAACTGATTGAGAAGTCCTATCGGAGAAGTGGCGGGCTCTTGGATTTCCAATCTGTAGTTTTGGGAACCAACAATATGTACCTGGGAGTTTCGCTATGTACCAGATATAGCAAAAGGTGCTTAGTTTCACCTTTTTCATTGCATCCAAAAACCCTAAAATGCCCCTAATAGCATCACTTCACCTGTTAGAAATTGTAGATGCAGGAGGCATTTTACTAACCTTCGATGACTTCATCAACATACAGGTGGTACGATAATGATGCCTATAGTCAAGGATGCTATTTCTTTTTCATGTTCAGGCATTCTGATACTGGAGAGTCTTCAATACTGAACGGTATTCCTTATGCCTCTTGAAGTTTGTGAAGAGACTTCAGCGTTTGGAAAATGAAATGTCATGTGCGTGTGTGGCTGTTGGGCCCCAAATAGACCTTTCTTGCATGGCTGTTTGGAAATCAAGAGTTTCATCTTTGTGTAACTGATGGGGATCAGAGAGTCATCGCATTGTATTTGGAAGTACATTGCGTGACTATTTGAGTTGTTCATTCGATGTAATGTCACTGTTTTTGTATCTCGAGAGTGCTTGCTGTAACATTTGTTTCTCTGTTGGATGTGTGTCTAATGTTATGATTTGTGAAAGAACCTGTTACTATCAAAAAGGCAGGAGTTTATGTTTTGTGAATTCTATTAGCAGAGTGTTCTTGTGGGCATGATTATTGCAAGCGTTCTCTAGTCATTATCGGGTGTTGCTATTGCAGTTTGTGATGATTGTTCTGTAGGATATTATTATTCCTTACAGTGCCCATTGTTTCACAGTCATATTTATTTTCCTTTCCATATTCATGACTATTAAGAGTAAAGTTTCTTTGTTGTTCATTAGTCAGTGATGTGTTGAGTGAACATTGTGTCTTGTTCGTCAAATGTGTGGGGCTGCAGAAGTTAGAGAGTGTTGTGCTTAGACATTCATTGTTATAAAATCAGTATTTATGGTGTGGTTGGGTTTTACCTCAAGGAGGTTTTCCCATGGTATCTCTGGTGTCCTTGTGTATTTTAAGATATCTGCTATTTGTTTTATAATATTTTGGTTCCAAATTTATTATCACCCAGTCCAAAGATCACTTTGCTTGTTTTTTCCTCACATCTAACACCTTGTGCAGCTTATTATTGCTTCCCATCAAACCCATTAGGATCACCACTCCCAAACCCCCATTAAATGGTGTGATCTCTTGTCATATGAGAAATTTGATTACAATGAGGGGGTCTAGGAGTGGAGACCAAAATCAAGAACATAGACAACTACAATTATCATTATTAGATGCCAATTGTTAAAGATAAATATTGAACTATTAATTGGCACTTATATTTATTTTTTGTCACTACCATTTTGGCTTTGTTGTCGATAAAAGTAGTAGTTAAACATTTTTTTAGTGTGTCCGAAGGGATAGGTAATAGTTTGATGATCATGACGGTTGATAGTCTCACTCCTTTGGCACTATATATGCTATGTACTTGTATCCTATCAGCATCATAATTGTGAATGAAGAAGTCGCGTTGTCATTCTTTGTCCCTATATATGAATGTAAGTGATTCCTAAGATTAATAATGAAGCTGGGTGAGTTCTCTAATGATTGTGTTGCATTAAAGTAGTTTATGTTACTATCTATTTGTAGATGTTAAACCTGTTCCTCAACGCAGTAAACATTTACGTTGTTGCCTTTAAAGGATTTGGGAGTGACAACATGGTATATGGCGAAGGATGCATAGTGGGACAACCCATAAACAAACATAGTAACCACGTCAACACCAGTTGACAGTGGCACGGTTTTCTTTTCTCCACCACTCCTTTCAGAGGCACACTTGCCTCCTTCCTCGACGACCACCACTATAGGATTGATGACCACGATGCCCATGCCAATTTTTTGTCAAGTGAGGACACCGATTAGCATGAGCACACAAGTCCCAGTCCCAACATGTGAGCCACTACTAGTGGTGGCAAAAGCAGTTGGAGGTGCAGAGTTAATTGGAGGTGCCAATAGCGAGCAGATAGGAGAGTTGACACAGGTTGGTGAGGCAGTAGAGATGGAGGTATTTAGTATGCTAGAGCATGTAGGTGAGGACATGTCTGGGGATTTGGTGGTGGATATATTGGTTAGTGTGGGGACTAAGTCACATATGAACATGGATAGATGGCTCAATAAAGTTCTAGCTTTCTCTCATCGCACTCGTGAGGCCTACAGTATGTTCACCACTATGATCGTTACCCCCACCTACTGACATTGTAGATTTAGAGGCTAGATCCTTGCATGTGAGAGAGGTTGCGCGAGAGAAGCTAGATCCTTTTGTGGATAGAGAGGCAAAAGTTGTGGACATAGGAGACACCCTTCCCTTAGATATCTTTTCATGAGGAGGCTTAGGGAGAGTTTGGTGATTCGGACCTGGACCGTTATCTTGAATTCATGGTTAGAGCTACTTAGAGGGTGGTGGCTTCAATATGACTACAGGCCCGAGAGGGGATAAACCAACAAGTAGAGCATTTCCTTGCATTTATTAGTAGAGGTTATGCGGACTAGTTTACTAGGTGTTTTATATCTCAAGGTTGGCCTACTATCGAGACCCTCTAGATGGTGGAAGATTGGGGCTTGCGCGAGCCTATGGAAGAGAGTCACACCCAGACCTCCTTGTGGAGAGTTGGGTAGATTTTTCATGAGGGATATTACCAATGAAGGCAAACTCGGTATGTAGTCGGGGGTTGAAGCCTAACGGTTGGCTATAGTCATAGCTTAAGAGGGGCTAGCCAAATGGTTGTAGGAGGTAGAGGATGAGTTGGTGCAGTGCAAATATCAACATCAAAGAGGGAGGCCAAGTTGTTAGAGTGGGAGGCCTAGTTGGCAACGAGAGAGGCTTAGTTGGCGGAGAAGAGAGTTGAATGAGAATCGTTGGAGGCTTGTCTAGCCATGACTATGGAGTCAGCAGATAAGAAGGATAAGGAGATTTTGGAGGCTATGTATATGGTGAAGTCGGCTAGGGAGCACCAGATGGTAGTTGAGAGTAATCTTAAATACAAGATCAAACAAGTGTATAAGTTCAGAGAGCAGTTGATAGCGTCTACACCACCAACTCCTTTAGGGATGCTTCCTTGACCCTTTTTGATGTCTTTCTTGTATAGATGGTTGTATTAAAATTTTATTTTGTGTTGTCCAGAGACAACTTTCTTTTTGTGGGGAACGATGTTGTTGGTAAAACTAGTTGTTAAACATTTAATTAGTGTGTTCGAAGGGATAGTAGTAGTTTGATGGCTGCGATGGTTGATAGTTGCACCCCTTCGACACTATATGCTATGTAGTTGTATCCGATCAGCATCATACTTGTGAATGAAGAATTGTTGTCATTGTGAGTCTGAATATATGAATGTAAGTGATTCTTGAGATTAATAAAGAAGCTTGGCGTGTTCTCTGATAACTGTGTTGTGTTGCATTATGTAAGACATTAAGAATTATAAAGTCAAACTCATGAAATATTTAATTTGGCTTTTGAGAGCTTAATGCATAATTATTTAAAGGGCCAATTTGCTATTAAAGGGGCACAATAGAGACGATATGACAAGATGACAAGGAGAGAGGGTAGAGGAAGCTGAAGAGTCACAACTTGATGCATCAAAGGAAGGAAGGGGGACTCATTTTGGGCTTGCTTGGATTTGAGATTGATTTTCTGGTTTCTCTACTTTGGGAAGCTACTATCTTTCTCTTGTTGAAGCTCGAGGACAGAAACCTTCAGGATTCTCAAGGTGGATTAGACAACCCCGATTCATCCATTGTAATGGATTCACATTAGAGACTACCGGTGCATCTTATTGTTTCTTTCCAATTTGACCGTGTGACTATATTTAAAATTGGGTTTTGATATCTAGTTATTGTATTGCTGATGTATAATGCAATAACGCATTTTGAGGTCTTTTAATGAGCATTTGTTGTCTTATTGCTAGTTTATTTTGTTGGGTCTATTTGCAAAGGATATCAATTGTTTTCTGATAATTATTTGAAACTAAACTTGGGAAAAAATATCCGGCTGGGATATTTCAGTGGTATCAGAGCATCGAACCTGCCATCCTGTTGGGTACAGTCAGAGGTTCAGTCAAAGCTTGCAGATATACAGATGGAGTAATGGTAATAACATTTCTGAAATTTCTATTAGATTCAAGTAAACAAAGAAATAAAGATATTTAGGATTCTTAATTTGACTGTCTTACTCCAACTATATATTGGGCTTCCATATTATATTCTAGAAATTTTGAGTGCATATTTGATAAAAGTTTGACCCTTTGGTGGTATTATAAAGTTTGAGAAAGTGTGCCTAAGTTGGTTGTGAGCTTTGAGTAGATTTGGGAGCAGGGACTTTTCAAACTATCAATATTGTTTGTTGATCTCAAGAGGCGTTAAACATTTGAAGAAGTCAATAGTTGTGAAAAGATTAATTCTCCGAGTTTTATTATTAATAGAACTAGAAGTAATTCAACGGAGATTTCATATTTACAAAAGAAGTTTTAATCACTAGAGGCAACGTGCATTGATTTTATTTTTGATCGTGTAGTAGTTAAAACTATTGAGGTTTCAGTACCGCTCCTTGTTATGTTGTTGTAGTGGAAGAAAGACTATTGCATAGGAATTAGAGATTCAATTGGAGGACAACTCGAGTACAGAGGGATACATATTCTACATGGGAGTTATTTATGAAAACATGAATTGTCAAGCGAGAGTTGACTATGTTTAGATATATTCAAGCCCTCTGTGCGTAGGTGACTCTATACGCTTGGTAATGGAACTTCAAAGTCCCATAACAAATAATATCCACAACGATTGGAATCTGGACAAGTGCTCCTCACTTTGGTGTACCGACAAATACTATTGGACTCACTTGCTACTGAAATGACAATCATCAGGAATTACATCCTTCATATTTCACATTTTATGGGAAATTGGTGAAGTATTAAACTCCTGCGGCAAAGGAAAATGCTATTAATATTTAGGTGAAGAAAATCATTTAAGTTGCATGAACATGCAGAGGCTGGATTATTTCAGACCGAGCCCAACTCAGTATGGAGGAATAATTCATCGAGCCATTGACAAGCATGACTTGGGCATTTGTATTGTTCTGTAGGTGACAATCCTTCAACGATAGGAAGCCCAATGGGAAGTCCAAGCATGGGGGAGTGATGGGATTTTCTAATAATTTGAAGCTCATGTTCTTAGCCTGCAAAGAACTTAACTGTCATGATCATTAGCGGAAATAATAGTTTCTAAAAATTTGGAAATTTTATTAATTGTCGCGGAGGAATATCAATTTGCAGCGCTCACTCTAATGTTTGAAATGACAGAGTGAATAAAATTTTTATGTAAAAAATAATGGAATTGTTAACGGTGTTTATTAAAACCAAGATATTGAATGTCAAACAATTTATTAGGGGCTTTTTGGAAATTCCACGGGACTCATAGAGTGGGTGAATGAGCATTGCCGAGGATAAATCTAGTTTGCAACCAAAAACTTAAAGCAAAATTTTCCTTGATGTTACAGGATTAATTGCAAATGATGGTCCTTAGTTTAACTAAGGTGTTAACAGGCCCAATCTAATAATTAGTAGTCTGTTCTAGAGATTGTCTGCTGTGAAGCACAATTCGAGCTGGAGGATTACAGTGATTTACAATTACACACAGGTCAGGAATCAAATCATTTTTTGGGACTGCATCTCTTCATTTTCCCATAATTGGGAGCTATCATCATCACAATCAACACACTCGCATAAGCTATCAATGCAAGTGTAGCAGTTGGGAGGAGAGTCGACACTATACGAGTCCGTTTTGGAAGTTAGCAGACTAAATACTGCCACATTTATTATTCAAACCATTTCAAAGATTATGATGGGGGTGATTATTGGCCCACAAGCTGTATGACAGAATTGCTATAAGAAAGCATTATTGAAAAACATTATACCCAGACATTTTAGAACTGACTTCCTTGGTATACCAATTGTGGGTACTACTAGTGTTGTAAATATTCAAATTGCAGGAAAGGTCTGAGAAGCAACTTGACATTTCTTGGTATCTTGTTGCAAATGAACGTAGAAGTGCATCAGAGTCTGTCAACCATAAAGGAAGTCCCCCCATCATCAAGTTAGAGCTGTTGAAACGTTACCAAGGATAGAGGAGGGAGGTACTAGCCTAGTGTTAAATCCGAAACTTTTAGAATTTCATTCCCATACCTAGTTGTGCTATGAGATAGAACTGGTAAACGTTGTGTTTGCAGATAAAATAACACACCAGTGTGAAATAAGGAGTGTGGCTAGAGTTGTCTTGGGTGCATCTATTGTTGGGCATAACTATTGTGTCTACCAAAGAGTGTTGCATATTTGAACTGCCATTTCCCAATACAATTGCAAATAAGCTAAAGAATGGTTACAACTTACAAGAGAAGTAAACTGCTCAATAGAGATCTTTAAAGCAAACAAAACTTGCAAATCCCTGGAAGGAAAAGAGTGAAACTGCACGGGTAGAGAGCTACAGGGACTGAACAGATCATAATTCATTGCCTGTTAATCCGTGTTTGGAAATCAGTTGAAAGGTGGAAAGATATAGTTGTGATTGGCCAACACTTGCAAAATCAGGACAAAAGCAACAGGGGAAGTCAAAAGTGCAGAACCTTAGTTGTATCATATTCACAATTTCCAACTATGGCATAAAATAGAGGGATGGTCAAAATACTTGACAAAATGGGTAACAAGTTGGAGTAGGAATCACAAACAGGAGAACATACAGTCAATACGTTGATCAAATTGGAAGGATGTTTAAGCATCGTTGGACAAACACCCTTTGATTTATTGCAGATTGCTCTTGTTCCCATAGTGACCACATTGAATCCCCACAAGTGGCTGAAGCTCTCAAATAGTGAGATAAGTTTGTTGGCCACTTCTTGTTTGATGGAGGTTATGAGAATATTGACACCTCAAGAACCTTACAAGGAAGACACGATGAAGGAGGTACTTGAGTTAATCATTGATAGTTTTCAAAATCTTGGAGACCTCAACAATTGTCATTTCTCTAGAAGGGCTGCTTTACTGAAGTCATTTGCAGAAACCAGATTACATAATCTTATGCTTGACATGGGATTGTATGATTTAATACACGTCATATTTCAAAATCTATTAGGCACAATTAGGGAAGAACACGATACAGATGTTATTGCAGCCATAGAAAACATTATGCATATGACAATTAATAAGAGTGATGCTAATTTCCAACCACTTCTATAGATATTGTTAGCAGTTTCAAACGGAGAGGAAAAGGCTTCAAAAGTTGCTTGTAACTTGGTCAACGAGGTCCTTAAACAATGTGAGCCAAAAGTTCAGAAATACAAACAACAATGGGCTAAAGCAGAACTAAAAATGAGGGAATTACGGGTTGTAGAATCTCAAAAAATGAGCAAGAACCAAATGAGGAAAGAGTAGATTCGTTTGACTTGCAAACAACTTTGGTCACTTGATCACATTTGTGGGGGTAACAAGCAGGAAGAGTCAGCTCAAGAAGTGCAGGTGAGTGTTGAGGTAGTTGAGGACTTGTTAGTCCAAGATCAACGTGATGAAGATCATGAGAGATGTCCCACTATGGATGACGGTAAGAATTGTATTGGCATCTTATTTGGTGATTTGGAGGTTATTATTGATAAACATTACGATGATCATAAGGCTGAACGGAATCTTTCCATGGGGATGAACTATGTGAAAATGATAATGTCATAGTTGATGAAGCAGTACATTTGGAGATGGAGGTAAACCATGAAAAGGGCACAGCTGAAAATGATGCTGATAATATAGGGGCCTGATTTGAAGGACCAATTAGAGATCCCATTTCTATTTGATGATTTTAGAGCATATAATTTGGAGGATTAGCTGAAAGTAACAAATGAAACGGCATTGCAGCATTAGTGCATTTTGACCAAATCCATAAAAACATTGAAGAAGCCATATGGGAGGTTAATAATGTTGAAAAGGAAAAGAGAATAACAGATGGAATCAATAGTCAATACCTTCACACTCTTAAGAGGGCATTGAAAAGAATTAAATCATACTACTTAAAGTTGCTCAAAGACATGGATATGGCTATCAAACATGCCAAAGATGAAGATGAGATAGATGAGTTATGTCTCCAACTAAGTATGACACATTGGTCCTTATATCAAGCTCAAAATCAGAATTCTATTGCAGCCATTCACAAGGAGGGTGAAAAAAAAAATAGAAATATGGAGATTGTACAAATTGTTGAAGGAATCGATACCATTTGTGGGCATGAAAACCAAAACAATGTTTCCACCATCCCCCATCCTAGCGAGACATTTTGCTAATGAAGACCATAAGGACCAGCAAGAAATCAAATACATAAGTTCTGATTTTTACAACAGCAGTGACATAATCTCAACATATCATGAGGTAGAAGATGCATCATGTAAAGCTACTTCAAAAACTATGTGTGGAGGTAATCATTTCATTCATGGAGACGTTGATTATAGTTATGGTGAAGCAGATAATTCAGAGTTGTCCTTAGTGTGCCCTGAGGGTTTTTACAACTTACCTAGAGATTTATCACCAAGTTCTTATTATATGGCAAGTGCGAGTTTTATGATCGGTGATTTTATCTTTCTACATACTCCAGTTATCAGTGGCTGCCCTACGTGGACTATTAGTACATTTTCAGATTTGGCTTGGCCTACAAGGGTTAGCTAGTTGCATGCTGATGACTTGGAACAACACATGTTGCGATATATTCCATATGAGGTGTTTGCCTTTCCAGTTTAACAACATATTGGTGACAACATTGTCATTTTTGATGCGGATCTGAGTTATGACAGTGGCGTCTTGAGTCATGATTTGGTTTCCTTGCATATGAGCAGTGTGTTTGGCATCTATTTATTTAGCTGGCTGATTTAGGAGGTTGGAGATTCATCAATCATCTATTTCTACACCCAGGATCGTGCTGATAGGTTGGTTTGGGATCGAGGTGCTAACAGGATGTATGTTTTATACTTTGTAGATTATGTTGTGATGTTACAGAACTGGAGATTCATGATCAGAGGTGTGCAGCCTACAAATGCAACAATACTTTATAGATTTATTTTGGATCTAGAGATCATAGTGATAGATAGATTGCATTCCCACTTTGGGTACTTCAACATCATGACTTTAGAGTTACTGGATGGATTTGGGACCCTGATAATAGTTTGTGGACTCATGATTTTTTGAGGGCAAGTAATCTCGAGGAGGGAGGACTTGTAATGTCCCCTTTTTGGGGCACTAAGAATTCAAAAGTCAAACTTATGAAAATTTTAATTTGGCTTATGAGAGCTTAATGCAAAATTATTAAAAGGGTCAATTTAATATCAAAGGGGCATTAATGGAGATGAAATGACTAGATGAGAAGGAGACAGGGTAGAGGAAGCTGAAGAGTAATAATTTAATGCATTAAAAGAAGGAAGGAAGGCTGATTTTGGGCATGCTTGTATTGGCGATTAATTTTTTGGTTTCTCTTTGGAGAACTTTGAGAAGTTGCTAGCTTTCTCTTGTTGAAGCATGGAGATGTAAACCTTCAGGATTCTCTGGGTGGATTGGACGTAACCTAGATTCATCCACTACGGTGGATTCACATCATAATTCACATCTAAGACTACAGGTGTATCTTATTGTTTCTTTCCAATCTAATTGTGTGACTGTATTTAAGATTGGGTGTTGATATCTGGTTATTGTATAGCTAATTTATAATGCAATAATGTATTTGAGGTCTATTGGTTCCCAAAACTACAGATTGGAATCCTACGAGCTTTGCCTGCTCGATGTTGGGATATCCAACCGGTTAAGGCCAACAGATTGGCGACTCTACTGTGGATAGTTACAAAACAAACCCTAAGAGTTTTTGATTTCAAGATCAGTAAGAGTTAGGTTCTATTTAATTTGTTGAAACATTTGGATACATTTAAAATTCTAAATTGATAAGTTTTTTATAGTGCATTTAATTTCCTTGAAAATTTCAATCTCTCATAATTTTTTTATAAATTTTAAATCTCTTTATGAAGATTTGATCTTGTAGAAGCATCGTATGCTTTTCTTTAAGCTTTTTCTACAGATTTAATTTTTGGCGACGTATACTCTACTGGAAGGAAGAACTTAGATTCTTGATGATTATTCATTTCCTCCATTTGGAGGTGGCGACTATTGTATTTTGATTGGTACTTTAACAAAAGGAGTGCTCGGATCATCAGTGACTTTACTGAGGGAGTAGACTTAGAAGGAAATGGTGGATGGTCTTTTAAATGTATCAATCATTTGAAAGAAAGCCTTTGGTTCCAGATGGCATCAGGCCATTGGATTTCAGCAATTTTTATTATGAACATAGCAGATTTTCCCCAAAGCTTTCACAACTGGTACCAAAGTTCCATGGAGAATGGGATGAATCGGCAATTCGACATTTGGATGCATTCTATACATTTATAGAAGATTATGAGATTTGTGCAGAGGATCAGGTAATGAAATTGTTTGCTAGGACTTTGAAGGACAATGCAAGACAGGCATATGAATCATTACCCACATAATGCATCTCATCCTGGAAAAAATTTGAACAATGGTTCCTATATGAATTTTAGTATACAAGCGAGGAAGAGGATCTTGAAATGTCTCCACTTGATTCCTTATGCAATTTGGAAAGGTATGAGGGTGACACTTCAGCACATTTGTTTTCAAGGATGCAAAATGCTTACCATGAGATTCCATCAAACCTCAAACCTCCTTACAAGGAATTTATGAATAGAATCGTTAAGTTGAGAATCTTGCCAAAGGACCCTGACGTGAAGCTTCTCCTTCAAATACGAGATCAAGCTATTAAAGATGAAGCAAAAGATACTAAAGTAAAGCTAGAACATTATGATGTTTCAGAATCAAATGTAGAAGAAATTGAAGAAGAATCCGATCATGATGAGACCGATAAGGAATTAGATTGTGAAGAAAATGAAAATTATGAAGAGGATTCTCTCAGTGTGGATAAGATTTTGACCTTGTTAGATATGGAATATCAAAAGTATGTTGAAAAGGGTGGTCAAATTTTTCTTCCCATACATAGGGAGAAACAAATTGATGTGTCCTATGAAACATTTATTGAACAAGAAAACCCGTTCATCTCTACAAATCCATATTACTTTCATGAGAAGGAAACCAATGAACTCGAAGGATCATACATTTCTTAGAAGGACGACATGTTGGTTGAAGATTTGCATTATGCTTTAAGTGCAGAAAGAAATCTATTTGGATACAATTTCCAAGAATTTTTAGATCCCATATATGATGAATTAGCACAAGGGAATGAAGAATTTAGCTCTTATACAACTCTAGATCTTGAGGAAAATGTGAACATTCAGGGAGAGGAAGAAAGAACATATGAGACAACATATGAATGTGAAAAGGTTTCAAATGAAAGTTCTCATAAAGATATTCCCGAGGTTTCTTTCTTGAATTCATTGTTTGAAGAAGATCTTTTATATCAGCACTATCACGTACCTAATGATTTTGAAGTTAACAAAATTCATGGTATGAATTTAGAAGATGAGACATCTCCTAGTTTATCATATGAACAAGAAATGCAATCATATGATCATGGTTCCGAATATCTTCCAAATTTTATATCCGACCAAATTCTTGGTAAAAGAAAAGTTGCATCCCTTGAAGTAGACCCATTTTCAAATCCATTTTATGATCAATATTTGCATTTAAAATGTGAAGATGAGATGGAATCGAATATACATAATAAGGAGGAAGTGTTGGAAGTTAGTCCTGAAAATTTTTCAAATATCTCAATCGATCAGATTCTTGACAAAACGGAAGTAATAATGCTCGAATGTGGGTCACATTGAAAATCTTCTTGTGAAGAGAATTGTTCGGAATGTGGGGCAGATTGTGTGCAAAAGGAACATCAAACAAAGGTGACACATTTTGATGCAAGTATGACTGATTACATGCATACAAACCTTTTATTCAGCAAAGATCACAACACACTTAATGACTTCTTAACAGAAAAACAAAAGTTATATGCCAAGGATTGCATTGAGGAAGCACAATCAATAAGTATTGTTCACAAAAATTATGCGTTTGATACAGGTATAAAATATGAGCAGCATACCGAGGTAAGTATCCCTGCAGACTCTATGATAACATTTGTTAATAATATGCTTAAGGAATTGATTTCAAGTTTCCATCATCCTTCTTTTGAGGATTTTTCTTTTATGTATACTAATCAAATCAATGAAGTAAGAAATCATGTGCTTGAATTAAATAATCAAATTTATTTCTTTTTAAATGATCCTATTGGTAAGGCAAATGTAAATTCTAATATTGAACAAGAGATGCATATGTCATGTGATGATTATTTTTTATTTTCTAACGGATCGGATTTTATTAAGGAACAACATGGTGCATCTAATTCGGCAAGGTTCAAAGTGTTACACAATCAGAATCGGGCGTTCGATAGAGGAAAGAAGTATAGTTCATTTTTTTGGGGGGCTGGGGGCCACCCAATTTCACCTTGCATCATGCTAAGCATGGATGCTTGGTTTGCCCTTCCAGAGATAACTGGAATCTTATTATGTCCACAAGGGACATATGTCCTTAGCAAGAGCCACTGATGGAGCCCAAAAATTTAGGTCTCCATTTGTGGAATGATGTTGAAAATTGATGATATCAAAGGATTTATAAGCATGAACAAGATTGCTAAGGTAACCATTACCAATATTAAAAGTATGAGGAGCCAAACTCATTGTTTGAATGAAGTGGAAATTACCTTCGATTTGCCCAAGTTGTTGAAATACTATGAATATAAATTGAAATAATACTATTGGCAATGGTGAGTGAAGCATCTGTAGCTTGCATAATGTTCACATATAAATAGCGATGCATGGATACACTCAGCAAATGGAAAAATATTCTATAGCATATAGAGGTCAGCATATTGGAGATATGATTTACTCAGTGAGTGAAATATATGTTCTCTTCAAGGAAGTATCTTGTCCTAAGGACTTCAGACCAAGTCCTAATCTAATGCCTGTTAGGACTTGATAAACCCATTTGCATTTTTATGATTGATAAGAAACTTGAACCTTTTACAGAAAAATTGATGGTTAGAAGTGGTGTTGATCATTTGAATAATGCATTACAGTTGAGCTACAACTGACCTTGAATCCAATACGTTGTGAAGATAGTGATCCAGAGGTTTTATTAAGACAATCATTCAATTAGTTCCAATCTGATCATGCACTTCCTAATCTCCAGATATGTATAAAAGATTTGGAGGAAGAAAGAAACTCTATTGTGATTGAGGAAAGAGATAGATTAAAAGATTATTACTCTCTTTTGGAGCAGTTCAGGAAGAAACATCATATCTTCATCAATTTATTGAGAGGTTTGTACAGTTTGAGACTGGAGTAAGAGACAGAAATCATTGTTGCTAAAGATCATTGTCCTAAGGACTGCAGACTAAGTATAATCAGAAATTTCATTGTCTCTAGTTTTACCAATCCTAGGAGGCCAGCTAGGAAAGGGAACAGCTCTAGAAACATTTTTTGGACAGGCAATTCCATATGCTTGGCATTTACATACAGCAATCTATTGTGATAATTTCAGCAACTGCAGTTCTCTTGTTTATACCAAGCATTTTTTCAGAGCTTATATTCAAATTGTTGGGAGACTCCTCCATCAATAAAGCCATGACATTACATACCTAGCCCAACACCTTGATAAATGCGATCAATTTAGTGTCTATACATGCACAAAAAAAACATGGGAGAATCAGCATGTGCTTTGCAAAATGCCCGATAACGTTGAAGGATTGGAGACATAGAATCCAAGTCGTCTTGGAGAAGGATGTGTTAGCAAGGAAAAACTGATGGATGCAGAGGCTTAGTAAATGCAAAACCAAAAATTTAGAGTTAATGGCAAAAAACTGAGATGCCATCATACCCTTTCAATTTTCGATACCATGAAGCAGTGGAATTATAGTGTTTATTATCAATCATTTTTTTTTCACCTGACAATGGCTTGTGTTTTATACAGGTCTGTAACGCGTCAGAGAGGAGTGGCTTGAGCATTATTTAGGTGGTTGACCACCATGCTTGACAACGCAAGCATGGGCATCTAGAAGTACAACTTACAGAACCCTTCTGAATGTCAGAAGAAATATATCAGGGAATGTGGCAGATTGTTCTGCAACGATTTAAGTCACCTGATACCTTGAATGCAGATCTTGATCGATGTCTGCATTCCAAAATTGGAGAGATTTGAAGGTCACGTAAATCATTGCTCGTGATTTTATTGCTGTTCGGAGTATATGAGGATAGAAGCTCATGCTATGTAAACAAGTATTTATTTATTTGTTTTGAAGCGGTGTGTCATTTGGAAATAACCATATGACCCATCGGTCTCTATAAATAGGAGATTAAAAGTAAATGGACAATACAATTCATATTTATTCCAAAAAATTTACATATTATGATGCACCTATGATGTATTATATTCTCCGATTAGTGAAGAAATGAATTATTTAACAAAGCTTGTGGATTGAATTACCAAGCAAATTTATATGCGATCCAGATAAATTCGCAATAGATTGATCATATGTAAGGAGTGTCTTTATTGTGATTTTATTTCTAGCATTATTATTTATTTTAAATTTTGGACTTTTATATTATTATTAAGTTGTGTCCTTTATAAATATTTTTATTTATTTTCTATAAATATTTTAAAATTCCGATAAGTGGACTGGGTCATTATTGCATTTTAAACTTGATAAACATAGATATTGTGAAATATTTAATTGTTTCTATATTTATGTCTAGTTTGTCTCCATATCACAGTAGTTAAAGCACATTCTAGACTAGTTTAAAATTGCGTTTGTATAATTGACCCGTCGCGTCTGAATTGTTAAAATTATTTATAGTTTGATACATTGAATTTTATAAAGTTGTATGTTTCAACTAATAATATTGACTTTGATTGCTCATTTAATTAAGCACTGGTCTTTATATTGCTCTTGATTCATCATTCATATGTTGGCAATAGTTTCAATTTTTTTTGCTTTGAGGAATTTATATATTCATTTGTTGCATTAATCTATAATTATTCTTTATTTAAAACATTATCACATTTATACAATCATTCACTTTTATTCTTAACTTGTAATTTGCAAATTTGAAGTTTTCTATAATTCTTGGCCGTTAGGAAAACTTTCAATATATTTGCGTTCTAATCAATCTGCTATAAGCGTCTTGGATTTAAGGTTATTGTCCAGGGTCAGGTATACTCGCCTTGGTTTTGCAGAGCCAGAAGTGCAGGGAACTCAGACCACATTGTTCAATTCCATCAAGTTGGCCTTAACCGGTTGGATATCCCAGCATCGAGCAGGCAAAGCTCGTAGGATTCCAATCTGCGGTTTTGGGAACCAACAAGGTCTTTTAATGAGTATTTACTGATTCATTGCTGGTTTATTTTGTTGGGTTAATTTGCAAAGGCTATCTGTTGTTTTCTGAAAATTATTTGAAACTAAATTTGGGAAAAAATACCTAACTGGGATATCTCACATTATATTACTTTCTGTTACTATCTATTCTGTATGTGTTAAATGTGGTACCCGAAGTGGTAAACATGCATTTGGCATTGATCAATGATAAAGTATCACAATATAAATTAGTTTTACAATTTTGTATGTATCTTTACGCTTTTTTCTTGTGTGTGTGTGTGTGTGTATAATACCCAAATGAACTGTACTTAAAGGAAAAAAAATGTTGGCAGATGCATTCCTAGCTCCCGTACCCGTACCCATTGATGGAGCCCAAATTTCCAAGGTTTCGGGCCTCCATTTAAGTGATTTTTCTAAGCTTTCTATCCTATATTTTATCTCATAATAGTGCTAAGAATATTTGATGATAGAGCATCTGTTCTAATCATTGGTGCTGGGCTCAGTCAATTCAGGTTTTCCATCAACAAATGCACATTAGTTTCAGGAGTGTTACATAGATCTCTCTAGAGAGTTGGAAATGATCAACCTTCAATGCGAGCCAAGTGGAAAAGCCTTTTTATATGGAGATGCAAATCTGGAGTTACCAGGACAACATTTACATCAGTCAATTGTGAAAGTTCTTGCAGCCATAAATGTTGATTTATACATCTGCT
Source organism: Cupressus sempervirens (assembly GCA_028749045.1). Lineage (NCBI taxonomy): Eukaryota > Viridiplantae > Streptophyta > Pinopsida > Cupressales > Cupressaceae > Cupressus > Cupressus sempervirens. The sequence goes on along the minus strand of CM053791.1, from coordinate 358,901,420 downwards.
GAAAGGTAAGAAGTGAGAGAGAGGGGATAAGAGTTGCTTGTTCATTTCTAATACAAATCATCAAGTTTGCAATGGAAAGCCTCTAGATTGCCTTTATATATCACTTGCAAATCTCCTTTTGTATCGTTGGCTCCAGATTGCCTAGTATTAAGCAGAGGTCAATATACTTGTTCAATTGCTAAAAGAATGCAGTGAGATTACATATTACAGTCATCATAATATAAACATGACTACATCTATAAGCAGTGTTGGAATAGAGAATTTCCTACGGATATGATTACATTCTCTAAGCCAAATTGTACTGTCTGCCATGGCTAACCCACACGCAAACTCTGCACCCAACAAAAGACATTTGAAGCACCCAGAACAAAGGAGACATCAAGTATGAAGACAATCTTCATTACTTAGTAGCGATTCATTGAACTAAATGTGAATGCGGGAAGAGCATCTTTGACGGTTTCAGACATTGAAGAAGGTGAATCTCAATTCTATGTTTACAGTTACATGGCAATTAGCCTCCACTCATCTGCAAAATGCGAAATCCCGTCTCCAATGATATTAATAGACAAATGAAAGTGCGATCTCATGAAGCCCGTGCAAGATAACGTTAAGCAATAAGAGGAACATATGGTGGTCATGCTGAAAGAAGCACTAATCTACAATAGGGATGCCATCCGGCAGAATTTATTTTCATTCTCTTTGATTGCCAACAGGTAAATATGGAACCAGTCACCCATGGTGCCGTCAAAAGTTTTTATAAGAATCACATGCCATGGATAAAAAAATAGATCATGGAGAAGTCAGGAGCCAAAGAATTACAAAGAATTATAAAATGATTGCCCGTAAATGAATTAATTAATAATTATTATCTTGCCACAATGTGTAAATTAAGGTAATGGAAAGGTGCGATGAAAGTTAATAAAGTGTAATTATTTTTAAAAGAGATATATGACTTTTCATTTGAAAAGTCACATCTTACTTCGAATGGGATATAAATAAGAAGTATTTCATTTGTAAAAAAAAAGACATTGTAACATCCGAACATTTTATATTCAACAAGAAGTATTTAATATCTACTTGTGCGGAGGAATAAGAGCTTAATATGACTTTATAATGTAAATTCAATTATTTTATTTTAATGATAAAATAAAGTCTTTTGTTTATTTTTAAATGGCATGGAGATTTAAACTGCAGATGAATCATCCTTTGTAATTATTTTTTGGAATTCTGTATACAATTTAAATGTTGGATAAGTGGACATGGTCATCTAGCATTTTAAATACGATCATCACAGATAGTGCGAAATATCAAATTGTTTTCATTTTTGTGTCTAGTTTGTCTCCCTACCAGAGGAGTTAAAGTTCAATCTGAACAAATTTAAGAGTGCATAAATATTTGATCTGTTGCATCTTGATTATTTAATTGTTAGTATAAGTGTGTAAAACATTATAAAGTTGTATGTGAAAATCTTCACTGAAGTTGACTCTATTGCCTCAATGAGTAGAGGCACTGGACTTTTTATTATTGAAGTCAGAAAATCTATAACTTCCTACAAATTTACAAATATTATACAATTCAAGCATTCAACATTCAATCCTTTTTTGATCGAGTTCAAGAACTGTGCTAGCCAAATAACTCTAAAGCTTAAATTGCTTTAGAAAAACTTTGAACCAAGTGATCAGGTTCGAGAAGATGGTCTACCTGCCTAGGTGTAGCAGAGCCTGAAGTGCAGGGGAATCAAAGTGATTCTTGTTTATTGGCCAGAACTGATTGCGGAATTCTATCGGAGAAGTGGCAGGCTCTTGGATTTCCAATCTGCGGTTTTGGGAACCAACACTTGTAGCGACAACTTAGCAATTTAACTTATGGATTGAAGTAAACAAATTACTCATGTTATAAAAAAAATTCAGAAAGTAAGTCCTTAGCTAAAGGTTGTGATAGTTGTGAAAGAATATTAGTGATAAACTATTAACGTGTTTGATGAAACAGATTGAGTAGATTTCCGCAATCATTTCTTCGACATGTTTGATGAAAGTATTTCTTTTAATTGTGGATGAAACTATAGAATTTATTTGCAATTCTAATTCCTCTAATTATTGTTTGTAGGAGCAAATATTTTGTTAAAAATTGAGTATTGATTTTTGTACTCTATATTTCCATGATTTAGAAGTTTAAGTTCAATAACCTATTCAAAGACCAAGCTTAGAGGATTTGGCTGTTCCAATAAACTGAAGACTTAATTGATTTTCATGTTTTACTCAACTAGATTCAATAGGCATTAGGAATAGCAACTGCTAACAACAAAGCTTTCCATGTTTGTATGACTGAGTTGTTTTACTTAGTTGTAGGGTACACTGTATACACCAAAGAACTGTCACATTTGGGCCAGGTTAGCCCAAGTTTAGGTACACCTTGATGGAGCCATATTTTTATTCAAAAATTAGGGCCTCCATTTGAGCATTCTTTTGCATCTTTTGTTCTATAATCTATCCTATACTTTTGTTCACATGTGTATTAAGGGCAGAAACTAATGACCTTGTCGTGTAACACTGAAACAATGATACAAGTCAGTGTCTTTGCAGACCCGTTTTCTTCAGCATGATATAAATTGTAATATGGATAATACAGAAATACAATTATGAGCGAATATGTCAATGGAATAATAATTGATGAAGATCTTACATTAAAGTCTATAGGAGGGCATTGGCAATTGCAATAACAACAAACAGTATAAGGAAACCACAGAAGTTCCAAGAACTGAAGATGATCATGAAGCCTCCATGTACTCCTTATAAAATATGGTGAATGGTCATAACAGGAGAACTAGTTGGTTGTAAAGTTCAATTCAAACGTATTTTGAGTAAACACAGATTCAAAGCAAGAGACAAGAACTATACAAAAGAAATATTCAAACGATAAGAATGAAAAGATCCAGTGCTTATTACCAGTAAATTGAGCAATTTCAGTTGTAGTGAAGATTTAAATATCTAAGACTCTGAGGAACAAACGAATTATGGTATGCTATAATATATTAAGAGAATTAATTTTCTTGAATATACAGTGATGAAACTACAGTTATGATGAAGCACGATGTAGTTGGAAAAGAACAAACATGGCAGAGATTATGATATTGACTTTCTCCCGCGACAATATATGAAGCCAGGCATCACGGCGAATGCTTGGATATGAACAGGCAGATTTAATAAACAGACCAGTTTATGTTGCAGTCAACGATATATCTTCCCATGTCACACAATATGCAGAACAAAACAGAGTGCTGGAGATGTACAGGTGCTGAGAGTTTTCAGGTACGATTCAGAATGAAGGAATTAGCGACAAATAAGGGTTGATAAAATTGTGATGAGTCAAGGAGCGGTCTGTTGAAGAGGAGCCATGTAAAGTCAGTGAATACCAAACTGTATGAAGGGAACAATGGTCAAAACTTGCCATGTCATCACATAACAAAAGTATGTGTTTAATAAAAAGCAGGCAAGGTAGACATCATTTGAAGAAGACAAAACACTCCAAATAATATTAGCAATGGCTGCAGCAATTAAAATATATAAATATTGACAATACCCAGATGGGTTTTCAAAACCCACATCAAAGCGATATGTTAATGGTGTGAATGGAAGCAAGGGCTACATTGTTTATTGCTTATAATCTGTGCTACCATATACCATCAGAAGTGTTGAAATAGGGAATGTGTGTGGAAACATGAGGAGGGCGTTGATGTCGCACAAGACAGATTTTTTATTAAGACTGCACTACATATGCAGCATTTTCAGCTCAAAATATCAACTCCAGCTTGGTCGTGAAAGATGAACAAATAAAATTCATGCCATTGTAATAATGGCAAACTCATACACAGCCCGTGGTGGATTCTTAATTTCGAGCAAAGACACGGTGATAATACCACGATGAAATTATAAGAACTGTTAATAATCAAAGGCCCGATGATTTTATTAATAGGTTGCGATTATGGTGATAAGAGAATACAAATGAAAAGGCGTTAAATATTTTAAAGGAGAGGACTTCTTATTTTTAAAAGTCACGCCATCCATTAGACATAATATAAATGGAGATATTTTGATTTGAAGAGAAGATATATATTCAACAAGAAATAACAAGACATTCCAAAGAAGATATAAGGAGATAAAATTAAACCAAATTTGTAAGGAGGAACATGGCACATCAAAGAGTCATGACTTCTAATTTAAACTATATATTATTTTAATAATAAATAAAAGCCTTTTGCTTTTTGTTTATTTAAATGCAAAGAGATTACAATTATAATTTGGATTCGTCCTTTGTGATTACTAAGACAATTATTTAATTATTCCGATAAAGCCTATGCATTGGATTTTTCCTGCATTCTTTGTTCGAAATATAAATATGTTTCTTTATCTCTGTCTAATCGGACTTAAAGTCAGAGAATTTAAATTCCTTTTGGACTAACAGAGAATTGCATATAAGATTTGTCTTTTTCAGAGCACAGGGTAATTTATGATATTTAAATAAATATTGTCTCATAAAGTTGTACTTAATAATCCTTGTTGTAGTTGACTCTGTTAACAAGATAAGCAGAGGCACTAGTCTTTTAAAAATCATTGAAATATAGTTATTGGATTTATAGTTGAAGTCAGAAATCTTTATACTTCCTTCTTGCAAACATTGAATTGATTATTGACAAATATTATACAAAAACATTTAATTACTTCGATCATTCAACATTCAATTTTAACTTGGTCAAGTTCAAGGATTTTGCCAACCAGAGAACTCACCGGGTTAAATTCGCTATAGAAGAGCTTTGAACCAGGTGATCAGGCTTGAAGTAAAGGTTCACCCGCCTAGGTGTAGTGAAGCCTGAAGTGCAGGGGAATTTGAATTATTCTTGTTCATTGGCCATAACTGATTTGGAATCCTATTGGAGAATTGGCAAGCTCTTGGATTTCTAAACAGTGGTTTTGGGAACCAACATGCCCTAGGCCCATTGGGCAAGTTGTGGGTGCACACCTGCATACCCATAGTGTACTTGGGGTGCTTAGGGCATACTCAGGGCAAAACAACAGTCAAACACTTGAAAAAATGCAAAATGAATTTTAGAAAACAATTTTTTAAACTTTTCTTTTTGGCAAAAAACTCTTAAAGGCCTTTTAAACATCGATTGGCTGCAAAAAATGCAGAAGGCTTGGTTTATGTTCATTCCAATTTCCCTCTTCTATCATTTAAGGAACACTAGCACAAGGATGGGTCAAGAAAGCATTGGGTTGTAACCTTTGAGTGTACCAACTTGAATGCAACTAGAAAAGATCTTGTGTAATGTCCCTTAATGTGACCATCAGGGCCAATAGATTAGCCTATGATAGGAGCTTCCATAGGCTAATGGATGGTTAGGGAGCTCATTTGGCAATATTTTCAAGAGTTAGTAACTTTAGTAAGTCAATTGGAGTCAAATGATATGGAAATTCTAGGTGTTCGACTTGGTAGATTTGGTTGAGCTCTTTCCGACAAGCTATCATACATGGTATTTAGAGTTCGACTTGTATGATTTCAATGCCGAAGTTAATTTACTTTATTATAAAGTGATAATTAAATAAAAGACTTATCAATTAAGTCACTTTATTATAAAGTTGTTTTAAAAAGGTATTTCCCATTATCCCACATTGCTTATGCAAATGAAGTCGATTTCTTGGGGGACTTTATATTCTCTTGGTTGGAATGAGTTGGGGCATGCTAGGATGATATTATTATTATGCTATTGGAATTCTAGGAAATCTAATTGTTGAGCTTGGAGGGCGAAATCCCTCTTTGCTAACATTCTCTTCGCTGTTGAAAGACACAGTCAGGAGGATTATCGGGTGTTTTCATTCAGGAAACACAGTGGGATTTATTGGTGATTTTACACATGATTTAAGAGCTCTGAAGTGCAGGGTATGTAGCTGTGAATAGTGATTTTGCTACAGTGCACGTGAATAGTGTTTTTGCTACAATGCGCATGGATAGTGTTTTTGCTATAGTGGCGGTGAATAGTGATTTTGCTGTAGTGCTCATGAATATTGTTTTTGCTATAGTGCGCATGAATAGTGTTTTTGCTACAGTGCGCGTGAATAGTGTTATGCTACAGTGCGTGTGAATTGTGAGAGTGTTACAATGCCGTGAATAGTGTTGCTACAATGCATGAATTGTGTTGCATTGAGTTTTCTTGCCCATTCTTGCCAGTTAAAAAGTTGGGACACTGTCATTCCATCTGCAGATCACTACTTCCAGGTTCCTTCCATCATACTATTCATTTTAGGCATTGTAATTGTTAAATATAAGTCTGAATACTTGTTGCATCGTATAAGGCAATTGTATGTAAACATTTCTATTGCAAAATCAATATTTTATCAACAAATAAGGAGGTTCTAGACTTTGCATATTTATCGCTATATGTTTGCTTAGTGTTTGTCAAAATCCCATGTTGAAAATAACACTCTAATTGATAATACTTAGTAATCTGCAAGTCTCCTGAAAAAAAAGGGGGGGTAGGCATTACAGTGGTATCAGAGCTTTAAGTCCTGCCATCCTGTGGAAGCCTTACAAGGAATTTGGAACAACTGGATAAAGAGAAAAAGTGTTTGACGAAATGTCAAAACACTAAAGTCAGAAATAAAACAGGTTTAGAATGTATGTTTGAGCATGCAACAGAGACCATTAACTTTCGCCATACTAGAGCAAGACAACAAAGATCCAGACTCATAGAGCGAGCAGTCTAGTTCATCCGTGCAGGTGGACATAGAATCTAGTCATACAGACACAGAGGAGATATTCTTTGAACAAGACAGCAGTATGGGTGATCGAGATGACGAGGCAACAACAATGGTCCTAAGAATAACATTAATGGTAATAATAACGTACATGGCAACAATGGGAATGAGGCTGATAACTTTAGACATGTTGTACATCCAACTCGGACAACGAGCTCGAGATCTCTTCTACCCACCTTTCCACCTAGAGATCTGGTTCAACTAGTAAACGAATTGTAGATTACCGAGTTACAGGATTAGTTCAAGAGGGATTGGGAGGCTTAGTGGACTAGAGTTTCAGGCAAATATTTCCCTCAGAGATTACATGGACGTAAGGATGAGACACATGCCTAGAGCAGGAGGGAGGAATCAAAACTTTGAGCTGAGAAAGAAAGTTGGAAAACTTTCTTTATCGTATTATGATGCTTCAGGGAAGATGACTGCACGAGCTTGGGTGCAAAAGGTAGATACATACTTCTATTTGAATCTGATGCCTGAGGAGAAGGCTATCAAGTATGTAGCTATTCATTTGGATGGTCTAGTGCATGACCGACAGCACCATGGCATGGTAACCATGGGGCATAATTAGATCACATCTTACAAGTTCACCGAGAGACTCATAGAAAGATTTGATACCAAAGATCCTGAGCTATAGTTTAAAGAGTTGGCACAACTCAAGCAGTGGGGATCAATTGAGACATACATCAGTGAATTTCAGAGGTTGACTATGTTAGTTATAAATATTTCAGAGAGGAGATTAGTAATGCTATTTATGGATGGACTTTTAGATCCCTTGAGGGGTTGGGTCAAGGGGCATGACCCGACTACATTATAGGAGGCCACCAAGAAGGCTCGTGACTTAGCACCTTCTTTTTTTAGGAGCAGATTTCAGCATAGGGATTCACATTTGAAGGATAAGGAAAAGTACAAAAAATCTTTTCACAAGGATGCTCGGTCAGAAAGGGATAATAAGTTGGACAATGACACCCTGAATGAGTTAAGGAGGAAGACGCTATGTTTTCATTGTAGAGAGCCTTGGGATTTATCTCATAAGTGCCCTCTCAAGGCTAAGGAAAATCAAATAGAGTATTTCTCAGTGGAGGAGTCACAGTCAAAGGGGAAGGAATAACACTCTAATTCGGAGGAGAGTAGCACTGCAGAGGAGAACAACATTCCTAGGGATGATAGGTCGTTGGCACGATTGATAGGGGCTCAAAAGGCGATCACATTTAAGGTCAGGGGTACAATCCAGTGGTAGAAAGTGATTTCTCTCATTGACACTGGGGCTACACATAACTTCATCGATGCACGGTTGGTAGCTACGAGAGGTTTACAGAATGAGGAGCATGCTTGGTTTAGAGTCGTGGTAGCTAATGGTAACAAATTATTATGCACTCAGAAGATATCTAATCTTCACATCAAGTTTGGAGATGGCTGTGAGTTGGAGGATGAGTTCTATGTAGTAGACATGGCAGACTATGATGTCATCCTCAGAATGACATGGATGGCATTGCTAGTTGAGTTCACACTCAACCTAGCAAAATTGGAGATGAGATTCCAGCATGAGGGCAAAATTATTGTGCTCAAAGGACTTTCAGATGGTAGTTGCAAGGTAGTCTCCTTGAGGAGAATGCAAAGACTTTTTCGGCATAATGACATAGAGTGGGTAGCGATATGTTTCACTATGCCAGCTTTACGGGAGCCACAGGGGAAGAGTCATCCACCAAATATCCAGGAGATACTTGAGAGGCACACTAAAGTATTTGGCGAGATTCCGTATGGGGTTCCTCTTGACAGAGGGATAGAGAGCATGTTATTGAGCTCAAGGAAGGAGCCAAACCAGTTATGATTACTCCCTATTGTCATCCTAAGAAACACAAGGATGAGATAGAAAAGACAATTAAGGAGTTGTTGGAGATGGGGCACATTAGGCCTAGCAAAAGCCCTTTTGCTTTAGCAATAGTTTTGGTAAAGAAGGATGGGATGATGTGCATGTGCCTCAATTACAAGGCACTGAATAAGAAAACAATTAAAAACAAGTATCCCATTCCTAAGATTGATGAGCTGCATGGGGCATGCTTCTTCACCAAAATTGATTTATGATCCGGATACCATTAGATTTGGATGAGAACAGAGGACATCAAGAAGACAGCCTTCTGATGTCACTATGGCCACTTTAAGTTTATGGTTATGCCATTTGGGCTAACCAATGCACCCACTACATTTCAGAGTTGTATGAACCAGGTATTCAGGAGGCAGTTGAGGAGATTCGTTTTGATCTTCTTTGATGACATCTTTGTCTTCAGTAAGACTTGGGAGGAGCACTTACAACATTTAAAGGAGGTGTTATCTATTTTGGAAAGAGAGTCGTTGTATGCCAAGGAATCTAAATGCGAGTTTGGCATGACCGAGCTCCTTTACCTTGGGCATATTATTAGTGCAGATGGTGTTCAGGTTGATCTTGAAAAGATTCAAGCTATTGTGGATTTTCTTACTCCCACAAACCTCACACAACTCAAGGGTTCTTTGGTTTATGTGGTTTTTACAGGAGGTTTGTTAGGGGATTCTCATAGATTGTTGGACCTTTGACGAATCTCACCAAGAAGGGGGCCTTCACATGGATAGAGGCAGTGCAAAGATGTTTTGACCACTTCAAACATGTAATGTCATCTTGTTCAATTCTAGCTCTACCTGATTTTACAAAACCATTTGAGCTTCAATGTGATGCTTCAGGAGATGGGATATGGGCAATATTGATGTAGGAGAGACACCCCTTTGCTTTCGAGAGTATGAAGCTCGGAGGAGTTGAGAGGAGCTATTCTATCTACATCAGGGAGATGCTGGCCAAATTTCGATCTTATTTGGTAGGTGGGCGTTTTATGATCAAGATTGATCTCAATAGTGTTAAATACTTCATGGGCCAACGTGATCTTAATAACCGGTAGCAAAAATGGCTTACCAAATTGCAAGCTTATGACTTTGACATAGAGTTTGTCAAAGGTAAGAAAAATGTGGTGGCTGATGCTCTAACTCGGAGACCCCACTTATGTGCTCTGGCAGAGGTTTCAGGAGATTGGAGAGATTGGATTACAGCAGAGTATGCAGGAGATGATTGGGCTTCTGGGATAGTTGTGGGCACCATTCAGGATGACAAGTATGTGGTGTTGGATGGGTTGATCAGATTTCAGGACAAGCTTTATTTGATCCCTACATCACAGTTTAGAGAGGAGATTTTGAGGGCATTTCATGATGGACCTACAACTAGGCATCCAGGGGTCTTCAAGACCTATAGGCAGATTCAAGAGCGGTTCTCATGGAGAGGGCTCAAGGATGATGTTCAGAGGTATGTCAGGGAGTGTGTTATCTATCAACAGAATAAGGGAGAGCACATGTTTCTTGCAGCTTTACTACAACCCTTGCCCATTCTGGATGGGAAATGGGAAAGCCTTTCTATGGACTTCATCACTGGTTTACCACGAGTGTAGGGGAGAGATTGAATCTATGTGGTGGTAGACTGCTTGAAGAAATTCACTCACTTCTTTGCTATTCCATCCACTTACACAACAACACAGGTGGCAGATCTTTTCTTCAGAGAGATATTCAAGTTACATGGGTTGCCTAGATTCATAGTCAGTGACCACGATAGTAAATTTATGAGTGTTTTTTGGCAAGAATTGTTTAGGTTTTGTGGTACAAATCTTACACCTAGCACTAGTTACCATCCGCAGACAAATGGGTAGACAAAGATTGTGAATAAATGGGTGGAGGGATATTTGAGAAACTATGTGAGTGCTCAATAGAGAAGTTGGGTTAGATGGTTGCATATGGGAGAGTACTGTTATAATACCATGTATCAAATGTCCATCAAGATGACTCCTTTCATGGCAACGTATGGTTATAAAGCACCTAGCTTTATCGATTTAGTTTTGGGGGATAGTCAGGATATCTTGAGAGTGCTTAGGGAGAACATACAACAGGCTGAGAATCAACAAAAGTTGTATGCTGATTAGCATAGGTAGAGCGCAGTTTTGAGGTAGGGGATATGGTTTACTTGAGGCTACAGCCATACAAATAGTCAACGTTCAAGAAGAGCGGAGTCGAGAAGCTGAAGCCTAGAATTAATGGCCCTTATAGAGTGATTCACAGAGTGGGTGAGGTCGCCTATGAGATTGAGCTTCTGGAGGGTAGTCAAGTACATAATGTGTTTCATGTGTCGAGATTTCAAAAAGCCATTGGTCAACGAATAGTGCCTTCTGCACATTTGCTGCCATTGGATGAGGAGGGAAACTTGTGTTGGTTCCTGAAGCTATTCTATATACTCGAGAGGACTCTTAGGAACAGGGTAGTTAAGGAATACTAGGTTAAGTGGAGAAACCTACCAGAGGAGGATGCTACTTGGGAAAAAGAGCAGGTATTGTAGCATCTAGAATTGAGATTGCTTGAGGGCAAACAATTTCAACGGCGGCAGATTGTAATGTCCCCTACTTAATGTGACCATCAGGGTCAATAGATTAGCCTATGACAGGAGCTTCCATAGGCTAATGGAGTGGTTAGGGAGTTCATTTGGCAATATTTTCAGGAGGTAGTAACTTTAGTAAGTGAATGGGAGTCAAGTGATATGAAAATTTCAGGTGTTCGGCTTGGTAGATTTGGTTGAGCTCTTTCCGATGAGCTATCATACATGGTATTCTAAGTTCGACTCTTATATGATTTTAAAGCCGAAGTTAATTTACTTTATTATAAAGTGATAATTAAATAAAAGACTTATCAATTAAGTCACTTTATTATAAAGTTGTTTTAAAAAGGCATTTCCCATTTATCCCACATTGCTTATGCAAATGAAGTCGACTTCTTGGGGGACTATATTCTCTTGGTTGGAATGAGTTGGGGCATGCTTGGATGATATTATTATTATGCTATTGGAATTCTGGGAAATCTAATTGTTGAGCTTGGAGGACGAAACCCCTCTTTGCTAACATTCTCTTCGTTGTTGAAAGACACAGTCAGGAGGATTATCGGGTGTTTTCATTTAGGAAACACAATGGGATTTATTGGTGATTTTACACATGATTTAAGAGCTTTGAAGTGCAGGGTATGCAGCTATGAATAGTGATTTTACTACAGTGCGTGTGAATAGTGTTTTTGCTACAATGCGTGTGGATAGTGTTTTTGCTACAATGCCTATGAATAGTGTTTTTGCTACAGTGTGCGTGAATAGTGTTTTTGCTACAGTGTGCATGAATAGTGTTTTGCTACAGTGCGTGTGAATAGTGAAATTGCTACAGTGTCGTGAATAGTTTTGCTACAGTGCATGAACAGTGTTGCATTGAGTTTTCTTGCCCATTCTTGCCGGTTAAAAATTTGGGACGTCATTCCATCTGCAGATCACTACTTCCAGGTTCCTTCCATCATACTGTTCATTTTAGGCATTGTAATTGTTAAAAATAAACATAAGTTTGAATATTTGCTGCAGCCTATAAGGCAATTGTATGTAAACATTTCTATTGCAAAATTGATATTTTATCAGTAAATAAGGAGGTTCTAGACTTTGCATATTTATCGTTGTATGTTTGCTTAGTGTTTGTCAAAATGCCATGTTGAAAATGACATCTTGTTAGAGTCACTACGGGTGATGATGATGAGATACTTACACATGATGCACCTAGTGGGAGTACCTCTCTGTTGGGTTCAAATGAAGTTGAACTTGCATATAGACAGTTTAGAATCTCAACAATGTCTATATGCATTTGGCTCTGATCATTTATAAGTTTCATAACAATCGAATGTATTTAGTTTTAAATTTATGTGCATTTCTTTAATTTGTTGTGTACATGTTGGTACTAATCGTTGTATTAGATATTTATCTACCTACATATCGGTTTCTCGTACCTACACCTGTACCAACAATTGTCATTTTATGAAGGTAGTAGAAATACCATTAAAAACCAAACTAATCAAATTAAAGCAACATGAAGCGAATAATTGAAACTTACCATATGAAATTGAGACAAGGAGTTTTGTCAAGAGGGAAAGCCTCAACAGGAAGAAAATTCTCAAGCATTAAGATGTTGGCAGTGGTATGATGAGAGCTCTCTTTCAATACTAGAGGGGTTTCATTTATAGAATGAATTTGAATAAGGAAAGAAAGCTTAGTAAGGAGAGAGATTCCTAAAAGTGAGGAGATAGAATAAAGCTATGTTGCATGGGGATGCGTACCCACATATCCAAGTACCAATTACTCTGGAGAGAGCATCTTAGCTAAGGAGCTTGATTAAGATTTCTGATTTTTGTTTCAATGTTTTAGTTTGCGGATCAACTTCTTTATCAACCTTAATACAATATCTAATCGGTTTGTAACTTTGGTACATACTGATTAGCAGTACACTTTATAGGGTCGGAAGTTTATCATTTGCAATATGTCATTGTTATATGATTTATGATCTTCTTGTGCATGTTTAAAGTCTGTGTTCTTTGTTATGCATCTAACCATTTAGCATATATAATATTATTCTAAGTTACCGGTTCGGGTTCGGTTCCAAGTTCGAAGTTCAAGAACTAGTTCGCAAGTTCGACAAAATTTTGGAAAGAGGTTTTGGTTCGTTTGGGTTCGTTATTACAAAAACATGTATATATATATATGAAGCATGAGTTAAAATTAGAATGTAGCATAGTAGCATAAACACATTTAAACAACAAAACCTTTAAAACACCATAAACAGTAACATATCATAGTGATCATACCATCATATAGTAACATAGTTCAATCAACTTCAACATCAAAGATTCAAAACATTTAAAATAACAAGTTCAAGTATCATTGGTTTCATGTTCATGGTTTAAGTAATGGAATGAAAATCTATTAAAATTCAGAATTTTTAGTTCTAAGTTCTTCAATCTTCAACTTCTTCATATTCATCTCCTTCTTCTCTGCCTCCTGTATTATTTGCACTAAGGCCAATGGGATTAGTAGTAGAATCAACAATGGTATTGACATCAACATCGAAGTCATCAAAATCATCAGTTGTAAGCCCAGTAGTGGAAGCATCCAAGTCCGCAATCTCTACACCTACATCTTACTTCTTTGTCTCCCCTTCTTTGTATTCTTGACTCTTGTGCAAAAGAAGGCGCAAGTTGTTATGCACAAATACCAGGTTCTCTATTTTTTTTTTATTGCAACCTATTGCACTTCACCGAGTGGATGAAAGAATAGGTGCTCCAATTTCTTTCTGATGTAGAAGAACTGGCAACCTATAAAGACAACATAGGGTAAGCAATTAAAAAGAATCAATTCAAACTTATAAAAAATTTAAAATCACTATCTAGTCTTGATTCTTTTGAAGATAAAGTGAGCTAATTTTTAAAAAATAGAACTTACTTGTGATGTAACTTTGATTGCATGGGGCTGCAATGTTTGGAATTTTTGACCATGGAGGTACCACCAACCATGAGCATCCTTCTTAAACCGATGACGAAGAGCATCATTACTTAGACCTCTAGCATTGACAAACTCTATGAACTCATCCATGATTACATCTCTTATATCATCATTAGGAAATATTCTTCTAAATGCTGCTTGGTGGTACCCCTCAGACACTTTCATAGCTCTATATGGTGGCAACCTTCCTGGTAGATCACAGTATTGTGAGCTATAGTATTTGGGGGTCAAGGCATAGGAAAGCAAATGTAATGGAGTGGTTATTTTGTTCCATCTTTCATTAATAATTTTTTGCACTTGTTTGAAAATGGTGTCTTGTGGATCTTGCTCCTCATTTATAACTTGCCTGATCTTCTCAATCATTGAGTCTATGCCATCATAGATCTCTCCAAGGCAAGGCCTATCCATGTCAGTGTACCTAAGCATGCTCATAATGGGCTCGGTGATCTTAAGGAGATATTCCACACGTTCCCACCATGACTTAGCCAATAGTCTATCCTTTATTTTGTTTTCCCTTTCAGTGTTCTTTTGCTTCCATACACCCGAATTGTGGCTGATTACTATACCTTGAAGTGCATCTTTCACTTGCACAAGTCATCTTAAGATGATTATATGTGATGCAAAACGGGTCTCAGCAACCTGTGACATAAATTAGAGCAAAAAGCAACAAATATTAGATACATATTTTAGAAAACTAAGAAAAGTATACACATTGGCAATTGCACAAGTAAAATATGAAAAATCAGAAATTGTCAAACATTAAAAATTAAATTACTAACTTGAGTTCAAGTTCATTTACCTTCAATAGCTCCAATTTTGAGTAGTTCCCGGAAAGAGATTGAGTCATGTGGTGGTTTGTGACAAATATTTGTATGTCCTCAGCCTCTTCATACACTGTTTTGATCCACTCAATTTGGTTCCCAATCTTTTGTAGCATAAGATTGAGTGAATGGACTACGCAAGGTGTCCAAAAGATTTGTTGATATCGTGATTCAACCAACAAACCTGCTGCTCTACAATTCTTTGCGTTGTTCGTTATGACTTGGACGGCATATCTTGCACCCACTTGTTCAATGGCCTCAATTAGGATATCAACAATAAATGACCCATCTTTTACTTTGCCCTCACAATCCATCGCTTTCAGAAACATTGCCTCTTTAGGGGACAATGCAAGGACATTGATCAAGGGACGGTTCCTGGAATCCTTCCAGCCATCTAAAACAATTGTCACCCCTGTCTCAACCCATGAGTCCCTTATGGGCTTCAATTGATTTTCAATCCGTTGGACTTCATCATCCAACAAGGTGGTGCGCATTTTCTCATACTCGGGGCCACAATACCCTTTTGGAGCTTCATTAGCACCTCTCAACATGTCCTTCTAAAATGGAGAGTGGACAACATTAAAAGACAACCCATTTGCATACAAGCATCTTCCCACTTTAATGTCAGTAATTTCTCGACCCTTATTTTGAAAAGAAGTTTCTACTGGCCCCTTTCTTTTGTGTACAATAGGGACAGATTCAGTGCCAGTGTCCGTTGCAATACTGAAGAAGGGGTGGTCTTGTACTATAACATCTGAGGGGGGCTGCATTCCCTTTGCTCTTTTACTTTTATTGCTATTGAGTTTTGTTGCCCTGCGTCCTTCTCTCTTCTGCTGCCTCATGCTCTTCAATATATTTTAACACAGTCTGATTTGGTATAGGGGCACCTTTTTTAGTCCTCTTCCAATATAACCACATAAATGACCTACCACATGATAATAAGAATATTTCTTTCTACACCACATCCCTGACATCTCCAATAGAATGCACCACCTCCTGGAAGAGGTTTTATAATGTCTACATTCTTCCATAGAGGAGAATCAGATTTGGGTTCCATTCTTTGTTCGGTGTTGCCTATTGATGAAGAGGTAGATGGCATTCCTTTCCCTATGGCAAGAAATTAGATACATGTTCATAATTTATATGGAAGAAAATGACAAATTTTGGAATAATGGAAAAGATTCAAGAACATATGAAGATTGAAAGAGATGAAAAAATGAAAAAAATAGAACAAAAACAATAGCAAATGGAATAAGATCTTATCTTTTCCAGCTATTGCAAGTTTGCAAATGTGTATGAATGATGCACAAACACTTGAAGAACGCCAAAAAATCAATCTTCAAACTCCTCCTTGCACAAGCGGATGCTTGCCCAAAAACTTATGTGCTCTCCTTTAAGACAAAATAACCTATTTAGAAACATCAAATGACAATGAGAGGGCACAAAACCAATTAATAAAACCTTTTTAGGTTACATGGATGCCAAACAATTGTACAAAATGGCAAATAAAACACTTAAAATGTCGTCAGTAGCAATGGGTTCGATTTTTTGGAGGTGGTTCGCCCAGGTTTGAACCCCAGTTCGAACCAGATTGAAGTAGCTCTGAGAAAAGAGGACCTTGGTCGAACCTAGTTTGAACCAGACCCAAACTTGGCACTAGTTCGAACTTTTCGTGGTCCGGAGGGGGGTGGGGGGGTAGGTACCCATGCAACCTAGATATTATTATTACAAACATATTGCCAATTTGGAACTGAAAACAATATTACATGTGCAAAATTTTATCACTGCTCTTGTTTTGAACAACCAATGTCATGACTCATATTTTCAGATTTTTTTAAAATATTAAATTATATTAGAAAAAAATTGACGTCCCCAAATATGCCAGTACCTTATTTTGAAAATAGCCATACTCATACCCGTACCCATACCCTAAGTACCCAAGTACCGCCATCTCCATGCAACCTTAGATTAAAGCTTTGAATAATAAGTTAGAAGATGATTTTGAAACTTTTCTTCTTTCATCTCTCTAAAACAAGCATACTTTCCTGATCTATGGTCCATTATGTGAGAAACTTTCTTAGAAAATTTGCTATCTCTGGTCTTTAATTCCAGCTGTCTTTTCATCCACCATTCTCACCCCACACCCTCTTACCAGCTTTTACCTTGGTTAAAGAAATTTCTATGATTAGTATTTTGGCTTTTGTTTAAGCTTTAAGGACAGTATTTCTTCATTTGACCTTGCATATGAATATTTTCTATCTGCTTTATTGCTTGCAAATTTTGAAATGCTGTTATCTGAAACATAGTTTTTGATGTCATTCTTTATGAACAGGTGTTCTTTTTTCAACAAAGAAGCATCCAAGAACGAAGGATATGATGGTAAGTTTATGAATGAGAACTACTAGATGGAATGGACACTAGCTAGAAAAATATGTTTATTTACCATTAAGGGGTGACATTCTATTTTGTTGAGTTCACATCACAATGTTCCAAATAGAATCAGGTATCTGATGGATGCAAAAGAATATTCATTTATGAATAAGCAATATCACATCAATCGTGACAAATCATTATATTAGGTATTTGTCAATTATTTCAAATAATAGATGATGTGAGGTCTGTAAGTGTTATCCTTCTGTGCATTTGTTAAAAAAGCTCTCAAGTACCTTTTGTTTTATGCACCCAAATAAATGGACATTTGTTATTAATCTGAGGGGTATTTCTTATTTATCTAAAAGAGGATGTGAGGTCTGTGAGTGTTATGTTTCTGTGTATAGGTAAATGAAAGTTCTCAAGTGCCTTGCATTTGATGCACCTGAATTAATGAGTATTTAGCTTTGTGGTTTGAGATACTCCTTGCTTAAAATGGATTGAAATAATGACAATGAATTGTGGTGGTTGCAAATGAACATGTCAAACTTTTTAGCAACTTGATTTTCTTGTTGTACTCGAATGCATCATTCAAGGCACGCACACAATTGGTTTGATAGACTGCCATAAGTGGACTTAACTGATCTACTTGCTGCACTACATGCATACTGCATCAATAACTACATGTGCAGGACCGACCTTCTCAATGACATCTCTTTGGACCTGAAACTAAATTTGATATCCTTGCATTATCTGGAGAAGGAGAACTCTTTCCCGCATGTGACTACAATGTTTATGAGTGGATTGTGTGTAAAGTTTTGTAGCAATGCAATATCTGTGTAGCCTTCATATTCTTCATTGGTAGACTAACCTTGAAATAATGATTCATCAAAACTGTGGTCCTCAATTTGGTCTCACCAAGAGGTGGATAAGTTAACACCTATTAATATCAATTTTTGACCAATATGGAAAGAAATGAAATAACCATTGGACGAAAGAATTTGCCTATGACTCATCTACCTTATCTCTAGTGTGCTCATTCAACATATGCAATTGGATTAGTTGGTGCCAATTCTGTTTCTCCCTCGATTCCACCCTATTTATCTCAAATATTGGAACTATTAAGTTCTTGCCTTCTGTGTAGAAACCCTAAAGAAAGTAGTGGATGGTATAGTCATTTTAGTCCACTCAAGTGAAAGCTTATCACATGGATCAACTTATTCACTAGTGACGTGTTAAAAGTGGGCATCGACCTCATAATGCCATCCTTCTAGTTTTCTGAGAAAGTGTCGCATTTCAAATGCCAGTTTCTTCCTGAAGTAGTTGCTTAAAATTATAAAAGCAAAAAATGCCTTTGGAGGTCCTAACAAAATTGTTTAATTTCCGTGAAACTGCCCCATGCAGTTGGCAAAATTTGAAAAATTTGAATTCCATGTCCAAATTAAGTAGAATGAAAAAAAGAAGTCATTTGTGCAAGATGTGCTGATTAGCATATAAACAATTGTAGGAAGATTCTAACCTCATTCAAATCACTTAAAACAAAACGTGTGAATCAACACACTTAGACATATGATAATGGAGGAAAGGACAAACAGAAAATAGGGCAATGGACAAACAAAGGCAGTAGCACTTTAATACATCTAGCAGTGAAGAAACATACCATGTTGAGTGCCACATTTTTTTTTAACTACACCAGGGATTAACAAAGGTAAAAAAATTTAAAATGACAATATACACTAATTGACACAAAAAATGAAAATTCCAGGCAAAGTAAGAGAACAAAGTGCCAATTGGAGCAGATATGGAGCCCAAGAATAAGAAGTAACATAAAGGTGGTTGTTCAAAGGCAATGCTTAGTTACTGGCAGATTAAGGAATTGTTAGCAATTTTATAATGAATATAGTGAGCAATGTATTCAATACTTCCCAAATCAATATTTTGGTTTGAGGAAATTGGTTTTGCATCTGAAGTTATCAATACTTGTTCTATTTTGGTCAGCTATGATGCCATAATGATTGGTTCCAGGCCATAGTACATGAGTGATGAACTTTGCCAAGTGAGACAGCCACTAGGGGGTAGTGCAAGGAGCCACAAAACACAAAAGAACAATTACAAGCAGGAGAAAATTATGGTAATCTTTGGCACGAGTAAATAAAAATTTAAAAATGAAAGCTTCAATCTAGTTAAGAATGCGATATGACAATAAGAATCTCACTTGAAAAACAGAATGTTTGCTTTTTGCATAGATGTGTTTGTATTTTGTAATAAAGTCAATGGTTAAGCTGATAAAGTATATGCTAATTTTTCTGTTTGATTTGTATGATTCCTGCCTGAATCTGAAAATATTTCAGAATGGGATGTAAGTTAAATAATTTTTTAAATGGAAGAATTTAACAGGATATTTACATTGCCCTTGACTGGCACAACTGTGGTCATGGAAAATTCCATGATGGATGTTAAGAATAAACTTTATGAGAATGATCGATATGAATACTGCAAGTCAAATAATCAAAAGAATACCTGCTAGTGGTTCACTGAACTACTAAATACAATGGCAGAATGTTTTTGGTAGATTATTTTATAAAGAGGAATTGATTTCTGATCTGATACACGAGAAATTTGTATGGTAGAATTTACGAGTGGTCTATAGTTATGCTGCTTATTGTTTTTAGAATTTGAAAACAATCAGAAAACTGGAAAATTAAAGATCCATTTTGGCAAATGGCCTAAGAGTGGTCGCACTGTGCCAAGTAACTATATATGATGAGGAATTTGAGTTGAGCAGTGATAATGCTAGCTTTTGAAAATGGTATGATATGATATTCAAGATGATGTGAAAGTTCCATATAGCAAATTTTCTAATGATGGCAGTAGTCATGGCATGGCTAGAATTTTAGTGAATTGGGAATTGCTAATTCATCATGTGAGGTGAAATTGTACCTACAAATACCAGATCCCCTACATGTTGAGTCTTAGGAGTTCTTACAATGTTTCGAATTGGGTGTTAAAATAAACAAGTTGTACTGGCAGAGCATAGGTCCAATTAGAGCTTTACTGACGGGCTGAAAAACTGAGAAACATCAAGATTTGGCTGAGCGAACTTAGACCTTAGAACAGAATTGCAGAGGTTGGTTGGTTGTGAAAACTTAGACCTCGGAGCAGGATTGTAGAGAGTGAAGAATGTTCAAGCCAGAGGGTCCATTCCTTTCTGAATTGATAAAAGATCATATTATATTAAATATATTTTCATTGTAGACTTTGAAGATGAATGGTTAGTAAATTTGTTATATCCTGAATAGGAAGAGTTATGATGAAGAGCTGGATATGATATGATGGCAGTGATGACCCTGATTTAATTCATTTGTAATATTTTTGTCTAGCATGTCTTTTCTCTGCAGTTTTTTTAGCTGTTGCTGTAATTGTGTTTATTCGATATTTCTTCTGTTGAATATATCAGTTATGTCTGAAGAATGTTCTACCAACCTAAAATCATAGGGAAGATTGGTGGGCGGGGGCACAATTGAAGATGCACATTGCAACATATATTGTCAATAACAAATGATCTGAAAGTAGGAGGATGATTATCATGTATTAATAGCATATAGTAAAAAATATACTACAATTGGAACATACTGATTAGTTGAACCGTTAAAAGGCACAATCAATTTGAGTGTCAGCTCCATCATCATAAACATCAGGACTGGAGATAGTGGATCAATTGTTAGTGGCTAATCTGAAAGGTCCCCATTTCATTAAGCAATTGCTCCATTTCTAATAAGATGCCTACGTCATCAATGACTAGAATTTATGATCTCTTAGTATGATCGAAAGATATAGTGTAAAGACTTAGAAAATTAACAAACTTATTGTCTCCATATTAACTCAAGTTAGCAACACAACAAAGTATACAATGGTAATGCACCACTGTTGTTGCTTTCTTAATTACTTATAGCTTTTATGCCTTTTTTGTCATCTTCCTGGGTTATGCATTTAGCAATGTATAAATATAATTTTGTCTATTGGAAGGAAAAAATCTATATTCAGTTGGACATTTATTTGAATATGTTAGGCAGCATTTGAGAAGCTAAATGAATCGTTTCTAGTGGCAAGATTTTTCTTTAAAATTTGCATATTTACCATGTTTCCACAGCCAGATGATTTTTGGTTTAGTGCACCACGGAAAGGAGTCATGGTGTTTGCTTTGCCAGGAGAAAGGGGTCTTGCAGAGTTGAGGGGTGACTTCAAGGTCTATTTTCATGATCGACATGGAGATTTTTACTGGTTGGTTACTTGTATTTGATAATTATGTTTTGTTTGAAGCATTTTGTGGGTTTCTCTTCTGTAATCATAAATTTCCTTCCTAGCTGGTTAATATCCTCTTAAGTAAATTATGTAAATATTCCTCACATAGCCAGTTTTATGTTATGTGGGGAAAGTCTTGAGCATGCGTCGAGAATTCAACTCTCTTAATTGTTACCACTGACCTGTTGAATAATAATGCTATAGAAAATTGTGCCACCAGTGTGTGAGTAATGGCTTAGGTTGTTTTTATTGTCTGATCAACTGCCTCCCTTCATAATGAATTAGCAGGATAGTTCGGCTCTGTATAATTTTGCTAATTGATTAAGTTCCTTGTATATAGATTATGTTTTGGTGAAATCTGTACTGACTGATCTGCAATCTTGAATTTTTTTCAGTTGGCTGAACACAACAATGATGGAAAACAGGCAGATTCTGAACTTCTCTGATCTTGATGGTTTTGACAAGGTAGAATGCTACTTGTTTTTATAAATTTTGAATTTTACAGTAGTTTGTTTCTTAGTTCTCGATTTTGGGTATCTTTGCTGTTTATGCTGAAACCACATCATCAGGAAATTTCTCTAATAAATGTTTCTGATTTTATTTTTCTTTATGTCCAGTGTGCCTGATGAAGGTTAAGATATAGATTCACTATTAATATTTTATAATTAACAAGAATTTTCCCGGAAAAGGCTGTGCTTTATTTGTAGAAAGAAATTGTAAAACTAGCAATGCCCATATTTTCAATATCAAAGTAGAGTAATGTTAAGCTATTGGTTTGGATCTGTCATAACTGCGGAATATCCTCATCACTTGCCTTGTTTATGAGCATTCTCAATATACAAATCAATGTGGAATGCATGCTTTCACATGAAGGTTTGTGAGCATAAGAAGTTTTGCCAAAAATAATTTGTGAATTCCAGAATTGAATCGTGGCTGGAGCATGCCTATTTTCTTGTTGATGAGTACTGTCAGCATGTAACATTTGCCATTTTCTTTCACTGATGTTTGAAGATGGATATAATTTTCATAGTTTGATGTTCACAAATGTAATTGATTTTGTTTTTTCCTGTCACTCTTTACAGAGGAAACTGCCTTGTCCAGGGTTTCAGATTGAGGTTGTGGTGATGGATTATAATGCTACAGTGCCTTCTCAATCTAAAGATGGCACAACTACTGATATCATTGGTGTGGCAAAATCAGAAAGCAGACCTTCGCAGACAGGAGAAAGTCATAATGAAGGCAACGAATCTGTCAAATCAAAAAAAGAACATGCAGGCCATGAAAAGGATGACATATTTTCAGACAGTGAAACCGAAGAAAATGGATATTTGAAGACAAGAGGGGAAAACTTCACTATTAGTGAAGAACTTAGCAATAATGTTCATGAAAACTCTAATGCATCAGCAACAGAGAAGAATAGTATGGTAAATATTACTCACAGTATGGAAGCAGTGTGTAGTGTATCTGGAAAAAGTGAAACAGGTACAGATGAAAATAGTGCAACTAAAGAGAACAGTTCAAGTATAAATGATTTGAATCATAAAGATGCTCAAATTGATTCAAAAAGAGGCAGCAATCAGACTAATACCTTAGGCAGTTCTGAGCCGCCATTGTATGCACAGGAGGTTGGGAAGTCTGGAACAGTAGTTGCAAGTGATTTCAAAGCTATTGCTGCAGATGCATCTGTATTTACATTTGGCGATGAAGAAGACTACGAAAGCGACTGATAGGAAAATGCATAAAGCAGATTCTGGCGAAATTCATTGTTTGTGTTATGTAAATCTATGACTGTGCTGTATGTCCCGTGTATGTGAAGGACTCTGAATTCTTGAAACATGTTGCTTTATACTTTCCTGGTTTGTATTTGTTGATTATAGAAAATGATTGTTTATTTAGTCATGAATAAAATGTACGTAGTGCAACCTTTTGATTATTTTTACAAAGATTGAATCATATGCTTTGAAATACTCTAGCATAGTTTTGCCCTCAAATGCTGTGATATTGGCTTCTTGGTTGGGGGTACCAAGGCTGTACCCATATAGGATTCGCCTAGGGTAGTCTACAAGTCTTTGGATCTATCATATATAACAACAATAATAAAACTAACTCCCTGATCGAAGAAATAAATGAAAAGATTTCTATCATATCAACTCTAATATTTGAATAATGGTACAATTTTAATTATTATTTTTATTTACTAAGTTTTTTTAAAGGATAGCTAAGAATGAGCAAAATTTTGACTGTAGGAAAGAACACAATTGAAATATAGAATTGAAGTACAAAATTGAAACTAAGACTGATGCATGAAATTAAACAATTTTAACTGAATTACAAGATAGGGTTAGGGTTTCCTTACTGTATTCAATTACTAGAGTTTTCATTTTATCTTTCTTATAGTTCCATGCATCTTAGGAGGGAAAATGTCACCAGGGCATTTTTATCGCCCATTAACAAATCTATTGATTCCCCTTGCCCACTTATTCGAAGCGCACTCGACCATTCGCAGGGTGTTATACCTATTGTGAGATAAGGCCGGGTGACTTTTGGTGGTTGGTCCTACACAATTAGCTGGTCACACTTTATAGGCCCTCATAACTAGAATGATCTCTGACTTGATTGTACATTCGGTAAACATATTTACTATCACTAATATGTTAGTGTACCTTGGCCAAGGTTTATACTAATGCAACAGGAATATTCGTGCAATCAACTCTACACCCTAGTCAAGTTATTTGTCAGAGACTCTAGGTGAAATAAATATGATTCCATTCTATAGGCCCAAAATTATATCGATTTCTTACCTTAATGAGGTGAACATTGTTAAGGCTTCTCCTTGTAGGTTTATTCTATTTTTTCGGTTTATCTTAATACTGTTAAATTTTATTAGGCCTCGAATAATTACATGTTTTAATTGCCAATGTCTGAAATAAATAACCTGATTCTATTTCCAATGGTCTGACATAAGCGACACAAATCTATTTCCAAAAATCTGAATAACATCATGGTTCTAATTCCAAAGATTTGAAGTATGCAAATTCATTCCCCAAGTTCTGAAATAAAACGGCATGGTGTTAAATTCTGAGGGTTGAAAGATTCATAATAAACTCTCTCAAGATCTGATTAAAGACAACATGAAGCTAAATCCCAAGGGTTGAAATATCCACATTGAATTCATTCTCAAGGTTTGATTTAGGAGAACAAGATGGCAGATCCAAAGGGTTGAATTATCCATTAAAAGTTTATTAAGATTTGATTCAAGGTGGCATGGTGCTAAATACTTAACGACGTAATGACTTTATGTCAAGCTGTGATATAAAACATAAGAAAGCTATTTTCACATGTTAGAATTCAACATGAAGACTATAATTTAGGAAGCCCTACTTCCTGAAAAGAGTCAAATATATTTTAATGCAATCACAATAATTGGGAATTTAAATAGGTTTTTCTTTCAAAATTCTTAAGAGACCCTTTCTTAATTAATGTATAATGTAAGAATAATATAGCTAGCAGTAGGGTTTGAATTCTAGATTTGTCCTTTTTTGTTTCCAAGATAATTCTTCTCACTTGAAAGATGCAATTCTAGACTTAACTCAACCTAGAGATAATAACTAGAAACTTGGAATTATCCATCGAAAAAATGATATGGCTCGCTCACCTTGCTTTGCTATGTGCCTATCCTTTGACCTTCGCGACCATGAATGATAAATTTGCTACTTGGAAGGCTTCTAGGAGATTTTCTAGGGTTCGAATTGATAACAATCTTGGAGGCATCCCTACTGGCAATCCCTTTGTCCCCTTGATCATTTCAACTTTGGAAAGGTTTCAAATGAATCTTGACAGCCTAACCCTAATGATCATCTTGCTTCGAAAGGTGGTTTTTTTGGTTCCAAATGGGGAACACTAAATAACTCTCCTAATTTGTTGAGTCAGGAATGTACATTTGAGGCTTCTAGAGGGCATATATTGGATGGTTGTAGAAGGAAAGTCTTTTGATTGGATAATTTTATGGGTTCTTCATGTCAATATCTCCCCTCTTGCCATAGGAGCCAACAAGATTCCATTGGGGAACCCCTACCCTATGATCCACCAATTTGACCCTTTGGACCTTTCCCTCCCCGGGCTATGCAGGCATTCAAGGAACCTCCTCGGTTAGAGTTCGTTGAATTGCTAAGCTCAACTTTCAGGATTCTACCTACTATGATTGTTGAAGAAACTTCCTTTCGCATTGGTGGGATTGCAAACCCTATTAATGAGCTTTTTCATTTCAAAGGACCTTTAGGATTATTGTAAATCAAACCAACTTTGTGTTAAATGATGTGGGAAGGCTTCTTCAAGTGCCAAAGTTAGGGAGTGGCTTGAGGTTTCCTTTGGTGACTAGGTATGCATCTCCCCTTGATCATGATGTTTTAATTTTAGATTGTAAATTGAAGGACCTTCGTAAGAAATTGCTTCATGAAAACCCTACATTTCTGGAGAGCCATCATCTTAAATTTATCCGTTGGACTTCAATTTTTGACCCTAAATTCTTTAATGATGTTAAAGTGTTGAAATGGGTCATGATTAAAAACCTTTTGGTTGAAGTTCTCTAGAGTGATATCTTGGAAAGAGTAGGTGATCTTTTAGGAAAATATAGAGGTCTTGAGGAAAATTTTATTGCCTACACTAATGTTGAAGTTTTGGTTGAAATGGATATGTCCAAAACTTTGTTTGATCCCATTAGACTTATTTTTTCTCAATCTATCTATTATTTATAACCTGAGATTTACTCAAGCAAGTTGCTTGACAATCTCATTTGGGAACCCCCCTGTTGTAATTGTCATAAACCTAAGGACCAAGTGAAAATTGATGTCTAAAGCATTCAAAGTACAAAAGATAATTTAACTGTCACTTTTAATGATCAAGGGGGAGGCTTCGTGATCTTAGAGATTATCCCTTCTCCCCCTTTTAGAAGAGCAACCCAAGACCTCCAATCCTTCCCTTAATCTAGTAGTGAAGGAAGGAAAAATACTAGAGAATACAAAAGTTGAAATTTCTACCCCCTACTATTTTCTCCTCCTATTCTGAATAACGGAGGAAATCTTTCTCTAGTTGCAATTAATGTCATTGAGGATTCTCATCTTATGGTCCCTCAACCTCTTCTTGTAGAGCCCTCCCTTCCCCCTATTGTTTAGGGAGTGACTAATTTAAAGAGGTTGGTCCATCACCCCCTCCAAGAAGCCACTCAATAGAGGTGGAATCCTTCTATGATGAAATAACTAATGATCTTATTAATGCATTACTGATGAAATTGTGGAAGATGAAGAAGTTAATCTCTAGAAAAATTGTTGGTTGAACAACTCCTTCAATTAGGAGGTGAAAATTACCTTATGGAGGATCTGGTTCACTTAGCAAGTCTTGAGAATAGTAGAGGAGTAGAACAAATTGAGGAAGAACTAACACCCCTTAATTGTATTAAAATCACGAGAAAACATGACAAAAAATCAATGATCAGACATAAATCAATTGATGCAAAGGTTGAGGGTTACAAGAAGCTTAGTGATATTTTCTATGCAAGGAAATGATGGTCTTTTGCAAGTCAAAATGGAGATCCTTACTTGGAATGTTATGGGATTAAGTGCCCCTAACAAACAACGCTTATTAAAGTGTTGTGTCAGCAATTACAAACTAGATATACTATTAATCCAAGAAAATAAAATCAATTTGCAAGAATTAAAAGCATTCAAGAAGAAATTAGGTTGTTGTAACTACCCATACTCGGGTATATGAGAAGGTTAGATGATATTTTGAGGGTTGGAAGAATTACCAATAAGATTTGGCATGTGAGACAATTATGTATGAACTTCTCTGTAGGTTTTCTTGTGTTCTCATGCAGGTGTATGGCATTGTACAGATTGACACAACATATCCATCCTATGTTTTTGATATCTTAGATTTTATTGGTTCTATTTCATATTCATTTAGTTGTTGGAGTGTTAAGGTTTGAAATATTCTAGTTTTGTTTGCTGACTAGCTTAAGCACCAGTTTACATGCTTGTTTGCACAAAATACCCCTAACCTGATCATCCCGCAGTGGGAAATGCATGAAACCAAGGGGGTGATAGATTGGAAGATTTATATATTGTTTCCTTTTTCTTGCATTTGTTTGAAGGAATTCCAAGCCAAATGGTAAAGCCCTAGGCTGACTGTTGTGAATCAGTAAGCCTGGACAGTGTGAGCAAGGCAACACCCATAATCATGTTGAGGAAAACCAGTGCCTTCCTAGAAGCCCTAGGATGTCAGAGTGAATATTCAAAAGGAATGAAAACTTTTTGATAATTTTGAAGTTTTGGGGAGATTTTAGTTTGCTGACTGGACTAGAGGCCTAATGTTGAGGCAGAAAACTAGTTTCTAATTAGGGTTGTGGGTGTCATAGAACCTTGCAAGTTTGGATTATTGGTGTGCTAGGAGATAGCTACAAAATTCCTAAGTTGGTTTTGGGGATTGTTTGGAGAAAATAGAAGGAAGGAAAAATAGGGTCACTAGATCTAGAAGACAATAGGCCTATCTAGCCTAGGTAGAGTGTTCTAACATTCTTAGTGTTTTGTTGGGACTAGAAGTGCCAAGTGAGATTAAGAAGACTAAGGGGAGTATCTACATGGTCAGTAAACTCCAAGGGAGGTTAAGATCCTAAGAAGGGGTTAGGGTTCTAGTAGTTGGACTAGTTGGACTAATGCCTAAGGAGGGAGTTGAGTCCTCATCAAATCAACTATACCTAGGAGGCAAGTTGGTAGAGTAGCCTTGGAGGCTAGCAATGGTGAAGGGACAAGTACATGAATCTTGGAGAATTCAAGATTGAACCTTAAGTGAAGTTTGTTTGATTGGAACCTTAAGCCTCTCTACATCAGAAACCCTTCAAGCAATCAATCCACTCTTCTCAGCAACACTTAAAACCTTCTTCTTAGATTCACTTATCAATATCAACATCATCTCTGCAAGCTTTCTCCTTAAGCCTCACATTCACTCATACACTTGTGTGTTTCTAATCCACCTTTGTCTGTATGTGCCTTTTGCATATACTTGCACTACCTCGATCATTTTTTTTTGGCTCTGTACCTCTTTAAATAGGTCATTCTTGCTTTACTATTTTTCATCACCAGTATAGATCTTAGGGTTTATGATCAATTTCAATTCAATTCATTGTATTTGTCCATCTTCTTGATCTTTCATCTGCAAACTTCTCTAGAATCTGTCTATTAGGTCTTTACCTAATCCTCTCCTTGAATTTAATAATCCAACTCACCAATCTTATCTTCAACATGGTTTAAATCTCCCAAGAAATCAACTGAGTTAATTAGGAATCATACTTTCCTTGAATTAATTATCATACTGTCACTCGACAGTCTCTAAATTCTGACACTCAGTCATCACTAAATTACTTGGTCCTTACTTAACACTCGGTCACTATAAATCTTCTTGGCTAGGCATTAACTCTCTTACTTGGTCGATACTAATGCTCAGTCAACATTAGATTTTCTTGGCACTAACTATAGCTCGGTTGACACTAGCATCACTTGACTTTCCTTAGCCTTTTACTGTATTGCTTGGCTTGGCTTAGCTTTCTTGACATAAATAATCACTTTTCTTTATCAAAGTCTATCTAATCAAATGTCCATTGTAACTCTATTTTCATAACTCAATCCTTCCTCTAGGTGCTATTGTTATGAGTAATTTCTCAAATCCTTTTCATCAATCAAATAGATATGACATAGAGATTAGGTAGCAAAATGTCTTATCAATATATTTGACATCGATGAAAAAACAATAATGGTTCCAATTGTAAGTTTCCAAAAGGAAACACCATTCACTAATTTGTCATGGTTACTACATTCTCCCTTTTTGCATCATCTCTTACTATTTTAATCTTAACTCTTCATGAATATCTCCCTCTTCATATGGTAACTATATCTTATCTCCCTCTTTGACAATAATTCCAAAGACACTTCATCTTTCTCTTGCATCTTTACCATGCAGATGTCTTCATGTCAATACTTTTGAATTTTATTCACCATCTGTCATTTGTTCTTATGACTGATACAACATTTTTTTTTCTCACTTCACTACTTTAGAAAGCTCCTAAAATATGACTTTCTAATCAACTTGTAAGAGATTTTGATAAAAAAATTGATGCAGAGCTCCATCTTAGCTTAAGTAGCCTTAGTTAGGGAAATCGCCCCTAACTTACCTCTTAGATACTCATGTGCATCCTTAGGTAAAGCCTTAGTGAAAATATCATCTATTTGATCCTTGGTGTTCACATATTCCAATCTCACTTCATTATCTTGAACCAACTCTCCCAAGTAATTATACTTGATAACAATATGCTTGGTCTTTGTGTGCATTACAAGGTTCTTTGATATATTTGTAGAGCTTTTGTTATCACAATAGATAATAACACGATCAATGATCTCTTCCTTCATCCCTTTCAACAATTTCTTTATCCACACAATATTAGAGCAATTCACTACAACTTCTACATATTCATCTTCTATTGTTGATTGTGAAATGTAGTTATGCTTCTTTCTTGTCCAAGAAACTAATCTCTTTCCTAGAAAGAAAGCTCCACCATTAGTACTTTTTTTCCCATCAACATTACCTGCCCAATCCTCATCTGTATACACTTTCAGTTCAAACTTGTCATTCTTCTTATAATATAAGCCATAATTCCCTATTCCTTTCAAATATCTCATTATCCTTTTCATTGCCATCATATAGTTCTCTTTAGGATTTGTAGAAAATCTTGCAATAATTCCCATTGTTAATGCAATATCAAGTTTGTTATGAAGAACATATTGTAGTTTCCCAATAACTATACAATGTTTAGTTCACATTAGTAGAATCATCATTCTTAGATAGCTTATGTTGAGTTGCCATAGGTGTGTTGAATGGTCTTGAGTCTTCCATCTCAAAAGTTTTTAGTATCTCCTTGATGTATTTTGATTGAGTAATGTAGATACCTTGCTTCATTTGATATACTTGTAAACCAACAAAGAATTTAATTTCCCCAAACATAGACATTTCAAGTTTCTTCTACATCTCATCTGCAAATGATTTTCATAGTGTATCTTGTCCTCCAAATATGATATCATAAAAAAATATTTTAGCCAATAGTACCCCTTTACCACCTTCAGTTTTCAATTATAGATTATTGTTATCATTAGTTCTTACAAAACCAGTCTTTACCAAATAGTTGTGCAACCTTTCATACCATGCTCTAAGAGCTTGTTTCAATCCATATAGTTCTTTGTGTAGTTTACATATCATATTCTTTTTGGTGGGATCAACAAATCTTTCTAGTTGTTCAATGTACACATCTTCTTCTAGTATTCTTTTCAGAAATATAAATTTGACATCCATTTGATATACTTTAAATCCTTTATAAGCAGAATATGCAAGTAATGTTTCGACTCCTTCCAATCTTGCAATTGGGGAATTTTTTTTCCCATAGTCAATATCTTATTCTTGTGCATATCCTTTGTATACTAATCTAGCTTTGTTCCTTATGACTTATACTTTTTCATTCAATTTGTTCATAAACACCCACTTGGTTCCAATAACATTCTTGTCCTTTGGTCTAGGTACCAATGACTAGGTTTTGTTCTCTATTTGTTCAATTTCTTCATCAATTTCTTGAATCCAATCTTTACTATCCAAAGTATCTTTTACTAATTAAGGATCAAAAGCACAAAGTAAACATGTATCACTTTTAAGTATTTTTCTTTTCATAAGTCCAGTTTTTGTTTCTAATGATTTTTTAGGTGCATGATGTGTTCTCACATACTTCATTAGTGTTATAGGTACTTTTCTTCTTTCTTCTTGTTTAAGTTCATCTTGAAAATTAATTTTGAGTTTACATTGCATTTCTTCTTCTACTTCCACTTCTAGTTGCTTGACATTGTCTTCCTAGTGTTCGATGACTTCTTGTATCTTGACATCATTTTGTTGACACTCAACACCTATAGTATGTTGCTCGCCAACCTGCTGCTATAGCTTGTCATTCACAGTTTATTGTTGCTTGGTAGCCTTGTTCTCTGGCTTAGGTAAGGTACAAGGAACACCTTCATTAACATATATGAATGTGTTGTAGTCTTTAGGTTTTGTCTTGCATTCAACTTCATTCCTCTCTACATATTCACCAACTTTCACATTTGCACTTTCCACAACTTTAATGTTTGCTCTACCTCTTGGGTGAAAACTATTGGAGTTAATTTCATTTAATGGTTGTGAAGAGTACAATTTTTATACTTTTGAGGTAGAACATTGTTTCTATATTAGTTTTTTAAATTTAAGACCTTTATAATTCATGGAAGAAGATTTTTTGTCACTAGATTCATTCCCATAGTCATCTATATTAGGCTCCAATGTGTCCTCTAGATCTATGAATGGGTACATAAAGGGTTTGTCTCAGACATAGACTGAATTGTCCATGCTAAAAGAAAAACCATTTTGCATAATCAAGACCTTTTTAGGAAAATGAGCTTTCTAAATTTTCCTTTTATAATTTTAAACCTAGCACTAAAAAATTATAAAAATTTCTTATTTCAAGTTTAAGTTAAGTCCTTTAATGAAAATTTGAAATACACCACACAAATCTACAAATGATGTAGTCAATTCAATATGTTTTCTCTTATTTAGAGTGTATTTATTTTATCAAAGTAGGAAAACATGGCCATCTATAGGATTTCTTAGCTCATGGTCATGACTTTAGATAGAATGGTAAAAATAAGCCCATAGCGATGATAAAAAAATGGATATGCATGGAGTGTCTTGATGAAGAGCATTCATCCTTCAAGAATGCACAGAAAATAAAACTGGTCAACCTTGAGATTTTCCTTTTTTTTGTGTTGCTCATCTTCCCTTAAGGAAATCACCTACCAATATGTTTGGAAGTTGACACCCTTACATCAATTTTTGGAAAAAGCACTAGTCAAGATCACTATTTGAAATGTGCAACACCTAACATATGAAGAGCAAATGGGTGTCATATTGTAGCATCAAAATAGAGGATTGGATCAAATAACTCTATATTTGTACTTCTCAAACAAGGTACATAGGACATGGCAATCATTTTGAAGTTCTCAAGATTATTTGGAGATCAACCCAACAAAAATTTCAAGCTCATTATATAACCATTGGCATCTTGAGTCTTGTCACTAGGCAAATACTTGAGAACTTTTGCTAAAGTCCTAACAATATTTTTAGTACATTCACTGTTGACTTATTCTTTCTCTTGAACATTTGAAAGAAAGGGATTTTTTATTGTCCTAATTGGTACATACTAAAAGTGCCCAGTTTGTTCAATATAATCACCTTTAGTATTGAAGGGAAAACCAAAACTACATGCATTCATTCCCTCTCAACCTCTATTGCAACTTTGACTTTTTGAGAAAGCTCCTCAATAAATATGAGAGATACAATGAATGTATTAGCATCCAAGAGATCATTACAAAATGTTAATTTTCTACACGCTCTTTGTCTCAGCCAAAATGAGAATGTGGGAAGAGTATATCAACATCTTTCAAAGCATTAAATGTCAGAGATATGTGGTCTCATGACTTCCATTATTAAATGGCAATAGAAGGCATTAAGCCATTGCCATTATCCTTTACAAGCATTATCCTAGTATACATGAGTGCAAATAGGTTTAGATCATTATACAGACATCCATAAAAATTGCTAGATATAAATTTTAGCAAATAAATGTTGGAGTCTCCATTACAAATGATCTCAATATATGCAAAAGACAAGCTATGCAACCAATGTGAAGGGGGCAATGATTAACATGGCATGAGTTGTGAGTTAAATGTGAAATGCCTTACAAGATTAATTTCAATGCGTGATATATGCCCGTGGGATATGTCTGTTGATATAGTATTTTTTCCCAATTTGAAAGTATTTAAAAGAGTTAAGTTGTTGGAGATTTTGAGGGGGTAATATTTTTATGTGAAATAAATTAGTATTAATCTCCTTTTATACTTTACAGGAAAAAGCATGTATATTACGTAGTAAAATGTTTTTGCTAAGAAGTGTAATGGGTAAAAGATGCAACATGGGAAGTTTTCGAGCCAAATAAGAGATTTTTTAAGAGGATAAATGTAGAAAAAATATAGGTGGTAACAACTGGAGAAAAAAATAAAGCTTTATTTGCAAAAGGATTTTGCATAGGTTTTGATGAAAACTAATGAAAGTTGCAATGATTTTAATTTTTCTTTGTGAGTAGTTATCACTAAGACATAAGGAGTATGTCCAACGGGGTGCAAATTTTGTAACCACTAGTACAAAAACAACAATATGTGATAAGTAGGAGATAATTTACATAGCAAGTCAAATTGTGATATTGCTATCAGGATTTAACTGTGTCATTTTGAGTCAAACTCATTGACCCATGTTTTGTGAGTAGTGATTCAACATGAATCCATCTCTCATGTGAATAAATGGAACACTTAAAACATGAATCTATCCAGTGAGTGGTAAGTGTTCCATTTATTCTCATGAGAGATGGATTCATGTTGAATCACTACTCATGAAACATGGGTCAATGAGTTTGACTCAAAATGACACAGTAAAATCCCGATAGCAATATCACAATTTGACTTGCTGTGGAAATTATCTCCTACTCATCAATTAATGAGCTTAAGGGGATTTCTAATGAATGGTTCATAAGGTACAACACTTGATGAAGGTTTTACAAATGAGGTTGCAAGCTCTGGGTTTAACCATGGAGGAAGCTCCGTAGTTAAGCGCGCTCAGGCTGGAGTAGTACTGGGATGGGTGACCTCTTAAGAAGTCTCGATACTTCACCCCTGTGAGCATCACCTAGATCCAATGAGTGGTAAGTGTTCCATTTATTCTCATGAGAGATGGATTCATGTTGAATCACTACTCACGAAACATGGGTGAATGAGTTTGACTCAAAATGACACAATTAAATCCTGATAGCAATATCACAACAATATGTGACTAAAAAAACCACTAAAATTTATATATATATGTGACTAATA